>OX596249.1:15118629-16318629 GCA_951394255.1 Polyploca ridens | reverse complement strand
TCTTACATTTTTGGTTTTTCTTTGCGTTTCCTATGTAGTGTTTCAGAAATATACCGAGTCTTTATGTCTTATGTTTTGTTCACCGAGGAAAAAATATGGTTTTGACCAATATAGAAAAGTACCTAGATGTAGATATTTAACTACAAAAACTTGGTCCCTTACTTTGGCTTTAGATTTAAATTTGCTCACCTATGTTTGATGATTATTAGTTCTGCGAATTTTGTAAAAAAAAAAAACAACTAATATTATACTTCAATTTATTTTTACCTTGTACCACAAACAACGTTAATGGAATTAAGTAAAGAAATAAAAGTAAAAATATGGAACTCACTTAGTAGTCTCGATAATACCAATATTTCATGAGAGGGAATTTCAGGGGTAGGGGAAGAATATCGAAACCCTAATATTCATCGCAGGAAATCTTAATATAGATTTCAACGCAAATATCAATCGAAAGCCGCCTAAGGTTTTCTAACAAGAAAAATATCATTGACAGGTGTGTATTATATTCCTACGCATTTCTGAGGTTTTGCTTCTGTATTAGTACTTTTTAAGCTTTCACGAACTAAATTCATTGTAATATTAATGTATCGGGTCTATTCGCGCACAGATTATTATCAAAATTTAATTTTGACTAACCTCGACGTTTCGATCAAGTTGCATTGATAGTGGTCACGAGTGAACTGGAAACTGCGGGTATCAGCGTCTCGATGAACGTTGTTTCCAACTACCCGCATTTGGTCTTGTAAAACATAACTGTCACGATCACGGCACACCGTACTAACTGTATCAACGCACAGCACATACTCGATCGAAAGTCACGGCGTGAACATTTTCTTATCACTGGATTCCACGCAGCAGATAACCTTGAACTATCTTCCCTTGACCACGATCAATGCAACTTGATCGAAACGTCGAGGTTAGTCAAAATTAAATTTTGATAATAATCTGTGCGCGAATAGACCCGATACATTAATATTGCTTCTGTATTATCTCTGGCTTGATTTCACATTTAACATTTCATAAAGTTTGAAGGCTTGTTGAGAAAATAGCAATAAATAGATACGACAGTAAAGACCTAAAATTAATAACGTATTGTGAACAATATTAAACCATGTTTTTATTGTAATTCGGCTTATATTAGATTAAGAAAACTCGTTATTGGTTTGTGAATTGGTATCAGAATTTAAAAAAAGTTGGGAAAGACATCAACTAAACGAAAAATATATGCATTGATTAACATAACGCACAGAATCAAATTAACGTCGCATTGGGCGCAAGCGTGAATCCTTGCTATTTGTTTTCTTTAGAATTAAAATAAGCAACAGTAACAAAAAGCCTTATTAAAGCAATAACCCAAGCTTTATTTCATTAGAAAATTAGGGAAGCATATCTAAAGAAACTTCTTGTTGTTCCAATCTTGAGATTACCTAGCCGATATCTAAGAACGAATGTAGCTCCGTTATCCATCTTGCATCTAAGTGGGATCCGGTACGTAATCTGTGCAACGAACTCTGGCTGGAGATTTATTCCGTATTGCTGTTTCATGGAAAAACACTCTGTAGGTATTACGTCAGCTTAAATATTGAACTGGTTTTGTTCGCTACTGAATTTATTACGGTGCGAGTTGAGAATATTTTTAAGATGAGAGAACAATGACAAAGCTGTAATCTTTTGGTTCGTTACTATATTGGGATGGTAAACCGATTCGTCGTCTGCACACCGATTACAAAGTCATACGCGCAGATTCGCGTGCCAAAAACTATGCCAAAAGGGAGAGCAATGCTCTTCTTTTAAAACTTTTTCACGCGGACAGGGAACTCGCATAAGGCTGCTTGTCCAATAGAGATGTGTAGCGAGGAATTTATTTAGCTGACAGATAGGATCGCTTCATTTTTACGTTATAGCTCTAATGCCAGCCTACTAAAGCGCTCTTGACATAATGATATGTAGAAAAAAGTGACACGCTTGGTTTGGACACGGATGGAGGGACTTGCATTATCTATTTAGATTTATGTCTGTGGTCATACTCAAAATTTGCCAAAATGATCTGGTCATTTCTCTTTTTATCTCAACGCAGCGCCTTCGTCGTGTTATAATATCAGATAGTAATATCACAATTGATAAATGTGTACAAATCGACCAGCTAAGATCTAAAAAGTAAAATAAACATAAGTAACTTTATCTTAAATATATAAAGTTCAATATAGAAGAGCTGATATAACCAACATAAGTCATGTTATCTAGATTGATGGTAAAGTCTAATATGAAAAATAACAGGTTGCTAACGGTGCAACATGAACGTGGAGTAATGGCCACAAACATCCATTATGGTAAAAGCAACGGTGTTAGAAATAGTGAGTCCTAAAGCTGCTTCGCTTTATTTTTCCTTTTCATTTTCATGGCTATAAAGTTTTATGGCGAGTCTTCATTAAAAACCTATTATATCATTTAGCTAAGAAATTAACCTCCAAATTTTCAAAGGGTAGACCTATCTGCAAAGAAAGAATAATCACAATAATAATACCCCGAAACATTATTACAACCAGACTCAGAATAAACATAGTGGACGTATGAATAAACATAGTATTTGACATATTAGTCTGAGTCTGGGATATAAATAAAACAGAAATCCAACCCAACAAAAAAAATTTGCTTGAAATAACGATTTCACGTTACGCTAAATTAAGTACTTTGGCAAAACATATACTGACGGTACAAAAAAATATGAGATTTATGATTTTTATGTCACACTGAGCACTGACAGAAATGGAGCTGCCATTGACACAAAAAGAATAGCTGTGAGACATGCTATGGCATACTTTTAGGGCTTTAAATTCTTTTAAGAAATTCTTCTAAGGAATTCTTTGAAGAGTAACTTCATAAAATATAATAATACAAAAATATGTACAAAATTCAATCTATATATAGAAAATTTCCTCAAGCCTGCCGCTGCTTTCGATTAACAGCAAGGTTCCCAGAAGGCTGGCAGCGTTTCCTCTTTGGATAGCCAAGCTGACGCGTTGACGGAAAAAGCTCCCCGCCCACTGGTCTCCGGAGGTCTCGATCAATTTTGATGACACGGTGATATTAATTAAAATTTTGTCTGGAGATGAGATATTATGCAAAATACCTAGAATATTTCATGTTTCAGTACTGCGCTCATTAGAAAAACATACAAGTTGTAAGACATACTCTTGATGTTCTTTTAACCATTAATTAATGGTTGTGCCGTCTTTGATACATTATACTACGTTGTCACGTTCTCCAGAATTAATGAACACGATATAGTACGCTCGTTAATGTACTTAGGCATCGTACAATATTTTACAGCTAGGTAAAACCAAAGTAATTAGGGTCATGTATTGTACCTATGGACATTTCAGAATACCTGAACTTCCTAGCCACTTCGCGCAGTGTATAATCAAGGTATCTATATGGCAAAGCTTTTATGTTATACGTTATATGGTCTAGAATTACTGTATTTTTTGTGGTAGCTCGAATGTTGCCAGTTTTTGATTTTAGAAACAAACATTTAAGTGGGCTGTTTTGTCCAATGGTACGTTACACGTTTCTACCTTTGGACAACCTTGTTTGTACCTTAGGACAAAATAAAACATAACATTTTATTATGAAATCAGTCTTGTTATAATCTTAAGTAAACTACGTGAAATTAATGAACATAAAACTCTAAGTTTTATGTTCATTAATTTCACGCGAGTAACAAAATATTCTTAAATAATCTTTAGTATTCATATAGGAGCTTTTTATTTAATTAGGCCTACTAAATATTCAAACAAAAGCTTTTCTTCTTCTTCAGAAAATACCTATTTTACTGCGTAATTCGGTGTGAAAGTTATTAAATTTGGTGCAGAACTGCTTCGAATAGTTTTAGTACCTGTGGACACGTCCACAGGTACAAACGAAGCCCTGTCCCAAGGTACAAACAATACAACTTTGAAAAAAAAACTTAAATAAATTGATTTTTAGGTTAGAAACTCTTTTCTTTACTTGTTGTATTGTAAATAGAACTAGCTATAGATAAATTACTGATATTAATTTGTAAAATATAAGCATGCATTATTCAAGTAAAAGTAATCAGAAAAATCATGTAAAACTTACTTTTTAACACAAAAATTTTCAAAACTACCTCACGCTACAAACAACACCGGTTGGGTCACGCCACTCACTGGTGTTACATACTAATAAAAAGGCTACCCAAATGGTACGATGTTATATTTTTAATGCTGTCAGTTTTTTTATTATGATGAACGTCCAAAGGTAAAAGCGTCCATAGGTACGATACATGACCCTAACTTAATTATAACATAATATATTTTTACTTCTAAAGCCTATACTGGGTGGAGATTTCGAGCTAATGATGTAAATAATCATTTACATCCCGCTTCTTAGATACTTTTAGGTCTACTTTCAGAGTACGAGTGATGAAAAATACTTTTGAAATTCACATCCAGTCATTTAATACCTCCTTGCAACACGACAACAACAGCACAACGCCGTTGACCTAAAACTGACTGGTTGGTTGATGGCACGTTGCAGTTAAAAAATACTTTTTTATGGAGTATAACGAGTTAACGACTTGATGGATAAATTATTTTGTTGTTTGTATTATTAGTACTTTTATAAGCTTTCGCGAACTAAATTCATTGTAGTGTTAATGTATCGGCCCTATTCGCGCACAGATTATAATCAAAATATGATTTTTGACTAACCTCGACGTTTCGACTTAGTACTAACTGGTCACGAGTGAAATAAAACTGAAAGACCGAGCCCGACTCTGTATTTTCCAGATCAATAAACAAATTGGATGGTACTTGAATTTGTAATGGAAAAATTTGATTCTACGTTTCATAATTTTAGTTTTATTGACATTTTCATTTAATTATTTTAAGGCGATGATAGCTCAGTGGTAGTGACGTCGGTTACCGAGACGTAGGTCCCGGACAAAGGTCCCGTTCGAATCCTACAATGAGCTTGAACTTTCGATGAAGGAAAACATCGTGAGGAAACCATAGCACAGTGGTAGGGTACTTTGCAATACCCATCTGGCTGGCTACCACCCTCAAGTTGAAAATCTGTCGCCAAGCACCTTTCCGTGTGTTCCGACAGCTGCACTTGAGACCCAGCTCCTTCTAGGCTTTGTGTGCATACCACCTTCGGCCGCATCATCACTTACCATGGTGAGATTGCGGTCAAACATAGGCCTATAAACAGTAAAAAAAACAATTTGCAATCATTAGTAAGGTAAGATGATTAAGATTCAAATTTCATCTATACTAATAGAAGTTTTATTACTCATTAATTTTATTTATAACATTCGCATTATTTATTCACTACACAGCAAACACAAGATAGCCATTGACAAAAAAAACTAGAAATGCCCGACTACGTATGTGCTCGGGCTCAAAGTAAAAACTGCCTTTGATGTTAAAAAAAGCCACTTGAATGCTGACGCTCTCCGTACAATGGGACATATCTGGCTCGGCGAGATCATAGCGCTTTGGATATCACGGCGCGCCGGTAACGCAAAGTAGGTGTAGTGTAGTGAATACTTATGTTTTTGTTGCAGGATTTCGCTGAGCGAAATGTTGGTAGCATTCGCAATTTTTTTTTTTTTTAAAAAACAGTAGGTATGTTACCGGTCAAACCCGATTTTAGGCTAAACTAGTTTGGCCTAGGCCCAACTAGTTCTTCCTATACGTTTAGCCTGAAATCGGGTTTGGCCGGTAACACCATTTCTTGGACAAGCTTACTCTATGTAATAAATCTACTTTAACTTTTCCATTAAAACTTTTCAATCTTGTCACGTAATTTGATTTTAAACTGTGAAACAATAAGTAGAGCAGCAAAATAAATAAGTAATAAGGTAAGGTTCAGGGGAAAAGTTTTATTTAATTTTACTTTTAAGTTTTGTCACTTCAAATCTAATAAAAAAAAACAAATACCTAAATATTTTTTTTAAAGATAATTGAAAATAAATGTTAACTTACTTTGTCAATTCCATAATATTTATATGTATTTTTACTGAGCAGAAGCGAAAAATTATTCGACTGTGCGAATCATTAATATTGAGAACACAGGAAGTAAGTAAACAATCCACAAAGTTTTGAATAAACCATTTTATTCTCAGTCAAGTTTTCCAACGATCATCACTGAAAAATCAGTGGTAAACTATACGTTAGTAAAAGAGACATGACATGTTTTAGAACCATTACCCTCATAATCAGTCTGTGCATTTGTTTAATTATGGTAACGTGGTTTACATAAAACGTAAATTCTAGGCTCTTAATTGGAAGCGAAATTAGTTCACATCGGTGCTTTTATTTTCAATTAACCAGACAAAGCTGTGCTCGTTGGAAAACGCACAAAGAAAGGATACATCCTGTAACTTAACGAGACAATAAGAACACATCCATATTTCTAACCGTCGTGTAATATATTTAAGAGAAGATTGTTATATTTGTGAAAGACGACAGGAAGCAAGAGTACTTCATTGTATTTTTACAGCTACATTTTATTACTACAACTTTCATTTATATTAATCTCTTTGGATGAAATTTGGCACACAGATAGAATATTTTCTGGATTAACACATAGTATACTTTTTATCCCGGGAAAACATACGATCCCGC
The DNA here is from genome assembly GCA_951394255.1 of Polyploca ridens. NCBI lineage: Eukaryota > Metazoa > Arthropoda > Insecta > Lepidoptera > Drepanidae > Polyploca > Polyploca ridens. The sequence continues at coordinate 16,311,976 of OX596249.1, read as the reverse complement.
GGGAATGCGGGTGAAACTGTGTGGGACAGCTAGTATTATAATCTATCTATACTACTATAATAAAGCGGAAGAGTTTTTTTGTGTGTTTGTTTAAACGGGCTAATCTCTGGAACTACCAGTCGTCTATACTACTATAATAAAGCGGAAGAGTTTTTTTGTTTGTTTGTTTAAACGGGCTAATCTCTGGAACTACCAGTCGGATTCGAAAAATTGTTTCACTAATAGGAAGCTACATTATCCCCGAGTATAATAGGCTACTTTATATCCCGGGAACGCGAGTGAAACCGCGCGGAACAGCTAGTAAAATCTAAAGGTTGGAATCTACTATGGCATTGCATAACATCTTTGCTTAGCTAAATTTACATCTCCCGAAAAAACTGTAGGACAACTTTAAATCACAAAATTTAAAAATCCAAACGCACTCAGAAATTTTAATTAGCAGCTCTGAAAACGCGTCAAAGGGACGCATTGTCCCTACATTCAAGTCCTGTAGATCTGGTAGGTCTGTAAGGTGTAAAAGCGAATCAGAGCGTTTGAAGTCTGACGGAGAGCGCTGTTGACGTTCGCCCAGACGCATTTGCCGAGAGCCACTCAAAAATATCAAAGGAATTTCTTATGAAGATAGATCTATGTACATAATGTAATGCAGTACTTAATGGTTGTGATTTGAGTGGACTGCTGACGTGTGATGATATTATGGAATAGGGAGTTTTGACGATTAGATCGGTCTATGGATGGATCTATAAATGTTATAAAATATTTATTTTACAAAGACAGTGGTAAATATTAAAATTGACTGGACCATGAAACTATTAGGGTCAGTTCACACCGATGCGAGATGCGACGCGACGCGGCGCACACTTTTTACGATAGTGATACAAATAGAACTTTAATTACTACGTCAAAAGGTAAATATTTCAATGAGAGAATCATTTCATCTATCGCATCGCGGCACCGCGCGGTTTCTTGCGGCGCAGCGCGATACGTCTTTGTGAAAAAATTGGCCTCTTCATGCATCGTAGCTTCGCGTCTCGTTGCTTCGTGACGTGTCTCGTCTCGGTGTGAACTGACCCTTATGATAAAAAAATTACGTTAGATAATTTTATACTTTTTCAAATCGCCATAGGTATTAATTATTATTCCAGTAATATCTGGAATTCAGTCGAACTTACACCAACAATGTATTAATTTTAAAACTTCTGCATATAAAAAAAACGTATGCTTATAAATATCTAAAGCTTATTAAAAAATCATAAACGCGTAAGAAACTTGTGAAGTGACGAAACGAAACGTCTTTCTTTTGCGGGGGCATTTTAAGGGGAACATAAGCATACCGAGTGGCTCTTGTAAACATGAAAGAAAGTTGAGACTGGTTTGCAAAAACTCAGCAATGCGTAGATGGTTTAGTAAAAACTTGCGTACAGTTTTATCAAATTTTGAATAATATTATTTAACATCACTGTCAAAATTTATATTCGACCAAGGACAATTTGATTCGTACTCTCTATAAATGTATTATTAGCGCCATAACAGCTCTGGCACCCTCGCGAACTAGTATGAAATTCCGTAGCAATCTACCAATTATCATTCCAAATATCCGGGGATTAATTAAATTTCGCGATGACTATCAATGAATCTGTAGGGAAAAGGATGTTTATTAAACTGGGTGTTTCGCTTTGTGTACGGCTGTATTGGTATTTATTGGAAAACTAGCAGTCCCCCGCGGTTTCACCCGCGTTCCCGGGATAAAGTAGCCTATGTCCTTCTCCATATCATAGGCTATCTGCATGCCAAATTTCATGATGATCTGTTGAGTAGTTGAGGCGTGAAGGCGTAACAAACAAACAAACAAACAAACTCACTTTCGCATTTATAATTAGGAGTTAGGATAATAAGTTATTGGAAAATAATAAATATATCTAGATTCAGTATCGGAGCTGTTCAAGCGTCGAAAAAAATAGCCCCTAACTGTTAGGGGCTAAATCAAATGAAAATTCAATATAATGTTTAATATTTAAATTTCTCCTGATTTTAATTGGAATAGTTGAACAACTGCTATCAATATGAATGTCACTATGACAAGCAGAATGACGCAGAGTAAACGTAAAACGTAGCTCTCATGCACACCAGTGAAAAAAGTTGGCCTGTTTTATATAGTCGTGTGGTATGGCGACGCTCTTTCTAGGTATATATATCTATGGCTACGAGATTAATTAAAAAAATAATAATATAAAGTATGGTACCTACATCCAAAAACGTGGTTGAATCGTTCAAACCAAAATCCTACTAATCTTTGTGAGGATTTGTAGAATATGTGCTCTTTCACGCAAAAACTACTGAACAGATTTAAATAATAAAATAATAGTAATAATAAAAATATTTTTCCCCACCACAATATTTGATTAATACTATACATTTTATTTATACATATTTAGGCAAACTATATATTGTGGTGCCTAAACTAGGCAAAATACCTGTATTACCTGAGTTGCAGTAGTTAAATTACGGTAAAAATTTATGAAAGGCACACAAATATAATATGTTCTGGATAAACACAATGGGTACTTTTTATCCCGGAAAAACAAAAGGTCCCTCGCAAACGAAACCGCGGGGCGGAAACAGACCATAAATAAAATGAAGAGTACAATATACTGAGCGGAACCTATAATAAATGAGAAGAAGAATTGAATTCAAAAATCCCTCCTCACCTATTAACAATAAATTATTTGAATAATGATTTACTGAATTCAAAATAGCAAGATAACCAACATTTCACAATCGCTATACCCTGTGTGGTACGGCCATAAATTTTGTGATTCATGAGCCGCTCTGAGCGGAGTCAGAGGTTTTAAATCTGTTATTATATTAATATTAGTTGGCGAATCTGTGATAAGAGCCTTTAACAATGAGAGAATTTAATGTAACGAGCAGTAGCTGTCATTACTTCGTAGTGCGAGAAGAGTTTATTAATTGCTTCTTTCAATGAAAAATACAACAGGTTTAATTTCTGCTGTTTATTGTTAGTTTGTGAAGAAATGGGAAGGGATTTCGTCTCGAATGGAATTAAAATTAAAAACAGTTTATTTATCAATCTTGAATTGTTGAATTAATTAGCGTATATGCATGCCAATGAATTCCATAATTATATCAATTAGATTTACTGCGTAATACGTCAATTAAGTGTAATGATTCGTTATTTCTAGACCTGTCCCTTTCTATAGCTATTCAATAAGCAAAGATAGAGATATATGTACTTTAATATTTCATAAAATTCTGGTTGACTTCTCTGAGTACGGCAGTTAAAATAAGTAACCTGATGATGAAGAATCATGGATGAAACCTTGTATTAACTGTGAAAATCATCCCAAAGGAACATATTACTGGGATAAAAAGTATTCTATGTCCTTCTCCATACCACAGGCTATCTGCGTGCCAAATTTCATAATGTTTGGTTCAGTAGTTAAGGCGTGAAAGCGTAACAAACAAACAAACAGAGTTACTTTCGTATTTATAATATTAGTAGTGAATATATGAATATGAATATTCATATGAATATAATATTACATACATACGTGTCAAATTGATAATCTCCTTTTTTTAAGATTAAAAATAAAACCAAGTGTGACTCTCTGTAATAATACAATTAATCAACCTACTAATTAAAATCAGAATTTGCATAAAGGTCAATCACAGCTTATCATACCACGCCAAGACATGATTACAGGGATCGGATTCCAAGGACCTATTTGAATAGGTTTTGTTTGAAATACGCCTGTGTATAAAGAAATGCGGCCTTATTAGTTTCGGTCCCGTACTCCCCTTTGGCTGTATGATTATTATAGAAGATAAGGTAAATTGTGATTCATTGTTATGTCATTCATTGTATAATAAGCTCTTAGATGCGTGAAATTGGAAAAGACTATATTTTTGGATGGTAAATCATCATTGTACTGAATTTTCATAACTATGTTTACATTACATTACATTACATTATAATAATATGTATATAATAATGTAAGAACTGAAAAGGGTTAAATTATGTTGTTTATAGAGACTATAATAGAGTTATTTAATTATAATATTAAGTACATTATGATACAAGTGTGTATGTTGGTCATTACACACGAGGCGGTATTATGCGAGCAAGCCGTAGGCGAGCGCGATAGGGAGCCGAGAGTGTTTCGAAAGTTTTACCTCGTAAAGGGCTAAAACTTTCATAGGGTGCAATATTTCTTTCTGAATTTTGCCTAAATTCCTCTCTCATTCTAAAAATAAAAGATCCTCGGTGTCGACATTGCGAGTGATGTCCAGTTTCGAGGTCATTTGGAAAGTAAAGCCAAACTGGCTTCAAAAAAGCTGGGTGTGCTTAATAGGTCTAAGTGGTACTTTACACCACTCCAGCGGCTGCAGCTATATAAAGCGCAGGTTAGGCCACATATGGAGTACTGCTCAAACCTCTGGGCAGGCGCACCCGCTTACCAGCTCGATCCACTTGCTTCGGTGCAAAGGAGGGCCACTCGTATAGTTGGCGATCCCGAACTCACTGGCGGTTTGGAACCTCTCAGCCTTCGGAGAGACATTGGCTCTCTCTGTGTGTTCTACCGTCTATATAATGGGGAGTGTTCTCAAGAACTTTTTGACCTGGTGCCATCATCACCTGTTTACCACCGCACCGCTCGCCGGCGATGTGGAGTTCATCCTCATATCCTTGAGCCGCCTCGATCGTCCACACAACGGTTCAGTCGGACGTTCCTACTGCGGACCATTAGGATGTGGAATGAGCTCCCTATTACGGTTTTCCCTCAGCGCTACGATATGGACTGCAATACCTTTTAAAATTCAAGTTATATTCAAAATTCTATAGATTTAAGGGCTTGTTTTTCTCTTTTCAGTTAATTTATGTTTTACGCAGTCGGGTTTTTTGTTTCTTTTAATAATTTAACTTATTTCAGACTTTTTAGTTTTATACAGAAAGAGTTGTATGTATTAGTAAGTAAATGAGCGGTACGGTAAAGGAACGCTAACAACCATCGCAAATCTGTGATTTACGTATGGTAACGGCCCCCCCCTATTTTTTTATTCTTAGGCGCTATATAAAAATAATATACCCTATGACACTCCCCCAGTCAAGACGAATCTAACGACACCTCATATGCTTAAATCTATCAAGCCGTTTAGGCTGCAGGGCGGCACAAAGAAATATACATACATACATGCATACATACATACATACATACATACATACATACATACATATACTCGAAAAACATAACCCTCCTTCCGTGTCAGTCGGGTAAAAACAAGTGCTCTGAATAATATCCTGCTATTATGACTGAAACCTAATAAAACCACAGACAGTAAAGGAAGTGCGAATAGTCATTAGCATAATAATAGCGACGTAAACGGAATAACTCACACATATGTACTTAGTCCCATTCTCTTGTTTACGACTGAGATAAAACAAGTGTTTATTGCATAACTCAAATGCTTTATATGCTGATTTACTATCATTAAATGGAATAACTTTATCGTAATGTGCTTTTTATTAAAATTTGCCGTGTTGTGCACTTTTATGCGTAAATGTTAAACGTTATTCTCATATTTTAGATAATTTATCTGCATTAAAAATTCAAAGAGAGCAGATATAATTTAAGAAGCATAACTTTTGAAAACAAGTTCTTTGTTAAAAATTACATTTTTAATACAATCTTTTTTTTGAGTGACTGTACTTTTTGTTGACTATACTTACGACAAAGTACTCATCAAGACGAATCAAACGAGCCCAAACTCGATGGGGTTATGTGGTTTATGGAGTTCCTATGACCACCTTCCAGCTCCATCATCAGATCAGCTCCACGTCATCATAATATTGCATTGTCACGCGATTTGCATACTCGTGCAAAATTTTAGCTCAATCGGAAACCGAAAAGTGGGTCAAATTTAACTTTCAAAATTCCATTTCAGACAACGGGACAGGTGAAACTAAATAAAAGCTTGTAAAAATGTACTGTTATTAAACCTACATGTAATTTATACATATAGTTATCAAAATGAGCTCATGGAGTTCGGGTGAATATTTTTGATGGCACATTTTCAATATATTGTTGCATTCGTCATTTTGAACTACTTTGCCTGATCAATTATTCAAACTTAGGTTTTAACAATCTCTTTCTTAACAATAATGCCTCTTGGCGGAATCAGACATTGACTCAATTCATTGAAATATCACTGTAAAGGCAAATTCACATGTAGAACATTACTATAGTTTAAATTAAAATGTGTATAAATTTGACACACAAAATGATATTCAAAAATACTTAATTGGTGAAAAAAGGTACTAACTCTTTATTATTATAATTATAATATTTAGGTTATTAATATAGTTACAAGCATAAAACATTTTTGAATCAAGCGATATTTGTTTGCGGTTAGTTTCGCACATTACGGTGTACATGTTTTGTTTATTAGTTCCGAATCAAATTGAAAATAAAATTCAGCTTTAATAACAATAATGGCAAGCAATTTAAAAAAAAATGATACGTTTTGGAGAATTTTTAGGTACTATAATAAATAAAGTATTCATATTCATATTCATTTATTATGCAACTAAGTGTATGTATAAAGGTCTTATTCTATTACAAACAGTGCTTAGAGAACTTAGTGACCTTTTACAGGTATAGCAAAAGTATTGAGATATTACATAATTAGAATTTTAACAGTTTTTAAAATAAATATTATTTCTATTCTAGTCATATCACAATAAATTATATAGGTAAACATTTAACTGAATAAAGCTTAATCATATGATATAATCATCCTTTTTATTCTTAACATTTTAAAGCAATCAATTTCTAGTCTTAAATTAATATCATAACATAGCATAAAGATCTGACTAATTATTTAAAATATTCTTCTATTGTATAAAAACAGTTATTAATTAAAAACTTTTTTAACTTTTTATTAAATAGGCTAAATTTTGTTTCGGTAGTATTTTATTTTAATAATTATTGAGCCTGATTTGAAGCTAAAGATGAAAGAAAAAATATTTTAGCAGATAAGGATCTGTCATGTAATTGATTTAATATTACTGATTATTTGAAAATAGAAATATAAAAAATCGGACATACTTTCGCTAACAAAACACTGTGTCTATGAGAGTCGGCCAACTACAAACTGGCACACACACATTAGTCGGCCATTACGCGAGTAAACGTCAAACTAAAAATGTTAAAATACAGCATGTCTTGTGTAGTGAAAAACCGTATTGACCGGAGAAAAACAAAGCAGGAATCACGTGTCATAGGTAATTTAATCAGTTAGTTCACACACACACATATATAACCGCCATTACGTTGCCTCAGTTTAGTTTTAGCAAGACTACTGTCCGAACTAGTCTGTGGTTGAAAGTTACTTCTTGATTTAAATCCACAGTATGTCTACAGCCTTACAATATTACTAGGAACCTATCAATGCCCGCTCTTTAGAAACAACATTCTCATCCACATTAACAATGTTACCACGAACGGTATTCTTTCTCGCAATATTCTACATTTTTATATTAGAAAATCAGATAACGTCTTCATTTAAAACACTGCCAGAGTTTAAGAAGAAATTTAAAGAGATTGAAAATGAGAAGTTCACTTCTACGGACACATTGGTTGGAAAAGCGATGGATTTCATGTACTCAAACAAAACTGTGATGAGTTTGATTGCCAGGGAGTTGTGGAATGTCGGAGCGACGGCTATTGATAAGATTGTGAAAGTTAAGGATATACATGGTAAGTTTATTTGTTTCTAAATTACGCTAATAGGATAGTAAGTGATTATACATTGTCCAGTCGTGAACTGTAAATTTGGAACCCATTTAAGGTTGAATATCTCATAGCAAACGTATGATCTTAAGAGCTACGTTTTCTAAACCCCGTATTCATAATAGCTTATTAGATTATTAAATTCCGAAGTCTTTATCTGACAGGTGATATATGGTGATCGAAAGAGTGAGACGGGGCACACTATTACACTGATTTAGTTAAAAAGCGATTATGAATAAGGGGGTAAGCTTTTAGTAAGTTAGAAATGATTTCGGCCTTAAGTATCGTTTTCTGAGTCTTCTTATAAAACAATATTTAGGAAATGGGTCCCATATTAAAGTGACTGTACTAATTTAAAATGATGCATAAAGGCCCCTGGTACATAGTTTAATCTTAGCTACATTTCGCATTAAATTAGCAAATTCCATTGCTCAGCTAAAGTACATATGACGGTATAAAAAGAGTCACCTTGAATATTTTAATATTTTTGTTAAAAATTGCTGACACTTTAGTATTAGGTATCAGGATAATTAATTCACTATTAAGCATTAACTTATGAAGTGTCAATAATTCACTGCGAAATATAATTTTAACATTACCTATCTACCAAATTGGCAAGCGGATTTGTATACGCGAATAAAATAAATTTCACAAAGTAAAATTAATTGAAGATGTTGACTGTATTATATTTAATAAAATATATATATATATATATATATATATATTATTAAATATATGTATATGTATTATTTGTATATCATTATTTTCAGAAAAGAAAACAACACCTGATAAATGAAGATGGACCATATTTTGATGAGATTCAAATAAAAATCAATCATTGTTGTTATCAATTTGTTTTTATTTGACGACGAGGAATCTCCACATCTACTGCATATTTATAATATAAGTATAATGACGTCACATTTATTGATAAAGCTTACTGTATGTGACTTAATTTTAATTTTATGCCATTCAGACTAATATGCCACATGCCTCAGGCTGAGGTCTACTCCTCGAGAAGTGTACGCTCATTTAGAAAGAAAGCATAGTAGATGCTAGTAGATGGTGTATGCTTGGTGACAGATTTGTAACTGATAGGTGGTAGGTACTATACAGCCATGCTGTGATTACCTCGAGTAGTTTACTGTATCTTATAAACATAATCCATTTACAAACGTCAAAAGCTTTGTTGCAAAACACTATACGAATTTCCGTCAACATTTACACAAACAGACAATTTTAGGGAAACAATAAACAACTCTTGTTTTTATAAATATGTGATAGTGAATTGAATTCAGATCACTATTCATTGAGGTTTTACCGAGAATAGAAGTCATAATGTCAATTAGTTCTAAAATTACACTAGCTGTGATATTAGTATTTGTGATGAAAAGTGAAAGTACAAAAAGACCTAATTTGAAAGAGCATGTAGAGACTGCACGTCGAGATTATAGACCTTCCAAATGGGTAGCCAATAGTGCTATGGATATTTGGTATGGGAATAAAAGCATGATTGACATACTATCAAGAGAGCTCAATGATATCATGTTTAAGTTAACCATGAGGCCTGGTAAGTCCAAAAAAAAACCTTATGTCATTTTATTTAATTAGAGTTGAAATCTATATTTATTTTTCCTTTTTTTCAGTTCGTTCGGTTCAGTTAAATACAAAACTTATGAACACTGGAAACATGACTCAAAATAGTTTGAATGTATCAACTGTTTTCCTGCACTTGAATAGTACAAAAGATTCTAATGTTTCCTATACAAGCAACCTATAGTGAAACAAATTATTTAAATAAAATAAATAAGGTTATATTTAAATCTATGGACAGTGTCTAGAGTTGTTAGACCACATTTTTTTTGTTTGTGATGCCCACGGCTACGTTCTACCACCGCAACTCTCGCCATCGACCGGGACTCCATCCTCAAACACGGGAACAAAAAGGTACTCGGACTGTGCGGTTTCGGAGCTTCCTATCGCGGACGCTCAGGCTGTGAATTGAGCCCCCGCCGTGGTTTTCCCAGGGGAGTACAACATGGGGTTCTTCAAAAAGTGTATGAAGAGATTTTTGTAGGGACGGCAACGCGCGAGTAATACTCTGCTGTTTCAATGCTTGTTTCCTACTTTACTACAATAGGCAGTATATTTATGCAATCCTAACTAATATTATAAATGCGAAAGTGAGTTTGTTTGTTTATTACGCCTTCACGCTTCAACTACTCAACAGATCATCATGAAATTTGACATGCAGATAGCCTATGGTATGGAGAAGGACATATGCTATCCCGGAGTGAAACCGCAGGGGACTCCTAGTGCAATATAAAGACCCGACAATAAAAAATATCAGGTTTATATTATCCATGATATAATATCCTTTCACATAATACTAACTTTGGTTTCATGAATCCTTACATGTCGGATTGAAATTAGGCTTTCCCAAATTATAATTTACCTAGAATACACTGCGGTGTAAATCATCATTAACTGGAAAAGCCTTTTGGTGTTCCCTTCATTGAGCTATTATTACTACGTATAGAGAAGGCGCCACACATCACAACTATGTTCTGTTCAAGTGAGGCCATCACGGCACTTGTTGTTGTAGAACAATGAACGAAACGCTTAAGCGCCGTGAAAATCACTGTTTGCGAGAAAAATACTCCTAAAAGTGTTCTGATAGCGCTACGTGTTTCCACTGTCTGCTGAGACGACTAATTATTGTTTCAGCGCTAAAGAAAACTTTACTAGACTCTTAAAAAATGGGACATAACCTTTGCTTATGATAACTTCTCCGTACGTAGTATTAATAGCTCAATAGTTCCCTTACATAATCTGAAGCCAAAACTAATTTTGTTATATCATACTAATACTAGTAGGTATATAATTTACTCTGTGCTAATAGATTTTAGACATATCACACTTCAAACACAGATTAGGTAAATGTTTACTACAATGATATTATAAGTAAAGAAGATCGACTATATTTTTTTTTGCTTTTTAGACACCTATTCATATTTATTTATTTATTTTATTTATTTATTTGACCAAAATTACATAATAGGTATAGTTTTACATAGCCACCTGACGAAAGCCTGAAAGGCTTATGTGTCCGGTGAGAGTTCATTATATATGTTTGTATGCTCCTATTCTTATACTATTAAAGGAGCAATATTTGTATCGTATATTATTTATTGATATCTCGAAAACAGCTGTAACGATTTCTATGAAATTTGCTATAGGTATAGGATTTGGTATTTGGGGACGAAAAAAATCTCTGAGAAAACGCGTTTTCCCGAGATTTCGAGTAATGCTCGGTCAGGTCCTGGGTATTTAAATTAGATGCAAAGTAAAATTGACGGGCTAGTTGGCGCAGTTGGTTCAGATTCCCCCAATCCAGCCACTGGACGTGGGTTCGATTCCAACATAGGACATACATTTGTGTGCATGAACATGTCTGTATGTCCTAAGTCTGGGTGTAATTATGTTTATTAAGTACATACTTAATAAATACATATTTAAAAACAAAAAGTAGTATATGTATATTATATCAGTTATCTGGTTTCCATAGTACAAGCTCTGCTTCGTTTGGGATCAGATGACCGTGTATGAGGAATGTCCCAGGATATTTATTTTTATTTTATTTATGAAGTAAAATGTTACCTTTGTTAATGTAATTAAATTTCATTCGTAAATATCTACCCATATATTTGTATTTAATTTTTTTGTTGTTTACCTACCAAAATTAATAGGATAACAAAGGAAGAACATCACCTAAAGAAAATTATATGATGCAACAGATATAATGAATTCCATAATGCACCGAATAGATGACAAAATTGCCTACCACAGTTTTGCTAACAATTTCTCGCGTACATTTATCAACCTAGCTATAATTCTGCCAACATCGTCTCTTGGGACTAATTAAGGCTCTTACTGTAGAGTAGGCTTTATTTCTACTCAGTTTTTGAATGCCATTAGCATTTCAAATGGGATTTTTCGAACAAAGAGAGGGTAGGAACTTAATGAGCATACTTGACAATGGCTTTCGGTTCAGGTATGTACGCGGCACAGATATAAATCTAAATAGATGCGCAAGTGTATGTAGTTCTCGTATCAAAAGCCGTGCAAAAAGGGAGAGCAAATGCTTTTCTTTTGAAAATGTTTCGCGCGGACATGGAACTCACATAAGACTGCATGTCCACCAGAGATATGTAGCGACGGCTGTGTTTAGCTGACAATCGGATCGCTTCTTTTTCACGTTATAGCTCTAATGCCTGCCAAACTTAAGCGCTCTTGTGACATTACGTTAGGTATAAAAAAGTTACACGCTTGGTTTTCATACGGACTTGCGTTATCTATTTAGATTTATGTCTGTGGTACGCAGTTATTCTCATTGATATTTGAAGTGGTTTATACGACGTTAGATCTAGGGCAGCTTGAATGATGGTGGCTTGTTGCAAGCTATGAACATGGAATTCAGGGGCCCATCAATAACATAGAAACACATGGTTCATAGCTTACAATTAGAATGTTCTACCCATTATTGTCTTTAACCCTTTGGCTCGCGGTTGAGACATGCCTCTTATGAAAAAAATTGAATTCCAGAAACTGCTATTTTTACTGCTATTTTTACTGCTATTTATATACAAAACAAGGTATACAGGGTGGATAAGACAATACGACAATAAATAAAACCACGTAAAGTACCTACTCATAAATACGATCAACTTTTAAAATGGGAATAAATTCGAACTCGCCTAAAAAATAGCTTTTTATATATTTTAGCCGGGAGACATTGACTTTTTGTATGAAAAGCTGTTATTTTGACGTGCTATTATTTCGCACCGAGTACACGTCGCGTCACATCTCGGTGTGAACTGCCCTCCTAAAAAGGAAGCTAAAGCAATATTGCTAACGCAAATCATATTTTCGAATTTACGGCAGATCTTATGCAATTCATCAATTCCGAATCTTTTATTGAATTTAATTGTATATAATGAGTGACTAGTATACCAAAAAATATTGAAATTACGTAGGATCTGACGAGAATTCGAAAAAATGAATTGCGTCAGCAATATTGCTTTAGCTTCCTTTTTAGGGGGGCTGACCCTAACCGCCTTACTCATAAAACGCTTCCTCTCAATCAAAGTGACCTACAAACCTACAATCAGTAGTAGTTAAGGGGGTAAAACTATAACAAAAAAAAACATTCGTAAAGCAAAAGAAATAAAAATTGTTATATCCAGCCACAACACGAGGAAATCAGAGTCAGTTGCGGCGAATGCAATAGCTTTATACTTTTGTTTTAGTGTTATTGCGGTGTCACTCGACGTGGACCACCTGCGCTTTATACAACTGCAGAAATACATGGATCAGTATTTTGTCGGGCTTGTTGGATAATAAAAAACCTCCTCCTTTTTTTGAAGTCGATTAAAATGTGATGTGGAGTGGATTTTATTTTTGAATAATTATTATTATTGGGCGCTCAAATCTGTTTTCTTTTTATGTTCGGCGTTAGTTAGTGTACGCTTAGGTGTATATTTGACTTATAATTTTGGCATAAATAACAAAAAATCATTAGTTTTGTATAAAATACCAATTAGGTATTATATTTCGTATAAAATATGAGAAACCTTTACACAGTTGCCGGCATAAATTACATTGTATCCGTTTTATTTTTTCTAAGACGAAACTTTCACACTAGTGCCAACTGTGCGACGATTTAATTCAACATACATTTTCACCATTAAGCCGGCTACGAACCTGTATGTTTCAGTGTAGCTTTGTCCCACGCACATTGGATGTAAGTCTTCCATATATACCGCCTTATCTAAGTTATATTGAATGTATTGCTTTATTTGCAACAATGTTTCAAACATTTTCAATATCTTTTAGCAAATATTCGTTAGAAATAAGCCACGCGTACGGACTTTATGAGTCAGATAGATTATTATATTTGCTCCACAGAACGTATATTAAAAATACTAGATTACGGTCGCGGTTTCACTCGCAGTCTCGAGGGAACTATTGTTTCCCTGGGATAAAAGTATCCTACGTGATATCATCAGCCTTTTTCTCTCTCTCTTTCTACTTTTGATTTCAAGAAAAGTGAGCCAAGAAACTCGTATCCAGCCCAGTCCGGCCACTTTTTTGAGGGTCATAAGACCATTGGCTTGGGGGCGCCCCACACAACGTTTGCCAAGGCGCGGTTTCCATTCTAAGACTCGTCTGCTCTATCGAACATCGGTTCTTCGGCATATGTGACCAGTCCATTGCCACTTCAGCTTGCAAATTCATTGTGCTATGTCGGTTTCTTTGGCACTACATACTAATACATTATGTAATGAATCTAAGCTTGTTTTGAAAAGAGTAATTGCTGAGTTTATTGCCGGCTCTTCTCAGCAAATGCAACCTTCCGAACCGGTATTAGAGTATTAGAGTCAGACTTTTCATAAGTGCCTGCGAAGGTCTATTTGAATAAATGATTTTGAATTTTTGAATTTTGAACTATATAAGTCGCATATCCTCGTCGTGAATTTTATCCCTCAAAAAACCCCGAACATAGCTCTTTCCATAGCTCCTACGTGTTAATTCAGGACATATTCTACCTGTGTACTTAATTTCATTTAAAGCCGTTTGTATGTGATTAGGTCGCCAACATCAAAACATATTTTTTTTTAACATTAGTGAGACGAGATCAGATATCCATATTTCGATGTTTTTTGTCATGTAGGTACTTACCCCCTTATTCATAATCGCTTTTTAACTAAATCGGTGTAATAGTGTGCCCCGTCTCACTCTTTCGATCACCAAATGTCACCTGTCAGATAAAGACTTCGGAATTGTATCTAATCAACTTTATTATGAATAAGGGTGTTAGTATATAATATTAACAATCAGACATGGAAAAGATTTATATTAAAAATTATTTGTTGGACTATATGTATCCTTCTTGTTTAGCAATATTCTATACAAAACCAGCTACCTAACTAGATAGCTTATTTATAAATTTCAACAGCCTTCTAAAACCCATGAGAAATTGCCTGGTGTCAAAAGATTATAAACTTTCTACTTTGCATTGATCATTGTTGTAGACATTCAAAGGGAAAAATCTTGCGGATGTTTCTTCAACTTTAACAATAGCAGTTAGCGTTACACACACACACAGTGTGCGTTACGTGACAGGGTCCGTAATGAGGACATTCGTAGGAGAACGAAAACGACGGACATAGCTCGTAGAGTTAGTAAGCTGAAGTGGCAATGGGCAGGCCACATCGCTCGAAGAGCCGATAATCGATGGGGAAGAAAGGTTCTCGAGTGGCGACCACGTATTGGAAAGCGCTGAGCGGGACGACCTCCCACCAGGTGGAGCGACGACCTGGTCAGAGTCGCTGGGCGCCGCTGGATGCAAGCGGCACAGAACCGTTCGAAGTGGAAATCAATGGGGGAGGCCTATGTTCAGCAGTGGACATCCATGGGCTGATATGATGATGATGGTGATTAAAAATCCATTTCAAATAACAATGTATTAGAATAGAATATGCCAGAGAAGTGTAGCAATACAATTCTTACGATACCGTAGCAATATCGTAGCGCACGTAGCTGGTGTCACAGTTCGTGACAGCGTTATCGCCAAAGCCGCTGTGGCGAGCGTAGAACATTACCTTATACATTACGTTAACTTCGAGAACAGTGCTCCCAACAATCACCGGCATTGGCGGAATATGAAGGAATATGATTTTTAATGCCCTATTTAAAAGGGTTACTTTTTAATACCTCGAATAGCAGCTCCTAGAATTCTATTGCATATGTACTTTGGAGTTTGGAGACGATTAAAAAAAGTCAAAGGCTTCTTCTATGTCGATGAAGGTGCCGAGTGTTGATTGTTTATTAGTGAGTGACAGCTCTATGTTATATGAGACCATGCTGTATGCAAGATATTTATTTTATTTCTTTTCAAAGTCAAAGTCAAAACCATTATTCAATTTAGGCCCTAGTAGGGCACTTATGAAGGTCAAAGCTACTGAAGTTACCACCAGTTCGTATGTCGTTTTGAGATAAGGGACCCTAAAATATTTTTAATAATACAGTGACACCTATCGGATTTTCTGAAAGTCTGGTGTATTTTAAGTACTCATAAGGGCGAAACTATGTGAGCCACAAAAAGTCAAGACTAGACGATTTTTTTGTGTTGTAGTAAGTAGATAATTTAACAGATGGCGCTGTAAAGCATTTCTGTAGAATCATCATTTCTTTGGACCTTACAAGAACTTCAACGATAAAAAAATTATATTCTAATTATTTTAAAAATCTACAAGGTTTTTTTATCGTAAAATAATATAATTTCAATAGTGTCATCTAGTGTAATTTACTGAGAAACAAGCATTGCTGTAGTACTGTACCTTAGCAAGTAGTACCTACTTACCACCACAGGCGCTGTACTTGCGCGAGTTACGGCGGTAACCTGTGCTGTACGTAGTATTTATATATTGTACTCTGAGATATTTTATTTCCGTGGTTTAATACGGATTATTTTAAATTCTTTACAAATTGTAATCCATCCAACAGCACTTTGAGTATTTAGTCAACAACAGCAGAATTTGTGAACACTTCAAGATTTTCTCCGCGTACCGCCTTCATTTCCATCATCACTTGCTTAGGTGACGGCGGGGTGACGGACCAGTAGGTCGTGGGTTCGATTCTCACACAGGACATGCATTTGTGTTGCATGGATATGTCTGTATGGCTTGAGTCTGGATGTAATTATGTATATTAAGTATGTATTTACAAATAAAAAGTAGTAACTATATTGTGTAGTATACATTATTATCTGGTTAACATAGTACAAGCTCTGCTTTGTTTGGGATCAGATAGCTGTGTGTGAGGAATTTATTTATTTAGGTCGGATTGAAAACAAACAAAGGCCTATTTTATACATAGTAATAGAGGAAATTATAAATATTAATAAAAAATACTCAACCAGAAAATACCTAAATAAAAAACTTACATAACTAAGAAACAAATCCGATAATTAAGTTTCTGAGCACGATTTACGACTACACCCTACGCTACCTTGCAAGTAACAATCTCAATTATTTCAAAACCTCTAATTTAGTACCTACAAAGGCAACTTTTAATTTATTCGCTGAAGCCAAGTCTGATTGCAAATTGTTTCTCCTTTTGGAATTCAACTGTCATTGGTCTGTTTTCAGTGTTGGTCTCGGTGGACATTTAATTTATTATAGTATTCCGTTGATTAAGAAATAAAACCTTAAGTGGATATTGTTGGGGTCGTAAAAAACAGATATATTATCAGAATATTCGTCAAGAATATTCACAATACTATTCTAATAAATTACTCCTGATTTTTTCATGAAATTTCTTGATAAATGATGTCTGAGTATTGCAATGTTTAATGAATAGCTATTTACATTTTGGGGCTGAGAAAACAATTTTAATGAAAATGAATAACTATTGTAAATCAAATCTTACGTAGCAATTTTGTTTGAAATGCAATATGAAAATAGTAAATATCTACCAAAAAGCTTACACTTAGCGTAACTTAATTAACCACCGGTTCGGAATAAAACTAAGAAAGTCTGTATCTATGCTTAGGTATATCTTTTTTATTACTTTTTTAATTATTTGGAAAAAAAAAGCCAAATATAGACAGATTGTGCAAAAAATATTTAAAAAATGTAACCTGGCTGAGTTTGTTGCCGGATTCTTCTCAGTTGAAGGCCGAGTTCCGAACCGGTGGTAACTTCAGTAAATGTGACCTTCATAAGTGCCCTTCTGGGGCCTAAATTGAATAAATGGCTTTGACTTTGACTTTGAAAACATCGGCTAGAAACTTACCCCCTTATTCATAAAAAGTTTTCAAACGTTGATTAGCTAAAATTCCGAAGTCTTTATCTGACAGGTGACATTCGGTGATCGAAAGAGTGAGACGGGGCACACTATTAGGTACACTGATTTAGTTAAAAAGCGATTATGAATAAGGGGGGTTAGCATGTAAGCCTTGTTTCCGATAAAAATATATTTACCTCCATCAAATCAACCGTAAGACTCCATACTATATGTATTGTATGGCCCTATTACCAACATATCAAGTGAAGAGCAATTTACTTCTTTTGATATGAACACAAAGTATTATCACTCTTCATTTCTCTCTTGATCAAGTTAGTTACTTTCGTCTCAATAATGAAATTAATATCCTTTGAAAATAGCTTCCTCACGTGAATGTAAAACGAATCATTATTAAATTCATAAAGAGTTCCTTTCTCATTTTCCTGTACAAAAGATATGAACCTGCGACACTGTCTTTTAATCTCATTAAACCTTCAGTGTTATGTACTACAGCAAAATTTTGCAAATGAAAAATACTTTTAAAAAGCGGCGAGAAAATAATGTTCTTGCTCTACAGCTATGGGGTGGCAAATAGGGCGCGTGTCACACAGTATGCAAATTATGTTATTTTCTAGAACATACTGTGAACAGAAAGCTTTTATTCAATTAGGAAAAGCAACATTATCCTCCATTACACACGTGAACTATAAGTGTACTATGGCCTTTACTGCTAAGTGTATCCAAGGGTAGTTTGCTTTCTAGCATAGCTTAGAAGATGTAATAATACATTGCTAATCAATATGTTCAATAAACTGCAAAACCCCCTTACTCATAAAACGTTATTTAATAAATTAATTTAAAGGGTCACGCAAATAACGTCACTCTTTTGTCAGTGACGTTATTTGCGTGAGTATGAGAGTTATGAGAAAGGGAGTTAATGTTTTGCTGCCAAAATCGAATATTTGTTTAAGTTCAATAATAAACCTTGAAACATGTGAATATGTATAGAAAAATAAACAAATCGTAAACAATTTTTTTTTAAATAGAGTAACATTACGATCTAAAATAAAGCCAAACAACAAAACAAACACCGACATAGCTCGTAGCTTATCAGAATCACGATGTCGCTGACAAAACAGCTTGTGCGATACATGGGGTGAACTCCACCGACGGAGACTGGGCTTAAGTCCGGCGACATGGAGCCTGTGAATAAAACACGCGCGATAATGTTAACAAGTTATTTCATGCGTGAACTTTTTTCTATGCACTGTGCCGTGAAATTTGCGCTTTTATTTTGGCTGAAAGAAATTATCTAGTTTGTTGGGAGGTTTACTAATGTTATGTTTCTAAAACATTACCATCTGAGAAATAAGTTTTATTATTATATCTAATCACATTTTTACAAAACTCTCGTAGCTCTGAGATCTACACCAGATCTAACTTCAGATACGGCTTAGTACCTCTACGTACAGAAGTGCTACGGTTCATAGTAAAAGTTATTTAGTATGGTAAAATCTTCTCTATCTACTTATAAGCGCTAGCACAAGCTTATGAGCGCATTGCCTTGCCAACCAATGCGCTAGTAATACCGCTTACCATCAGGCGTGCCGTATGTTTGTTACTAAGGTAACGAGATAAAAAAAAACTTTATATTCTCTGTATTGCCACTTTACTAAACATTATTTATTTATACATATTTTTGTAGTCTACTTTAAACCAAAACATATTTTTTTCTAATAAATTTATGTTCTGTCAAGATTTCCTCAAAAAATACCCAATAAAAAACAAAGAAAAACCAAAACTACTTCTCACTTAACACGTAACTAAGCTATAAACAGCAATTATCTGGCAACGTTAAAATAGAACATGGCATTAATTGTCCTCACGAATATAAAGCTACCCCACGTCTCCTGAACGTGCGCTTAGGATGGCAGCGATGTGTATACATCGTCTAACTGCACCCGCCCTTTTCATGTTACAAGAGTAGTTTGCTAGTGTAGAGGTAAGTATTAAATCGATTTAAATTGAACGCTTTTATGGTGATGAAGTATATTGCGTATAATTATGCTTTGGAATATATCTTTATTTACAACAAATATGTACAAAATACAATCTATATATAGAAAATTTCCTCAAGCCTGTCGCTGCTTCCGATTAACGGCAAGGTTCCCAGAACGAAAGAACGAACGTGATTCCTCTTTGGATAGCCAAGCTGATGCGTTGGCGGAAAAAGCTCCCCGCCTACTGGTCACCGGAGGTTTCGATCAATTTTGATGATAAGCTTTATATTTTAAATACCAGTTTCTTAATTGTTTGGAAACTGAAAATAAAAAAAAAAAATTGTTGAGCTATCGGCGTAAAATTCAACAAAAGCATATCCCACTAAAACATTTTCATGTAAAATGTTGCCAAGAAGAAACCATACGGCTCGCACTGTCAAAAAGTTATCAGATCTCCTGTAGAGTCAATCTTAAAACTCTACACGCCCTTACTCTACAAGCCCTAACTTCTCAAACTCTACGCCTTAGTCAAAATATGTGGCTTGGCGTAAGGTGAAAAATTTATTCACTGTTCATTACGTTTCTGTTAGACAGTTCTTGTAGTTGCGAAACAGCCAAGCCACATATTTTGACTAAGGTTTTGAGTTTGTGAAATTAGAGCTTCTAGAAATATGTATTTTATTATTTATAACAAGTACCTATATCAATTTTCAGACCTCTAGCATGTTGATGATCATCAGTGAGGCAGTATCGAGGGGTTTTTTAGATATCAATAAAATCTAAAGTATAAGAGCTATGCAATTGAAACTTTATAGGTTTAATAAGTCCACTATCGACATCATATCCCGAGAATTTTGTTTATCTGGTATAATTCAAACCCAAGTTATGAGGGTTAAAAAACGACGAAGCGCTTCGAGAAAGGGTAGGTATTGTCCTTGCGCTTCGCTTGGCTCGTCTTGGCGAGGCACTACCGTGCCCCCAGATGCGATATGCATGTTCCTGATAAAAAAAAAGATCATTACTTATACTCCCCTATTTCAACATAGACCCGCCATTAATATCTGAAAGCACATAAAATGCAGAAAAAAAGAAGGGAAAATTATTTGCACGATGTTCTTTGTAGCCTATAAAGTGCAATGCGTACTTATCGAGTAAGCAGACTGTAAAATAACTCGTGTCCGCCCTTAATACCTCTGGAGGGCCGTGAAAAGGGGTAAAATAAATTAAGATAAACTCCGTAATAGCATCTTGGAGTTAGTTCGTTTTGGAACGCTATCTGAAATATTGAAATGGGACTTTAGATTAAAGATACAAGAGTGTATTTAAGTTGGAGTTACTTTATTGTTTGCATACTTGACCTTTTTACTGAGAAAATATATTAATCTTTTCTTTTAAATTTTTCTTGTTTATTTTAAAAGAATAGATTAAGTTGAGAACAGAAAGCCGGTTCTCAGAAGTTTTAAGAGAATTAAAAAACATAATTTAATATTTTTTGCAGTTTATGATGTAAACGGGCGCTTCAAATAAAAAGTATTATAATTGGATATTTTCACTTAAAAATACAAGACAGGTAAATAATAACAATGATATAATACCAACGGTCTAATAAAGAAATTAACACAATTTTGGTGAAATCATAAAAGGCATAATGGTCCTTATGCAACAGTTAAATCTGAACTAGGTAGAATCGGCACAAATCGGCCGGAACTGACTCAGAGCAGCCTCAAGACAATACAGTCTCCATTAGCAAGTACCGAATACCACCAACAATGGAACCGACGAACAATGAAGACATTTTCCCCTAGAATAGTATTTCCTGAATATTGTATTTGAATACATTGTCTCAGAATTTTAATAAGGGGATCGTAAACTTGGTATTTAAGATTCAAATTCTCGAGTGATAGTCAACTTTAAAGATCACTCAGCTCCCTCTTACAAAAAATTTCATGTTATCGTATACATAGTTAGGAGGAGTAGAAATGAATAGAGATATTCATGTACTTGGTATCAAACATGTTTACACGCTTAATTTTTTAAAAGAATAAACCTGATCAAAAATATCAGTATCATCGTCGTAACTCTCGCCATCGTCGGCGAGTCCATCCTCACACATTGGAACCAAAATGGTTTCGTACTGTGCGGTTTCAAGGAGCTTCCTACCACGGCCGCTCCGACTGTGAAATGAGCTCCCCGGCGTGGTTTTCCCATGAGAGTACAGCATGGGGTTCAAAAAGGGGGTGAAGAATTTTTGCAGGGTCATCAACGCACGAAGATGTTGCAAGCGTCAAAAGGCTACGATGACCGCTTATAAATATAAACAGAGTAAGTCAGTTCGTTGAGTAATCCCTAGGTATGTTTAGCTTACTGAAAAATCTAACTAGGTATCTGCAAACTACATAATATGACTGCAAAGCAAAATTTATTTCAGGTAACCTCTCGTATTTACGTGAAGCACTTCCGTAACTAACGTACTTGACAAGACACTTCAGTCTGGCATCGCTTCCTTACAGGCGACTCGTACGCTGATCCAGCTTAATGTGGTTTCACAGGCAAATATAGTTTTAGGTAAAAGAATTGCAAACTTATGGTATCCTGATTACATAATTTACTCCTCGGATATTTTTTATCATTATTATCTGTCTGACTGAGAGAAAACGCGCGGTCTAAACTAGTGGACCTAGATATTATTAGATACAGATTTTAAATTTGTAAAAAATATTTATTGTTTTTCTTCAGTAGTGAGTCATTAAAGCAAAAGATGGATATTTCATACATAAATTATCTTAATGACATAGAGCCCCCGCGCAGTATGGCCACCAGTCGCCGCCACCAAACGCGACCACCAGTGGTTCAGTCAGATCACTACACGTCGCCACCAGTGGCAGCCACTAGTGCCTAAACATTTCCACAAAAAATTATGATATGAAAAAATACATTCAACAAATCACTGTGATTCCAAAAATACATAATTACGTTTTAAAACATTTTCAATACAGGTAAGAAAAAGTTATGTATGTATCTCAAAACGTTAGCTTTCAATATTTTAAAGTCACATTAAAACCGCAATAGCATCTATCATAATTTGGCCCTAAGTATCGCGGTCAAAATACTAGTCCGTTAATGGAGTTAATGGGGGAGGTAAATGCTTGAGTGCACTTCACTGGAAGCAGCTATTTTCAGGTAAAATATTACCCTTTTAAGATTACATGTAAGTCCTAGCTAACTACGGTCTGACTGATGCTTTTACGGCTAATCTCTAAATAATAAATGAATTTGCTTTATTTTTTTTATTCTTCATATATATTTATTGCCTTAGCCAACTTTCTCCACAAAGAAGAGCTGTAATAAAGATGTATTTTTAAGTAAGGAGCTGTAATAATGATGTATTTTTAACCGACTTAAAAAAAAAGGAGGAGGTTTTTTTTTTTTATGTTTGTTACCTCATAACTCCGTCATTTATTAACCGATTCTGAAAATTCTTTTTTTCTTTGAAAGAGTACACTTTCCGTTTGGTCCCATTGTCATCAGATCAGGATTTAATTACTTCTTAGTGTACTTTGAAGTCGGTTTAAGTTTTTTGTAAAACAGTCCAATTATTTTAGAACGTCTTTCATGCGTTCTATTAATTGAACCACGACATTGACAGATCATGAGTAGGTACTTTTATTTATAAAAATTAAGATAACTGATTGCATAAAATATTGTATGTATTTTAGAAATAAAAAACTCGGTAACGCAGAAAAAACTGCAGGGCGTAAGATACTTTGAAAAACAGTGAGAATATCGGTTTTTAGGATTCCGTACCCAAAGGGTGACAAACGGGACCCTATTCATGAGACCGCTGTCCGTCTGTCCGTCTGTCTGTGGGCTGTATCTCATGAACCGTAATAGGTAGACACTTAAATTTTTTACAGAATATGTATTTCTATTGCCGCTATAACAACAAATAATAAAAAAAAAAAAATAAGTTCCCAGCATAGCCAATTTCAAAATAACCAAATTTGAAATTTCCAAGCTTATAGGTTCACGTTGATTGGCAGCTTCAATTAACATACGTATTGGTGACAATTTTAGCTAAAGATAAAAATAACAAAAAAACATCATACAGTGTTTAATATTATATCTTTATATATAAAATTCTACGGCACGTGTGTATGTCACTGAATTCCTCCTAAGCGGCGGGACCGATTTGAATGATTTTTTTTGTATGCGTTTGGATGGTGCCTTGGATGGTTTAGATTTACAAATCAGCCCGGCAGATGGCGCTGCAGTCGATAATATAACCTAGATACCGAGTGACATACACACGTACAGTAGAATTAACTCCCTGGATGGTTTAGATAGGGTAGGGTAGGGTAGAGTAGATTAGCACCACAGGGTAGGGTAGCATCACGCGAACGAAGTTGCGCCGGGCAGCTAGTTATAGTAAAAACCCTACGATAGCTAGTATAAATTATAGGATAAGGCTACATAAAATAAACTCCATTTTATGTTGACCACAATTATAGAGAGACATTACGTAAATGTACGCGTTTGGCGTTAAATTCATCAATGCCTGGATTGAATAATCGCACCGGTCACCTGCCAATTACCCCGACCAGCTCGGACGCAATTTATTGTGAAAGCCCCACGGCGCATCTATTATACGCCTCTTTTTCCAATATGAGAAATTTCATGCTCGGGTGAGGGTACGGACAGGCTCCAATGTTTAATTTTAGTTCCGAATTTATCGGGTGCGAAAAGATTGTAAGAAACGAGGAAAACCGAAAATGTTTAATAAGTTGACAAAATCTCGTGTTATTAATTTGAATCTCGCTCAAAGGAAAGGGACCTGATTAATTATTTTTTTTTTCTTTATACCACTAAGGTGGCAAACAAGCATACGGCCCGCCTGATGGTAAGCAGTTTCCGTAGCCTATGGACGCTTGCAACACCAGGGGCATCACTCGCGCGTTGCCGACCCTGAAGAAATCTCTTCACGCCCTTTTTGAAGAACCCTATGCTGAACTCCATGGGGAAAACCACGGCGGGGAGCTCATTCCACAATCTGACCGTCCGCGGAAGAAAGCTCCTTTGAGCCCGCATTTAATTTGAAATATAAACGCGGTAATTTGAAATATTACGATTTGGTTCTTTAATAACTTTTTATTATGTTCCTTATTTTTGTATTTCATAAGATCAGCATAGAGTTGATTTATAAAACCCCCAAGCAACACGATAAATGTCATCTGCTTCGTAGGACCAAATTATATTCTTTTCTGAAATAAGATTTACGTATTAACTCGATAATACATTTTATCCAAACTCAGGACCCTATTATTATCGCTATCGTATTTCCCAACGAGATATTAAGTCACAGTCATGTACGAACATAATTTTCCAGGGTTCAGTCCATATCTCAGACTAACACGTATATTTATCATGAGCTCTAGCAAAAGGAAAAATATCTCGCACCTTCAAGAACTCCCTCGCCATGCGCATCGGGGATAATGAAGAGTAATAATTGCTATAAAAGTCAAGTCAAGTCCGCGGCTAGAGATAATACAATAATAACATAATCCTTTGGGAATTTAAGGAACAGAAATATTAATAAGGACCAGTCGATATTTTTCATATCCAACATATTAGTCTACAACGAGAAAGAAAATACAGTTTATTTTGCGAAGAGTTATTAATACAAATTCTAGTTCCAAAAAATCCATATAAAAAAGTAACACGCACTCAAATATTTATAGAATAGCTAGCTGCCCGGCGCGTGGTGCTACCCTACCCTGTGGTGCTACTCTACTCTACCCTACCCTACCCTACTCTACCTAATACAAAAAATGTGATAAATGAAGAACCGCTCGACCGATTTTGTGCAAACTTCACATAAACTATCTACTAAATAGTTTGAACAAAGCCTAAACATTTGGTTTGGATAGGTGAGCCCGTTCTTGAGTTATAAAATTACAACGAAAAGTGGCATTGATTTTTATATATTTAGATTGAAGACGGTTAGTACTAAATAAACTACATAACACATCTGGTCCAGTCACATACACATTCCATCCAGCAGCTGGAGTCAACAGCCAGTTCCAATATGCTTTGTTAGTCAATATCTGCTGTAATACATACGCTAGTGGAACACTATCGGCGGTTACTCATAAAACGCTATATTTAAATAATATTATACTGATTATGGTCATAATAGTAATTTTAATAGTGACGTAAATAACGTTATATTATTTGACAGTGATAGTAAGGTGATCGATAAATACATGACAACTTACCCGATGAGTGTTTAAGTTATACAGCGTATTATAGTAGACTAGCTATTCGTGGCCGGCGTCGCGCGTCGCCCGGGTGAAATTTCGGTTACATTATTGGAGTTTTCCTAGAATCCCTATTTTTTTAAAATAATATTTAGCCAATGTTATTCAGTGATAATTTTGCTTGCTCCAAGTGAAAGAATTATTAAAATTGGGCGAGTAGTTATTGAGATTATTCATTACAAACAAAAATCCAAATCTTCTCTCTTTATTATAAGTGTAGATGTAGACAAACAAAAATACAAAAATCCAAATCTTCTTTCTTTATTATTAGTGTAGATGTAGACAAAAATACAAAAATCCAAATCTTCTCTCTTTATTAGATGTAGATAGAATAGTATATCTTTTGCCATGTTACCTGAGCTCTCCCTTTTTATTTTTGTCAGTGTAACTAGGTCGCTTTTACAAGCTTCCGACTCCTGTTACGACCGCTATTTAATAATGGAAGGCAAGATTAACGGCTTTACGTGCTCACTTAAGCAGCAATGTATTAATCTAGGAATACTAGAGGTGCATAGTCGTTACTTTGAGTTCACTTTGATGTTGTGATTAACTATTTATAGTAGTTTAACATATGTATATAGATATCTGGAGTGACAAGAATAGATAAGATAAGGAATGAGTACATAAGGGAAAGCTTGAAAGTACAATATTGTAGATATCCAAGTAAATGTAACATATATTTGATTAACCACCAATGAAATTACCCTACCTCACATCTCAGCTAAAAAGACACGTGAGTTCAAAAAAGGTTAAAACAACATTTAAAACGTATGGCATGCAGTATAACTCAGTTATCCAAAATAAATCGCAACCTAAAAAAAAAAAACTGAAATGGAATGACAGTAAAATCTAAAGTTAGAGCAGTTTTGGGAGTTCGAGACGGCCTGAAAATCCGTCGTTAATAATTTGAGAGCTTCTACCGAATTTAGAGAGGTGCCAATTAGAACAAGTATTCCGTTACCTGGATGAAGATAAGATGACCAATTTCCATGAAGTTTTTCGGTTTATCAATTAGTTAATTTAGTTTCAAAATTATTTACGAATTCAATCATTTTATTTGTGTAGATTTGATCTCATCGTCATTATTGATAGATTGAATAATTTCATTACATTTTTGTATATTTTTTTATTTTACTGTATCATGATTAGAATAAAATACGACATAGTGAACAGCGCATTCTTATGCCCCATTAGACACTAAAAGCCTGGGAAATTCTTCACACATGGCTATCTGATCCTAATTTTAATAAAGTGAGTAAGTAGTAAGAAGCGATCGTGGTGTAGCATGATTAGCCATTCTTAATCGATCGGCAAAGTTAAGCTACCACCGTCATGGTCGGTACCTGGATGGGTGACCGCCTAGTAGTATTTCAAATGGAGCGTTTCCGTGCTTCGGAAGGCACGTAAAGCCGTTGGTTCCGGTTATCACTTAATTGTGATAGTCGTTAAGCTAGTAGGATGCCTCCTAGGCGGCTTGAAAAATTCCAACAGTAGGTTGACCACTAGCCTACCTCCACGGTTCCGCAGTGGGCACGCGGGGTGGAGTATTGCCCATTCCCTTTCACCCTCATTTGTGAAAGGAGGCCTGTGCTCAGCAGTGGGCCATTATAGGCTGATGATGATGATGAAGTAAGTAGTCTAGGTAAGTAGTAACTTATACACGCAAAACACAAAAATGATATAAACCCAAAATCATATTGATACGAGTATCTAACAAACATGAATATAGATATTTAAAAAAAAATATAAGCCGTCTGGTAAGCCCTTCATTTGACATTTTGATCCCAGGTTATAGCAATTTGCTGTGTACGATTTAAAAACTTTGTAGTCTTTTATATGCTAACGTGGGTGTTTTGATGTTTTGACTTTTCTTTTTTTGGCTTTTATTTTAGTTTTGTGTAGAATATAGGGGTCGCAAATGACTGTTCATAAAATTTAAATCCCATGTTGCGCATTAAACATTGTTAATAGAGTTAATAATATAATAATAATAATAAGAATATCGGCTAAAATAGAAGCTAAATTATTTTTACAAAAATATTAATCATGTTCAGAGATTTCAAAAATAAACCACAATACTAAACCTAATAGCCGTTGTAAACTCTTATGTTATGTTTTTTTTTATACCACTAAGGTGGAAAACAAGCATACGGCCCGCCTGATGGTAAGCAGTTACCGTAGACTATGAATGCTTGCAACACCAGGGGTATTACCCTGAAGAAATCTCTTCACACCCTTTTTGAAGACCCTCCCACCCCTCCGTTAAAGATTTTTTTCATAGAATTATTTATTCTAATTTCGGCTCATAAAAATAAAACTCGACTATGAAACTCTCGCTTAGGCTTGTTTCTAGTTGTTCTAGTAGGCTTGTTGTTAGGCTTTTAAGTATTAATTTTTATTAACACTACACAAACTAAATAGAACCTTGTGCAGTCGACATAAAGTAATCTCATCAAATCCGGCCACATGATAATATGGAATACAGCAATAACAGCTTCTCAAATTATCAGTTTCAATATCGGCGCCAGGCAAACGTTCTTGATACATCGATACATCCGATCTGATTCTAATAATCGTTCCCTTTGGGTAGATTCGTCATCAATATTTCAAAGGTTACCGTATGCGGGTTGCAATTTGTTCGTTCATTCATTCCTTTTTCCCGAATGTGTCGTACTGATTGCCATTCGGTCTCAATCGCATTTGTATGAGAGAAACTTCGTGACTTTCTCCCTCAATTAATCTTGGTCGTTACTGAGATGAGGTGTATGTCATTATTATTTAATTAAATGAATTACAACAAAATATTATAATTCATTCTAAATGTAAATTACATTTCAGTTAATTACAGTCAAGCTCACAAGCGGTTAAGAGCCCCTTAGTCTGAGGAGAGACTTTGCCTCCTTATGTGAGTTCTACCGCTTATACAGCGGAGAGTGTTCTAAAGAATTGTTCCACTTGATCTACCTTCCACCATCGCAACTCTTGCCATCGACGGGGAGTCCAGCCTCACACATTGAAACCAGAATTGTTTCGAACTGTGAGGGCTCAAAGGAGTTTTCTTCCGCGGACACTCAGATTATGGAATGAGCTCCCCGCCGTGGTTTCCCAATGGAGTACAGCATGGGGTTCTTCAAAAAGGGTGTGAAGAGATTTCTTTAGGGTCAGCAACGCGCGAGTGTTACCCCTGGTGTTGCAACCGTCCATAGGCTACGGTAACTGCTTACCATCAGGTGGGCCGTATGCCTGTTTGCCACCTTAGTGGTATAAAAAAAAAAGTTCGAGTTCTCTAATATATAGATTTTATTGTAAATCTGTTAATATTTTATTGTGTGTGAAAATATATTCAAACGATACACATTGATGAAGAAGATACGTCGAGGGCATGAAGCAAACCTTTATGACCGAGACAAAATATAAAACGAAACAAAGTTAAACAAACATAATACTTTTAACGTAAATATTGATTACAGTGGCTGTAGTTTAAACCACAAGCCTGTGATGTTTGCAGGGAATTCTCACTGTACCAAAAACTTGTAGCAAAAAAAACAAGAAACAACATTTACCTGAGTGGCGATAATTGATGTGATGTGGAAGAATGAATTCCTAACATTAAAGGTATTTAATAAAATATTAAAGATCTAATAAATTTCATTAAAGGTTTTATTTATTAATTGAAATAACCTTAATTTTGGAATAAGTATGTACCTATTACTTATGATAATATATCTAGTAATTTAAAAGTGCAAAAAAACAAGTACACTATGTTTTTTTATTAAAACTGATTTAAATTACTAATGACATAGAGTAAATAATATACTACATAAAACTAATGGGTAGCGATACTTTTTGAAATGGGAATGGCATTTTGCAAATGGACTATACGTGTTCGTCAGAATAAAGATACATTTTGGATGAATTATAAAACTCTCGAAACTAGTCTCAAACTCAGACTTGACCCTTTCAACGGTTAGAAACTGTAATGGATAAATACATTATTCATCATGTCATTAAAACTAAATACACTGTAACACACTACTAGTTGTGTTAGATATTTACTAGATATTTATTCATATTGGTTGGATAATATTATTATGGTAGAAGGATTGAGTGATGTGGCAACACTGACCATAACGCAAATAGCAAAGCATATAAAAGTGAGGGTATTTGTATTTGTAAGAGTTAGTTTTTCACAAGCTCTCGAGCTAGACACAGATCAGTACGATCATTGTTTTACCCGGTTCTGTAACTTATTATAAGTTAAGACTAAGATTGTGAAGTGAAGTGATTACCTAATTAATTGTAATATTATAACAGTAAACCTATCGGGGCCCATGAGGAGTTTGTTGCGTCGCTTCTTCTCCTCATACGGGAGTTTTCCGAAGCGATAGTATTACGTTGTTTCATTGCCTGCACTACGCCCACCGAATCCTGATACCACACAACCTTAATCATGGTGTTTGTATCGCTTGGCAGTCGCTGACGCTATTATCAGAAATTGGGATAAAGAGAGGCAATGAAAACCGTACTTGGATTGTTTCCATATAGATTGAAAAGACTACGTTCCTGAGAACTTTGAACAAGTAAGGAACGAAAGAATAAAGTCTAATCAAGTTATTTGATACCTTAAAATAAATGCATTTGTGGGTGGTTGTGAAATGCGCGTGCCAATACACGAATGTTAGACGGAATAATAGACCGATGACGGCGCGGGCGGCACGCTTGCAGTATAGTTCATGCTGGTAGCGACCAGTGACACAAGTTGGCGCCGGGTGTGCCATGCGAGTGGCTATCTGATGTACATATAGTGGTGCCTGAATGTTGGTGTATACAAATTGCCTGAACACTTATCTGGTGAGTCGATTTCATGTTGATTGTTAATAGATTGTGAAAATATCTGGGGAACCGTTAAATAATTTAATTATTGTTGAAAATATAGTCAAGTTAGCTAGATTTTATTGGTTAAAAGTATAGTGTAAGCTCAATTATTTAGTACAATATGTATAGGTACGTTGGGTACCTATTTAAAATTCTATACATATGACCCTATAATAGGGTGTAGCAATTTAATATGATATATATCCTAGAAAGGAAGGAAGGAAGATACTTTGTAAAAACATAAGTTTTAAAATGAATTACTATTCACTA
Organism: Polyploca ridens; assembly: GCA_951394255.1. NCBI lineage: Eukaryota > Metazoa > Arthropoda > Insecta > Lepidoptera > Drepanidae > Polyploca > Polyploca ridens. The sequence goes on along the minus strand of OX596249.1, from coordinate 16,280,857 downwards.
ATTGTGCGATAAATTAATTCATTAGCTATCTAACTAGTTGGGTGATTCTCCTTATTTTGCCGGTTGCTCCATAAGTGTATTTTGTTGAAAGAATTCCCCCAGATCTATTGACACAGTGATAGATATGAAATATTTATAGGACGTTCAAAAGACAATGTTTTAAGGTTGAGACTTGATTCGGTTCATGTACCGGACTACAACCCGGATAACAAAAATATTTTGTTATTTTTTTGTGTTTTGTATTGAATTAATTAACTTTGAATAAGTACTACCGTGCTGGGTTAATCTGAAGTAGCAAACGTGGAATGAAGTTAGTGGTAAATTTTATTTGAGTGTGTTATAATAATAATAAATAAAATAATAAAATACATTTATTTCAAGTAACATTCGACTCGTAATAAAAATTGTAACAAAGTGATAATAGAATATATGTTATAAAAAGTTATATATGACTCCGATTAGTTTCTTCATTTTGCAAAAAATATAATTTATTGGCATACAACATTACAGCTTATTTTTGAATCCATAGGCTCCCGAACGATTAAAACTGTGTTTCTGGTTTTAATTGTAAAGTATTTTGATAATTATAGATATATACATGACTATAATGGTGGTAATAGGTAGCTCATTCGACAAACGTATAGTCTAAAGTACCTGATCAACATGTTTCTCCTGAGAAACAATTTCTAATTAACGAAAATAACACTGTTAATTTTTCAGTAAATATTAGTGATTTTATTTTAACGTATTTAAAAGAAACTTACAGCTTATACAAAAATAATAGTACAGATATCATGATTCATTTGAATAATTTAGAACTTGCTGGTAAGGGTTTGCCATGAAGAATCTCAAAAACAACTAAAAATCTAAAATCGTACTTAATTTATTTAGAGATATTAATATTAAATTCACAAGAAATAGGTACTTAATTAAAAAAAAAATAGATTTATGAGTTATTTTAATAGTTCAGTTCTTCTGGGCCTATGAAGCGGTTCCAGTATTCACACTATTCCCAATTTAATTCAAGGTTCTAAAGACTTGTATCATTTTCAATGTACAGTTAAATTAAGGGTTCAATTTACAGTTCAATTTAGAATTCACTTTAGAGTTAAATTTAGAGTTCAATACAGTTAATTTAGAGTTCAATTAAGGGTTCAACTTACAGTTCAATTTACAGTTCATTTTAGAATTCACTTTAGAGTTAAGAGTTCATTTTAGAATTTAATACGGAGTTCAATTAAGAGTTCAATTTACAGTTCAATGAGTTCCAATTTAAGAGTTGAATTAAGGGTTTAGTTTACAGTTAATTTAGAGTTCAAATAAGGGTTCAACTTACAGTTCAATTTAGATCTATTAAGGGTTCAATTTACAGTTCATTTTAGAATTCCCTTTAGAGTTAGAGTTCAATTTAGAGTTTAATACGGAGTTCAATTAAGAGTTCAATTTCGAGTTCACTTAAGAGTTCAAGTTAGAGTTCAAGTTAGAATTCGAGTTCCATTTAGAGTTCAAGTTGGAGTTCAAGTAAGAGTTAAAGTAAGCGTTCAAGTAAGAGTTCAAGTAAGAGTTCAAGTTAGAGTTCAAGTTAGAGTTCAAGTTAGAGTTCAAGTTAGAGTTCAAGTTAGAGTTCAAGTTAGAGTTCAAGTTAGAGTTCAAGTTAGAGTTCAAGTTAGAGTTCAAGTTAGAGTTCAAGTTAGAGTTCAAGTTAGAGTTCAAGTTAGAGTTCAAGTTAGAGTTCAAGTTAGAGTTCAAGTTAGAGTTCAAGTTAGAGTTCAAGTTAGAGTTCAAGTTAGAGTTCAAGTTAGAGTTCAAGTTAGAGTTCAAGTTAGAGTTCAAGTTAGAGTTCAAGTTAAGAGTTCAAGTTAGAGTTCAAGTTAGAGTTCAAGTTAGAGTTCAAGTTAGAGTTCAAGTTAGAGTTTTAAGAGTACAAGTTACGAGTTCAAATTACGAGTTCAAGTTACGAGTTCAAGTTCAAGTTACGTGTTACGAGTTCAAGTTACGTGTTACGAGTTCAAGTTACGTGTTACGAGTTCAAGTTACGAGTTCAAGTTACGAGTTCAAGTTACGAGGTCAATGTAGAGGTCCATGTAGAGGTCCATGTAGAGGTCCATGTAGAGGTCCATGTAGAGGTCCATGTAGAGGTCCATGTAGAGGTCCATGTAGAGGTCCATGTAGAGGTCCATGTAGAGGTCCATGTAGAGGTCCATGTAGAGGTCCATGTAGAGGTCCATGTAGAGGTCCATGTAGAGGTCCATGTAGAGGTCCATGTAGAGGTCCATGTAGAGGTCCATGTAGAGGTCCATGTAGAGGTCCATGTAGAGGTCCATGTAGAGGTCCATGTAGAGGTCCATGTAGAGGTCAATGTAGTCAATGTAGAGTTCGATGTAGAGTTCAATGTAGAGTTCGATAAAGAGTTCGATGTAGAGTTAAATTCGTTTTCTTGACGTTAACTGCGCAGAAGATTAGTCGCAGCTCGTTAAAAATGAGCGTTGGCGCCCGAGTAGTCTGAGTCTGTTAGCAAAAGCTTTGTGTGGTGTACTTTTATAGAAGTTAAAACTATAAAGCTGAGGCTTTCTCCCTTAGGGTAGTGTGTGTAACAAAGTGTTTGGTGTAGCTGTTATGATTGGTTGATCTTAGTAAAGTTTACATTTGGGTTTCTTAACTGTACTTCCTGCCTGAGATTTATTTTATTTTATTTTATTTGCTTATGGAAACTAACAGCTAGGTTCTTATTTAACAAAGTTATAATTACATAGATATTGAAAGCTAATTAAAAGTTTCCACAGATATAAGAATAAGTAGCAAAAATAAAGTAGACAGGGGGAGGCACACACACAAGTGAACTGAATGAAACATCGTCATTCGAAATAAAATCTGCTATATGATCTGAACACTATGCACTCAAAAAGCAACACACAATTAGTACTTAGTTTACTTTAGTTTACTTTGAATTAACGAGATTTTCCCTTCATAAAGTTGATAAGTAGGAATTAACTCTAGATCTCTGGTTAATATGAGTAAGCGTTAGAAAAATTATCAAACTAAATCGATTAATAGCAAAATTGGCTCGCAAATGTAGGCAGAAATGGCCAAGTGAAATGATCTATTACTGTGCTGGACTTCATTGGTTTCAGGTATATCTGTTAGAGCTTTTCACACCAGAATGTGATTGGACGTGTGATTCACCGTGGACGTGTGATTCATTGTGAGGCCGTATCGGCGTTGGATTGTTGGTCAGACTCGCTTAGATTATAATATTATCATGGTATTGAGACTAAAAGAGTTATGAATATGAAAGTAGATAGTAGTAAATAGAAGTAGAAAAAGATTGAATCATAATATTATCGTGATATTGAGACTAAAAGATTTATGAATATGAAAGTAGATAGTAGTAAATAGAAGTAAAAAAAAAGATTGGATCATAATATTATCGTGATATTGAGACTAAAAGATTTATGAATATGAAAGTAGATAGTAGTAAATAGAAGTAGAAAAAGGTGGATGAAATGTGTGAAAAATATGGTTAGAAATTTAGATTAAGAAGTTTAGATGTTTTTCACGATGTAGTCTTTAGTTTTCCGCTTTAACATCAGCAACATACGGAATAATAGTTTATAAAAAAATGTACCTATAAAAATATATAAAACACTTGTAAGGACGCTGATAAGATGAAATAATATTGAGAGAGAGAGAGAAGAGGTATAAGATGTAGGTATCAAAGCATAGAATTTACGCTAGTTAGGTTCGATAAGATACAGGTTTAATTGTGATAAAAAGAAAGCAGATGTCCATTCATTTATTTATAAACTCGACAACAAAAACGCAAATAAGTTCTTCAATAAAATCTTGTGTTGAAAAAGTCTTGATGACAGACGTGCAGTCTTGACGATAGATATGCAGTCTTGATGACAGACGTGCAGTCTTGATGTCAGATGTGTAGTCTTGATGACGGACATGCAGTTTTGATAACGGACATGCAGTTTTCATCAATAAAATATTGAAAAAAAAAAATTGAAACTTGATGACATATGTACAGTCTTGTCGACAGACGTGCAGTCTTGATGACAGACGTGCAGTCTTGATGTCAGACATATAGTCTTGATGACAGACGTGCAGTCTTGATGACAGACGTGCGGTATGATGACAGATATACAGTTTTAAGTAGCAAGAGCGTGAATGAATATTTGAAGAGACACTTCTTATAAGAAAATAGTTGGTATGACCAGTAACGATTAAAAAGAGAAGAGAGGTTAAGTGTTGATATAGCAATCTGGATAAAATTAATAGATGTTGATAGAGCCATCTCAATAAAATTAATAGATGTTGATATAGCCATCTGAATAATAATAATAGATGTTGATTGATAGAAATGAATAGATGTTGATATAGCCATCTGAATAATAATAATAGATGTTGATATAGCCATCTGAATAATATTAATAGATGTTGATATAGCCATCTGAATAAAATTCATAGATGTTGATATAGCCATCTCATGAATATAATGAATTAGATGTTAATATAGCCATCTGAATAAAAAGAGAGAATAGAAAAGATTAGAAAAAAAGATAAAAGTTTAGAAGAGATAAAAGATTAGAAGAGATTAGAAAAGTTTAGGAGAGATTAGAAAAGTTTAGGAGAGATTAGAAAAGTTTAGGAGAGATAAGAAGGGATTAGAAAAGATTAGAAATTATAAGGAAAGTTTAAAAAAAGAATAGATAAGCATAGAGATGACGATTATTAGAAATTTGGATTTTAAAATGTTGTATTGTATTTTAATTATAGTCTAATTCATATGAAGATAAAAGAAGAAAAGGAGGGAAAGGATAGATAGAGTTTAATATTTATTCGTATGTTATATAACAAATGTTTTTGCATGATAGCTATTTGACAAAGTGTAAGAAATCTATAAACTGCTACTTACACCTTGTGGAATGTTAAACTACACTTTCGGCAAAAAAAAAGGTGATAGAAATAGATAGATGTGATAGAAATAGACAGATGGGAGAGATATAGATAGATGGGATAGATAAGATAATATTTCAGATTTTGGTTGGAGTTGATAACTGACTGTATACACTGTCGGTATGTACACTGTCGGTATACAAATTCTGGCAAAAAAAAAAAGAGGAATAGATATAGATTGATGGGATAGAAATAGATAGAGGAGATAGATATAGAAAGATGGGATAGAAAGATGGGATAGAAAGATGGGATAGATAAGATAATATTTGGTGATTGATTTTGGTTGGAGTTGATAACTGTCTGTATACACTGTCAGTATTAGTTTTAGAGATAGGTGAACTGATGTTGATGGATCCATCTGAGAAAAAGAATAGTGGATGTTGATGGATCCATCTGAGTAAAAGTGATGTATATTTATCTGTATTATTTTACGATATTGATAACTTTATTTGTTACGCGAAGTTTGAGGACAAACTTGATGTCAGGAAAGGCCGAATGTTAGATATTTACTAGATATTTATTCATATTGGTTGGATAATATTATTATGTGAGGGTATTTGTATTTGTAAGAGTTAGTTTTTCACAAGCTCTCGAGCTAGACACAGATCAGTACGATCATTGTTTTACCCGGTTCTGTAACTTATTATAAGTTAAGACTAAGATTGTGAAGTGAAGTGATTACCTAATTAATTGTAATATTATAACAGTAAACCTATCGGGGCCCATGAGGAGTTTGTTGCGTCGCTTCTTCTCCTCATACGGGAGTTTTCCGAAGCGATAGTATTACGTTGTTTCATTGCCTGCACTACGCCCACCGAATCCTGATACCACACAACCTTAATCATGGTGTTTGTATCGCTTGGCAGTCGCTGACGCTATTAGTTGCAATCTGAAACCTAACCACACTAAACTTGCCGTGGTATTAAGGTGCATGTATCACCTTTAGTACAAAGGAGTTTTAACAGTAGCCACCCTATTCCCACAAAACTGGTCAATATCATCATCATCACCAGCCTATAATGTCCCACTGCTGAGCACAGGCCTCCTTTCACAAATGAGGGTGAAAGGGAATGGGCAATACTCCACCACGCATGCCCACTGCGGATCGGTGGAGGTAGGCTAGTGGTCAACCTACTGTTGGAATTTTTCAAGCCGCCTAGGAGGCATCCAACTAGCTTAACGACTATCTCAATTAAGTGATAACCGGGACCAACGGCTTTACGTGCCTTCCGAAGCACGGAAACGCTCGATTTGAAACCAAAACTGGTCAGTTCACACCGAAACGAGATACGATGCGATGTGGCGCGCACTTTTTAATATGGCTATACAAATAGAATTTTATTTACGACACAAAAAGGTACTTTCAATGAGAGAATGAGAATACGTCCCGCGGCGTCACTCTGCACCTCGAGGCGTCGCGATGCATTTCTGTGAAACAATTGGTCTCTTCAAGCATCGTTGCGTCGCGTCTGCTTTGGTATTCTGAAACGTTTTTGACAGCAACCGACGACGACTCCGTTGTGACGGTTAGTCCGGGAGGTAGCGTTGCAAACACAAAAGTCATAGTAAGCCGGCTGACGTTGAAATGTATAGTTGATCTTATATGACTAATAAGTGAACCGACCGTCTGCTCAAGTAAGTGCTCAAGTCTTCTACATCCGTCATCAGCCACTCCCAGTAAAAAAAAAGACATAGTACGCCGGCTCAAACTTGTTTCATAAGTATTTGACATAATACTGAGCTGAAAAAAATCGTCTGCTGCATGGTGGAGGGGGGAACACGCGTCAGCTGCTCGCATGAATTTGTAAAAAAAAAAGTTTACCCCTGCCGTAACCTTCCAATCCTAAACCCACCGCGGGTGCATCGCTGATGCGTGGTTCACATATTAGTCATTCAAGATCTATTGAAAAAGATGGCCATCGATCGGCATATTAATACTACCTAATATGCATCAGTACCTCCCGGACTATTGCATGTCGAAACAATTGAATACTTGAATAGGTCAAAAGAATTAAAATGGGCTGGAAGGTGTATTGTAAACATCAACTGCGCTCTGCGAGTGGATTTCATTTATTTTAATTATCTGAGTCGTAATCCCAAGCTAAGCAAACTTATGATATGGAAACTAGATAAAGGCTAATTTTATTTCATATTTTAGTAAAACTTTAATGTACTGAATATACCAATTTTAAAGGTTTAATATGAAGGCTATTCATTGGTTTAACTTTATCTTAATATTACGACTTAAACTTCACAAAAAGAAAGCTAGATATAGCGCCCATATTTTGAAAATATTGAAACAATTAACATTTTTTCACGAATAATGTTTAATAACATACTCGTATGTAAGTACATACTACTAAATTGACGAGGTATTATAAGGAATAATAAAAATAAGCCAGATATCAAAGACTTCTATATAGAATTTGGAAGAATTTTAGCATTTCCAGTAAATAAAAATGCATTGACTTTGTAGTGCTGTGCACAATTTAATCAATGTTTATTTCAACAAGAATAGTTAAAGAATTACTCGCCAAAAGTCTCAACTGTTGAGCTTGACGACGTTTTTCCAAGATATCTTCATCATTGGCTGATTTAAGGATGCCCATAATATGACTTATCTGAGCTGCAGATATCTGAAATATGTATACCAACTCTGTAACCACTATAAAATTAGTATCATCATCATATTCTGTCACGAGATGTCCTCTGCTGAACTGGGCCTTTGTTTTTGACTGATTTCGACAAAGAACAGTCTTGGATTTATAATAAATAATTTGTAATAAAACATACTTACTTCAAATATCATAACATTACACAGAAACTATCATAAATGAAAGTGATCCACAAAGTGACAGGTTTTTTTTTATAATGGATACATAATACGACCTTAATAGGAGCTTCCTAAAATTAAACATTAATTAATTGACCAATTGAAAAATGTAGCACCGCACTACGAATGTATAGAGAATAGACCGCGACGACGGACGTCGTCGTCGTCAGCTGTCAAAAAAGAACAGAATTGCACTAACAGTGTGAACTGACCGTAAGGCAGTGGTTGCTATTATGAAATTGCAAATAATTTAATCATATTTTAGCATTTTAGGAATAAGGCTCTCCTTAGTCTTTACTGAGTGCTCTTTTTCTTAAATTACTGAGATGTTTTATTTGAATAAGACGTCATTAAAATTGTTTGTCCGCATTTCAATTATTGGTTACCGGTTTATTTAAATCCTTAGTTAATTAAATCCATAAAATAAAGTCTAATCGGACTCTTCTCAGTTTGTGTATATTACAAACGCAAAATCATAGATGCATTACTAGGGCTTAAATAAATGAGTTTAAACACATTTTAAGCATTCTACTCTATATAGCCACATAGTCACATAAACCGCGCCTTTTCTACTACTGCGCTCTTTTTCGCCTTTATTGGGCCACATTGAGCCCCTGTGAAATGTGTAAAATTGCAAACAGTGGGATTCAAGGGAAACTTTTGAAACGAGTTTGCTAAGAGAATTGAGTGCTGGTAAACAGCGAAAGTTTACAATGAACCTGAGTTTTGTAACCGACGAATAAAAGTTAAATAGTGCGAATTAAGAAAGATGGATTGCATTCGATACTTTTGGATGTGTTACTTATTTATTTTGGTAAATGTGTGAGAATCAAATACAAAAATTAAAACAAAATATTTTTTAAATAAACGTAACATTGATTTTGCTCTATCATATTATAGTGGAGAGTTGAAGCAAGCTTAAAAAGACAGAGAGAATAGAGAACATTTTCATAGTAAAATACTAGAAAACTCATCCACGCTTTCTGATAACTACTTTCATTATAACAAACTTGGTTCGTATAAGGGTAGATAGATTTTTATAGGCCATTCCCAACTCTCGGTCACTCCCTAGGGGTTATCGCTACAAGCAAAGTTCCTATATACGCCCTTAAAACAGTTTGCATCGTCAAACTATGTGAGTTTATTAGCAGTACTATCAAGATTAAAGCTTTTAGGCCCACTGGAGGGTCAGGGCTTTTAATGAAGAGACCTTGAATCGGAGCTGAAACCCTAGCTGAAATATATCGTGGCCTGGTCGGCTGCTAAATTTTGAGTAAGGTTAATTCGACAATTTATAACTGAGCCAAAAATGTACATATTTATTGGTCAAATGTATAAAATTCATATTTTTTTTCATTATTAATAAATAAATAAAAAAAAAAAAGCCTTTTATTCCTTACATATTTACAGTATTATCTAATTCTATTGTATTGTTAATTTGGTTAGTATTCTTACAAAATAAGTTGTTATTTTTAGTTAACTTTATTCTTAATATTATTTTTTTATGCAAGGACCCCATATTGGGTGAAGGCCTCCTCCAAAGATGCCCATTCGTCGCGGTCTTGTGCTATTTGGGTCCAGTTTGGGCCGGCTGTTCTCTTTATCTCGTCTTCCCAGCGCGTCAATGGTCTCCCTCTGCTTCTTTTGCCTGGTGGGCCATTCCATTGTGTTACTTGTACAGTCCATCTCTGGTCTGTAAGCCGCGCTACATGACCTGCCCATTTCCACTTTAACTTTTGCGCGTAGCTCAAGGCATTAGTTGCTTTCGTTATAGTCCTTATTCTTGTGTGTCTTATTTTATCTAATTTCTTTAACTTGAGCATGCTACGCTCTAGTCCTCGCTGGCAGATATTGATTTTGTTCTGTGCTTTGGCCGTAAATTTCCACGTCTGGCACCCGTATGTCAAACATGGTAGTAGGCTAGAGTTCATGATCCTCGTTTTTATCGTTATTGGCATGTTACTTTTAAAGATTTCTTTTAGACTCCAGTATTTGTTCCATGTTTGTTGTATCCTTCTCTCTATTTCTATCTCATTGTTTTTTCTATCGAAACTGATTGTCTTTCCCAAGTAGATGTAATTATCTGTATATTTTAGGGCGTTCCCATTTACTCCTATTGGCATTTTATAACTATTTGTCATGGTCATAGTTTTGGCGATATTCATTTCCAGTCCTACCTTGGTACTGGCTTGGTGTAAGGATTCGACCATAAGCTGCAGCTGTGAGCTAGTCTCAGATAATATCACTATGTCATCAGCGAATCTCAGATGACTTAAGAATACGCCTTGAATATAGAGTCCTAGTTTGCTCCAGTCCAGCTTGCTAATAATGGCTTCAAGAATTGAAATGAATATTTTTGGGGATAACGGGTCGCCCTGCCTTACACCTCTATCTATATATAGAATAGATAGATTTTACATTATTATATGTGTAAAATGTATACAATATTATTTGAGGTGCCTAGATAAGATGGTTGTCGACAATCGTCATCGTTAGTAAATGATCAATCTTTGTATGGGATTGACATTTCAAATCGAAATATCACGTGATTTTTAACAATCTCTTATGTCACTCAAAAAAAAAAAAAAAAAAAAAAAAAAGCCAACAAACTGCTATGCAGTTTGGCAGATGTAACTATGTAATTATTTTGAAAAGTTAAACTAATAAACGTTTACATACATACATACATACTCCCATACAAAGGTTGATCGTTTAGTAACGATGAAGATTTTCGAAGCCATCTTGTCTAGGGGGGCTGTAAATTCTATAAATTACCAATAAAATTTGTCTATCTTGTCAAGGAATAGTTGATTGATTTATACATCACATATAGTTTTAGTAAAACTTGATATTAATTTTGGTTCTACGGCACAATGATTGTTTAAATTATCATTTCATATAATATAATTATTGTCTGAGAATAATTAGAAGTTAAATCGTGAAAATAATGTAAAAATACCTACAACAAATCGCCTGAAATATTTTATGAAGTAAAAAGCAATTTTTGAGTTAAATTTGAATTTACTTACCCTATGACCCGACGATCGGATGTGATGTGTTGAAAAGTTGATATCCTATAATTCCTGCGAAAACTGCGAGCTAAGAGCTAAGCGTTATTAAATTACAAGTAAATACGTACCGGGCACGCATAAAATGAAAAAAATACTGGTCTAAGTTAAGCGATTTTTCATAATCATGGCATAAAGGTAGTTTGAGCAGAGAGTTACAAAATGACTAGGCGCAAATAGCGGTTTCATTTTAATCAGAACGTTAACTTGTTCCGACACTCTCCCGGTAATTGTTTCACTGAAACTAGTTTTAACACTCACTGGAAAACTGTCTGTTTTTGATTTGTTGCTCCCTGGGGATTTAGATTTTTTATTCTTGTGCTTAGTTGGAGTTTTTTTTGGGATTGCATTATCTTATTATTTTCACCATTTTTTCGAAAGGTATGGAAGGAGTGATATGCTTTATATGTATCGGTAGCAAACAAGCATTACAATTGTATACAAATCAAAACATAAAAATGACAATAATACAAATGAAAATGCATTATTATCGCAAATCAATTAATAAAAGTTCTCAATATATTACGTAACTCGACAGCGCGAAATTTATTTCGATTGTGAATTAATTTGTCATGATACTCGGCGCAATGGAAAAACAATGAAATAAATGAATCGTGCAAACATTTTGTCACAGAATTAAACCGGCTCATGCACCGAGCTCAATGGGGGCTTTATCAGATCTCATGTCGATAAACATAATTCCCATTCCGAATGAAATTCATTTGTTAGTATAATTAATAGATATGTATCTCTCGCATCGTTCGTCACGGCGCGATTATATTTTCCAAACGTAAATATGGCCAATTTGGGTACGTTTGAGCTACGAGTTGTAATTTTGTTACTACTCAAATATGACGACGAAATGCATAAAACTATCATATATGCATAAAAAGTATCATGCCGCAGATATTAAAATTTAGAAAAGCCCATCTGAAGAATCGGAAAAAATCAAGACAACCCGACAAGGAAGTAGGTATGTGAGTTACTTTCCTGAATACGCTACATCAGATAGCACCTGGGGTATACCTTGCAATAATCCGCCAATCGGTCCCGACTGGCAAACAGCCCAGACCGTCATCACACAGGATAACGTCTCATGGGAAATCAAAAGCTTCCTACCATTCAAATCCACTGAAATAGATGGCATATTTCAAGGATTACATACGTTTCTTGAAGCGTTGGTAGAGGTGAGAAGGGAAAGTAGTATTCATGCCAAAACCTAGTAAGATTGACTGTTTACAAGTCAGATCATTCAAGCTCATCAGCCTTACCTCTTTCATGATCCAAATACTTGAGATATGACAGTGAAATACGGGATAACACCCTTATGTCTTAACCTCTTTAACATTAACAACACACCTCTAGCTCAGAGAATCAACAAAGTCAGGTAAACAGCGTTGTCTCATACAAAGACCGTTCACTCGCTACCAATCGGTATATTCCAATTTGGAGCTATAAAACGCGCCGTGAACAAGACTGTTCGGGCTGTGAACTAAATTTTATGCTACGACCACTTAATCTCTTCATACTACATTAAAAGTTCGTGAACAGAAATTCTGGCGGGCATCTTTGAATCCTACCCAAAACCTAAACTCATAGAAGCACCTTGTGATAGCATCCCAAAAACATACATCTTATACCACAAAGTGAAGCAATACAAAGGTAAATTCAGTATTCATGAGATAAGAGTGTACACGGATGGCACAAAAACAAACAAAGGCACCGCAACCTGGGCTGGTATACTCACTGGACTTCAACATAAATGTATATGGAACTGTGATTGCTTAGTGCTTATGAATATCAATCACAGTTTCATCTTTCATTGTGGCAACAAAAGTAATATGACATAAAGAACAGGAAAATGGAGAAGGTCCCGCGCGGTTTCACCCGCATGCCCGAGGGATCGTATGATTTCCCGGGATAAAAAGTATTCTATGTGTTAATCCAGAACATATTCTATCTGTGTGCCAAATTTCATCCAAATCCGTTCGGTAGTTTTCGCGTGAGAGAGTAACAAACATACATCCATACTCACAAACATTCGGATTTATAATATTAGTAGGATAAATACCTTAAAGAAACAGATACCAGAGCTGTTCTGAAAGCATTGAGTAAGAGTCACATTGTTTCGGACTAATATTGCACCACACACATGCTTGCAAAAGGTCTTTACAACCAAAAACAACACCACACTAAAGTAAGGCCAATGAGACGAGATAGAGAATGTAAACAAACTTTCAGGGGTTCATAACATTTTCTATTACATAAATCATATACAAATTATTACAATTAATTAATTATTACAATATGAACCTATATACAAATTTTAAACGTCCAATTTTAATTATTGTCGTTAGAGAAACAACAAGAACACAAACGGGCCCAAAGTCTGAGTGTAATTACGCACCTAGGGTTCCGACCTTCATTAGACGTATAATTTCTTGGTTTGGGCCATAACTGTAGAAAAAAAACTGAACCGCATAACTAAATATGTTTGCGAACGAATTTTGATACAATTTCGAAAATATGTGGCTCGGAGATAAGGGGAGTATGGTATTTTTTATTTTATTTTTCATCATAAGTCAATAAGACGACGGACGGAGTGGTACCATAAGGGTTCCTTTTTACCTTTTTTGGTTCGGAACCCTAAAAACGAACACTAAAGGATTAATAACAACAAAATCCTAAATTCGTATCACTTCGAACACAATCCAAGTTGGATTGCGTTAATGTTGACAGCTGCTTTACCGACCACTTTCCTGTACCACGAATCACACAACGACAACTGTCGTCGACCAACTGACGTCATTATTGTATGCGAGAGATAATATTCGCTCGCTATCGTAATGTAACTCAGTAGAGGTCAAGTTGTTTACGTATTTTATCTCGTCTCGTTGGCCTTACTTATCAATAGATCAAGATTAAGGAAAAGGTTGAGTACAAATCACGTCACACCATTACGACGCCGACGACGACGACAATAAATTCGCGAGAGGGTTAGAACATTTTGGGTTGGGCATCTTATCTCTAAACTACAATAAGATGTAAAAATACAATAGAAGAAATTCAAAATTCAAAATCATTTATTCAAGTAGACCTTCGCAGGCACTTATGAAAAGTCTGATTCTGATACCGGTTCGGAAGGTTGCATTTGCTGAGAAGAGCCAGCAATTAACTCAGCAATTACTCTTTTCAAAACAAGCTTAGATTCTTTACATAATATTTACATTCTAATCGCACTGACAACAATTGCGTGCCCCGGCGCGGCGGCAAAACTACAAAGTAGACTGACTCGATATTTAATAAGTAAATAAATGCAGAACAACAAAAGTAAGACGCGTGGCAGCCATCGCCCTCCTCGCCATATTGGAGGGAAGTGAGCGACCCGTCACACAAATAATATACCTACCTACAGAGTATGATTTTCTATTTACCCCCAATGACCGCCATTTGTAATTATGATTATAATATTCCAACCGAGTATATACAGGACTTGATTGACGGGCCGTTAGGCCTGGTTGGTTAGGATTCCACCTATCACGCCGTAGGTCGTGGGTTCGATTCCCACCCAGGACATACATTTATGTGAACGAACCTGTCTGCATCTCCTGCGTCTGGGTGTAATTATGTACCTATATTATGAATAAATTTAAAAATAAAAAGTAGTATATCAGTTATCTGGTTTCCATAGTACACACGGCTACAGATCAAGATATACATTTCCAATATAAGCTGACCTCTCATTGTACGGAAATCCTGTACAATGCGAGATTATCTTATACTGGAAATGTATAGCTTGATGTGTAGCCGTGTGTACAAGATCTTCTTAGTTTGGGATCAGATAGCCGTGTGTGAAGAATTTCCCAGGATATTATTTTATAATTGATTTATGTTCTATTCAAATTATGTATTCCGCGGACGCTCGGACTGTGGAATGAGCTCCCTGCCGTGGTTTTCCCAATGGAGTACAGCATGGGGTTCTTCAAAAAGGGTGTGAAGAGGTTTCTTCAGGGTCGGCAACGCGCGAGTGATACCTCTGGTGTTGCAAGCGTCCATAGGCTACGGTAACTGCTTATCATCAGGCGGGCCGTATGCTTGTTTGGCAACTAAGTGGTATAAATAAAAAAAAAAAATGTATCAACCCTACTAAATATGGCGGGAATTTAAACTGCAACCTGTATATTACACGACGATCTCGCACACGACTCAGCACGAGTGCTAGGGTCGGTACCATCCAAAAGGCAGGCCACAACAATTCCCTGGAAGCCTTCCAACCACAAATCGCGGAATTTATTTACCTTCAACCATAGATAGTGCATCTACGGGTACAAAATGTATTGAAATCACGGTTACAAAGATGCTGGATTGGATAAGTAATTTTTGTAGAAATTGTTTTCATGAACACTAGATTTTGGTATAGGTATTCTTTCTTATATCCAAAAAAAACGCTGGTATAAAGCTATTCTATGCAACGTGAAAATCTTGATTGAAAAAATTAGATTTGGATCCCGGATATATTATGTCATCAAAGTTTTATTATTTTAGATTTATACCATAGTTTTTTGAGACTTGACTGTTTTTTTGATTCTCGTTCTATAACAAATGCCTTAATGCCAGTTTCTGAAAATCCGAATCAAATTTATTCTTTCTTCTTGCATCTTTGTCATTTCAGACGACATTGACTATGGCAGCTATTCTTTCAACAAGAGATTAACTATTGTTTGAATTTCAGAAACTTGTAGTTAGTGATTCAACTGGTAATTAAAAATCTTAAAAAGCATTATATTTTTTTTGTATTTTACGATGGTAAACTGATAATATACTGGTAACTTTATGATTATTTATTTTACACGCTGTAAAATATTCTATTTGGTTCCTTTATAAATCCTCTATATGACACAGCCAGCAACTTTAACTCCCATGAAATACGTTAGTAGAGCCAGTATTTTGCTTGGTCCAGTTATGGGGTTGCAACTCAAGCATTGAACGATAAATAAAGTTCAAGAGTAGTTTAAGGACGACTAGTATATTTTGTCACGGGATTTTGAAGGTTTTTTGTTAAAGTAGAGGAAACGATGTATTGGAGTCATTACTCATTAGTCAGGTTATTTTTTTCACAATTATGATCAAGATTTCAAAAAAAATGAAATAAATGAAATTTTAAAAAGATTTTAGGTTTATTATGAATGCACAAGTAATACATGCAACTCTGCGGTGTTCCTCTTTGAGAAGAAGAATCACTGCCAGTTTCTGAAAGCCAAATCAAAATAAAACATTTAAATTTCACAAGATTGGCCCTCTCTTGAACATGCACCTTAAGAGAGCAACGATGGGACTGCCCTGTAGCCCTGCACTAGGGCTTAGAATCACAGCTACGGTGCGTCGTAAAAGGCGACTAAACGGGGACCTTCGGGGTCGTGGGCAATCGGGACGGAGGCCCTGAATGCCCATAAGCGGCCCCGAGGAGAACGATGGGTCAATGTGGTCACGACTCATCGTGTGCACTGCGAGGGTGCTGGGGGAGGTATTCCGCGTAGAGGGGTGAGCAGGTACGTGATCTGCACGTGAACCCGCCGCCCTCTGTAGCGCAGGTGGCGACCAACGTGGGGTTTTAGCCGGTAAAAGTCCGGCATAACCGGGCCGCTCCACCCCAGGGCGGTCGGGTATCCGATGAGGATTTCCCCACGCTAATAATAAAAAAAAGGAATGATGGGACTGAGTTTTGCTGTAAGTCTAAATATATCCAGATCAAAGAGTTAGGCGCCGATTCCACTGAAAAGAGTTCTAGAGTTCCGAGTTCCAAGGTCTGCATTCCGCGTTGATTGTAAGAGATGTGGCGCCTTTGAAAGTAAAAAAAGTGTATGATGTGTGATCAACTGATCAGCAGCGAATATTGTAGAACTCTAGACTGCTTGCTGTGTGCACAATAGTCAACACGGAATGCAAAACTCGGAACGCGGAACTTTAGAACTCTCTCTGTGGGATCAGCGCCTAAGAAAGAACAACATACACTGGTTGATTTAATGATATTATATATAAAGGCTCGTGAGGGCCATTATCAGAATCAGACATTGTAGGTAGGTGATTGATGAACTCCAAATTATTATTACTCAAAACAAACTCTAATTTTATTTAAGCCAGAATCGACATCACTGCTTAAATTAACAAAATAACAATGACTTCAATTAAAATAACCAATCGTAATCACAAACGTATTCTAATTAAACATTAACACAATAAGATTAGGTGGAACATTAGCGATTCGTCGAGGAGATGGTGCGCGAGCCAATGTTGCACGATGAATGCCCCGTCAACATGGCCGCCGCAACCACAGACACGACGCTCCGCTAGACTGACATTGCCAGCTCTCAATGTCAATCTTGTTCCGATATATTTTCGCGTATGGGAGTAACCCATGCGCCGTCATATATAATCTTTTTTATTGTTAATTATTTGGAAAAAAAAAAGCCAAACATAGTCAGATTGTCCAAAAAATATATAAAAAATGTAACCTTGCTGAGTTTCTTGCCGGATTCTTCTCAGTTGAAGGCCGAGTTCCGAACCGGTGGTAACTTCAGTAAATGTGACCTTCATAAGTGCCCTTCTGGGGCCTAAATTGAATAAATGGCTTTGACTTTGACTTTGATATGAATTCAAATATTAGGTTAAAAAAAACCCTGTTTTTCCGCCAAAGTTTTAGCTTGAGCTTTGAACATAGCCTAATCATTCCATTAGTTCGGAAAGAACGGAGTGCAGAGCGCATTCTTGTAAGGAACAATTGTACAAGAAACGTCTTTAATTGGTAACACTAGCCAATACAGCTTGGTATAAGCTTTTTGGTTTCGTATTGAACAAGACAAAAATTATGCCCAATGTCCATATTTCGCCAACGCCGGTTGTTGTAGGGAAACCTTTCTTGAAGTTTTAGATGAGTTTACCTAAGACGTATAATTGTCCAACTAGGTAAGTTCAAAGAATAGTAATTGGCTGGGCAGCATTTGGGACCCATAAAGGCAAATCTTCACGTCCATAATACTTCGAGTCTGATGACAAAAGTCGTCAACCACTGCGTATTGCCATTGATGGTGAATGTGAACGTGGTATTTTATTACTGGCTGAAAAAAAAGCTCAGTGAGCTAAAGAACGGGCTATGGTCTTTCTCTAAAGTCTAGGTCATAGAGTCAGTAACTTGAAATAGCAATGGGCAGAAGCGCTCGAAGAGTCCATAACCGATGGTGAAAATACGTCACTGGATGGAGTGTAACAACGACCTATTTTTCCAAATTCGCTGGTAGCCGCAGAAAGCAAGCGGCAAAATATTTTGTTGAGAAATTCAATTTCACTAGAGATGCTCTATTGATTTCCACCTGTGAGTCCTATGACCTGCACTAAATCCTTCCAGTTTTCCCAACTATCATCTCACAAAGCGGTTAAGTTGACAACTCGCAACATAGTCGGGAAAAGATACCACTTTATAAAACTATGTTTTGGTCGCATCTCAGTGAAGCAAACTTTCAATTGGCTTTTAGTCAAACATAAAGTTAATGAGGAATTCCGATTCACACTCTAGTGCTCCAAGCTCAGATCTCTAACAAGTAATGTTTTAACAAAGACCGGCATGCATTTTATAAAAGTTGAAACAGACGTCAGCATATTCACGCTTTATGGAGCTATAACAAAAATGGACCGCAAAAAAAGAACTATGGATCACAATCAAATATGAAGCATGTTATATTTTTGGCAGCGTTTGCAGGTTCTAAACAACATGTTTCCTATTAAGGGAAACTATTCACCGTACAACGAATTTTGTGTATTTAAAATTGCTACTTATATCATAGACTTAAGGTGGAGATTGTATAACATTTTTGGAATCAATTAGAAATCCACTTAATTTGTGAATATAAAATATCCAAGGACATTTACTATTCTGTGCTGATTGCAATATTTGAATATATAATAATAATAATAAATATCCTGGGACATTCCTCACGCACGGTCATCTGATCCCAAACTAAGCAGAGCTTGTACTATGGAAACCAGATAACTGATGTAATACATATACTACTTTTTTGTTTGTAAATACATACTTAATATACATAATTACACCCAGACTCAGGACATACAGACATCTTCATGCACACAATTGTATGTCCTGTGTGGGAATCGAACCCACGACCTGCGGCGCGTAAGGTGTACCCCAACTGGCCCGTCAAATAGGTAGTAGGTACATGATCATGGTAGCTAATGCCACCAATACAAAAATGCTATAAATTGAATAAAATATAGTAAAACATGAAAATTAAATAAGAATATACCACAAAAAAACTTGAAATAAGCAAAGTAAACCCTGTAGAACAATAGGAAATCCTCCTTATATTTTAGCCGCAGACAATGTTGTGCAAATACCCTCGGTCCCGCGAACTGTTGGTTCGTTAGTGAACACGCCCAGAATCACGAAAATAAAATTGTTCCCGTAAAATAAGCTTTATATTTTCACTTTACGTCACACGTGGCGTTAGATGACTGTGTATTTGTTAAATTCTCCTTTAGAAAGTAAGTAAGTAAAATTTAAAAAAAAAAAACAAAAAACGGGTTGTCATTTAGTGATCATAACTCATTAGTACAAAGTCAAATAGTTTGTTTTTCCGAAATAAAGTTATTTATTATTATTAGAAAAGCCGACTCTTTAAGAAAAGTAGAGAATGTGATATTTGACCGTGCCCAAATGATGCCAATGGGATCTTTACTCCCTTTACGTGTGGGTTTTTTATGTACATTTTCGTCATCATTTTCACTCATTATTAATTACTGAGTATGATCCTCATCTCTCTCATAACAACTGTTTCTAATCTGTTTTATCCTGATTTTATTGTGCACGTTTAGTAATTATATATGATTAATAACTATAAAAGGTATATTGGATACTAGGTGAAATTTCGTCCCTTGAAAAATTACCAGTAAAATCCCAAAGACATCTCTTATCATTTTAACTTACAAACTCTACCAAATGAACTGTATGTACTAGTAGTTGAATTTATTGAAAATCGTACACCGAAAAAAAATTCACATTTAACTTTGTACTATTTCGGACCTCGAAAATCGAATAGAATCTAACTTTCATTACTGAACTTAACAAATCGGCCATCGCCTACCAGAATGCAAATCTTCATCTAAATATAAAAAAATAAAACTCAATCATTCTCAAAGCAATGAATGATCTGGAACAAAATTAAAATTAATTAAAAGAAAGGCTTCAGCTGCAGACACTGACGCTAATCCATTAGCTGTGAGAATCGCGATACTTTGATCAATTATTTGTTCCTTGGTCTCTTCAAACGTACCATTTAAGGTGATGGTGTAAGCTACATGAGATGTGAAACTTATAGTATTTTTTTCTAAATTAATTATTTATTAATATTATTTACGTTCAATGACAGTTATTTATTATCATCATCATATCAGCCAAAGGATGTCCACTGCTGAACATAGGCCTCCTCAATTGAATTCCACCTCGAACGGTTTTACTCCGCTTGCATCCACTGGGGCCCAGTGACTCTGACCAGATCATCGTCAGCCCACCTAATGGGAGGTCGTCCCGCCCGGCGCTTTCATCCCTATCGGTTACCGGCTCTTCGGGCGATGTGGCCTGCCCATTATCATGATAGTCATTATAGGATGAAAAACCTTTAATATAGTAATGGCTCTAGAAACGAATTATACATCCACTTTAAGATAGTAGATGAAAGCGTATGCTGATCTCATATCGAAGCTATGCGATAAAATGGTCGGTTGGCAAGATGAAATCGTTATGAGTTAATATTCTGTTCTATTCCTTGCTAAAATAGATAGTTTTTTGTAAATCTGTCAATATAAGCATAAATTCTACATGGGAAGAAGAAGAAATACCACTTTAACGTAGCAAAGATATATTCACAATTTGAAGAGGTCTCGACTCAGCTACGGATTTCTTTATTAGTATAAGGCATCTCAATTTGCCTAGGCTATATTATTAGCATACTTTTACCAAAAGATGTTTGCCTTTTCAAGTCTGTCTGTTATTTGCAAGATCTAGCTTTTGGTTTCTTAACTTTTAGAAGACGGATTTTATTTTATTGCAATAGTTTTAATACTATCAATATGGGGATGTTTGTGTAGAGATGTATGATAAAATATAAATACAAATAGAATATGATGCAACGCCTTTGAGATTATAGTAAAATAGAGAATATTTTCTGGGCAAGCGTAGTACATCCTCGTCGTTATCATAATGTCCTTCGGAGTCATTTGCTGGACAAACGCAGGCACAAAATATCAAAAAAGGAAAAATATTCGCTCTATTCTCAACTTTGGGCTGATTTAAAGGACTGATCCGAGACCCGCTAGAAAGTAATTAAAACTTACCCCCATTTATCTCACCCGTCGATGTTATGCGTGTATACTGCTATAGTTTTTGCTAATCGTGTTTTCGATACAAGTTTTAATTGCTAAGTGGTCTCGTGGAAATTTATCTAATGTGTTAAATTTTGGTATTAGTTCCGTTAGGTAGGTACCTAGCTAAAGTTTATTACTAGTTATATTTTTAATACAAATTTCTTATTAAAACCAAACTTTACAGTAACTTCTTTATAGTAGTACCCAACTGATATGGCTTACCGATGTACCTGCGCAGAAGATACTTTTTGTACATTTTCAAAGCGCGGGAAACCGCTATTGGTCGGCAGCTACCGCCATGTTGACGCGCGCCGTGCGGAGGGGCGTGACTTGCGCAGAGACGGAACTAACAGCTGCAAGTATATTATGAACCTTATAGTAGTGATCTAAGGTTGATTATAAGTTTTAAGCATTCTTTCGTTAATCTTCGGGGCCATACTTTCTTTTCTGTGCGAACGAAGATTCACGACGCGTCTTATCAGTTGGTTATGGTTAATACTGTACACTGCTGTAAAAATTTACGTGTGTTCGCAAAAGTGTTTTTCAGAAAAGAAATCTTACCATGAAAAGTGATCAAGTGGTCGGAGGTTAAGGCGATGATAGCTCAGTGGTAGTGATATTGGATACCGAGACGAAGGTCCCGGGTTCGAATCCTACAATGAACTTGAGCTTTCGCTGAAGGAAAACATCGTGAGGAAACCATAGCACAGTGGTAGGGTACTTTGTAGTACCCGCCTTGTTGGTCCTCAGGTTGAAAATCTGTCGCCAAGCACCTTTCGGTGTGTTGCGACAGCTGCACTTGAGAGCTAGCTCCTTCTAGGTTTTGTGTGCTTACCACCTTCGGCCGCATCATCACTTACCATGGTGAGATTGCGGTCAAACGCAGGCCTATAAAAAGTAAAAAAAAAAATCTAAACGGAACTTGTTTTCAAATACAATCGCCGAAACACATCCGGGCTTCCATACACTAATAATAATAATAATATCCTGGGACATTCCTCACACACAGTCATCTGATCTCAAACCAAGCAGAGCTTAACTGATATAATACATATACTACTTTTTGTTTGTAAATAAATACATTAGCACTGGTATAGCGATCCATACAACTTGGTAGAATTAAACATTTCATTAGGAATACTTTTGAAAAATCACCGAGTCAAACAAAGAAACCTCTAAGAAACTATTCTCGATTTGTTTCATACACAAACTTAAATAGACATGCATCAAGAATATAAAGCATAATAAACATAGCTTACAATACAAGTTTTCCAACTAGTTAAATTTCTTATTTTCTAAGCTAGAAATACAGAGGTACTCGATTTTTTGCGAACTAAAATACTTTGTACTACTTGGATGACGTTAGTCGCCTGGACATGACTGCAACGTTACGTTCGACGGCTTTAACGAACCGTGACGCTTCGGTAACGTTATTGTCTATCTGGGGGCACGGAAGTGCCCCCCGCCAAGACAGCCAAGCGAAGCGAAAGGGCACTACCTACCTTTTCTCGAAGCGCTTCGTCGTTTTTTTGAACCCTCATAACTTGGCTTTGCATTATACCAGATAAACAAAATTCTCAGGACATGATGCCAATAGTAAACTTATTAAACATATTAAGTTTCAATAACATAGCTCTTATACTTTAGATTTTATTGATATCTAAAAAACCCCGATTTCGTCACTGACTCACTGATGATCATCAAAACTCATAGGGTACTTCCTGAAGTCCTAGAAAGCTGAAATTTGGTATGTAAGCTTGTATTAGTACACAAACAACAAAAAAATTATAAATCTTGGAAATTTCAAAAAACATAAGCAACTTACAAAAAGAAGTGAAATCCCACCAAAAACATTTTTATGTAAAATGTTGCCGCCAAGACATATGGCTCGTACTGTCAAAAAGTTATCAGATCTGATGTAGAGCCAAGCTTATAACTCTACATGCACTTACTTTACAAGCCCTAACTTCACAAACTCTACACACCGTAGTCAAAATTTGTGGCTTGGCCTAATAAAGCTAATAAAGCTTACATTTACTTCAACTTAGGGAACAGTGCAAGTATTTTCTACCATTTTATACGTAAACTATAATTATTAACTCGATTTTTCATAATTCTAATGAATTTTTGATCAAATGATCAAACAAAAATTTTATGAAAGATTTGTACCTTTTCATTGGGTACATTAATTGGGCTGCGTTTCTAAGACGAATAAAAAGTCACGGTGTATAAAGCAGAATTAAGACATTATTGAATAATACCCAATTAATTATCCAATACCGATTTAAACATTCGGTAGTACAGTTATATTAAACGTTATAACGCTTTTCTTCCCATATGAAAAGTGTCATTGCACATGATGTGACTATCTTTTTGGCGAAATCAAAGCAATTATATGAGAATAACTTACCGTAATAGAGTCAAAATCAAAAATCAAAATCAAAAAGTCATTTATTCAGTTTAGGCCTTAGTAAGGCACTTATGAACGTTATGTACATACATACAGTTGAATTTACCACCGGTTCGGAATACACTTAAACTGAGAAGACTCCGGCAAGAAACTCAGTCGTTACTCTGGTTAGGATAGTACTACATACACTAGATGCATATACGCTCTGTATCAACATTGATGTGACACTTTTTACGCTGCAAAAGGTAGGAAAGTGGCTCCGTGAAAAAGGGTAGCGAGGAATCACACTATAATTATTATGACGATTTTTTTGCAGATAAAGTTTGTGATTGCCTTTCTTCTGGCATACTTATCTCCATTTCGTATTATTATGTGTTGTGACCCTCTTGTTGCCGATGTGCGATATGCACAATTTTATTTATTCAGAATTGTGAAAATACAATATACCTACTTACAAATTTTTCGATATAGGTACGCTGACATTCAATAACTATGAATAAAAGATCACATTTACGGCAGACAACAAATACAAAGGAGTCGAAAAAATAATGTTTGGTAACAATTACACAGTCAGATAACAGTTCCTACATTATTATTGCATACTTTTTAGTGATGTTGTTAGGTTCAATAACATTGAATGCAGGTGAAACCTGAAGTGATATTATATTTACAAAAAAACATATATTATCAACATTCTCTCACAAGAATTTTTTAGTCATTACAGAATAGATTATATTTTTAGATACTTTTTTTAAAATTTATTTATCGTTTAAACAATGAAGAATATACTTGACACACATGTAGTCTTTATACAAGGGACTACTCGTTAGGCTTGCTTATACACATTATGGCATGATATTATAATATGGTTGAAAATTAATAATATCAATCAACTTTACCATAGAAAAAATCCAAGAAATAATTCTCACTTTTATACATTGAGCTATTATTACTACGTATAGAGAAGCTATCATAAAAAAGGTAATGTCCCATTTTTTTAGAGTCATCTAAAGTTCTCTTTAGCGCTGAAACAATAATTAGTCATCTAAGCAGACAGTAAAAACACGTAGCGCTATCAGCTTTTAGGAGTATTTTTCTCGCAAACACTGATTTTCACGGCTCTTACGCGTTTCGTTTATCGTTCTACAAAAAAGGTGCCCAGATAGCCTCACTTGAGTGGAACATAGTTGTGATGTGTGGCGTTTTCTATATACGTAGTAATAATAGCTACTGGTGCCGATTCTGTTGTAAATCGCACTAAACTAATTTTATTCACATCTCATCTCTTTCTTACGAACATTATTGAAAAAGGATAGAACATATTTTAAGTTGTCAAATTAATCTTTGCCGTCTTATTTTGCGTGTATTTAGGCGTCACCGCGATAGGTGGTGACTAAATTTATATTGAAAACAAGCATTGGACTAATTTGACAGGACTAAATTTCTTACATCCTTTTCTTATGTTCTATGTTAGAAAGAGACATAGTGACATTAAAATTAGTTTAGTTGTGAACAACAGAATCAGGGCCATTGAGCTATTATTACTACGTATATAGAAAACGCAAAGCATTGGCTTTTATACGCAAATGTACAAGAACACAAATGCTGTAACATTATCTGGTCTCCATATTATCAACATCAACTGCGTCTGTTTTGTCTTCTGCTTACGGGTTGCCAGAGTTAATTTGGCAGTTTGGTAAAATTTTAGTCCCTTTAATGCTATGTTTACTTTACATTTTGTTCGGTGAAGTAGGGAAATTTAGATGTTTAATTATTACTTAAGCGATGGAATTTTGGGCGAATATTATTTTTAGCTTCTAAAATTCATCGTGACTTTTAAATACTTATAGTTATAGTATAATAGTTTTGGATATTTTCTTAGAAAAAGTCAGAAGACTTTAAGAAATATATGCGTAGGTTTAGTAATGACTTTTTTTATTATTTTAATAATTTAATAATAATGTCTACGTTATTTACAACAAATATGTACAAATTACAATCTATATACAGGGTGTTGTTTTGGTCGGCGACAAGCGACCCAGGAGCGGTAGTACAAAATATATACTCCCCAAAAATGGACTTAATTCCATTAAATACTGTAAATATGTTGAGAAATACCTTATTCAATTTGAAATAAAATTACCGCAAAGTATGGTTACTAGGCACGTGCACTGACTAGAGCTAGGCACAAGCCGCCATCGCCCCACCCCTTTACTCCCTCGCACTCCCGTTGAGTATTATGTCTACAATTTAGCTTATATAAAAAAATAAAATATTTTTTTTATATTTTTTTTAGCACCAGTATCTATTGTATGATCGACCCTGAGTCGCTCGTCGCTGACCAAAACAACGACCTGTATAGAAAATTTCCTCAAGCCTACCGCTGCTTCCGATTAATGACAGGGTTCCCAGAAGGCTGACAGCGTTTCCTCTTTGCATAGCCAAGCTGACGCGTTGGTTTATTGTATGGAGATAAGTTACTACTGGATAATTATCTAAATCTGACACTTTGCATATCTAACAATCTTTATAGTTAATATTTATATAGATACAAAAGGTGTTCAGTTTTAATAATCACACATTCATCATAAGCATCAAAGAAAATACGAAAAACTCAACTCATCAAAACATATGTCTGGCACACACAATATTCCCCATACGAACGCCGACTTATTACCAAATATAGTGGATATTACGACGTAAACTTTAGTGAATTTCTTGCTAGAATGGTTTTATATAGGCTGTTACATACACTCGGCTTGCAGGCTTAGAGCCTTTATGTAGCTCATAAAAATGATAGATTACAGCGAGTTTCGTGTTCTTTTCATAGTGAGGTGGTCGGATTTTGCGTATGTTTCCCCTTTTATGGCGAGTTTAGTCCTGTATTGGAGTTATTCTTTGGTATTTATTGGATATTCTTTCGGTGGCTTGTAAATATTTCTCGGCTTAGTACTATAGAAATCTATAGGATAGCGATAATGTTCCATTATTTCGGAACGGCTTCTGAGGCAGCGTGTTAACTTTTTTGTAAAAAAGTTAATTTCTTATAATTAAAATTATTTTTGCAACAACTTCATTTACATATTTTTAGATG
Source organism: Polyploca ridens (assembly GCA_951394255.1). Taxonomy (NCBI): domain Eukaryota; kingdom Metazoa; phylum Arthropoda; class Insecta; order Lepidoptera; family Drepanidae; genus Polyploca; species Polyploca ridens. The sequence continues at coordinate 16,254,059 of OX596249.1, read as the reverse complement.
AAATAATCAGCAACTTGATAAAGGCACTATGATAGTTTATATTCGTAAATAACACAGAAAAATTTCAATCAATCTTACATGCAAAGAACTATTTGTATCAAACGAGGAAATCAAACTTCCGCCTCTATCGTCAATGTAGACATAATACGAGTTATTGGTGGATATCCCGTACTATTTACTTCTAGGATTTTTCATTGAGTAGGTATATTGTATTGTGCTTGCACATAAAAATGGAGGTATTTGGTAGACTAATTAATAAATATGAAAACTTGGTACCGACAAAATCTGTGCTGTAGTGATCATATAAGTGGAGACACATCAACAAGGTTCCGGTGTTGAAGCTTCTAACATTTTATCTTATAAACCCATAAACAATGTTCACTAATATAATCTAAATATAATATTATAAGAGCGTACCCGATGAGGCAGCGTTTATATTTTAGCTAAATTCGCAAGAAACACAGCAGCTTTGGTATTCTGAAACATTTTTGACGGCAACCGACGACAACACATGACGTATTCCGTTGTGACGGTTAGTCCGGGAGGTAGCGTTGCAAACACAAAAGTCATATTAAGCCAGCTGACGTTGAAATGTATAGTTGATCTTATATGACTAATAAGTGAACCGACCGTCTGCTCAAGTAAGTGCTCAAGTCTACCACATCCGTCGTCAGCCACTGCCAGTAAAAAAAGACATAGTACGCCGGCTCAAACTTGTTTCATAAGTATTTGACATCATACTGAGCTGAAAAAAAATCTCGCATGATTTTTAAAAAAAAAAAAGTTTACCCCTTCCGTAACCTTCCAATCCTTAACCCGGCGAGGATGTGGAGGGGTCAATTTGACCCTATCAATTTTTAAAAGAGTGTAGTTTTTTTTTCCGTGGCCGTATTAGCTTTTACGTCTCAGTAGCTGTTGCTAAGGAATCCGCCCGCACGTCGCATTCTGCTACTCAGTCGGCCGCCGCCAGCAACGGGAGACACAGGAGCGCAAAGTCAAAAAGGGTAAATATGACCCTGCCACAACCGCGACGTTGTACTTTTGTGCAATGTTTCAGAAGTTTTTTTTATTTTATGTAATGGTGTTTTCAGATATTTTTGGACGTAATGAATAACCGGGAGCGTCAGGATGAGCTCATACGTCATGCTTTTTTAAAACCAGACAGTGACGATGACTTATTGTCCGACGGTAGCGAAACTGAAGATCATGTGGGTGCACGCAGTCATGATAGTGATACTGAGTAGAATGTAAGCGGTGAATATGACACCAAGGATGACGTACCGCTATCTAACTTAGAAACTCAGAATCAACTCCTTCGGGAATCGGATAATTCAGTAGAGAATCTGAACAGGAACCGCCTGTCAGAGTTCCAGGCGTACGAAAAAGGTACCAAGTGTGTCCTTATGCTCGACATCGGAAGACTGGTAACATTTGCGAAGAATGCCATAAGTATTTTTGTCCAGAACACTACTGTTTCGTTCTGTCAAAAATGTGCTACAACAAGGGGCAATAATATTGTGTAGTATATAAGACTGATAATTACTTAGTGAAACTGATTGATCTCTACATATATATATACCAAATTATCCACATTTTCATAAGAAGATTTACTTATTTTTAGTTTTTTTCATGTTTGGAACGAATTGCCTTGTTAAAGTTGATTGTTTTTAGGCCTTAGCTAAAATTTAAAAAATAAATACATTTTGTATTATCACTTGTTTTTTTTTTCTTCAAAATATATTTAATAATACCCAAGTAATCTAATCATCTTCAATGGTTTGTTAAAAAATATAAATTTAGCCTTTAAAAATGCAATAGAAATACAGGGTCAAATATACCCTCCACAACCTCCACGTAACTATTTTCACCACATCCTCGCCGGGTTAAGACGGGGCATCAAAATTTATCATCATTTTTGACTTAATATTCTAAGTCCATCACAAGTCTGATCAAAAAGGAAATTATAATTTAAGTTATTTCAGACCTTTATCTAGGGCCCCAAAAAGCCAAAAACATGATTCGAAGACTTTCATTCGATCATTTATTCGTTTTAAAAATGGTATTTTTTTAGCTTTAATATCATTTTCTACGTAAACGGCTTCAGGTTTCTGTCTTAAATTTGTCTTACAGCAAGAAAACATAGTTTACTAGGGCATGGCAAACCAAAATTTTCCTAGATATTATATAACTCATTTTATAAACGAAATTAGTTTTTAAACTTTTAGTCAGTTACTTTTGGACCATTCTACGTTCAAACGTCACACGCGATATTCAACTTTGTATTCGTCCTCCCTCGAGTTATAATAGCAATGAATAGGCAGCGGTTCTTCAGTACCGCGCAGTGCGCTCAGGAGAAAGGATGTATTCGTTTTTTTGTTTTTTTTTTTTTTTTATTTATTTCAATTTCGACGAGTTGTTTGACATGACAATGTTTGTAAACAAATGACACTCTGTCCACCAGTTCAATTACTTTTGACGTAAAAAATGATAGAGAAAAATGAATCTTAATCCTGTATAGTAAGATTCTTTTGTAACATCATACCTTTGATTTTAACAGATAAACCTTATCACAAAGCATTAAAATTGAAACTCGTGGGTATTCTTAAACGTCAAAAACTGATGACCCTGGTTGGCAGAGTTTATGTTTAGTTTCATTTTAGAATACAAAAGGAACAGATCCAGTGGAGTCGCTAACGAAACATAGAATTATAGTTAAATTAGAAGTAGCAGTATGAGAACCTAGATTTGTCTGTAATCATTGTATTTTACAGATATGGATTATGTACTTTTTCACTTAGCGAACGTTCTTGTTTCAATAAGAAATCTAATATATAAAAATAATTCGGGTTTTCCTTCCTGACGCTATAACTCCAGAACGCACGAACCGATTTTCACGGTTTTGCATTCGTTGGAAAGGTCTCGGGCTCCGTGAGGTTTATAGCAAAGAAAATTCAGGAAAAAACGCGGGTGAAACCGCGGTGGACAGCTAGTATTATATATTTTGATGTGAACATTTGTAATTATTTTATTGATTGTAATATCAGATTGTATTAGAAATTATTTGACGTTATAAACTTCAGTTCTACATTTTTGGCATTATTTTGTAACCTTTTTTATATTCTCTCGTTTCGTTGTATAAAACTAGTAAATTCAAAATCATCATCATCATCATCATCAGCCTATAATGTCCCACTGCTGAGCACAGGCCTCCTTTCACAAATGAGGTTGTAAGGTAATAGGCAGATACTCCACCACACGTGCCCACTAAGGATCGGTGGAGTTAGGGCTAGTGGCCAACCTACTGTTGAGATTTTCCAAGCCGCCTATGAGGCATCCAACTAGCTTAACGACTATCACAATTAAGTGATAACCGGGACCAACGGCTTTCCGTGCCTTCCGTAGCACGGAAACGCTCGATTCGAAATACCACTAGGCGGTCACCCATCCAGGTACCGACCACGATGGTGGTAGCTTAACTTTGCCGATCGATTAAGAACGGCTAATTATGCTACACCACAAGCGCTTCTAATTCAAAATATTTATCGTAAACTGATTGATTGTTGATATATCAACGCACAGCCCAAGCCGCTGGACGTAGACTATAAATTTTGCACAAAGATACCTTATACGGTGTAGGCATCCACTAAGGAAGAGTTTTTGGGTATTTTCTTATGGATTGGATTATTTATGGATTGAATGAAAGTTTCAATGAAAGTCAGTCAGTTTTGAAGTTAGAATCTTCAAATTATGTGTTTAGGGCTGACGATTGTGATAAGTGTCTCAGCGTTTTTGATAATTCCACCCCCAAAGTGGTGAAAAGGGGCATGAAATTTTGTATTCAAGTTGTTTATTCACAAAATTTTATATTCAAGTAAAAATATCGTACACGTGTACTACTAAGCCTCTACTGCCGCCCGTCTATTTGTCTGCCTGCCTGTCTACCACAAGCAAATATCTCAGCTGTCAGGATCACATCTTTGTGTGCCGTGATAGGGTATGTATTTAAGTTAAGGAGGATATTTGCTGTCGTCGTCTCCATGGGCTCGAAGACAGGGACCTGTCAGTTTTGTGAGCGCGCGTAGATCACGGTATCCACACCAAAATTTACGCGTACCTTAACAGGTCCCACAGCGATGACTCCGAGATAAAACGGTTATTTGAGCAACTGCAATCGATGACTGACAAAGTACTGAAGCAGTACCCCTCCGCGGAGTTAGTGATTTTAGCTTCAACGCTCACCAAGTTGAGTGGCATGGTTCTCGGTCCACTGGCTTTTCGGGGAAGACTGCTCACGACTTTGCTCTGGCCTATGGCTTCTCGCAACTGATTCTTTCTCCTACGAGAATCCCAGATATTGAGAGCTATACTAGCTCCTTACTGGACCTTCTGCTGACTATGCGACCGGACGGCTATGCAGTGACAGTGGATGCGCCACTCGGCTCATGGGACCACTGTCTCGTCCGGACGCAGGTGTCTTGTGCGTGGCCCGATTTGCTCCGGTCACCCGGGTGTCGTCGTGTGTGGCACTATAAGTTAGCAGACTGGGATGATTTGCGTGGATACTACGTATCGTACCCGTGCAGGCAGCTCTTCTTCGCAACAGAAGATCCTGACACCTGTACAGTTGCCGTCGCTGATGCGATACTGGCGGTAATAGAATGTCCTTGAACATCAGTAAAAGCATCAGGATCGTCCTCATCGTCCACTCTCTTGAAGTGAATCCTTGATACATCTAAATCTGCTGGCACTCATGACTTGCATGCCCAGGTTCCGAAATTCTGTACTAAAACTATTGTTTTCCTAATTACCATTCTGTTCAAAAGAGCCTTTCTTGATTGTTATGTCCCTTCTGTCTGGAAGTCTACCTTCATTACCAATTTACAAGAAGGGTTCTAAATTAGAAGTAGCCAACTACCGCCCTATCTCAAAATTATGTATAATATCCAAAATACTTGAATATCTTATCTAACATCAAGTTTACGCAGCTTTAAAGAACTCTTTCAACCAAAGCCAACATGGTTTCTTAACAGAATTGACCATAGTCTTCTCTTATCCAAGCTAAAAGGCATAGGCATAAGAGGTGTCGATGGTTTTCATCTTACCTAGAAAATCGGAGATATGCTGTTGTTGTCAATAACTACATATCATGCTAGGTTCCCATATGTAGTGGCATTCTCCAGGGTTCATTACTGGGGCCTTTGCTATTGATAATATTTGTAAATTAACGAAAACTGTGCATTAAGACTTCTCATGTTCTTTGTTTCTGATGCTGACGCGCTTCAATCTGACTTGGGTCATCTAACTGATTACTGTACGCTCAATAAACTTGACCTCAATCCTGTTAAGTGCTCTATTGTTACTTTCACACAGAAAGCTAACAATTATCTTCCCAATTATTAATTGCAAGGTCAAGTATTGGAAGCTCTGGAATGTATACTTGTCTCTCATGATTCTAAGTTAACATTAAACAGCCATATTGAGCGTATAATAGCAAAGACCCTGGAACCCTTGGATTTGTGTTCTTGCGGCGGCGTCGTGTGACGGGTCGCTCACTTCCCTCCAATATGGCGAGGAGAGCGATGGCTGCCACATGCGTCATACTTGTGAACAGGTGCTGCTTGTGGGGGCTGGTCTGCCTAAGTTTGCCACTTATTTATTTACTTATTAAATATAGATTCAGTCTACTTTGCCGCCGCACTGGGGCACGCAATTGTTGTCAGTGCGATTAGAATGTAAATATTATGTAATTAAGCTAAGCTTGTTTTGAAAAGACTAATTGCTGAGTTTATTGCCGGCTCTTCTCAGCAAATGCAACCTTCCGAACGGGTATTAGAGTATTACAGTCAGACTTTTCATAAGTGCCTGCGAAGGTCTATTTGAATAAATGATTTTGAATTTTGAATTTTGTGATGCGTATGAATATTTCACTCAAGTAAAATGGTTAAAAATATTGTATTGCACTTACGTCTGAAGCCACTTGGAGTATGCATTGCAGGTTTAGAACCCCAGATACAAGGACCTTGTTTCAAGAATCGAAAATATCTAACAGATATTTCTTGAATACCTCTGCTACCTCTTTAAACATAAATATGACTCGTCTATGTACCTTGATCTTGATAAGAAACATCACCTGTTACATCTGCACCAGCGCTGCGAAATTGCCGACCTTACTTACCTGTTGAAGATAGTATCTGGAAGTGTCGACTGTCCAGAATTACTATCTAACATATCGTTATATATCCTCTACGCCTAATTGGCGGTATAATAGTCCCGCATGCCTCTACATGTTACAGGCAGAATGCCTTCCTTCTGCGAGCTGGCGACAGGTATAATAGGCCTTGCACATGAGCATGACATTGATTTGTTTGATTCGAGCATTGTTTCAGTAAGGCGCAAACTCAGTCAAATCTTTTTCTTAGGTAAGCTGTTAAGAATAATATCTTCTGTGAATTATTCCTATTTTGTGTTACATTTCTAAATGTTGTCTTTATTTTTTAGTAGGTTATCTTTATTTTTAATCCATTTATCTTTATTAATTTGTTAATCCAAAGCTGTTGGTTTTTGACACTGAAACATTTTAACCAAATTACTCAGTACGAAAAATCCCTGATTCAGTATTAACCACCCATGGGTTACAGTGGATAACGTCACCATCGTTTTTAAATGTATATATTGTATTACTGAACTTCCCAAGTCCTATCTTTGTCTTTGATTTTCTAACACAGATGTTAAACGTATATTTTAAGAATAAAACTAACCTTTTTGAAGCGAAACTAGCGCGATGATATCAGTTTAAAAAAAAAATATCCACACTGACTCTGACTCTCCCCTATAGTTTTATTATTTTTACTCTTTTTAGTAGAGTTTTTGTAGTAAATGAATATTAAAAAGCGGCTCTTGAGGCTACTTCTTCGGGGATAATGAGCGTGACGATGGAAAAATATTTATTTTAAAAACTACTCCATTCTTTTTGTGTTATTTTCTTACTCGCGCGTCATCAATCGCGCAAATTTCTATCGGACACTAGGTCGTGCTATCGCGATACACACAGCAGCGCATCTTATACATGAGGGGTGGCGGGGTGTGTAGGCGGAGCGAACGTGGGAATTTATTTTTCAGGGTATGGTCTTAACCCACCGCGGGTGCATCGCTGATGCGTGGTTCACTTATTAGCCATTCAAGATCTATTGAAAAAGATGGCCATCGATCGGCGTATTAATACTACCTAAAATGCATCAGTACCTCCTGGACTATTGCATGTCGAAATAATTGAATACTTGAATTGGTCAAAAGAATTAAAATGGACTGGAAGGTGTATTGTAAACATCAACTGCGCTCTGCGGGTGGATTTCATTTATTTTAATGATCTGAGCTGTAATCCCAAGCCAAGCAAACTTATGATATGGAAACTAGATAAAGGCAAATTTTATTTCATATTTTAGTAAAACTTAATGTACCGAATATACCAATTTTAAAGGTTTAATATGAGGGCTATTCGGTAGTTTAACTTTATCTTAATATTTAGGACATAAACTTTACAAAAAGAAACTAGATATAGCGCCCATATTTTGAAAATATTTAAATAATTAACTTTTTTTCACAAATTATGTTTAATAATATACTCGTATGTAGGTACATACTACTAATTTGACGAGGTATTTTTTTATAAGGAATAATAAAAATAATCCAGATATCAAAGACTTCTATCTAGAATTTGTAAGAATTTTAGCATTTCCAGTAAATAAAAATGCATTGACTTTTTATAGTGCTGGGCACAATTTAATCAATGTTTATTTCAACGAGAATAGTAAAAAGAATTACTCGCCAAAAGTCTCAACTGTTGAGCTTGATGACGTTTTTCCAAGATATCTTCATCATTGGCTGATTTAAGGATGCCCATTATATGACTTATCCGAGCCGCAGACATCTGAAATATGTATACCAACTCTATAACCACTATAAAATTAGTATCATCATCATATTCTGTCACGAGATGTCCTCTGCTGAATATGGCCTTTGTTCTCCATTGATTTCGATAAAGAACAGTCTTGGATTTATAATAAATAATTTATAATAAAACATACTTACTTTAAATATCATAACTTTACACAGAAACTATCATAAATGAAAGTGATCCACAAAGTGACAGGTTTTTTTTATAATGAATACATAATACGACCTTAATAGGAGCTTCCTAAAATTAAACATTAATTAATTGACCAATTGAAAAATGTAGCACCGCACTACGAATGTATAGAGAATAGACCGCGTCGACGGACGTCGTCGTCGTCAGCTGTCAAAAAAAGAACAGAATTGCACTACAGGGAAGCTTATTAAGTGGCAGTTTATATTTAGTACAAATATGTCAATGTTGATTGATGCCTCGTGTGTCCCTAGCGGCCATACGTCACGGTAACTCCTTATCATCAGGTGGATCGCATGAATGTTTACCGACTTAATCGTATAAAAAAAAGTATTGCAACGACCGAAATATAAATAATAAAGCATCATGTTATTTCCATGCAAATTGATGAAATTTTGGGTTTTTCAAGATTTATTATAGACAACCAGCTGTCCTCCACGGTTTTAGCCTATGTCCTTCTCCATACTATAGGCTATCTGCATGCCATATTTCATGATGATCCGTTGAGTAGTTGAGGCGTGAAGGCGTAACAAGCAAAGAAACAAACTCACTTTTGCATTTCTAATATTAGTTAGGAATGCTTAGGAAGTTAGGATTAGGATATACAAAATGCTTACTATAGCATTGAGGTCAATGTAGTTTTACATCTAAATTCTTGTATTTTATGGCTTGCCACAAAATAGCGACAAAAACCGTCAATCGGAATGTCACTGTAGAAGGTTTCTTGGGGCCAAACGGTTAGTGTACATATTAACCGATTTGGAAAATTCTTTTCTTATTTGAAAGGGTACACTTCCCGTTTGGTCCCATTGTCATCTAATCAGGATTTGATTATCTAATTCTTAGTGTACTTTGAAATAGGTTTAAGTTTTTTGTAAAACAGTTGAATTATTTACTCTTACAAAACAAGGGAAACTATCATCATCATCATCATCATCATCAGCCTATAATGTCCCACTGCTGAGCACAGGCCTCCTTTCACATATGAAGGTGGAAGGGAATGGGCAATACTCCACCACGCGTGCCCACTGCGGATCGGTGGAGGTAGGCTAGTGGTCAACCTACTGTTGGAATTTTTCAAGCCGCCTAGGAGGCATCCAACTAGCTTAACGACTATCACAATTAAGTGATAACCGGGACCAACGGCTTTACGTGCCTTCCGAAGCACGGAAACGCTCGATTTGAAATACCACTAGGCGGTCACCCATCCAGGTACCGACCACGACAGGCGTAGCTTAACTTTGCCGGTCGATTAAGAACGGCTAATTATGCTACACCACGAGCGCTTCTTTACTCCATTTTTATCTTATTTTTTGGAAGTATGCAAAGTATGTGTTGTAAGAAATTTTAGAAGTGAACATGACTGAACCGTTTAGTGCTTAGGATTAAACGACACACGACACTGAAAGCTCTTTGACACTCGACGTTCAAGTAATTGAATGTACGTCCAAAGTAAGTATCACACATGGCTTACGGGAGCGCGTTGCGTCGAGCAATATCAGTTTTGCTATAGAGCGTGAGGTCAATAATTCTATACATTTGGTAAAGCTAGCGAAATATTATGTTAATAATCTAGAATTCTAGAGTTTAGTGTGTTTAAAAAGCTGGACAATATACGGGAAGCTACGGCATACCTTCGAGCCCTCAGAGTCTGAAGACAATGATGGTCTTATAACCAGTGTGTGTTACCAGTGTTGACTTACGGAACGGAGACATGGTATTCTACGGCTGGTCACCTAAATAAACATAGAGCCACTCAGCGAGCAATGTAACGAGGTATGCTTGTTATTTCAGATATAAATATTAGAGCATAAGCTAATCAAAATAAGAGTCCATTAAAATATGAAAATATCACTTATTATGAGAATCTACAGGATACAAACCGAAATAATACAGTATATCAGCTATAATCCAGTAACTTTTACAAATCTTACGATACGCGCCCGTCTCAGTTGACCGCCGATGTCACCCTCTTTAGTCGGTTCACACCAATTTTATTTTATTATTAGCTGCGCCCCGCGGTTTCACCCGCGTACCCGAGGGATATCCTAACCTATCCTACCATAAAGTTTTCTTAAATTTTCTAATTTTACGCAACTTTCTTATTTTTTTTCCGTAAGAACCTTCTACATATTATTAGAAAACTTTTAAAAAAAGATGGATGAAATCGGTAAAGTCATTCTCAAGTTATGACGTGACCCAAGGGAAATAGAGATTAATTTTTATATAGTAGAGATAACATTAAATATTCGGTGGTCGGTTACCTGGATGGGTGACCGCTTAGTGGTAATTCAAATCAAGCGTTTCCGTGCTTCGGAAGGCACGTAAAGTCGTTGGTCCCGGTTATCACTTAATTGTGATAGTCGTTAAGCTAGTTGGATGCCACATAGGCGGCTTGAAAAATTCCAACAGTAGGTTGACCACTAGCCTACCTCCACCGATTCGCAGTGGGCATGCGTGGTGGAGTATTGCCCATACCCTTTCACCCTTGTTTGTGAAAGAAGGCCTGTGCTCAGCAGTGTGACATTATAGGCTGTTGATGATGATGATGACATTAAATATATAAATATAAATTAAATATTTGAAATAATAAATATTACATAAATGTATAATTTATGTTCAACTAAATTACAAAATATTACAAATTCCGTAACCATGTATTTCCAATGTGACTCAAAGGGTAAAGGCAGCTAACAGCAGAGAAGCGTTTTGTCAAAGCTAAAATGGAAGGGACTTTTTACGCCAAGCATTTTTATGACATTCTAAAGAGACTTTGTTAATACCCTTTGCTCATATGTTTTTCATTCTCTTTATGAATATCGGATTTTATTCAGAGTCGTTTTTACTATGCTATTTAAATATTCTGACATGTACATTTTCATCATCACAGCCGCTGATGTGTGGAACGATCTATTGATAAACTGTACATGAGTATTAATATCTATGTTTTCCGAGTTGTACTCTTATTGTACCGAAATCCTTTCCAATGCAAGATTAGCTGTATACTGGACCCTTATAGCTTGATGTGTAGCCGTGTATACCATGTTTGTACGCCAATTATTGCATATTTACCATGTTGTTTGAAGATAGAACCATATACTGTGTTTTTTTTATTTTAGGTGTAGAAGTTTATATAGGGTGTAACGGAAAGGGTATATACATCCGAAGGGGGTGAAGACTACATCAGGTACAGACTCTCTATAAAAAGTTTCAGCTCAAAATAAGGTACTCAAAAATTCAAACCAATTTTTTGAATTCAAGTATATTGAATTAAAATCATAACCAACGTGTCACCGCTCAATGAGGGTCATTATCATTTTGCGTCCCTTGCTAATATTAATATAAAATTTTATCTTCCGCGATCTGTGCGCCTTGTACCAAAAAAGTGGATTAGTGTAATGTATATACACTTTCCGTTACACCCTGTATAAGGGGGTGGGGGATGGTAAATTTTCAGCAAGTTTCTTAAACTTTAAAAAATATTTATTTTAAAATTATGAAAAAATATATTTGAGACCTTTGCAACAAGCATGTGCCCGATTGGCACCTTTTTTGATAATTGTTTATGTTTTTATAATTTACTTTTTAACATTGTCTATTATCGTTAGTATTTTGTTGAATTTGCTTCTTGAAGTATTAGAAAAATTACATTACTCACGGAAAGATGGGTTTTATTAATTAATTTGGTTATTAATCCATCAGTTCAGTAATAAGTGGTCCTTCAAAGGATTTGAACTATACTTAACTAGTTTTTTTCTCAGCGGCTTTCTTTCAGCGATCAAAAATGGTTGTCACCAGGTCACAAACTAAACTGCCTCAAGAGGAGCAGAATGTATCCGCCCAATCAGGTAGTGAGCCCATTCCAGCTCCACAAACCGGGGAAATTCAGGTACATTCACAGTTTAATCCTACAACGAGTGCACAATCTATCGCGAGTCACACTAGCCGCACTAGTCGCTCTTCCGTGGTAGTTGCGGCGAGAAAATCCGCAGCGGAAGCGCAACATATTCGTCGCGTAGCTCAGTTACAAATTGCTCAAATGGCTAGGCAGATGGAACTAGAGCGCGAAGCTGCTGAAGCTGAATATAAAGCTGAGCTCGCAGCAATTGAAGCGGAGGGCAGTAACCACGGTTCGCACAGTGCATGCAGCCGTGCCAATGTCCAACAATGGCTAGACACTACTGCCCTCCCTACTGATTTATCTCTTCATGATAGGATTCGATCTACCAATGGCTGTGAGGTAGGGGCTCCTAACGTATTCTTGTGTTCCCAGCCTTCACGTGACGTCCGAAATGCCGTTTCTCATGATATCACAGCACAGAGTCTTGGACCGTTGCCTCAGCACAATTTTAGCGGGGCGGACAGGACCGCTGCCACTGATGTTCAAGGAGACGCCGGCGATTCAAATGGCGTTGCGCAGCTAGTGGAGGCCCTAAAGACACTTGCGAAGAATAACGTCCCCAATACCAATAAAAAATTTATAAGGCTTCCGTGTTTTGATGGTAGTTCTCCCCTTGACTGGCTTATGTTCAAGCGGGCTTTTCAGGATACTGTAGGTGGATTTACAGACGCAGAAAATCTTGCGCGCCTAAACCAGGCCCTAAAAGGCGCAGCACGCGAAGCCGTTAGCATGCTGTTGGTGTTGGCACCTCACGCCAACGAAGTAATTCAGGTCCTGGATCGTCGCTATGGTAGACCTGAGCAAATCGTTCTACAAGAGGTGAGCGCGATCAAGGCGCTGCCCAAACTAGGGTCGGAGGTAAGAGACCTACACGTTTTCACCACCCGTGTGCGCAATTGTGTCGAAATTGCCAAGTTGTTGCAGTATACTGACTATTTACGTTCTCCGGAGTTGTTTGCAGCCATATTAAGTAAATTTTCCCCACTATTGCGCGCGCGTTGGTTAGACTTTGCTGATAAATATGAGGATATAGGCCAAGCTAGGATTGAATTAATTTCGAGGTTCTTGGATAGAGAAGTAGATTTGGCCATGAGGTTTGGCGCTACTACGTTTGAGACAACATCGGCCGACACTACACAAAAAAAGAAGCGAGCGTATGCAGTTTCTGAGTCGGCGGCGGGAGTTTCAACTACATCGAATTCGAAACCTGTAAAAACACCAAATCAGGAAAATGTTTGTTTATTTTGCAAAGGGGGACATCAGTTGTCAAATTGTCCGACATTTACATCTTTGACAGTCGATGACCGATGGCGTTTTGTCAAAGACAATAAAGTTTGTTATCGTTGCCTTCAAAAAGTTCCACACAATTTTAGGTTTTGTAACAAAAATAAGGCTAGTTGCACAATAACTGACTGTAAGCGAAGGCATCATACCGTTTTACACAACGATAAATATTTTACTTCGGCTCACGTTCAGGAGGTCATGTCACCTGAATCGATGAAAATGGAGGCCGAAAAAATTGATCAGGTTCTTGTAGCTGTCAACAACTCTCAGGTTGAAATCACACCTCGTTCGCTATTGAAAGTAATACCCGTCACAGTCTCTGGGCCAACTGGGAGTGTAAATACTTTTGCTCTTTTAGATGATGGCTCGACGGCTACTTTTGTAGATGCCGACATCGCCTCCGAAATTGGAGCCGAGGGTCCAGTGGGTAGTCTGCATTTGGCTTGTGTGGGAGGGTTATATAGGGACAGCAGCGTACAGTATGTTGACTTTCAAATAAAAGGCCGATCTTCCTCACAAACGTTTTCAATACAGCAAGCTAGGGCAATTAAGAACTTAGGGTTGCGAAGTCAGTCGGTCACACGCGAGTCCTTACGTTCCTTTTCCTACCTTTCTAATGTGATGGAAGAACTGTGTTATACCGAGGGAAAGCCCACCATTTTGTTAGGGATCGATAATTGGCCTCTTATCATAGCATCAGAGGTTCGGAAGGGAACAAAGACCCAGCCTGTCGCTATCCGAACACCACTGGGGTGGGTGTTATTCGGGTGTGCCAGCAGTCGGACGGCTTTAGTAGAAACTTCTTGTCACTTGCGTGAGCGTCCAGAGCGTGATCTAGAAGTGCTCATCAGAGATCAGTATAGGTTAGATGCAATAGGCATAACTAAACAGGAGCCACGCAGCGCGGATGACCAGCGGGCTTTACGCATCCTTGAACAAACTACCCAGCGCCGACCGGATGGGCACTTTCAGGTTGGCTTGCTGTGGAAGGCAGACAACCGACCTATTCCTAATAGTTATCCTTTAGCCCTATCTCGTTTCAAAAGCCTAGAGCTAAAAATGTCGAAGGATTTAGAGTTTGCCAAAAGGTATAGGGATAATATCAACGACATGCGGGCTAAGGGGTTTGCTGAGGAGTGTACAGGACAGTCACCCACATCAGTTTGTTGGTATTTGCCGCATTTCGGAGTGCTAAATCCCAACAAACCGGGGAAACTTCGTGTTGTTCATGACGCAGCTGCTAAAGTACAGGGTGTGTCACTAAATTCTATGCTTCTTTCGGGTCCTGACCTTTTACAACCTCTATTAGGAATTTTGATGCGTTTTAGAGAGGGGAAAGTTGCCTTGACCGCCGATATAAAGGAGATGTTCCCACAGGTGAAAATTCAGGACTGCGACCGCGACGCACAGCGTTTTCTCTGGCGCGATGATCCTGCGGGTCCAATAAAAATCTTTCGAATGTCGTCTATGATTTTTGGGGCGTGTTCTAGTCCATCTACGGCGATTTACATCCTCAACCGAAACGCATCGGAATTTATGGCTGAATTTCCGCAGGCTGTGGAAGCTATCACTTCTGATATCTACATGGACGACTACATCGGAAGTGTAGATGTTCCTACGGAGGACGCCGCTCGATTGGCGGCCGATATCGTAGAGGTTCATAAGCGCGGAGGATTCGAGATGCGCGATTGGGTGTCGAATGAGCCCGGCGCACTCAATCAGCTGCCAAGCGAGTTGTTGTCTAACGTCTCACTAGCCAATCGTCGTAGTATAGAGTTAGGTAGTTTACCATGTTCAGTCACCACCACACGTACTCTAGGTCTTATATGGAAACCATCTCCGGACATCATCAGTTTTAACTTCAGCATTAAGGATACTCCTGACCATTTCACAAAACGTGTAGTGTTAGCTCACGTCATGCGCATTTACGACCCACTAGGCATTTTAGTTCCTATTGTGGTAAGAGGCCGGATTTTATTTCAAAATTTGTGGCGTAAGAACCTTGAGTGGGACGAGAAACTATCACAGGATGACCAAGAAACTTGGCTTGAATGGTTTGAGCGTCTTAAATCCATTTCAGAATTGATAGTTCCACGGTGCTATAATTTGTATGGGTTCTCGGAGCTGGAGTTGCACGTGTTTTGTGACGCTAGCGAGCTGGCACACGCCACCGTTGCCTATTGGAGATTTGTGCTTCTAAATGGTGACGTGAAACTGGCACTGATAGCTAGCAAGGCCCGTGTGTCCCCGTTGAAACCAGTTTCGATCCCGCGCCTGGAACTCCAAGGCGCCTTGATAGCCGCTCGACTTGCTACTAGGATTTGTGAATCCCACCGTTTTAAGCCGAATCGACGTGTATTTTGGTGCGATTCCATGACCGTATTAGGGTGGTTGCGCAGTGATGCGAGAAATTATAAACCTTTTGTAGCGCATCGTGTAGGAGAGATCTTGGAAATCACTAGTGTAGATGAATGGCGTTGGGTTCCAACCGAGCTAAACGTGGCTGACGATGCGACGAGGGGGAAGGCCAACATTGAACCACGTTGGTTATATGGGCCAAATTTTCTCCTGGCTCCCACTACTAAGTGGCCTTTAGAGTCCAAAGTTACAGCGCCAGTAGCTTTTGGGGAGGAGGAGCTCAAGCCATCCATCCGTCTGTCAAAATCATTGCATCAATCACGTGGCACAGAATACATTAACGTCACTAGTTCCCGTCAGTTATCCTTACCAGTAGTAGCTAACATTACCCATTTTAGTTCGTGGATAAGACTGGTAAGGGCAACAGCTAGAACCCATAAATTCATTGCTGCCATTTTCAAAAATCATCGGGGTCGCGAGTTTAAAAATTTTTGGGTTCGGGGTATTTGTTTTAGAGATATGTCTAACCGCGGTTCACAGCCGGATGTCTCTCCTCCCACCGCTCCAGTACCTTTGGTCGCTGAAGACATCGTTCAGGCGGAGCTCCACATTTTGGCTAGCAGTCAGATTAGCGCTTTCGGGGAAGAACTGCTTCATCTGTCACGTGGGCAGCCCATACTGAAGGGCCGATTAGCCAAATTGTCGCCGGTACTCAGAGACGGAGTGATCCGCCTCGCAGGAAGAACGTCAGCCGTCTCTAACAGCCTGCCTATGATTTTAGAAGGGAAAGAGCCAGCCGTTCGTCTTTTAATCGCCCACTACCATCAAAAGTTTGCGCACGCCAATACTGAAACGGTGATAAACGAGATGCGACAACAGTATTGGATTATCGGATTAAGGAACGCCGTGAAGACAGCAGTACATGGTGCAGGTGCCAGCTATGCAAGTTGTTAAAGAGTCCAACCCTACAACCACCCATGGGAGACTTGCCAGAGGCGAGACTTGCTCATCATCGACGTGCCTTCACGTTCACAGGCGTGGACTACTTCGGGCCCGTATCCATTTCCATTGGGCGTCGGCGTGAGAAGCGATGGGTCGCCTTATTTACGTGCCTGGTAACCAGAGCGATTCACCTCGAGATCGTAGCCAGCTTGTCCGCAGATTCCGCTATTATGTGCCTAAGACGCTTTATCGCCCGACGTGGTACACCGACAGAAATATTTTCGGACAACGGGACGTCGTTTGTGGGAGCAAATCGGGAGCTGAGAGCCTTGTACGATGCCGCGGTACCAGATTTTGCAGCACATGAGAAAATTAAGTGGCGTTTCATTCCCCCATCAGCGCCCTTCATGGGCGGAGCTTGGGAGCGACTGGTTCGGTCGGTTAAATCCGCCCTGAGAGTAACCTTGAGAGAGCGGGCTCCGAGAGAAGAGGTATTGGCGACTCTATTGGCTGAAGCCGAGGCTGTAGTGAATGCGCGCCCACTGACACATGTCTCTCCAGACGGGAACTATCCAGAGGCGCTGACCCCTAATCACTTTTTGCTAGGGGATTCATCCGGTCGCCCCTTTCCAGCTGAAGATTTGACGGATGCAGCTTTGTTTGGACGGAGCGGGTGGAGGAAGGCACTCCGACTGAGCGATCACTTTTGGCGACGTTGGGTGTCCGAATATCTGCCCGCCTTGGCACCCCGCCGCGTACCGGGAGTAGATGTCGCCGTCAGAGTTGGCGACCCGGTCCTCATCGGCGACGGGGATTTGCCGAGGGGAACCTGGCCACGCGGCGTGATTGTGGCTCTGCACATGTGCAGCAGTACATGGTGCAGGTGCCAGCTATGCAAGTTGTTAAAGAGTCCAACCCTACAACCACCCATGGGAGACTTGCCAGAGGCGAGACTTGCTCATCATCGACGTGCCTTCACGTTCACAGGCGTGGACTACTTCGGGCCCGTATCCATTTCCATTGGGCGTCGGCGTGAGAAGCGATGGGTCGCCTTATTTACGTGCCTGGTAACCAGAGCGATTCACCTCGAGATCGTAGCCAGCTTGTCCGCAGATTCCGCTATTATGTGCCTAAGACGCTTTATCGCCCGACGTGGTACACCGACAGAAATATTTTCGGACAACGGGACGTCGTTTGTGGGAGCAAATCGGGAGCTGAGAGCCTTGTACGATGCCGCGGTACCAGATTTTGCAGCACATGAGAAAATTAAGTGGCGTTTCATTCCCCCATCAGCGCCCTTCATGGGCGGAGCTTGGGAGCGACTGGTTCGGTCGGTTAAATCCGCCCTGAGAGTAACCTTGAGAGAGCGGGCTCCGAGAGAAGAGGTATTGGCGACTCTATTGGCTGAAGCCGAGGCTGTAGTGAATGCGCGCCCACTGACACATGTCTCTCCAGACGGGAACTATCCAGAGGCGCTGACCCCTAATCACTTTTTGCTAGGGGATTCATCCGGTCGCCCCTTTCCAGCTGAAGATTTGACGGATGCAGCTTTGTTTGGACGGAGCGGGTGGAGGAAGGCACTCCGACTGAGCGATCACTTTTGGCGACGTTGGGTGTCCGAATATCTGCCCGCCTTGGCACCCCGCCGCGTACCGGGAGTAGATGTCGCCGTCAGAGTTGGCGACCCGGTCCTCATCGGCGACGGGGATTTGCCGAGGGGAACCTGGCCACGCGGCGTGATTGTGGCTCTGCACCCGCGGCGTGACGGGGTTGTGCGGGTAGTTGATGTCCGGACCCCAGCAGGCACATTGCGGCGGCCATTAAAAAAGATAGTTCTCTTGTAAAAAAGGGGAGCATGTGCCCGATTGGCACCTTTTTTGATAATTGTTTATGTTTTTATAATTTACTTTTTAACATTGTCTATTATCGTTAGTATTTTGTTGAATTTGCTTCTTGAAGTATTAGAAAAATTACAGATGGGTTTTATTAATTAATTTGGTTATTAATCCATCAGTTCAGTAATAAAGCCCTTTCATTTGATATATCACACGGTACAGTTAGTAATTTCTATTTTGTCCTCAAAGTGTCAATTCATATTCCAAATTAATTCATTTACGATACACGTCCGTGTTTGGGACACAGAAATTCATAATGTTTATTTCTTCATACTTTAATCGAAAATTAGGTATATTCGAAGGAAATCGGCTGTGACCGACGGAAAAAATTAAAATTCAATTCAATTCTATTCTATTTAGTCGTTTTCAAGACACCATGCAGCGTTGATCATACCCTTATCAGGCACATACTCTAAGTACACACGGCTACACATCAAGCTATACAAAACTGTATAGCTTGATCTGTAGCCGTGCGTACAATCTCTCTATAAGGCATTACTGTTATATTATTTCTTATTTGATGGATCTAATTAGTTATCGTAAACTACATTAGTTAGCACTTAGCAATAAGTAACGTTATTAGCAAAATAAGTGCTAAGTTGCCGACAACTTTTACTCTTCTTATATTGCTTTCATTGCCAATATTCGGAGGCGTTTGATCGTGTTTCGAAGAAGTAGGCAATAGAGATTTATTTATAACATGAAAAGTTTTTTGGTCTCAGTAAAGTTAGGGTTGTGACGACAAACTTAAGAAGCTGTCTTATTACATGAGACGGTTTAAGGCAAGTCTAGTAAAACCCAGATTTTAAGATAGTCCCGGCTCCTTTTATTATATGACGTTAGAAAGTGATAGACATATTTAAAACTTGGGTTTTACTAGACTTGATTTAAACCATCTCAGGTAATAAGGGGAAGGGGCATTAATATTTTCTGCTCCTTTTTAATTCTCATCCACAAAAAACTGTGGCTCCTCTAAACAAATATAAAAAATAATACATACTTAGGTTATTGGTTTATCCCCGACTGCAATACCTTATAAAATTCAAGTTATATTCAAAATTCTATAGATTAAAGAGCTTGTTTTTCTATTTTCAGTAATTTTTTTTATTACACAGTCGGATTTTTTGTTTCTTTTAAAAAAGTATTTACGTCTGTGTTCTCATCTCAAACGAAATCACTTGAAAAACATAAAGTGGCTAATGCATCTATTCCTCCGTATAACTCGAAATAAACGCTACATATCCTATAAACCGGTATTAGCACTCCATCGATATGCAAATCGGAAATCACAAATATAAAGAATTCCTCGAAATTTTATAAGCTATCGCGGTATTTACGCATGCGATTTATTTTGTCACGTATTATGGCGTGAGTCGTCAACGCCATAGCTAAATAAAGCGCACCGTGGCTTGAATTAATCATAACGTTTTGGTTCTACCATGCGGTGTGTGAGTTTTTCCCCCTTTGTTAGAGTTGTCATCGTTTACATTTTTACGACAATAAGTATGCGCATAATCAAATACGTTTTACACCCGGTTTATGTGCTATTTGGGTCACGTTTGTCGTTTTTTTCGTTGGGTTTGGGTTTCCAAATGTGAAATAGATTTTGGATACGACTCCTGTAGACGACTTTAAATCTTATTTTTCTAGACGTAGATTGTACAAGGCTAATTCCAATAGAGTAGTACTAACTAGTAACTAGTAAGAGAGGTAGAGCTTAGCGACCTTACAAAATACCGCAGCCAAATAACTTTATGTCTTATAATGTTGTGTTCCTGCGCATGAGTAAGGTCGCCAAAGCTCATAGGGGAAGGGAGAAAGGTCGATAACACGTGAGCGATGCTTTGTGTGTTGCAAGCGTCCATATGGCTACGGTAAGCGCTTACCATCAGGCGGGCCGTAAGCTTATTTACCGACATAGTCGTATACAAAAATAAAACTAGTACTAAAAACAATTACTTAAGTTACAATTATATTGTCGAAGTTTTAATGTTTTCTCAGTTTGGTGAATGAAGCCTGTTCAAACAAGTCTTATTTTACAAACTCGCGGTAGATTTGTGAAAATTCAGGCAAACACTCTATTCATAAGTGGATACAAACATAAAACTGAATATGTGAAACTTTCTCCGGAGCAAACTTTTTCACTTTCAGCGCGCTCAACGTCGATAAAGTTTTTAAATTGATTTATTGCTGTATTTGCAATGAGGAATGTTTGTTTATGTCTTGATGAAGTCCAAAACTTTTTTTTTAATTCTATGGACTTGCGTTTTGCCACTAACCCGCATAAGGGATGATGACCAATACTAAGATGGAACACGCTTACCCAGAAGAAACCTTGGCCTAACTAACTATGGCCTTGAAAGTCCCTAGATTTTAAGAGTCGGGAAACACAGACGCCGCCGCGCCGAAAGCAAGTTCCACTCCCTTGCTGTACGCATTGTAAATGAAGATGCAAAACTCTGTGTCCGTATTTTCGGTATGTCTACAACGTACGGGTGAAAATTTTCCCGGCGTCTTGTAAAAAAAGAGGATGGTGGAATAAGGTTGAACAACTCCTGCAAAAAGCAAAATATCACTTTTAGGTGAATTGATGTTAATAATGAGTGTAAATCCCAGAATTGATCCGAATCTCGAGAGCAGTTAATCAATATGTTAATTAGCCTCAAAATCAATAATATATGGTAAAATATTATGCACTAACGGCCTTACTCATAAACGCTATTTAACTAAATCTACTGAATAAATGGTCAAATAAATAGCGTCACCTTGCTGTCATTGTCAAACAAATTGACGTTATTTAGGTGACCACATAATCAGCTTATTAGTTAAATAACGTTTTATGAGTAAGGGGGTTAATAATTAAATAATAAAAGCTTCACTATTCAATAAGACACCAAAGACATCTAAAGTGACCAAAGATGCTTGATTATAGTCGCTCTGTCCCCTTAAATTAAGTCTGACGCTGCAGGTGTTGAATATTTAAAAGCTGTAGAATAATAGGCATATCCAATAAGTAGATATTATGTAGGTACAGTGTCCACTTTAGAAGTCTTTGAATTTATCTTGTTACTTGATTTTGATTAAACTTATGAGTAATATACATCCTATATGTGTAATAATTGCGTGACTGAGTTAAATAACTTGGAGACGATAATTTTCAAAAATGCGTTTTTTACAATTGCAATTTAGAAATAGTTAATGCAAAAGTCAAGTGGACGGGAAAAAATTGTTTGAAAATATATATTGAAATTTCATGGATATTTATATCATTTGATGAATATTTCGATTTGATGAACCGGCGAGTGGCAAATTTATGTTATGTGCGATATTTCTATACTATTTTCTTTTCGAAATCGCTATCAAAAAAGCAGGAAAACTTTATGAAAAATATAAGACATCTGTCTGTCAAGTAATCTCTGTTTCACCCATGTTTCACCGATCAAAACCTTCAAAATTGTTCGTTTAAAAGTCCTCTACGTGTAATTTTTAAATAACGTGACTTTGGCGGACTTGTGTTGTTGGGCTTGGTACCAGAAAGAAGAAGATTCGTTTTCAGCTACTTTCCATCAATACGATAATGTTGGGTTTGGTGCTCGTGAATGTGTATCGGACTGAAGACTGAAGAGTTCCCCTTCGTATATTAACTGACGTGACTTTGACGGATTACGGAGCCGTCAACAAACCAAATTATAATTCCAACAACTCGATAAAATTTGGTATAATTGTGCTCCTGGATATGTTTCATACTGCCACTTCTCCGCCATATATCTATATTTTAAATGTATTTTAGCAAAATTCAAAACACGAGTTTATATATATATTTTTTTAAATATTTCTTGTCAGTGTTTTTTGTAGTTTTATTTTTATGCAGGGTGCTAATTGCGGCGTGCCGACAGTTGGAAGCCAGCAGCCTGTATCATTAGAGAACCTTGTTAAGTGTCCAAGATGCCCTCAGCCACGCTTTTTCAAAGGACAAAGAGGTCTGAGAATCCATCTTGGTAAGTCACATAAGTACCAGGATGGATTCTCTTGCTCTGCTCCATCTACCCATGACCAAATTCAAGATATCCAAATCCCTTTCCACGAACTTTTGGCAAATTTAAAAAATTCGACCCCGCTCTTAAAAAGAATTCCCAGAGGTGCGCGCATTTCTGTGGCCCAAAAATTATCAGATACGATTAGAAAAACTATAGCTGATAATTCAAAGCGTGGCTGGGAGGAGCTTCTATTGTTCCCATATAACATTCTTCATGTTAATGTGTTGTGCACTCTGTTGACTCAAGTTAAAAATAAAATTCCTCTTTCGTATCCATTCCTTTGGCAAAATTACTGTTCCCCAACCAAACTTATGTACAAAAATAATACTTTGGCTTCTTCCGTTGGTTGTCAACAGGGTGATCCTCTTGGACCGGCCATTTTCGGACTCGCTATTCATCCCATCATACAGAAGCTAAATTCAAAATTTAATGTATGGTACCTCGATGATGGGACCCTAGGAGGTGACGTGAACACAGTCCTCGACGACCTCAATACCTTAGTCGAAGAGTTCCATAAAGTAGGATTAGATTTAAATTTTTCAAAATGCGAACTCTTTATATCCGACACTTCTATAGACCAAAATTTAACATTTTTACGATTTAATACATTTGCTCCAAATTTAAAACTTATAAATAAGTGTTCACTTCGTCTCCTGGGTTCGCCCATATTCGAGGAATCCTTCGACCCATTTGTCGATGAACAAATTCAAAATTTTTATTCTACGTCTGAACGGCTAGAAAAAATCAATACTCATGGCTTATTTTATAATGCGACATTGTCTTTTCGTCCCAAAATTTACTTATGTTTTACGCAGCAGCAATCTTTGGCAATACGAAAATATATTAAGAAAATTGGACAATATTATTAGGCATACCCTCATAGCCATCCTCAACATTGATTTGGATGATCGCACCTGGACTCAGGCCTCCTTACCCATACGCTTTGGTGGTCTAGGGATCCGCAAAATTTCGAGTGTTTCATTACCAGCGTTTCTGTCTTCAGTTCACAGTACTCGTGACCTCATTGGTAGAATTCTTAATCCGTCACTTAGTGATTTTGAGGTCTCGATGCTGTCTGAAGCCAGAAACGCTTGGTTTATGGCCTGTCCAAATACAACTGCTCCAACACAAACATTCTCACAGCGGCAGTGGGACGAGCCGCTCAGCAGGCTTATACATAACTCTCTTATGGAGTCTGCTAATGATGCTGCTGAGCGAGCTCGTCTCCTCGCTTCAACGAAATGGGAGTCAGGGCTCTGGCTTCATGCTTTACCTTCCCCTAACATCGGCACGTTGCTAGACAATGTTTTATTCAAAATTTGCTGTTGCCTTCGATTAGGAGCAAAATGTATTGTGCCACATCGCTGCCTTTGTGGAGACAGTGTTGGACATCTTGGCCATCATGGCCTCTCGTGTTGTAGGAGTGCTGGGCGGATGTCACGGCATGCGGCCATTAATGACCTAATCCGCCGATCTCTTGTCACCGCTGGCGTACCAGCCATTTTAGAACCAAGTGGCTTGGTGCGGGACGATGGCAAGAGACCGGATGGAATGACTTTGGTGCCCTGGAAGTTGGGACGACCGTTGGTTTGGGATGCTACATGCGTCGATACCTTGGCTCCGTCTCACCTTCCAGACACTTCAGTCATGGCCGGTGCCGCTGCCGCCCAGCAAGAATGCCTGAAGCGCCGCAAATATGCATCCATAGGCAATTGATGCATTTTTGTGGCGTTCGGTGTAGAAACGCTGGGGCCGTGGGGCCCGGATGCCCATCTTTTGTTTAAAGAGGTCTCACGGCGCCTCATTGAGACCTCACGTGACAGGAAGGCTGGTGTCTATCTAGGACAACGGATCAGCATTGCCATTCAACGTGGCAATGCCGCCAGCCTTCTTGGCACGTTTACACAGGGCAGCGATCTGGCACAACTATTTTACTTGTAAATATTTAGATTAGATATTTTGTAAATAGGATTTTCCTTTAATTATTATATAAATGTTGTAAATATTTAGAATAGATGATAGTTTTTTGTAAATATTTAGGTTTTAATTATATATTATGTACTTGAAAAAAAAAAAAAAGAAATAGTTTGCATCCGATAAAAATTACAGAATAAAAAATTAGAGAAACATCGTAATTAAATAAGATTTTTTCCCTGAAAATACACATCTGCACTTGCTATATATTTCGTGCTTATTCCCATAGATTCAAAACTCCTTAAAAATATATCACGTCTTCGAAATATACAGGTATTATACAATTTTTTATTTTTCACGGTACGCTCTGCAGGGATTAGGGGAAGCGAGGCTTGTTCATTCCAATGATATCTGAGATGGAAGGAATCGACAGCTCGGATTAACTGTGATGTAATAAGTAAAGTCCAATTTCATTTATATAGATAAACTGAAACATGATAGGAATTAATGGATCACAAGTAATTGTTTAATTGATATTTTGTTTGATTAAAATAAATAATGGAGCTTTATTTTTATAGTTTTGTTCCATTATGACCTGTAAAAGCAAATTTTGTTAGACGAAACAATAACCCCCTTATTTATAATCGCTTTTTAACTAAATCAGTGAAATAGTGTGCCCCGTCTCACTCTTTCGATCACCAAAAATTTCAAGTGTCAGATAAAGACTTCGGAATTTTAGCTAATCAACGTTTGATACCTTTTTATGAATAAGGGCGTAAATCTTTATTAATATGGGATACGGGATTCAAAATGCTTTGGAAATTTATTGTTAGGTATGTTGAATTTACAGACAGTCATTTTCTTAGTTACAAGATTTGACTTTTTATTATTTTAGACAGATAATTACAAAAATCTGTTTTGTTTTTGAACTGCTTAATAACGACATGATTATCCCTATTGATTTCGTCTGTTTTTGTTATATATTTTATCATACCTGCTTTGGTGGATTGGTATCCACCAAAGCAGAATGGCCCTGAGAACATAGTTCTTCTTTTGACAAGATCTGTTTATACCGTTTTGAGTATGGACGTTAGGGAACGTATGAAGGCGTTATGCACGTAATAGCAAGGGAAGCTACTTAATGTATAAAAAAGAGATAATTAAAAGATTTATTACTATTAAATATTTTATATAAGAAGCAAGAATGATATTATTAATTTAACTACCTACATAATTAGAATTCTTAAATGTGACCATAGCTATATTTATTTAATAAGCCTGATTTATCTACACTATCCCAATTATTTATCAATTTGAATTGAATCATATTTTAAGTTGTAAAAAATTAGAAAACTATTTAAATTGTTAAGCAAGTTAATATTCGTAGGTAGTTCCTAAAAGTCAAGGTTTCTAACTATTCGGTATAATAAAGAAAGCTTGGTGAAGAAATAGACAATAAAACTAGTAAAGGAAATATTCTTGTATTATTATCAAATCAAATAAAACACAACATTTAGAAATTAGGACATATTATTTTAGATAATATGAAACATTCAAATTCAAATTCAAAATCATTTATTCAAATAGACCTTCGCAGGTACTTATGAAAAGTCTGACTCTAATACTCTAATACCGGTTCGGAAGGTTGCATTTGCTGAGAAGAGCCGGCAATAAACTCAGCAATTACTCTTTTCAAAACAAGCTTAGATTCATTACATAATATTCACATTCTAATCGCACTGACAACAATTGCATCATTGGAAATTATACAGTAATTACTTGAAATTAAAATAAATAAATTAAACAATAATTATAAGATAATGGAAAGATTACATCACCTGTTTATTCTCTTAATTCTCGAACAACAATGCCGACTAC
Organism: Polyploca ridens; assembly: GCA_951394255.1. Lineage (NCBI taxonomy): Eukaryota > Metazoa > Arthropoda > Insecta > Lepidoptera > Drepanidae > Polyploca > Polyploca ridens. The sequence continues at coordinate 16,227,707 of OX596249.1, read as the reverse complement.
ATTCTTTAGAACCGTCAGTCTCATACCTTTATTGGCGGGACTTTTTGACGGCCATAGTGGCCATTCACAACCTTAGCCAATCACATAATTATTTTGAAATTTGACCAATCACAAAGCATTGTCGTAAAAATGTACAGTGTCTTTGGTAGTCAATATTATTCCTTATTACTAAGTTTTACTTAATAAATAAATAATTTAATATATTAATTATCCTGATCCATAATAACTAAATTATAATTGTATTACTAGATTATACAATAAATCAATGTGTTTTCAAACAATTCTTAGTGAATTTACTAGTATACATTATGGATTGTTATAAAAATAAACCATAGCCGAACCACTTCCGTTTAGTTAATAATTATTACATATGAAATATTACACAATAAAATATTTAAGGTAATCAAAATTATTCATACTATTTATATCTAATTCCATAACCAAAATTATATTTTAAAATAACATTTATTCTTAACGGAAGCGGAAATGCATATTCATCGATGGTACAAACCAATGTTGCCATGATCGGGACCCACATATAGCACAATCATATTTATCATAGACTAAAAATACAACATTTATGGTTACCGATTAGCCAAATCAAAAATCAACCGTGTAAACTCCCTCACAATTTATATTAAATCTATCACGGCCATACTGACAATTGCTTCGCTCTCGAAGCAATCTTTATATTCAGAGCTGTTACAAACAGAATATCAGCATATGTGTTATACATAACAATAGAACATAGTCGAATTGAAAAAATGAATAAAATATAATGAAAAAAAAATTATTATATTATATAAATAAATAAAAATATCATAAAAAATAATATATAAAAATAATAATAAATAAATAATTAAATATCCTGGGACATTCCTCACAAATGATCATCTGATCCCAAAATAAGCGAGAGCTTGCACTATGGAAACCAGATAACTGATAAAATACATATAGTACTTGTTTGTAAATACATACTTAATATACATAAATCTTATATATGACTATATCGGGCATTGTGATAGGTCCCACCACGTACTGCCTCGTGGTGTCTAGACATTTTCACCAGCCGATTATGTCGCAGCATTTTTTTTTTAATATATTTTTTTTTCTTTTTTTTTTTATGCTACCAATTGACTAGGCCTACTGACCCCATTCACCCGCTGCCGGCGAGAAAAGTCAGTACCAAACAATCAGTCGACCAGCGACATACAATTACCAATTGCCTAGACATACTAACCCCATTCACCCGCTGTCCGGTGAGAAAAGTCAGTATCAAACAATCAGTCGACCAGCTACATATAATTACCAATTGCCTAGACATACTACCCCATTCACCCGCTGCCCGGTGAGAAAAGTCAGTATCAAACAATCGGTCGAACAGCAATTTTTTTTCATTTTCATATTATTCTTTTTTTTTTATGACGACTGATGTAAATAAAAATATATGATATATATTCCTATATATATAAAATATAATATATATAAAATATAATATATATAAAAATAATGTAAATTAATATTTTCCATAATACATAATCATTTCATATAGACGATACATTTTTTTTTTTAAGCAATAATATCATTTCTTACATTTCATAATACCTCTTAGAGCAAAGCTATCGCTCAGGAGAAAGGACAAAATTTCCGTCCAAAGGGTCCCTTACAACTGGCATTTAATTTCTCGTAACGACGATGGTCTCGACTAACATAATATACTAAATGACCTACCTACTAAAAAAAACATAGATATTAATATGACGCGAAGTTTGCCATCAAACAGATTTTTAAATCTTTCAGCAGCATGAATAAGATGACGTTCGCTAATTCTCGGTCAGCTTTAACAATGATCGAGGGCCCCAAAGCACCACCATCAAGTACATCGTCAACTGGGTTGTACAGTACACACGGAATATTACTTAAGTTTTTTTTTTTTGTTTTTGCTAGTTTCATTAATCAAATCAATCAAAAAGTCAAATTCAGTTTAGTCCTTAGTAAGGCACTTATGAACGTTAAATTGGTACATACAGTTGAATTTACTACTGGTTCGGAATACACTTAAACTGAGCAGACTCCGGCAAGAATAGATTGTTGGACCCAAAATAATTCGCTCGGCCAATCTGACGTTATATTGCAAATTAAATTGCAGTGAATAAAGAAGTGAGTAAATTGAAGTTACCGTAGAAACATATCGCTCTACTTGATTGTTACTCTTAAGGGTCCCCATGGCAATCTAATGATGCTGAATTATATAATTCTCTAAATACCAAAGACTTAACTTTATTTGAACCAAAATGTGTACCACAGTCGGTAAATAAAGAAGGGCCACTGTATGACCAACGAAAGGGAACATAATAAAATTTTCAGGTATGACTGGTACTAATTCCTCAAAATATAGTTGAGATTACTTTACTAGCATAAATCGGTAACTATTTCAATGTCAGTGTACTGTATATCATTTTTAACTATCAAGAGATTTACAACAAAAATATTAAGTTCGAGACCGCTACGTTATCGATTTAAACAGGGACGGTGATCATTCCAATTACTTCTAGAATACAACCACCTATTCCACTTAATTTTAGTGTTTATGGCAAGATGTTATCGTTAAGACGCTTTGCAATAAATTCTATAATTCAAGATTCTATAATAAAATTATTTATTGAAACTTTTTTTTTTTCTTCTGTATTAATTACCGCTGTACTAGTAGAAAGTAGTTGCCACATGAAAAGCAATTCCTGACTTTTGCATCTACATTATTACGATGGTAAAATTTGAAATGTTTTTGATTTATTTATGAACCAACTGCGTCGTTACCAGAAACGCTCCGCTACTAAATACCCTTTTTCTTTTTAGGAAAAAATTAATTGTGAAATAAGCTCGATCTTCATGTTGCCGATAAAAGATGCTATTCTGACATTAATATACATTATACTACCAGAATAATTCTATTAAATTATTAGGTGGGCGAAATGGCCATACCTTCCCAACGCATTGTACACCACACTACATTTTTCCAAGTGTTGTTAAAAACTTATGATATATAATATAAATTATATATATATATATATATATATATATATGTTATGTTATGAGATGGCGCTGCAATAAATATTATAACTGTCATAGCTGTTTTTTTATAGTGTGTTATAAGATTATATAAATATACTTAAATATAAAAGTTGCTGTATATAAATGTACATTACTGTACTTATAATATACTGTACATTTAATGATTATCCGTAATTACAAATTAATCCCTACAAAGTACTACCCTACTAGTAAAATTATCTAAAAAAAAATCACCATCTTCATCGAAACTCGATGGAAAATACCTCAATGTTCTTGCATCAGCTCTCGGCACCGTTTTCATTAGGCGCTGGATCAAACACAGGCAGCACCACATCGTCATCAGATCGGCAGTTGAGCAGAGGCGGCAGCATAATGAATTGCGTTGAGCAGACTCCCAAGAAGCCGCAACCATTCTGAAACTTATACAGTAAATGTATTAGAAAAGCACAGGCGATCCCACTTCTGATAATAGCAAGGGAAGCTACTTAATGTATAAAAAAGAGATAATTAAAAGATTTATTACTATTAAATATTTTATATAAGAAGCAAGAATGATATTATTAATTTAACTACCTACATAATTAGAATTCTTAAATGTGACCATAGCTATATTTATTTAATAAGCCTGATTTATCTACACTATCCCAATTATTTATCAATTTGAATTGAATCATATTTTAAGTTGTAAAAAATTAGAAAACTATTTAAATTGTTAAGCATGTTAATATTCGTAGGTAGTTCCTAAAAGTCAAGGTTTCTAACTATTCGGTATAATAAAGAAAGCTTGGTGAAGAAATAGACAATAAAACTAGTAAAGGAAATATTCTTGTATTATTATCAAATCAAATAAAACACAACATTTAGAAATTAGGACATATTATTTTAGATAATATGAAACATTCAAATTCAAATTCAAAATCATTTATTCAAATAGACCTTCGCAGGTACTTATGAAAAGTCTGACTCTAATACTCTAATACCGGTTCGGAAGGTTGCATTTGCTGAGAAGAGCCGGCAATAAACTCAGCAATTACTCTTTTCAAAACAAGCTTAGATTCATTACATAATATTCACATTCTAATCGCACTGACAACAATTGCATCATTGGAAATTATACAGTAATTACTTGAAATTAAAATAAATAAATTAAACAATAATTATAAGATAATGGAAAGATTACATCACCTGTTTATTCTCTTAATTCTCGAACAACAATGCCGACTACATTCTTTAGAACCGTCAGTCTCATACCTTTATTGGCGGGACTTTTTGACGGCCATAGTGGCCATTCACAACCTTAGCCAATCACATAATTATTTTGAAATTTGACCAATCACAAAGCATTGTCGTAAAAATGTACAGTGTCTTTGGTAGTCAATATTATTCCTTATTACTAAGTTTTACTTAATAAATAAATAATTTAATATATTAATTATCCTGATCCATAATAACTAAATTATAATTGTATTACTAGATTATACAATAAATCAATGTGTTTTCAAACAATTCTTAGTGAATTTACTAGTATACATTATGGATTGTTATAAAAATAAACCATAGCCGAACCACTTCCGTTTAGTTAATAATTATTACATATGAAATATTACACAATAAAATATTTAAGGTAATCAAAATTATTCATACTATTTATATCTAATTCCATAACCAAAATTATATTTTAAAATAACATTTATTCTTAACGGAAGCGGAAATGCATATTCATCGATGGTACAAACCAATGTTGCCATGATCGGGACCCACATATAGCACAATCATATTTATCATAGACAAAAAATACAACATTTATGGTTACCGATTAGCCTAATCAAAAATCAACCGTGTAAACTCCCTCACAATTTATATTAAATCTATCACACGCGCCTGTTAAACAGTAATGACGTTTCCCGAAACGGTCCGGGAAAGGACGAACCGCATCATGTCCAAATTCAAAATCGCTGTCAATCAGAAAAATATAACGCATCGCACACATTTGATGAAAATTATATAATCTCCTGGGAATCTCACGTTGTCGCACATGCACCGCACCACATCACCCCGGACCTAAGGAACAAGTTGCTGTTTAAGAGCACTCAATTCGCCATACTTTTCATACAAAACCTCTGTACTTATTATGGCGTTGTTAAACATTTTTCGTTAGCTGTTTTGAACAAATTAGTATCTTGTGCACTATATCTAGCCGTGTATCTAGGCGAAATTAAAAAAAGTGTGAAACAAATTCAGTAAAAGCCTCTGAAAAACAGAGTTTTGGCTCAAATTTTACCTGAACTTTGGCCATATCTAATGTACCTATAAATTTTAAAAGTAAAGAATACATTTAGATACCAGGCTTGCAAATGTATTGGAGATTCTAAATAACTAACTTTTTTTTCACAAACTTGTAAGATTTTTTCACAAGAAGTATACGCCTGGATCAAGTTTTATGATGCGATATCATGAATAACGACCTAGCGAAGCGGCCGCGAGTGATCAGCGGAATTTACCGACTGATAACCGACGGCTCTGATGCTGTCTCTCTTTTTTTGCAGTCAAACATTACGTTGGATGAAACAACAAGCTTTTAAGACTATGCTTGCGTTGAAGTTGCGCCGGCCACAGAGGGCCGCCTTAAGAGGTGAGTGCATGGGCCTTGTTTTCCTTAGCGTCCTGGAGGTACTCAATTTTAAACTCGCGCATCCGCATCAACAAGAACTTAAATCATCTCACAGCATACTATAAAACATACAAGTTAATAACATCACAAATCGAGACAAATGTGAATTGTTTTCGATGGAACGTTTTTTGATGATATAAAATGAAATGTTTTATTTGACTTCGACCTTTTAAATTCAACATATTTTTTGTTTAATTAACAAAGTTTACAAGCTGTTAGCCTAGATCCCAGTGCCTAAAAGCCAGTAGGTCAAACAGAGTCGTAATAAACGCTTTAATGTACCAGTAGCTAAAGCTCGTAATTTAATTAGAGAAAAGCAATTTTAGCTTAATAAGCTTAATGCGCAATTAACCTGCGATTATGCTATAAATATTTCAAATTAATTAACAAAATTAACGTGGAAAAGGGGATATTTAAAATTATGTCTTGACGGGCCAGTTGGCGCAGTTGGTTAAGATTCACCTTAGGCGCCGCAGGTCGTGGGTTCGATTCCCACACAGGACATGCTTTTGTGTGCATGAACATATCTGTATGCCCTGAGTCTGGGTGTAATTATGTATATTAAGTATGTATTTACAAACAAAAGGTAGTATTATGTATTATATCAGTTATCTGGTTTCCATAGTACAAGCTCTGCTTAGTTTGGGATCAGATGACCGTGTGTGAGGAATGTCCCAGGATATTTATTATCATTATTTACACTTATGTTAATGTTAAGTTAAGAAGACAAAAGTGCTGGGTCGATGATAGCTCAGTGGTAGTGACGATGGTTACGGGTTCGAATCCTACAATGAGCTTGTACTTTCAGTGAATGAAAATATGTTGAGGAAATTGAAGCACTGTACCAACCACTTAGTGGCGGCTACTTTATAGTACCCACCTGGCTGGCTGCTGTAACCACCTGCAAATTTAAAGTTGCTTTGGCGTCCAACGCTGTACTACAGCTGCACTTGAGAGCCAAATCCCTTTTTAGTAATGTAGATTTTTGTAATGTTATTTTTTTTGGAACAAAACTAGCTATCACGTGCTGCTTACATAATATGTATTATTTATAGCATTCAATCATGGACGTAAAAAAACAGAACGGAGCGTGTCGCCTTGTATGAAATGAAGCACCCTAAGTATTGCAGGCCGTCATGTAAATACAAGTCTCACGCACATAAATGTACAGTATAGTACTTATGTCGCAACAAACAGTTAGCATTCCACATCGAGACATCGACAGTGAGAAGAAGGCTCAGTATCACTTGTGCCTACTTGGGCCAGTAATCATTTTACTCACGCATACGTAAATATTGTGGTTCACTTTCTTATAAGTCGACGCTCCGTCCAGATTTTTTATACGTCAATGGATTCAATTAATTGTTAATTGTCATATCACCAAATATTTTTCAAAACGAATAATATGGTTCAAAGAATATAAAAATTAAGAAGATAAATCCTAAATCCAACAGTCACTCAGTTAATCTTCCCTCACCCAATTCTAGTCTATTTATAACAGTAACATTACTTGCAATATAACTTTTAAAACCCGCCTATTCCGTGTTGTGCTACCCCGTAATGACTACTCCATAACGTGACCTAATAAAAACAGTAGTAACGACTAACCTTACTGATATTCAAGCTAGCCCATCAGCGTTGACTAATTCAAACTCTATTTCAATGTCGATAAGATTGAATTGTAGTGTTAGCTATAATCAAATTTCAATTAGAATTTATTAAACTAAAATGGTACTCTATTATGCAGTCCTTTGAGTTTTCTATTTTAGAGCTATTTACTATTTTGATGACTGTATTTTTCACCTTTAGTTCGGAATTAGTTTTTTTTTTACTTTGAGGTTATTACTCAGTCGATAGTGCAAACCAAAAGCTCGTCATTGGGAGGCAATATGAGTCCGCTCGAGCACTCACTCAGATTGGACGCTTTCTGAAACTTTCGTGTAGCAATCGAAAGCTATAAAATCTCTATAATTTTTTTTACACTCGAATTAGAGAAATATCTCTTGAATATCGGAGATAAAAAAGCTATGTGTCGTTTTATGCTATTGTATGAAAAAATTGATGGTTTATTTTCGTTGTTATTCGTCTAAGTAAATACCGAAAAATACAAAAAAATACTGAGAAAATTGTTGATTCTCTTGGAATTCCAAATTGTTTTTTTTTTATTCGTCTAATAAATTGAAGTACAAGTAAGGCAATATACAAGCCTATTATTTATACATATTCAAATACTTCTAAACATCCTAATATGCGAAAGTGGGTTTGTTTATTTGTTTGTTACACTTTCACGCCTCAACTACTCAACGGATCATCATGAAATTTGGCATGGAGATAGCCTATGGTATGGAGATAGCCTATGGTATGGAGAAGGACATAGGTAACTTTTTATCCCGAGAACGCGAGTGAAACCGCGGGGGACAGCTAGTTTTACTATAAACAGTGTTTGTGTCGAATTGTAAAATTACTTCCTCCGTCAAAATCTATTAAAATACTAGCGGACCCGGCGAACTTCGTTTCGCCTAGAAGTCGAATGTCAAATCATCGTCAATAGTCACAAAACCGACCAAGAGAGAGTTGGAGAGTTCTGAACAAAATTTCGTCAATCAAGTACATATAATTGTCAAGAGTGCTGCTACCTAGAGACATCGTTTTATTTTTCCTGTAAAGTTTACGTAAACGTCTATCATGTCAAATTATTTCAGATAGTTGACCACAGATTCTTTTGTTTTAAATTGAATGACGTTGACATTTGTTAGCGTGGTTATCGATGTGGTGTCACAGATTACCACAGATTTTTTGTTTTAAATTGAATGACGTTGACATTCGTTACGCGCGTTTTTTAAAATATGCAAAATTAAATGTATATTTTTCAATCTTTCTGAGAGATTTTCTTAATATTTGTTTCCGTAAGAACCTTGTACAGAGTATTAGAAAACTACAAAAAAAAATAAGCCAAATCGGTCAAGCCGTTTTCATGTTATGTCGTGACAACGGAAAACGGGTTTCATTTTTATATATATAGATAAATTAATCGAAATATTAAATGACGTCATATTTCAAAACATCGTTAACTAATTAAAAACAACCCTACATTTCCCACGGCTCAGACATTAGGTCATCCCCGTGGGAAAACCGCGAAAGTTGGAACTTTGAGGTTACACCCTTTGTGACCGACCACTCTGTTTATTGTCCCTGTGTAATTGGGTTTTATTAACTGTCTTTAAAAGACAATGTTTCCTCAGAGGTTTACTTTTGTGATGTTATTTTTTAGGATATTGATAATCTGTCAATTACATGTATTCACACGCAATGTTTTTGTTATATATAGGTTTATATTTAAGGACAAACAATATAATATATAATTGACCGAGCGAGCGAAGTATCTTCGTTTCAGCTAGGGCAAAAATGCTTTCGTTTGTCCGAATGTCCTGACGTCTGGCTGTTCTTCTCTATAGGTCTTCTCGTGAAATTTTGTGAACAAGTTCTGTAATTATATAATTTTTTTTTGTCGACTTATCGAGACTAGTGAGGACTTATCATACTAATAAATTACAGTTTAAAAAAACTAAAAAAACACGCTTTAAAAAGCCCTGCACTAAAAAGTGTTAAATAATTATACAATTGAACCTAAGTATATTCTCTGTCTATCCCGTAAGGGCCTAAGCTAAATGTAAGGAATTTTTGTAATTATGTTCAACCTTTGATAGAAAAAGCGTGGGGCGCTTTTTATTTTGTAATTTACGATATTTCTTCATGATAATGATAATGCTTAGAAATTCTATTGGGTTATATGAAGCTAATAAAAGCGTGTTAATATCAAGCATCAAACTCACAAATTGCAACATAACTCCCTGAAAATAAAACTTTGTAATGAGACAACAGGTACGAAAAGTCATCATTTTGGATTTGCAATACGACGTACTAATTGCTTATAATCATTGCTCGAGCCTAAACTAGTCTTATTTGCATACAGACTGGTGCTATTCGATACCATTTTGCACTGTTGGACGCAAATATGCCTTCAAATGATTACTGTCATTAGACTTACATTGGCGACTTGTCCGATATAACGCCTATTATAATTTCATTTATAATTATTGTGCATAGTTTAGTAGTGATCATCATTCTCTAAGACTACCTTTTTCGACTTTTATGTATCATGTCATGGCATCTCGATGGATGTTTTGCTATTTAACTTGAATGACGAAGCATTTATTTGTAAGCTATCGTTTTTCACGAAAGCCGATATATATGTGTCAATAGGCAAATTTTTGTTTGTTCATCTAGTAAGTACTCGTCCCGACAATCTTGACGAGGAAATCGGATTTCCTTTCCTCGGATATTCGATTTTTTGTGACCCTACATAGTCTGAAAAGAAAAGATTTTCTATACTTGTCATTATTTGAATAATTCTGAAGCGTATTCTTTCAGAAAATTCTTTGGCCTAAATTTTTTGGAGATAGAATAAATTTTAAAAAATTTTGGTTGATGAAAAAAAAAACAAAGATTCATAACGGACATCATTTTATAATGCATAATATTTGCGTTTTTTACAGTCAGTTTATGACACTAATAAAAGTGCTAAGCTGAGACTGTTTTTGCCTAAATTATAATTTAGAATATCTTAAGTTTCGTCACGATCACATTACGGATTCTGTCGAGGTTCCGAGTTAAGCACCTCAGAGAAAGACTTCCCACTTGATTCCAAGTTAATGTATCGCTCTATAAAGCCACTATAGCGGGAACATAGCCTTTTGTTTCTCACCAACCATTATCCTTTCTGAAGTGTTTTTGATTATTTAGTTTGAAAACAATAAACTGAGATTATAGTTGGCTATTGAATCTAAATTGTAGCAATCTTCATCAACATTTATTGGCGGTACAAACTTTGTACATTATGATATATTTTTTTTTTAGTTAATAATATCTTTATTTACAACAAATATGTACAAAATACAATCTATATATAGAAAATTTCCTCAAGCCTGCCGCTGCTTCCGATTAACGGTACGGTTCCCAGAAGGCTGGCAGCGTTTCCTCTTTGGATAGCCAAGCTGACGCGTTGGCGGAAAAAGCTCCCCGCCCGCTGGTCTCCGGAGGTCGATGATGATAATTAACTATGATATTAAAACAATGATACTATACGACTAAAGTTAAAAACAGTAACATAAATCCCCGCCTTTAGACATGTTACCCTAAAAGCTAGTGACTTTACCTTGTCGAAATGCGAAGTGAAAATGAATGCCGAGGTAAGCATTGCTCTTATAAATTTTATGTAAAATAAGTTTTATGGACAATATTTTCATTCATTACGAATAAGCCAAATGCTTGAATATAACATCTCAGTATTTAAAAAAATACTCACAGTTACAAATAATCATCATCATCTGCCTGCCCTGTTTCCAATCATTTGTGGTTCCATTCGTCTCTTCTATCCGTCATACCAGCATCTACTCCTTTCTTACCCATCTTTCACACATCTTTACATACTTCACACACTCATCTTTCACACAATCCATCCATCTCTTTTTCGGTCTTCCTCTTCCCGTATATTCATCCACTTTCATATTCATAACACTTTTAGTGACGTGGCTTTCATTACTCCTCATAACATGTCCATACCACGCTAAACGGTTCCCTCTCAACTTTTCAGTCACTGGCGCTACTTTCAAGCTTCCCCTTATATACTCACAGTTAAACATAATCAACGTGTTTTAAATTAAACAATAAAATAATTCATGCATGTTCATGTAATTGGGAATCAGGATCACAGAATTACATTTAAATATTTAACGTAATCATCTAACAAAATGTTCATGCAAAACAAATCGGGAGCCCAAAACCGCCAGCGTCACATTCCATTAAAAATAAATCAGCTTAATACGAACAGCGAAGGATTATCCAACATTTCATTAAATTTCATTTCGCACACAAAACTCTATGCAACTCATAATTACTTTCGCTGGTAAATGGTGTTGGAAAAAATAATGAAAAATGTTTGATTATAAAAGCCCCGACTGACGCGCATTTCGGATGTAGAGTTGGGTAGTTTCATTATGGTGCGTCTACGCTACGCGAACCGAGCACCAGCCGAGCCGCTCTTCGTTCGTTGCTCGTGATGTCAAGTGTGGATGTACAATGAGCCTGCAAAACGAGCGCGTTGTAAATCCCCGTGTTCGTTAAAAAACTGTCAATTGGCGGAGAGCAGTCGAACGCTCGTTCGAGGCTCGCAAGTCCGTCTACGCTACGTGAATTCGTGCTCCATGTGTGCTCAGCTTATGCTCGGTTCGTATAGCGTAGACGCACTCTTATATTTCAAGAGTTTTCGGGCCGAGTGCTATTACTTTTTGCACATGAGAGCTTATAACAAAATGGATTGGATGGATGGAGTATTTTGAATGAATTGAATGAGTATAGTGTGTGAGTGAATTTTACAATAGCGGAAATGGTATTCGAAAATGTATGATGATGCCTTAAAAAGATCCTGGCAGTTGAGGATTTCAACAAGTATACTAAAAGTGATTCATTGATATTTTTTTATTGTGTCTGCTGAGAGGATCAAGATTCTAGGGATCTTAATCCTAAGGCGTTGATTACATTGTCATGCAAATTGGTCACTTACATTATTATAACATGATGTACTTACATGATTATTCCTTTCTAATAAAATAGCTTTGTTTTTTCACCCAGCTTTATACGACTTTAATTTTATTTAATTAAAACTTTCTTTTTCAACTGTGTTTTGTGTATGCAACGCTCGCGTCTCTGAATCTCTTGCTCGCTGCACTGGCCGATATATCATACTGTTTTGACAAACAGTATTGTGTTTTTTGTCCCCTGATCACGATTCGTTAGCCTCAGTTCGCAGTTAATGTATGTACTGCTACAGCGAAGCACAAAATTTTGAACGAATAGAGCATGTTTTGCCTGCTGAAAATGGTTTGCGAGCAAATTCCATAATTAGCAGTAATTTACCTGCTATGTTTTGTTTATAAAACGACGTTTTCTATCGTTTTGAATCTTGAATAAACGTTTTTCTTTATCAATCTCGATGTATGAAGCTCTGAGATAAGCATAACATTGAAATTATTAGTTTATTGGTGTGGTCAACAGCAAGGTTACGAATCTAAGCAATATATACCTTACCCCATAATGTAATTACTTTGACAGTTGTGATGCCTAACCCCAAAGATGGACCCAAAGTTCCAAGAGTGCCAAATAAATAGCAAGAAGGACTCTTCTTTCATATATGTTAGATAAACAAGTTAAGAGTGCGTACCAAGCCAGAAAAATATGGCAATGTCAGATGAAACTTATGTCTAATCTTCGCGTGGAGATGAGATGGAGATAGCGTGTTCCGCGGAACAAAAATGAACCAAGCGCTTTTTATCTAAATAACTCGTATAGTATAGAATATTTTAAAAAATCGTTAGTAGCAGCCCTAGGTCATATGTTAGTGATATTATTTATCGAATTTTTGTCTTAATTAGATACACCATGAACGAATAAAACCGAAAATTCATTATTATTAGAGGTAGCTTTGTGATTCTTTTCTATCGAGGAAATTTCATTCCATTATGTTTTTGCTCAGGCAGAACTCTCGCGTATATAATGAAAATACTCATATAAAAATATTTTTTCATTTAAATACTATTTACTTGGTTAAATTTCAATTCTAAGATTGCTATTTTGCTTTATACAGTCTTAACAGTGTGATCTAAGCATATAGACATGTCAGTTTATTGGCACTAGCCTCTGGTGGTAATTTTGTACTATCTATACCAAAATGTTGGGGTTAATGAAAAAGTTCTGAACGACTATAATGAAAACTAATATTACTATACATTTTCATTATGTTGTCAGCTATATTAAAATATATGGCAGCAAACTTTTACACAGTTTGGAACAGATTTAATGAAATAAATAGCCAGAAATATTGTAACCCCCTTATTCATAATAAAGTTATCAAACCTAGATTAGCTAAAATTCCGAAGTCTTTATCTGACAGGTGACATTTGGTGATCGAAAGAGAGAGACGGGGCACACTATTACACTGAATAGTTAAAAAGCTATTATGAATAAGGGGGCAAGTATATATTTTTTTGATTTAATTAGGTTTGAAAAATTTATGTATTATTTAACGAAATTTTCAATGGGCCAAAAATAAACTACCTAGAGATTAAAATATAAATGCCTGTTATCAAAGAAGTCTAACTCCGATTCATATTTTGGGTTCAACTGTTGATCACGAAGAAATCTTTGCAAACCATACAATACTGAATTAAAATTACATTATATATCATCTACCACTTATCGACCTACTTGACAACCTGTGGATATAAAGAAAAACTCCACTTGGGTGGAACCCTAAACCAGTAAGCTGTAAAGTCCATGTAATCTCGTTAGCAACACGCGAGCCATACAGATTGTAGTCGCCCTACTGAATTATTGATTACACAGCGCTCACAACACTCTGTGGCACCATCAATGACTTTCGAATGTTTATATGTCACATGGGAAACGTAAGTTATTTCATTAAATTACACTTGGTTCATTCAGTCACGTCACAAGTCATTAAAATATATCAAGGTACAGTATTACCCAACTTATATGGCGCGTCGTGAATCTTCGTTCGCACAGAAAAGAAAGTATGGCCCCGAAGATTAACGAAAGAATGCTTAAAACTTACAATCAACCTTAGATCACTACTATAAGGTTCATAATACACTGCAGCTGTTAGTTCCGTCTCACTCGCAAGTGACGCCCCTCCGCACGGCGCGCGCTAACATGGCGGCAGCTGCCGACCAATAGCGTTTCCCGCGCTTTGAAAATGTATCTTCTGCGCAGGTACATCGGTAAGCCATATTAATTGGGTACTACTGTACTAATGGAGGATAATGTTGCTCGCGTCCGTACGTTCTGCCTTAAACACCGTACACGTGTCCTCCGGGTGGTGCTAAATGAGCAACGCCCACGTCTGTACGACCCGAACAGATGGGGTTCGCAGCTGGAACTACGGGTCCGGCTGTTTGGATAAGGGTACGCGGGGTCAGGTAGGCCCTCCACCATTGCAAGCGCAAAGGTGGAACCTGACATTGGGTATGGACTCGCGTTGGTCTATGTGGTGGTTGCAGAGGAGTGGCATGTTGTCTGCTCGACTATGTGTTGGTCGTGCGTCATTCCTCGCGCGCAACAAGTGTCTGAAGTTACCGGCCTAAGGCAAAGGGCCACCTGGTGGTCAGACGCGGGGTTCGTGAGTAACCCTCAAGCAAGTGAGCTCCTGTGAGTGAACTGCATCTCCGGCACTTTCCTGGATAGAAAGTAGAGGACTACCCGTTGGATTAGTTTTCCGGCAACCCAGCTGTAGGCATTGGGTAGATGCGTGGATTCGTATTCGGGAGGTGAGCGTGCATGACAGCTCCGGGACCATTCTGGAGAAATGGGAGCCAGCTTCTCTGGCGTCCCTAGCGGGGATTGAATCCGCTAGCACCAACAAGGTGCGCTGGTGCCGGTGTTTGCGCTGCGTATTTATACGTTTGTGCTCATGCTAGCGCTGGCGTGCTGGGGTGCGTGTGGTGAGCGACTTTGACTGCTCCGGTACCATTCTGGACAAATGGTAGTGAGTGATCACGGTGCGACTCACATTTTCTCTTGAGTACCAGGGGCGAGTACTCTGGCGGCGTGACCTACCGCAGATGGTCCCAGACGCCTCGTAAGGGGTTGCCTGGTATAGTGTGCCGTCTTTTATGACCGAGAGGTTGGTGAAGGTGGCCAGTATAGAAAATCTCAGTAGAGAAAGAGGGGGTTTGTACTAATGGACTCTGAATTTGGTTAGGGCTGCCAGAAATTCCTATCAAATTCAAAACGACTTATTCAAATTACCCTTTCTCAATGAAGGAGACCTTTTTATGAGTACATTTTCTATGCTAATAAAACTGTGACATCCTTATTTTCTATTTCTCCAGTAGAAATAATCACATTATGATGTGCCATCAACTTTTACTGACCGTTTAAATGCCAATAAAGTTTGATTGTATAAAATCACAATGAATTTTTATGACGAGTAGTTTACTGGTCCAACACTGTTATGCATTTTGAATATAAAATTCACATATTCGCATATAAATTAGTGAGTTTGGACGAGATGGCGGGTAACTGTTTGAATAATTGATGTCAATTTGTTGGACATGCTCTATTGTGAGTGTTGTGAGTTGACACGTTTCGCTATTTTCCAGTTTAGATTTCAGATTCGGTTTTATTTTTAAAATCATTCAAAGTCACCTTATATTCTAAAAGATACTATTTAAAAGTTAATGCACCGATTTATGAGAGGACAGGAGAATATTCATAGCTATCGAAAAATAGTTATTAATGTTAAAATGCATATTGATCAGTGACAGATCTTAAAGCGTATAGAAAAATTAAAGTAAACAAAACAAACTACTTTCAAAGAAAAACTTTTTAACGGGCCAGTTGGCGCAGTTGGTTAAGGTTCACCTTACGCGCCGCAGGTCGTGGGTTCGATTCCCACACAGGACATACATTTGTGTGCATGAACATGTCTGTATGTCCTGAGTCTGGGTGTAATTATGTATATTAAGTATGTATTTACAAACAAAAAGTAATATATGTATTATATCAGTTAATCTGGTTTCCATAGTACAAGCTCTGCTTAGTTTGGGATCAGATAACCGTGTGTGAGGAATGTCCCAGGATATTTATTTATTTATTTATTTAAAGAAATTTTTGCAATAGTATATTTTTTTTTTATTATGATGAAGATTTTTAATTAATTTAAAGTAGCTCCCCCTTATTCATAATAAAGTTATCAAACGTTGATTAGCTAAAATTCCGAAGTCTTTATCTGACAGGTGACATTTGGTGATCGAAATAGTGTGACGGGGCACACTATTACACTGATTTAGTTAAAAAGCGATTATGAATAAGGGGGCTAGACTAAGATTAACTACAATTCTTGTTGCATCTGCGTATTTATAGTGCGAATCAAAACAATATTGTTATATTTATTTAATTTAATATTTTTTTCTGAAAATAGGTACATAGTGCAGTTTGACAAGCCATTCAAAAAAAGCGACGACAAAGTCAGGGAAAGAAAATTGAATGTGTACTGTGCCAATCCACGAGATGCAATAACAATCATGGAAGCAGATAGACCGAATAGAATGGGTCGACCATTCCCTCGTCGGAACGAATTCGTGTACATGCAAAAGGTACTTCTGTCATAGAAATCTTAAGACTGTTTTGAGTTTATTTTACAATGATTTTGATGGTCCACTTGGTCCACAAATTATATGGTTGTCTACATAATTTTTCTAGATTTTTTCTATAGTGGAGATGGGATAAATAATAGGACTTTATGTTTTTCATGTGGAGGAGGTATCGAAGACTGGGAAGATTACGATGACCCTTGGACACAACATGCTATAAATTTCCCAAAATGTTCTTATTTTTTGATTGCTGAAAAGGAATAGATTTCATTGTGGAGTGTATTTAACTGAACGCAAATTAAAACTGGTTTCTGCTCAACGGTTTCTCACAGAAAATGGAGTATGTGTGCTTCTCTAAATCTTTATGAACTGAACGGAATAGTATATAATTATTGGGCGTTCTACCACACCGAGAGTTACTGAGGCGAACGAAGTGAGTTGAAGGAACGGTAGGTGTGGTAAGCGCACAGATCGCGGAAGAGATTTTATTATAATATTAGCAAGTGATATGAAAAGATTATGTCCCTCGTAGTGCGGTGACACGTTGGTTATCATTTGAACTTAGAAGCAAAAAAATTGGTATGAATTTTTGAGTAATTTATTATGAGCTGAAACTTTTTGAAGACAATCTATACTTAATGTAATCTTCACGCTTTTCGCATAAATATGCCATTTCCATTACACGTTGTATAAGTGGCATTTCGTAGAAAAATTATGTAGACAACCATACAATTTTTGCTTTCTTATAATTACAACAGTTATTTAAAAAAAAATTGCAAATTCCATTCAAATACATAAAGCTTATCTATTAGTTAAACTACGACGCTGATCCATATGTCACTTTTGTAGTATTTTAAGCTATGGCATTAGTTTACACTTCCATATTTGCTTATTTAGATTTCTATGATGTCAATCTTTAGAATAAAATGGTACACCTGAACTCTGATTGAATCGTTTTTAGGGTTCTCAGCCTCATAGTCTAGGATCACCCTGTTCTTTGCGTATCTGTCAATATTTTTTCTGAGAAAGGGCCTAAGTTACAAGATTAAATTAATAAAATTTAATTACCCCCTTATTAATAATGAAGTGTTATCAAACGTTGATTCGCTAAAGTCTTTATCTGATAGGTGACATTTGGTGATCGAAAGAGTGAGACGGGGCACACTATTACACTGATTTAGTTAAAAAGCGATTATGAATAAGGGGGTTAGCCTATAGCCTTATACTGCTGTAATATAATCTTAAATTTCTGGCTTAATGCAATACAAAGAGCCTTTGATTTTATGGAAAACTTGTGGTACTTGGGGTTTACTTACCATGTATTGCCAGTTTTATAAGAACTTCCGATTGGAAGCTGGCGATAATGCTACACATCGTGCAATACTTCCGATAGTGAATCGTGTGACACCTCTCATACATATTAATTAATCTAAATATTCTTTCCTTCACATGACCTGACAAAATACACATATACGAGTTTCATAGCAATTTGAAGTACAGGAAAAATGGTTATTTTCACTCGTAACGTGGGCGAGTAGAACACGATCCATCTCAATTAATCATAAAAGAAACATGTTATTCGTGGTGTAATGTTACACCCATATGTTGCGGCTTACATCGTGGTGACATAAATATTTTGAATGTGCTGTGATAGAATATTTACAAATGAATCCAACTCTGGTTCCACACGTTACACTTGAATAATACCTTTATGTTCCAGCTGATACGTGATAATTTTAAATGCAGATGCCAGAAAGGATGTTCTTGGCACAGATTATTCGATAGAAGCGTAGACCTAGCAGCAAATGATAACAGCGATATAATTAATGTAATCTTGGGTTATATAAACTTTGAACATAGAGTATGAAGATTTTTATCTCGTTATAAATGTGCTCATTTAATTTTTTCTCAAGAACAGTCTTAACAAGTTTTCAAGTAAGATAGGTCAGGTTCTGTAAGTAAAGAGAAATTACCGCGGAACAAAGTGTTCCCAACAGTTTTTTTAGTTATCTCGCTAGTTCTTTGCTAAGGTAAAAAAAGATTTGCTACCTGTAAAGAACATGTTTAAGCTTTGTGCTAAGGATCTTTTTAATAAAAGTATTATTTAACGTATTTATATTTCTTAAGGTTATTTGATTATTGATTGAGATTTGTCAAAAATAATTTAATTTAAATAAATATTATTAGTTCTTTCTACTGAAAACATTTTACTAATAAGATATAATTATGTGAAATTAATTGAATACGCCACCCATCATTTTGAACCGAAGAATATATTTATATTTTTATTATTTTCATTATTAATGTATTACTATTTTGTTTTTTTCTCCTATTTTACTAGTTTGTGTAATTTATGTATCACTTGCCATAAATAAATTTATTTTCTTTCTTCATTTCTTTTTTAGTATGTTGGCTAGCGACAGCGAGTTTGTTTGTTTGTTACGTCTTGACACCTCAAGGGCACAACCAATCATAATGAAATTTCGTACAAAGGTAGATCATAATCAAGAATAAAATATCAAGAATATATTTTATTTCAAGAATAGAAAGGGGAGAAGAGAAAGGGGCCAACACTAGTCGAGTAACATACAGTATGACGGAACGATCAAACGTCCTAACATCTGAAGTTAGCTCGCTCAAGCACGGATGCGATAAAATTTTATGTAAATCTAGATTTCACCCCTAGCCCATGTTTTCCGCATTTTTATCTGACTACGGTAGCTGGGTTATGAATCTCACTGGATTTGTGTGTATGTATATGACGAAATTCTACCAGGCGGTGAGGGCTACTTCCGACCGGAATCGATGGAGGCAGATTGTCCGTTTAAGGGGTTACATTACAGTAAACAAGATCCTCTGAAATGAGGGACTGACTGAAGAAGAAGATGTATTATGAGATAGTTTATAACCTAACCTAACCTAACCTTGAATAGCTTAATTTAACTATATCAAACAGATTTCAACAAATGAGGTGTATTGGATTTGTCGTGATGCATGTTATCAGTTTTACTATTTGTCTAAACTTTTTCATGTTGTTGTATTTTTATATAAGATTTCTTTTTGTAAAAATTTGTCTGATATGTTTTGAACTTAAGTCAAATTGTATCCTTGTATTGGAACTTCCAGACATCGAACATTCTTTGAAGATCAAAATCTATATACTTCGGATCAAAAGCTAATGGAGTTTCTCTTGTCATCAAAATATAATAATAACAAAGTATAATAATACAAAAATATAAAGAATAGTTTTATAATAAAATTGCAAATATCAACTCTACCTTCCCAAATAGCTGGCACTTCATTTTAGCTACATTCCTCTCGCCAAAAAGCGTCTTCACGTATTTTAAAACAGACCTGAGTAAAGAGCGCCTGTGTTCCAGCGCAATTTTTAGAGAAACTGGGAATGTTGTTAGTAATTTTACTTCTGCCTATTATATTACTTGAGATAACGGCTGTTTTCAGTGACCATGCCCTGCTGTTTCATTTTATAAGACAGAGAATTTACCTAAAATTCTTTGTTTCTGGAATATTTATAGGTAAAAAAACATTAACAGCAGTACAGTATTGCAGTTGTGCATTGAAAATAATTATAACTGAGCACGTAAATACATTCGTTAGCCAATTAAACGAATATGATACTCTGACGTGACATTGCATTATTTATTTTCCAATCGAATAGTGATCAAATCAATTATTATTTGTACGCAAAGTTGTCGACGATACTTTTAAAATTTATAAATATTGGTATTTACTGAATAAAGTAATGATTTCTACCATGACTACACAAATACAATATCTGACTCGAGATATGTTGGAAAAAATCCCGATTTCAACTTAGTAAATAAAAAAAACGTATGCTATTTTTGATATAATTTATATACAGCATGTTCTTGTCGCTACGTGCACAACATGGCTTCAATAATTTTGGTCACTTCTAAATTAATAATATTTTTAGTACATTTGAACGACCCATTATGAGTTAGGATAAAGCTGAAATGTTGAGACAATTTTCATTCGTTTGGTGGTTTATCTCATATATTTTTATACTAGGTATCCCCCATGGTTTCACCCGTGTTTCCGGGATAAAAAGTATCCTATGTCCGTCTCCATACCATAGACTACCTGCATGCCAAATTTCATGATGATCTGTTGAGTAGTTGAGGCGTGAAGGCGTAACAAACAAACAAACACACTTTCGCATTTATAATAGGTACTAGTCAATATAAGTTTTTACTATTCTACAGATGATTATAAAATTGTTTTAGAATATTATTTATTTTTATTCAATAATCGTATTACAGTAAATGGAAATTAAATTTGACTCCACAAACATAATGACAATTTCGAAATATTAATTTACAGAAATACACTACCAAATACAACACAATTCAAGCGTGTGTGACATGTATATAGACGTAGCCAGTTTACATAACGCAAACTATACAAACTTGCGTCCGCATATTATCTGCGCGAGTCGTTTAATTAATTATAGACTGTGACGTACAGTCCTAGGTAACAAGCGTACGGTCCACCTCTCGGTAAGCGGTCACCGTAGCCTTTTGACGCTTGCAACCCCAGAGGTATAACTCGCGCGTTGCCGACCCTAAAAACGAGTGTGGCTCTCGATGTCTAGTATTGTCGTGAGTAAAAAACCAGTTGCCAGAAGCCATAGCTTGGGCGAAGTCGTGAGCAGTTCTCCCCATTTGTTGATTGGCTTAGTTTTCGGTTCACTGACTGATCGAGTAAGTACTTTTTAGTCTGTGTCAAATTCCTTGTATTTTAATAATATATAGGTACTTTATAATTTATTTAAGCTTTTCCAGTACTATTTTATTTCCATTAAAAAGTGCAACAGTTAGCGCTCTATGTAATGCATGCGGCGTCACTGTAACTTTTTTCTTCATTTGCAATTTTACGAAATGATGTCAAAATCTATGTAAAAATGTATTCTTATTTCCCTTGGTCAGGCCATAACTTGAAAACGATATACCGATTCCATCCATATTTTTTTAAAGTTTTCTAAGCCCCTGGAGAGCGATCAACCAACCGATCGACCAACAGATCAACCGTCGCAAATGGGACTGTATTGGCCACACTCTCCGAAAGGACCCCGACCATATACCCAATATATACCCAAGCAGGCAATAGACTGGAATCCGCAGGGGAACCGAAAGCGTGGCCGTCCCAAACAAACCTGGCAACGCACTGTGCTTGACAAAGCGAAGAAGATCGGGAAGCCTTGGATTGAGATCAAGCGCGAAGCTCAAGACCGATTGGAATGGAGAGTTTCTGTGGACGCCCTCTGCCCCATCTAGGGGACACAGGATCATAAGTCAAGTAAGTCAAGCCTCAGGAGAAAGTTCTTTCGGAAAAAGAAAATTAAGAAAGTTGCACAGAAAATTAGAAAATTTAAGAATAACTGATGGTAAGGTATGATATCCCTCGGGTACGTGGGTAAAACCGCGGGGCGCAACTATTATTCAATATAATTAGTTTGTAAATGTGGTACATGTTTGGAAATCCAAACAAAATGGAAAACAGTGGTAACGCTTATTTCTACATATTAATATCAACTAGCGTTCCCCGAGGTTTCACCCACGTTCCCGAAATAAAAAGCATCCTATAATACTCTGGAATAGCTCCCTATTATGGTAGTTATCACCTCGTTAATTTAATTCACTCCAGCAGGGCTATTTTAAAACGCTCGGATTCGATATCGGAAACGGATTCAAAAACTACCGAGGCGAATTTCAGCAATTGCTATTTTAATTTCTGAAAACTTTTCGATGAATCGTATTGATATTTCCGTAAAGAAACATCAAAAATATTCGAATTCGGAAATTAAAAAAGCAATTGCGGAATATCGCCTCGGTAGTTTTTGAATCCGTTGCCGATATCGAATCCGAGCGTTTTAAAATAGCCCTGCAGAAAAGCCTCTATCTATTTAATTCTACCTATTTCATAATATCACGGCCACCTAGAAAACCTCGCCTCGCCATAAAAACCTTATTCACTGTATACTATAACAAATATGGCGTAGATATTTTGCAATATCGTCGTGCTCTGGTGTCGTCGGTATATTAGCATTTGCCGTGTCGGGTGGCAATGTAATCAAAATTATTTCTCGTTGCCGTCGTTGCTATTTTTCGTTATGGTAACTAAACTCAGTGACTATGTTAACTAGTTTTGGTTTTCATGTTGCTGTAATTCCTACAAATTGGTCCCGATGGTCAAAAGAGGAACTAACGAACGCCATTTCGAAATGTCAATCCCCATTGGTCAAAGAGAATATAAACACTACGTTCATTGGTTGTTTGTTCCACGAAATGCGATAAGAGTGACTCTCTCACCGGGCCATATAAACTTGTGGGATTATAGAGTAATTTAGGATTTAGCGGTGAATTGTCGCATCACCGCTAAATCCTAAATGCAATATGGTTTTTTAGGGTCGTTTATGCGAGCCAACGTGTTATATAGATAAGATCTTTTTAATGCCAGGAATTCAGGTTTTTCTGCTTTCTTTGTAGCTACTTTAATTATTATTCCATATAAACATAACACATACTTTTTCCTAAAACATTAAATATCTTCACGTGTGCTCTCTGCTCAAAAACTGTTTATTTTCTTACCAAATCAAGGCAAAAAGAAACTAGAACACTAAAGTCAGAACGGATAAAACTTTCACCCGAACTGGTAACTTATGGTATCAGGATATGAATTAATCCCATGTGAGCCGATATTGCAAAAGTTGGGAGCGGATTATCATTTACCCCGTTTATTGGGTTTTCAACTTTGAACCCATATTTCCTTCGACGTATCTGAGATTACAGTCTGATATGATTACGTTGAGCGGCAATAGATTTTTTCTTAGGGATCCATTAGAAATTGCAAAACTCATTTATTTTAATAACTACTTTAATTTTAATAACAGAAATTCAATGATATTTTCATAGGTTATTAGCTAGAATTTATAGAATTGATTAATAACGATTACATAATGACAGATTTGAAAATACACTCACACCTATTTCTTTTTAATAAAGTTGCAAGCTCATTTAAAAATAAACAATAAAAAAAGCAGTTTACTAAACCAAAAATACTGATTGCTTACTGTTTGCTTGGGGCGGCGTCGTGTGACGGGTTGCCCACTTCCCTCCAATATGGTGAGGAGGGCGATGGCTGCCACATGCGTCATACTTGTGAACAGGTGCTGCTTGTGGGGGCTAGTCTGTCGTTACCTATAAAATATCGATTCAGACTACTTTGTAGTTTTGCCGCGGGGCACGCAATTGTTGTCAGTGCGATTAGAATGTAAATATTATGCAATTAATCTAAGCTTGTTTTGAAAAGAGTAATTGGTGAGTTTATTGCCGGCTCTTCTCAGCAAATGCAACCTTCCAAACCGGTATTAGAGTATTAGAGTCAGACGTTTCATAAGTGCCTGCGAAAGTCTGAAAAGACAGTAAAAAGAATGTCAACCACTCAGTAGGTGTAAATATTGCAACACAAAACTGAGTATGTGCTCAAAAATGTTATCCATAGAACGGGACAGCAGGACAACATGAATACGAAGCGGTAATGCAGTATTATGCTAATGATGACGCTTGCCTAAATAAAGCCGAGTGGGAAATATGAGAGACAGCTCCCGAACAAATTACACCGACTTCCAACTTATAAAAAAGATGAATGAACAACTCGTTGTTACCCAGTATACTATGTTCATTGAGCTATATACTACCTTTTCCTTTTTATTATTCTACAATATACAGGGTGTTGTTTTGGTCGGCGACAAGCGACCCAGGAGCGGTAGTACAAAATATATATTCCCCAAAAATAGACTTAATTCCATTAAATACTGTAAATATGTTGAGAAATACCTTATTCAATTTGAAATTAAATTATCGCAAAGTATGGTTACTAGGCACGTGCACTGACTAGAGCTAGGCACAAGCCGCCATCGCCCCACCCCTTTACTCCCTCGCACTCCCGTTGAGTATTATGTCTACATTTTAGCTTATTACATGATTTTCAAATTTTTTTTTTTTTTTTTATTTTTTTTTTTAAATAAAGTATTTTTTTAATATTTTTTTAGCACTAGTATCTATTATATTATCGATCCTGAGTCGCTCGTCGCTGACCAAAACAACGACCTGTATATTGATGTATATGCCAATAAGTTACTGTTTCATGCGTTGAGATTATCAGCATTATTATCATTTTAAAGTTATTTTTGATTTTATGTTTGTTTCAAAAATAATCATTTTTAACTTGTGTAGTTAGTTGCTGGGGGCTGTTGGATGCAAGCGGCTCAAGAACCATTGCTCTGGAACTCTACGAGTGATGAACCCTACATATGATGAAAATGCGAATATTTCATCAAGGCCAAGATAACGTCTAAGTACTTCATAAATTATTAAAAGAAAAAAAAACCCGACTGCGTAAAACATAAATTAACTGAAAAGAGAAAAACGAGCTCTTAAATCTATAGAATTTTGAATATAACTTGAATTTTATAAGGTATTGCAAATACACTCCCCCAGTCGAGACGAATCTAACGACACCTCATATGCTTAAATCCATCAAGCCGTTTAAGCTGCAGAGCGGCACAAAGAAATATACATATATATATACATACACTCGAAAAACATAACCCTCATTCCGGGTCAGTCGAGTAAAAACTCGGATTATTTGCGGAGGTCAGAATGTAGGTCAACAAAAGGAATCAGTTACTATAGTGTGTTTTGTAATTTTATTTCTGAATCCTTTCGTTACTTCGGTTTTGAAACACAGTATGTCACATTCTTATAGCTTGCTTACTATTCTGAGTATTGGTATGCTTATGTCCCAACGTATATATTCGCCCTTACCTCACATACGAACCAACAAGATTGACTCTAATATCTTGACTTTGAATAGGGTTGGTTCCTACCGTGGTGGCTACCGAGCCTTACCAGATAAACGTGGTGTGAGGTTCTGGGTTATTATCGCTAATCGCACCCGGAATCTCACATACTATTTACCTTGAGTATTATTTCGTGGGTGAAGTGCTTTTTGAGCGAAGAAATTGTGTATTGGTGCCGGCCTGGAATTGCGCCCAGATAACGTCATTCCTCCTTCCTTATTCTTATTATATATATTTTGCCCTGCAACTTCCCGACTGGATAAAGAGCGGCGAAAAACACAAAGGACATTACTGGTAAGTAATTTTATATAGAACATAGCCCTTCAACTCATTTATCACCTGGTGCATTCAAACACCTAGTTATTCGCAGATATACTCCTGTATCTCCAAGGTCCATTGTATATTCAATGTCTCCAAGGGTCCAACAAAAGTTGGACGCTACTCATGGGCCTCAGTGCCAGATCTTGGCTGTGACCATCAGCTGTATTCAACAAATATTTTTCAGCTCAAACTTACGCATGGAAATGATACTAAAAATACATGAATATGCTGAGAAACGGCTCACTGAGCTCATCAATTTAAATTGGAAACACGATATGTAATGTACACACTCGATCGGATGGATATTTTATTTACGAGCTTGAACTCGTAAAAGAGTAGGTAGGTATAACTACTCGTAATTACGTCAAACTTTTTTATGGGTAAAACGCCTTTTTCTGCTAAAACCCTATTTTAGATACTTTAATATCGTTAAACATAAGTTAATTCTCTTCTAAGTAATTGACCTACTTGATTACTTACATAGTTTTTATTATACTTATTTTTTATACATTTCTTAATTTTCTGGACCTTTACTTTTCCGTTAGCATAATGCTCTCTATTGAATTGAAATAGTAATAAAAAAGTAATTTAAAAAAATTAAATCGACTTCATACTACACTAAAATCAGTGTCAGATTAGAGTTATTTCATACTTTTTAGTGTAGTTTGAAGTCGATTTAATTTTTTTAAATTACTTTTTTATTTCGTAATTTTTACTTTTTCTTAAATTCACTAAAATTTGACCAAGGTTTTGATATTTTTTTCTTTGACACCGCACCCGTAGCTCGTATCAAGAAGCCAGGCCGTCGCACGTATTTGTCCATATCTTAAAAACTACTGAACCGATTTCGATGAAACTTACATTGTTCCCTAAGTTGAAGTAAATGTAAACCAATAAAAAAGAATGGTTATAATCCGATTAATATCTTCGGAGATGTGCGTGGACAAACATACATACAAACATACATACATACATACACCTCTGAAATTTTGTATATTTGTTTGGAAGCCCTAATAGATCATCATATGTGAATATATTGCAGTTCCAATAATATTACATACATACGTGTCGAATTGATAATCTCCTTTTTTTGAAGTCGATTAATAAAAGTAAGTAAGTTGGAATATATTTAGATTTCACAGTGACATATAAACTTGACTATGACATTGATTGACACGGGTAATGAATGTAAAACGAGTGCCGTATCTATCTTGGTATTTCATTCAAATAATCTGGTTTGTGAATTCATTGTTATCATAAAATGTGCGGACTAGCATTATTTTAATGATTTGAAGTAAATTATTTTGTGCTGTTGATTTATTTACTATGAATGGGAACCGGGAACAGGATATCTATTTATCTATATCTAAAAATAATATAAGAAAGTAACACAACACTAGTTTTTTTTTTCACATTATAAGAAAATTTCTTGTGTCTGATCAGACATGTCTTAAAAGACATTCAGTCGCACTGGTTGTTATAATGAGACCGTGCACATTACAAGTTTTTTTTTCTTATGTCTGATCAGACACGCGTCGTCGTCGGCTGCATATTCGACGTCGCGCCTACACAAGACGTCTTGCTTAGACACGACATCTACTCATATATGGAAACTAGTTCGCGCGTGCACATTCGTCGTGGCTGCGTCAGCCAAAACAACTATAGTGTCCACGCTTTTATTTCGTGTTTAGAATGTTAATTTATTTATTTTATTTAAATCAGCTCAATTTTAATTTTAATACAATAACTTTTATTTTTATTACTGTTTTATTTTTCATATAACCCAGTTATGTTATTTTTGTAAAGTTAAGAAGTGGATTAATGTTTTTTGAATAAAATGAATAGTAATTTTTATTTTTTACGTTAATTAAACTTTTATCAAACATGTAATGTTACATGAGTAAAATAAAAATGAATATATTGAACATTTAAGCTTTATAGTCTCATTGATTCTTGTCATATTTAATGGATTTATCCAATAATGCCTACAACTACGGCAGTTTTCTATGTCTATGGTACAAGTCAATCACTGTAAACTCTGTCGTCTGTCCATTTGGTACGCGTGTATTGTCCGTCCGTGAAATATGGTTACAGACAGCGGATAAAACGTCTTGCATGAATGTGTACGATGAACCAGACAAGAAATTTGTCCTGTCGAACGGTCGTGTCTGATAATGTGCAAAGGCGCTAACACTTATTTTTGTCGCGTTTCGACTTATCTTTGCGTACATACAAGATCTTTAGTCTAGGTAATATTTATTTATTTATTAAGACACATAACAGAATACAACAGAAAAATAACAACAAAATTATACGCATTATAGATATGGTTATAAGGTATAAACTAGGTTATGTTCCAAATGCATGTGCCCTTACATAGTAAATAACAAATAACAAACATTTTTATAATAAAATTGAGAAGATGAATTACAAAGTGCGTCATACTTGTGAATAGGTGCTGCTTGTGGGGGCTGGTCTGCTGAAGTTTGCCATTTATTTATTTACTTATTAAAATATAGATTAATTCTACTTTGTAGTTTTGCCGCCGCGCCGGGGCACGCAATTGTTGTCAGTGCGATTAGAATGTAAATATTATGTAATGAATCTAAGGTTGTTTTTTAAAGAGTAATTGCTGAGTTTATTGCCGGCTCTTCTCAGCAAATGCAACCTTCCGAACCGGTATTAGAGTCAGACTTTTCATAAGTGTCTGCGAAGGTCTATTTGAATAAATGATTTTGAATTTTTGAAAAGAAAAAGAATAAGTTTTGTTAAAAATTTCATTTTTAATAAAAAAAAAAATGCAATATAATCAGTACAGTAGTACCCAACTAATATGGCTTACCGATGTACCTGTGATGATACATTTTCAAAGCGCGGGAAACGCTATTGGTCGGCAGCTACCGCCATGTTAGCGCGCGCCGTGCGGAGGGGCGTGACTTGCGAGTGAGACGGAACTAACAGCTGCAGTGTATTATGAACCTTATAATAGTGATCTAAGGTTGATTGTAAGTTTTAAGCATTCTTTCGTTAATCTTCGGGGCCATACTTTCTTTTCTGTGCGAACGAAGATTGACGACGTGCCATATCAGTTGGGTACTACTGTACCTTCCTTATACTTCTGTTAAAATCACCCAATAAGCATATAATTATCTACATAGATACACTGTTTTAGATCTTTAAATGAAACATAGAACAAAATATTTCTGACCCAGATGTGTGAAACATTGCAAACAGTCGGTACTTTGCAGTTCGCAGGGAAATCTTATTTTCAGTACCCGGTCATGTTTTATGGCGATAAGTCCCTGATAAAAGGGTAGAGCGATCTCATTTCCGTCTCGGCTCTCGTCGGACTTACGTCAGACCCACTAAAGGAAATGACGTTATGTTCCCACTATATTCCTTTGAATTTGTAAATAACTTTGTAAATGTTGAGAATAAAATGTGTTATAGCCTGATGAAGACAAGGAATTCAAAGCATCCAAATTTATGTGAGGAATAAAAAAAACCTAAACAGAAATAATTTATCAACTTAGATTTCTGTATAGGTATCTGGGGGCACGGAAGTGCCCCCGCCAAGACAGCCAAGCGAAGCGAAAGGGCACTACCTACCTTTTCTCGAAGCGCTTCGTCGATTTTTTGAACCCTCATAACTTGGGTTTGGATTCTACCAGATAAACAAAATTCTCGGGATATGTTGTCAATAGTGAACTTAGTAAACATGTTAAGTTTCAATAACATAGCTCTTATTCTTTAGATTTTATTGATATCTAAAAATCACCGATTTCGTCACTGACTCACTGATGATCATCAAAACTCACAGGGTCCTCCTGAAGTCCTAGAAAGCTGAAATTTGGTATGTAAGCTTGTATTAGTACAAAAACAACAAAAAAATTATAAAACTTGGAAATTTCAAAAAAAAAAAAAAAAACAAGCTACTTACAAAAAGAAGTGAAATCCCACCAAAAAACATTGTTATGTAAAATGTTGCCAAGACATATGGCTCGCACTGTCAAAAAGTGATCAGATCTTATGTAGAGCCAAGCTTATAACTCTACATGCACTTACTCTACAAACCCTAACTTCACAAACTCTACACACCGTAATCAAAATATGTGGCTTGGCCGTTTCACTACTACAAAAACTAATGAATAACAAAACAGTAATGAACAGTGAATACATTTTCACCTTACTCCCATGTAGCAACGGTAGCGAAACGGCCAAGCCACATATTTTGATTAAGGTGTAGAGTTTGTGAAGTTAGGGTTTGTAGAGTAAGTGCATGTAGAGTTATAAGCTTGGCTCTACATAAGATCTGATCACTTTTTGACAGTGCGAGCCATATGTCTTGGCAACATTTTACATAACAATGTTTTTTGGTGGGATATTTTTTATCCTTCGCACAATAAACTTCAAACTCACAATTAATGGACACGCAAAAAAAATCCAAACCTAAATTTCTGCTTAGCTATATTTTTTAAGTACATTTATAATTTCTTTCTGTATTTTTGGATCAGATCCAAAATCAAACCAAAAACTATTTGTATTTTGATTATAATTAAAATTTTAAATGATGTCTTTAATGACTATAGTAAAACTAATAAAACCAAACCATGACTTATATATTAAATTAAATCGACGGAATACAATGTTGTTCAAATCAGTTTACTTGGCCGTTTCGCTACTACAAGTATTGTATTACAGAAAAGTAATTAATAGTGAATAAATTCACCTTCCGCCCATGTGACTGTAGCGGAACGGCCAAGCCACATATTTTGACTAAGGTGTACAGTTTGTGAAGTTATGGCTCGTAGAGTTAGGGCGTGTAGAGTTATAAGCTTGGCTCTATATGGGATCTGACAACTTTTTGACAGCGCGAGCCATATGGTCTCGTCTTGGTAACATTTTACATGATTTTTGGTTGAAGAGTTTTTGGTGGATTCACCCTTTCTTGAGACAAAAAATACTCCAATCGCAAAGCTAACATTAACAAAAGAAACGAGGACAGAAGAGTAATGCGCCCCACAGGTGCGTAGCCCATTTATATTATTTCGTTGGGCTGAAATTGAGTATTATAACGTCTAATTTACCAGTATGACAGAGAATGTATACTTCATAAGCGTTAAATTGGTCATAAGACCGTCGTCAAATAAGCAAAGTAATGAACTGTGAAATATTTATTATAATGCCTTTGCACTGGGATTGTAACAGGTGTTTTTCGTGTAAGGCTCGCATGATATAAAGGTTAGAAATACAATTCTAAGCAGCGTCAGGATTGCAGCCTTTAGAAAATTAATTCGTGATCAACGATAGGAGTGCGGGGGTAAAGCCTCCAAAGTAGGTTGAACACGTAGAAAGATAATACCATAGATAATAGTAGATTAGCTGTTTATAAGGTATTTTGTTGAGCTAGTGAAGCGAGCTTAGGCTGCATGATAGCTTACTTACTTGTAACCTTATTTTAGGGTTCCGTACCCAAAGGGTGTCAACGGGACCCTATTAATAAGCCTCCACTGTCTGTGCGTCCGTCTGTTTGTTTGTTAGACCGTATATCATGAACCGTAATAGGTAGACAGTTGAAATTTAACAGAATGTGAATTTCTATTGACGCGATAACAACAAATAATAATATGGGGGCCCCTACACAAGGAAAGCCTTTACCGGACCCGACTCGCACTTGGATGGTTTTTTATACCACAAAGGCGGTAAACAAACATACGGCCCGCGTGATGGTAGAAGTTACCTCAGGTATATGGACGCTTGCAACACACGGGACATCCATCACTCAGACGCTATCGACCCTGCCCCTCTCCTCAATGAGTAAACTTAACTTTACTTATGTAAACCTAGGATTAGCTAATAATGAACCAAATTAGTAAAAGTATGATGTAGCTACAATTAAAAATGACCCATCTTACAAGTGTAAAGTGGGTAGTTGACTAATTAACCAGTAGTAGAACTAGTCGGCGGCGGTGGCGTGACAAAAAGTTTCAAATAAAATTACGGAAGCCCGGAGGCATCATTCATGTTCAGCCTGGGACGCGTAGCCCCCGGCTGCATTTTATCATATTTTATTGGATGAATTTTACAGGGTCTACAAATTGTTCTTGTTTTAATTGCTTTTTACATTCATTTTTCGATATTTTTATAAATTTCCACCATCCTTCCACCATCGCAACTCTCGCCATCGACGGGGAGTCAATCCTCACACATTGAAACCAGAATTGTTACGAACTGTTCGGGCTCAAAGGAGTTTTCTTCCGCGGATGCTCACTGTGGAATTAGCTCCCCGCCGGGGTTTTCCCAATGGAGTAGAGCATGGGGTTTTTCAAAAAGGGTGTGAAGAGATTTCTGCAGGATCGGCATCGCACGAGTGATACCCCTGGTGTTGCAAGCGTCCATAGGCTACGGTAACTGCTTACCATCAGGCGGGCCGTATGCTTGTTTGCCACCTTAGAGGTATGAAAAAAAATATTTCCATCTTTTTATGTCAATAATGATTGATATGTTCAATAAGTATCGAACTACAATTAAATGTGAAACTACAACAACCAAGTAACATTTAGTATCAGGTTCCTATTCAAATCAAACCGTTGATTCGTAAAATAAGTAATTAGAATAAAAAAAAATACTAAAAATCTATTTCAAGTAAAGTAAAATAAAATGTTATCAACGAATTTCAACAGTTTTCGCAAAATTTACAAACCAACATTGTAGGCATTCTTATATTTACTTACCTTACCTTACCTCCGACATGCTCTTTAAGACAAGAAAGGCGGCTCTTAGTCTTAAAGAGCCATGAGAGCGTAAACAATTTGAGATTGTGCCTTTTCTAAACGGAAGCTTTTACTGAGTAGACTTTTCAATTTTACCGAGTGCCAGGAATTTATACCAGGAATATGGTAGTGTTTTCTTTTCATTTCAAAGAGAGCATTCGACTTGACTCCTTGCTGGTAACTACAAAAGTCATAATGTTAGTACATAATCTCAATCTCAATAATAGTATAAAATGTGAATGTTTGGATTTTTAGATGTAGGTGCCTAAATCTAGCATTATTGAACGGCTCAACAGATTGATATGAAATTTTACTCACAGAAACTAGAACAATGAACCTAAAACTAAAAACCTTAAAATATATAATATAATAACTAAAATATACTATTAAATAAATAAATAATAAATTTTTATTTCGCAAGGTAAGGTACACAAAAACACTCAATTTAACATTAGAAGAGTTAGGGTCTTATCAGTTAACATGTAATAATATAAGTGTTTGTTGAAACCTCTGGTATCCAAAGTAAGATTTAACTTGTGTTATGGATACCAGAGCTCTCTCCGCACAGGTTTGTACACATTTCTATGTAATACATTTTAATAATTCTTAAGTTATCCTAACTATGTTTAATAGATATTAAGAATGTTTTCGGTCTCGGAGTAATTATGTTTCAAAAGCCAAATGATTAATTTATTTTTGCATTCAAATTTGTTTAGAGAATAAATAGAACAGATTTTATTAATATTATTGTAAAGATAACTACTAATTACACTATAATGCCGTTTAGCAAGGCTGCTTCTCCAAGGCGGCACGTGACAGACTTTGTATGATCTACGATTTTTGTAAGTGGTAGCGTCAAATTGAAGCGAAGCATGTCTACGTAATACAGTCTGAAGTATAAAAAGCTGTCGTACAGTTAAAAGCTGACAGTCAGAGTATAAAGAGATAGTTGGATATAAAAATGGTTTACCGGTCATGACCTTCAAAACAGCTCTCTGAGTTCGTTCTAATTGTAAAAAACTGGTTTTGGCAGCCCCAATTAAAAGGAGTCAGTCACTTTAGGCAAGGTTCCGAAGATACTGGCAGCGTTCCCCCTTTGAATAGCTAGACTTATTCTTTGTCCGAGGTAGCACATTTGTCACAGAATAAATGGATTAACAGAAAGAATAGGCTTTTAATCCCGAGAAAACACCTAAGGTAAACCTAAACCTAGACGCTAGGTAAAAACTAGTAAGTAATTATACTTTGATGCATTCTATTCATTAATCGGTTAACTACCATAGCACTCAAATAGATTTCATGAATGCTGTATAAATTATGCTACACTATGCAGCAAATAATGGATACGCTACATCGATATTGACTGTTCACAACCCACGTCTGCCAAAGTCTACTGTACCCATTGCCCCTTGAGCTGAGAACGATAAGATTCTTCTGATTACTGATCCAGTGTATGAAAACCTACAGCTTTTACTACTGTTTGAATCTATTTTACCTTGATTGAGATAGTACCTACCTACTTAGCGCCTATGAGCAACGTCTTACGGAAGATTTATATTTTTTTATATACCACTAATGCCGCCTGATGGTAAGCAGTTACCGTAACCTATGGACGCTTGCAACACCAGTGAATATTCGCGCGTTGCCGACCCTGAAGAAATCGAAATCGAATGTGGTTTATTAAGCATTTAATTTGTAGATTTTTATAGCCACACTTTTTTCCTGTTGACATGATTATTACTAGGAACAATAATTCCTAACTAAAAATAAACAGCAGATGTTATCTTAACCCTTGTCGGCATTTTGATTTACCAACAAATAGGAGTTGTAGAGAAAAATCGCCTTGCGTAATGAATAAAAAAGTAGAACAATAGAAAAGTACGGGATGGGACTTCTTGGGAATGCGCTCCCCGCCGGGGTTTTTCACGGGAGTACAGCATTGGGTTCTTCCAGAAAGGTGTGATGAGATTTTTGCAGGGTTGGCAACGCGTGAGTAATACTCCTGGTGTTGCAAGCGGCCGGTAACCGCTTAACATCAGGCTGGCCGTATGCTTGATTGGTACCTTAGTAGAATAGAAATAACGTATTCTACAAATTTTGTATTTACACAAGAGATTGAATATTAAAAAACTGATCGTTAGTCACATTTCCGCAGACAAAAGCGATAAATCCTTAATATTTTACAGTCGCGAGTTGTAATAAAAACCATACAGTCCACAAAACACACATTGTTCTTATTATACGGGATCGAATAAATATTGTTGGTATTCGAAAACGATGCGGATAAATGAATTTATTACGGAAGTCTGGTAATGGTGTGGATGTGTTACATAAAACGTTACAGATTTTAACAAAACATCTAGAAGTAATAATAATAAATATCCTGGGACATACCTCACACACGGTCATCTGATTCCAAACTAAGCAGAGACCCAGACTCAGGACATACAGACATGTTCATGCACACCAATGCATGTCCTGTGTGGGAATCGAACCCACGACCTGCGGCGCGTAAGGTGAACCTTCACCAACTGCGCCAACTGGCCCGTCAAGAAGTGTAACAAACAATTTGCTTATACACTTATGTCCTCAAAATAAAAATAGTTACGCTGTCACATCAACTAACAAGGTCATGGGGTGCCATTTTAAAACGAATATCTTGATGATTGCTCCTCCACTCTCTATGTTGTATGAATGAAGACATCACAAAACTAAAACTTACCTTGTGCTCTCCCTCAATCCTCAATCAATCATTTCGTAAGTTTCTAACATGTGCATGACAATTGAAGGACTAGGCTTTGACTCCAATTTTCCGTTAGTTCCTTAACATTTTTAGAATAAAAGTATTTTGACCTAAATTGCACTAGAAATTAAAAACCATTTCTATCAGAACGTTGTTTTTTTTGTTGAGTATGAATTAATTTAAAAAAAATAATTTAATAAATGATTAATGTTACTAATTCGGTACTTCTAACATAAACGTAAAGATATTATAGTTTCCAAGAAATGAAAATTGTGCTTTTAATTATAAATTAATGGTAGTCTTCCAAGACATCTTGATTTCATTATTAATAGATTCTAAATTACTATTTACGTATTCTAAATTTTGTAAAAAATATGATACATATACATATACATATACATGCTTCAGCGATGCAATCACAAGTACATTTTTTACAATTCTATCATATTTCCATATATCACAGGAAGTTGAGAGTGCCAAGCTGAAGCTAAAGATGAAGAGTTTTTAACACGCTTTTATTAGCTTCACCTGTATGTATGTATGTATGTATGTATGTATGAATGTATGTAAAGGAATCTTCGAACGTAATTTTCATCGACTTCCAGACGTCAGATCAAACTGAAATTATGCACACTTATCAAGTACCGATGACAATACAATAATTTGGTACCATCGAGCTGATCTGATGATGGATCCGGAAGGTAGGCACTGGAACTCCATAACGGAGCAACGTTTCCTAGTCGTGTTTGGGCTTGTTGGAATTGTCATGAAATTAACTTTGACCATATATGGTTTTCAGGGTCTGATGATGGAGTAGGAGAGTAAGCACTGGAACTCCATAACGGAGCAACGTTTCCTAGCCGTGTTTGGGCTTGTTGGAATTGTCATGAAATGAACTTTGACCATGTATGGTTTTCAGGGTCTGATGATGGAGAAGGAGAGTAAGCACTGGAACTGGATAGTGGAGCATCGTATACTAGCCGTGTTTGGGCTTGTTGGAATTGTCTTGAGATGAACTTTGACTATGTATGGTTTTCAGGGTCTGATGATGGAGTAGGAGAGTAAGCACTGGAACTCCATAGTGGAGCATCGTATACTAGCCGTGTTTGGGTTTGTTGGAAATGTCGTGAGATGAATTTTGACCATGTATAGTTTTCAGGGTCTGATGATGAAGTCGGAGGGTTGGCACTGGAACACCATAGCCGAGCATCGTATTCTAGCCGTGTTTGGGCGTATTGGAATCGTATTATGCGCATTTTGGCCAAATATGGTTTTCTGAGTCTGTTGGTGGAGTCAAAGAGTAGGCACTGAAGCTAAATACTTATTATAAATGTGAAAGAAAGTGCTATTGGGTGAAAATATGGTATAAGTAACATAATAAAATGGTATGAATAATTTATGTTGACTAAAAAATAAAAAATTAATTACAGTTTAAAAAAACTAAAAAAACACGCTTTAAAAAGCCCTGCACTAAAAAGTGTTAAATAATATAAAATTTAACCTAAATATATTCTCTGTCTATCCCGTAAGGGCCTAAATGTAAGCAATTTTTGTAATTAAGTTCAATATTTGAATGAAAAGCGTGGGGCGCTTTTCCTTGTAACCCATTATCACTATCATGAAGCAATATCGTAAATTACAAAATAAAAAGTGCCACACACTTTTCATTCAAATATTGAACTTTTTTATACAACTAAGTCGGTAAACAAGCATACGGCCCGCCTGATGGTAAGCGGTTACCGTAGCCATATGGACGCTTGCAACACACGAAGCATCGCTCGCTCACGCGACCTGGCGACCTTACTCACGCGCAGGAACACAACTTTACAGAACATAAAGTTACTTGGCTGCGGTATTCTGTAAGGTGGAGGTACTTCCCCAGTCGAGCTGCTCTTTGAGCGAATATTACGCTATGCTCTACCTCTCTCAATTTTATAAATAATATAATAATAATAGTACTGTTTACTTGTATGAAGAAGATTTTTGCAAATTGTTCCGGTGAGCCTATTCTTAGTTTTGAAATCATTGATAAGAAGTAACTGCGTAGTAGTAGTAACTGTTGCTGTTCAAGTCCTGTTAAAATTCGAATTATGCTTTTCAAAAAATTCACGAACAAGAACTATGTATAAAAGCCAAATTGCAACACAATTTCACACATAAACAAGAACCGATACTAAGAGACGAATGACGTTATGGGCCCTACATCGTCACCAAACTAATTGTTTTGGTCGCCAGCCCAATTTCTTGAAAACAATTACTGTATCGGATACCCAACGTATTATTTAAACTGAAAGCTTTTCAGTTCACACAAACTACTCTGCCAGTCGTTAGTGCCAGTTACTCAAATTTACATTGATCTGCGACAGCCTTAATTCCCCAAACACAGGCTAATGCCGAAGTGAAATAAATCATCCATTATGTATTCGAAAGTACTATTCGAAAACATAAAATATATTGTGACGCGAGGGCTTTTTATTCTAACAAATATACAAAAAATATACAGGGGGTTTTGGGGGCGAAAAAGTGATCTCATCTCTGGGACATCGCGATTTTCCGAGTTTGCGAGCAAATTTCAGTCACCCGGGTATGGTCAGCGTCAAAACTAGATTTTAATTTTAGTACCCTTTCGTAATAATCTGTAATAATGT
The DNA here is from genome assembly GCA_951394255.1 of Polyploca ridens. Lineage (NCBI taxonomy): Eukaryota > Metazoa > Arthropoda > Insecta > Lepidoptera > Drepanidae > Polyploca > Polyploca ridens. The sequence goes on along the minus strand of OX596249.1, from coordinate 16,189,349 downwards.
AATTTGTAAATAGAAATATTCTATCATCAAGAAACAGTTGATAGGTAAACATATTTATTTATTTAATTTTATTTTCCTGTGCTAATTTTAACCCTACCAAAATAGGTATAAGTTTTGAACGCTCCTTAGAAGCTTGTACTCTGTCCCCTTCAATCCTCTGTGGTACAGTATTACCCAACTGATAAGGCGCGTCGAATCCTCGTTCGCACAGAAAAGAAATTATGGCCCCGAAGATTAACGAAAGAATGCTTAAACTTACAATCAACCTTAGATCACTACTATAAGGTTCATAATACACTGCAGCTGTTAGTTCCGTCTCACTCGTAAGTGCGCTAACATGGCGGCAGCTGCCGACCAATAGTGGTTTTCCGCGCTTTGAAAATGTACAAAAAGTTTCTTCTGCGCAGGTACATCGGTACATATCAGTTGGGTACTACTGTACAACGTTGTAAAAAATGTTTAGTCCATCTTTTTAATGTTATGTTAACCTATTTCGTCTCAATTCAAACCAAATTATCTTAAAGTAGCTTAAGTTTAACTTTGTAATCGTTCTCAGATTTGCATACAAAATGAGAGAGAAAATGTTGATTTTAGCTTATCGTCTCGGTACACGTGAATACTAAAATACGCAATAATACGTTATTTAAACAAGATTAGAGGGCTGGAATTAAGGGCCAGCTGGCGCGGTTGGTAAAGACTCTGGTTGAGATTCCACCCATCGCGCCACAGGTCGTGGGTTCGATTCCCACACAGGACATGCATTTGTGTGCATGAACATATCTGTATGTCCTGAGTCTGGGTGTAATTATGTATATTAAGTATGTATTTACAAACAAAAAGTTGTATATGTAGTATATCAGTTATCATGTTCCCATAGTACAAGTTCTGCTTAGTTTGGGATCAGCAGAGCTATTTTAAAGCGTCGGATTCGATATCGGAATCGGATTCAAACATTTCCGAGGCGAATTTAAGCAATTGCTATTTTAATTTCCGAAAACTTTTCGATGAATCGAATTGTTATTTCCGTAAAGAAACATCAAAAATATTCGAATTCGGAAATTAAAATAGCAATTGCGTAAAATCGCCTCAGTAGTTTTTGAATCCGTTTCCGATATCGAATCCGAGCGTTTTAAAATAGCCCTGCAGATGACCGTGTGAGGAATGGCCAAGGATATAAGGATACGAGGAAATATAATAATAATAAATATATTATTATTATATTTCCTCGTAGTTTTAATAAATGTCGTGTGATCCATTGATTTTTATGATGCATAATGAACAAACTATAAAGAGCTTTTGATGGAAAACTATTTTATCTCATGGATTACAAATCTCTGGAAAGATTTAAAAATTGTGTCATAAATTTTTAGCTTTTCTCAATGTAAAGATTGTTATTGGTGACACCGTTATAATACAATGGCGATATTGTTGATGACGTTGGTAATAACGTTTCAGAATTTACGGTTGAAACATAAGTTACATGGGTTGAAACAATCAACACAAATGAATTACTTAAAGATTTCAAATTTGTACTTTGATCTTCTGATACTAAATCTGTTGTATTTTTGTAATTTATTAAAAATGCCATAAATATAAGTTATTATTAGTTTATCGAATTATTTTATGAGATTTGAAGGCCATATTTTTATTTCACTCCATCATAATAGAAGACCAACTCAGGATATAAGTGATTTTGACTGTTTAACGACATTATTTGACTGTTTAAAAGTAATTTCATACAAAAAGATGTTACCTATCCTCCATAAAAAACACCATTGTACCATAACATAACGGCTGACCCATTCACGACACCATAAAATATTTAATGAATAATCAAATCAGTAAATAAAAACTCCTCTTTACCAGGAACGTAAAATTCTGAATGTCTTCATTATTTCACAACTTTAGTATCTATGGTCACTGGCGCGCCAGTTTTAATATTTAGGAATTTATGGCCCCGCAGGCGACATTCATTTCAACGTTCTTGTACACTCGAGGCCGTGTTGATGTTTTTTATTCAAATTGTTTTTTTATATTGTTTAACAGTTTTTTTGTAGCAATGTGCTGGCTTTCTGTGCTTCCTATTTTTCTTCTTAAGATAATTTTATTTCTGAATTTCACTCGCATGACATGAGGTTTTCTTGACTCGGACCAACTCATTCAAGCAAAAGATAATCCTGCCGAACGTTATAGCAGATGACTGTCAAATGTTTACCTATTTTAGTTAAGAACTACATATTCGGTATTTCATTACTATATGGTTATTCTAAGGCTGTATATGACCGGTAGGTACACTGGGATTTATCCCGGTTTGAAGCCGTGTCCCGGTCAATAAGTAAATTGTCCCAGCCAGTGAATTAATCGGCTTTGCGGTGCCCATTTCTCATAACTAAGTAGGTATGTACAGTTGATTGCAATTCAATTCCCTTCTCTCCTCTTTGCTACCTATTGGTATTAACATAAAACCCTGATTTGATTACTAACTCTGATTTGATTACTATCAGGTAGTTTTGTTGAAAGCTTCATCATATCATCATCATCATATCAGCCTATGGATGTCCACTGCTGAACATAGGCCTCCCCCATTGACTTCCACTTCGAACGGTTTTGGGCCGCTTGCAGCTTGAAAGCTTATTTTCGAATATTTTGTGGTTTTTATAAGAGTCACTTTTTCATTCAAGGTCGACAATATAAATTGCATTCAGGTGATAATTATTTAACATCAGGTAGGTCGTATGCATGTTTGACAACCTTTTGATGGACAAAAATATCCCATATATTCCGGTCAACATTCAAATTTTTACGGCAACTAGGCTAGGCACATTGTGATCTGCCTATACGATTGTATTGTAAAGTTATTATAAAACATATGCAACTTTTTCTACCATATTTGTACTCATAATACAAAGTGGACTACCTGGCGACGTTGCCCAAGTACCCCTCAGCAAGTAATACAACATTCGGATAGTATATTACATATAACATCTCAGTGATCTACAGCATTGTTCGCGTAGATTCCCCACATGAACCATCGTATTTTAGGCGTAGCTATCTATTTTTTTTATTACGGCGGGTAACATTTTATAGGTTGGTTGTCAAAGGGCTTCTTTGATTAATTTATTCCTTGTAGGGATTCTCCGATGGGAAAAGGGACTGATATAATGTTGTAAAGGGAAATTAGAAGCTTTCTACAGTTCGAGCAATATGTTATTCGAGATGGCGCTTTTTCGAGTTGGTATTTATAAGATTGGAATCTAAGAAGATAAGTTTTATTTCATTTATTGCTAATTTGTTTAAAGATATCATTATTAATATGTATACTGACGGGGCAGTCCGCGCAAGTTGGTTAAGATTCCACCTATCGCGCATTTGTGTGCTTGTCCTGAGTCTGGGTGTAATTATATATATTAGGTAGGAATAGGATTGTATTTACAATTAAAAAATACTATAATAATATGTAGTATATCAGTTGTTTGATATCTGATGAGATAGTCGTGCGTGATTAATGTCCAAGGATATTTATTTATATTATTTAGATTCCGGGAGGAAAAATCTCGGTAAACATTACTGCGACCTTTGAACCGTAACAAAATGCTCTGGCTGTTAAGATTGCTTAATACCAGACGCAGAAGGTCTAAACCCTTATGACCAATATCCATTTAACAACCAAGTGCGATACTTAATCGTGCGTAACTGTTAACCCAAAAGCTCAATGGACAAAGGGATTGGTATACAGCCCATGGGAGAGCTAAATACAAACCAATGACCTGCTTGTCGTTTCTATTAATCTTTTTAACAGCCCTTCACACATTAAGTTTCCTCGAAAGCTGTTGGAATGGGTCCCTTCATTCTTAGTAATAATTAAAACCATTCAATCAATGAATAAATCTGTTCGGAGTTCTATTAAAAGCAAGTGTCAGAGTCAGTCGATAGCCTAAAGAGACTCACCTCTAGGTATGAAGTAGTATAAATATAATTTTAAAAAAACGCACTAGTTCGTAATGTGACATTTATTGCACCGTTTTAGTATCATAATGCAGCTTATTATGCACTATTGCTTTTTACTTTACATTACCGCACAGTTTAATGATAATTATAATCCCGATTATGTTAAGTTTGTACCATGCAAGTGAATTGTTTGTGCAATGCAAATGAATTGAGTGTAGACGAAGCATTCTTAATTTAACTTGTTAAGGCGGCGATATATGTGAATGGGCTTCATTTGGGCTACATTAAAACCTTTTTTCTCCGTAATCTGTATAGAAAAAAAAAATTAAAAATATAAATTATAATCTACATGATACAAAGCATATCCTCTTCTTTTCAGAAAATTAAAAATACAATTTAAAATAAGAGAAAATAAAATGCAAAGTACCCTCTGTTTTCAAATATAAAACCTTTTTTCTCCTAAAATATAAATCATAAGATTTGTTTTTTGCCATTACCATATTATAAAATGAATTACCAAGGTCACCTTCAGCTTATTTTTACAAATATTTTTTCTAATAATTTCTTATGAATTTTTCTTCGTTATCAATACTCGAAATACGTGTGGGCGACCCCTCTGTCGTCCAATTAATCAGTGCGGGACGAGACACTGTGCTGAACGGACCTATGTCACTTTTCTCCGTGGCTTTCAAAGTCCTGTGGCTGGCTTGAAATCAATTTGTTATTTTGTCGATTCTTGGTATTAGGCGGGTTTATTGGTACTCCCGTGCGCGATAAATTGAGACCTGGCGCGGTGACGTTATGGTGTACAGCGAATGCCATCCATACTATAATAATAGTTAGGTTTTTTATTAGTAGTGTTTTTGATTTTAATTTTAATGTTATAAAAAAATTGTTTTAAGCTACAATAAAATTAAAGATGATAATAATGTTATTTATACATTATTATTATTAATATTATATCCCACCTAACTTAATAATATTATAAATTTGAAAGTAAGTTTGTTTGTTTGTTTGTTACGCCTTCACGCCACAATTACTCAACGGAACCTCATGAAATTTGGCATGCAGATAGCCTATGATATGGAAAAGGACAGTTTTTTTTTATTTAGATTAAACAATGTTTCTATTCTGTGTTATGAATACTTATTATTTTATTGTCATAACAATATTATAGTACCTGGGTGACCGAGCTTTGCTCGTTTTTTTTTTTTTTGGTAAATCCAAATAGTTTTTCTCACAAAAGAAGGAACTTGAAAAAAAAGGGAAAAAATAATAATCTTCTGGACTTGAACCGAAGCGTTTCGGTTTCGGAACCGCCCGATTTACCACCTGAGCTATTGTAAACTTGTAGATTGTGGGAAATTTACCTTCGTATTCTAATAATATTGGAGCAGTTTTTCATTGCCTGAAAGCATGGATAAAACAACGATTTCTAAAAATTAAGACTAAAAATTTAAACTAAAAATTTTCGGGGGTGATAAATCGATCTAGCTTGGATTCATATTCAGAAAACGTCATTTTATCCGTGTTTGCAGATAATGAAAAACTGCTGTATTATCATTAGAATACGAAGGTTAATTTCGCCAACGCTTACAAGCTTTCAATAGCTCAGTTGGGAACGGGCGGTCTCGAGACCGGAAGATCGCGGTTCGCGTCCGGTTGACTATATTTTTTTTGTTTTTTTTTTTCAATTTCCTTCGTTTGTGAGACAAATTATTATGATCCCACCAAAAACATTTTTATGTAAAATGTTGCCAAGACATACAGGGTGTTGTTTTGGTCGGCGACAAGCGACCCAGGAGCGGTAGTACAAAATATATATTCCCCAAAAATGGACTTAATTCCATGAAATACTGTAAATATGTTGAGAAATACCTTATTCAATTTGAAATAAAATTACCGCAAAGTATGGTTACTAGGCACGTGCACAGACTAGAGCTAGGCGTAAGCCGCCATCGCCCCACCCCTTTACTCCCTCGTACTCCCGTTGAGTATTATGTCTACAATTTAGCTTATTACACGATTTTCAAAAAAAAATTTTTTTTATTTTTTATAATAAAAAAAAATAAAGTATTTTTTTTATATCTTTTTTAGCACCAGTATCTATTGTATGATCGACCCTGAGTCGCTCGTCGCTGACCAAAACAACGACCTGTATAGCTTGCACTGTCAAAAAGTTATCAGATCTCATGGAGAGCCAAGCTTATATAACTCTACTTGTCCTTACTCTACAAGCCCTAACTTCACAAACTCTACACCTTAGTCAACATATGTGGCTTGGCCGTTTCACTACCGTCACATAGGATTAAGGTGAAAAATGTATTCACTGTTACTTTTTTGTTATACAATAGTTCTTGTAGTAGTGAAACGGCCAAGCCACATATTTTGACTACGGTGTGTAGAGTTTGTGAAGTTAGGGCTTGTAGAGTAAGGGCAAGTAGAGTTATAAGCTTGGCTCTCCATGAGATCTGATAACTTTTTGACAGTGCAAGCTATATGTCTTGGCAACATTTTACATAAAAATGTTTTTGGTGGGATTTCACTTCTTTTTGTAAGTTACGATTTTTTTTTTTTTTTATGTTTGAAATTTCCAAGTTTTATATTTTTTTTTTGATTGTGTACTAATACAAGCTTACATACCAAATTTCAGCTTTCTAGGATTTCCGGAAGTACCCTATGAGTTTTGATGATCATCAGTGAGTCAGTGACGAAATCGTGGGTTTTTTAGGTATCAATAAAATCTAAAGTATAAGAGCTATATTATTGAAACTTAATATGTTTAATAAGTTTACAATTGACATCATGTCCCGAGAATTTTGTTTATCTGGTATAATCCAAACCCAAGTTATGAGGCTTCAAAAAAACGACGAAGCGCTTCGAGAAAAGGAAGGTAGTGCCCTTGCGCTTCGCTTGGCTGTCTTGGCGGGGGGCACTCCCGTGCCCCCAGATTTACCAACAAAAAAAACGAGCAATGCTCGGTCACCCAGTTACTAATACTGTTGATATAATGAATAACTGCTGTAATATCATTAGAATATGAAGGTCAATTTCGCCAACATTTACAAGCTTATAATAGCTCAGGTGGGAACGGGCGGTCTCAAAACCGGAAGTCCACGGTTCGAGTCCAGATGGTTATATGGTATTTTTTTTTTTATTCAATTTCCTTCTTTTGTGAGAAAAACTATTATGATTTACCAAAAAAAAACGAGCAAGGCTCGGTCACCCAGGTACTAATACCTATAAACGAGGAATTCTTGTATATATAAGGTCCTAATAGTGAACTTCCTCTTGAGGGATGAATGTATAGGTCATTATCATTAGTAATCAAAAAAAATATTATATACATATAAAAACATATATTTTTTAAAATACAGAGGGAAAAAAAAATCTTTGACTTGTATGGAGTCTCTATGCAAGTCAAAGAAAAAAATTTTTTTCCCTCGTTTTTTTTTTCTAATATATGTATGTATATGTATATAGGATGACTGGTAATTAGTAAACGATACTAAGACACATGATTATACTCATGATAACAAACAACTTTCCCAAAGAAAGAAATAGGGATAAACAACAAATTAAATAAAAATGGTATATTCTTATTATTGTTAGGTACTAAAATTAAATATTATGGGCTCATGTGCCATATCAATTAAATATAAAAATCTTTGGGAAAGTTGTTTGTTATCATGAGTACAATCATATGTCTAAGTAACCATCCTATATACATATATACAAGAATTCCTCGTTTACAGGTTAGTACCTGGGTGACTGAGCCTTGCTCATATTTTTTTGTTGGTAAATCATAATAATTTTGTCTCACAAACGAAGGAATGTGAAAAAAAAAGAGAAAAAATATTATAGTCATCTAGACTCGAACCACGGTCTACCGGTTTCGGGACCGCCCGTTCCCACCTGAGCTATTAAAAGCTTGAATATGTTGGTGAAATTGACCTTCGTATTCTAATGATATTACAGCAGTTTATCATTATATCAGCAGTATTAGCACCGAGCATTGCTCGTTTTTTTTTTTTGGTAAATCATAATAATTTGTCTCACAAATGAAGGAAATGGAAAAAATAAAAAACATAAAAATATAGTCATCCGGACGCGAACCGCGATCTTCCGGTTTCGAGACCGCCCGTTCCCACCTGAGCTATTGTATGCTTGAAAATGTTGGCGAAATTGACCTTCGTATTCTAAACCCACTGCATACAAAATTTTATGAAAATCGTTGGAGCTGTTTCCGAGATTCAGATTTATATAGGTATATATATATATTTACATATATACAAGAATTGCTCGTTTATAGGTATTAGTTGTTGGTAGTATTAATATAGTCTGAGGTATTAGATTATTATTAGATTAGATAATACGATTGTGATAATTAGCAATATTTAGACATTTTGAAATGATTATGTGTAACTCCGAATGTAATTTGATAAAAAACTGCGATCCAACCAAGTGCAAATAAAAAATAATACCGACATCTTTACTAAATACCGGCCGTTTGTAAACGGGTGAATTTTGTAATTCGCCTGCAACATACACTCGTACGAGACGCGCTGCGCGTAATTATTGTCGGGGGGTGAGGTGCCCCCGCACCGGTAACGCCCATTCGAGCAAGGTCAACGGCGTACATCCCCACCTTAAAACAGATTGACAGCGCATCGCTATCAAAAAAAGAACTGCGTGCCATTTTCCATACATATTATTTAACATTTTCATTATGTGGTTGATTATTATAAAAAAATCAACTCCAAAAACTGATTTGTTCCTCGCAAGTGTGTTGTAAAGTGTAGTAATGACGCGTGTACACTCTCGGCTCCTTTATCGCACTCACGCGCTTTATACCGCCTCGTGTATAAATAAATAACCAACTTTCCACACATGTATGTATCATAATGTGCAATTACTAACATACACTATGTAAAGCAAAAATCGGATAATAATAATTTGTTCAATAGCATAATAATTAACAATTTACTAAATAAATAAATATCCTGGGATATTCCTCACACACGCTCATCTGATCCCAAACTAAGCAGAGCTTGTACTATGGAAACCAGATAACTGATATAATACATATACTACTTTTTGATTGTAAATACATACTTAATATACATAATTACACCCAGACTCAGGACATACAGACATAAATATAAGACTAAATATTTAATGAATTTCTGGATATTCGGTCTCAACGTTTAATTTACAGGTATATAATAATAAATAGTTATAACAATTAATACTTTCATAAAAAATAAATATCGCGTATTTAATTTTTATGAAAGTATTACACGAGACACACGCGACTACAGATTTTATAAATCATTTTATTTACGTCGCATGTTGAAGACGTGTCTTGTTTCATCTTGTTTAAACTTATTTGCTCAACAGTTCATAAGTTTAGACTGGCATAGTCCTACAAAACCAAGCATTTGAAATGTAATCCCTTAACGCAAACTCTTATCTCAAAAGGCATTTCTAAACACCGCAAAACTCAAAACGATGGCAAAGGCGTTAATATAAACGTACTTACCTATTTAAATATAGTAAACAAAATATATTATTGAAGAATGTTTTAAATATTTCAGAGAGGTTTGCGTCAATGCGAAGCGATTGAATAACTACATCAGAGGAAAAGTAGTACAACCTCAAAAAATCGTTTGACAAATATGGCTTTAAAATGGGAGCCCCAATATAAAGACTTTAAAGGCAGTTTTTTATTGTGACTGGCATTGTGAAATAAATAATCAATGGTGATAATATTATGTCAATGTAGAAAAAAAAACGGCCATGTGTGAGTCGAACTCACGCAAAGAGGTTTTTGTACAAACTTGTAGGTATGTAAATAGTTCGTTCATCACGGGGATCGAGTCTCGAAGATTTTTTTCCTTTTTATGTTATTTTTTTGTAATGTGATGGGGCAGTATTAAATTTATTCATGTTGCTGCATTAAAAGGGACTTTATCGACAAATCCAAACCTAAAAATCACCACACGTTAGCGGGAAAGCAATAAAGCAACTAAACACGCATTATGATGGGCGTAGAATAGATAATGTTCAGCATTAGTCATTCTGTCGTTCGAAACAAGAGGGAAATTCAATCTGCAAGCATCGCGCCAGCCGCGCATCGTTTGAACACGAACCACGTGTGAACCATTACAGTTTATTAAAGCGTGTGTGGTGGTAACACCCCTACGCGTTACTGACAGTACTCAAACTGTGAACAAAAGGTGCCGTTTATGATGAAAATTATTATCGAACAAAGGTGTATATGTAGACTTCAGATAAAGAAGGCGATGAACTTGGTAAAAATGTACAAAAACAGTATAAAAATAAAAGTGTGTAAAGCAAATGAAAGAAGGGTGGGACGACTAATTTCATTTTTCATGATACATATACTACCAATATGTATCATGAAAAATGAAATTAGTCGTCTATTATATGAGAATGTGAAGTTGTTAATAACACAAAATTATCAACGGTTTTCTTTGAACACACTTGCGAGGAAAAAAACAGACTTGTATTTTTTTTAAGTAGATTTTTAACCGACTTTTAATAATAATCGACCAAACAATGATAACGTTAACAAATATGGCGCCCAAGTTTTTTTTGACAGCAATGTGCTGTCAAACTATTTTAGTCGATTAAATTAAGAATGCTTCGTCTACACACATATCAATTGCATTGTTGTACAATCTTAACATAATCGAGATTATACCAGTCATAAAACTGTGCGGTAATGTAAAGTAATAAGCACAAGTGCGTAATAAGCTGGATTATGATACTAAAAGCGGTGCAATAAATGTCACTTTTCGAGCTAATAATAAAATGGTTTCGTTTGTTCGAGTAAAATAGATCCACGGAAAACTGTCATACAAATAAACTATCAAGGGATTCCGATGCTTCTATAGCGATACCTTGTGTATATTTTCTCGTCAGCCCTATTTCGAATAATAGCAGTTCGTTGTTCTGTAAATCAACTGTGATGTTGATTGCAAGTATATTTTTACTGGTATGCTAAAACTTTATCTAACTTTTTGCGGTCAAGACCATGGGACCGTGGGGGTCCGAAGCTCGCCGTTTTCCACCTCTGTCATCGATCAAGGCCTCCGGAGACCAGTGGGCGGTGACCTTTTTCCGCCAACGCATCAGCTTGGCTATCCAAAAGGGACACGCTGTCAGCCTTCTGGGAACCTAGCCGCGGCAGTCTTGAGGAAACTTTCTATACAGGTCGTTGTTTTGGTCAGCGACAAGCGACTCAGGGTTGATAATAAAAATGATACTGGTGCTAAAAAAAAATTAAAAATCATGTAATAAGCTAAAGTGTAGACATAATACTCAACGGGAGTACGAGGGAGTAAAGGGGTGGGGCGATGGCGGCTTGCGCCTAGCTCTGGTCTGTGCACGTGCCTAGTAACCATACTTTGGGGTAATTTTATTTCGAATTGAATAAGATATTGAATAAGATAATTATATATAATTGATATAATCATATAATTGATATAAGAATTGAATAAGACAACATCCTGTATACAGGGTGTTGTTTTGGTCGGCGACAAGCGACCCAGGAGCGGTAGTACAAAATATATATTCCCCAAAAATGGACTTAATTTCATTAAATACTGTAAATATGTTGAGAAATACCTTATTTAATTTGAAATAAAATTACCGCAAAGTATGGTTACTAGGCACGTGCACAGACTAGAGCTAGGCACAAGCCGCCATCGCCCCACCCCTTTACTCCCTCGTACTCCCGTTGAGTATTATGTCTACACTTTAGCTTATTACATGATTTTCAACATTATTTTTTTTTATTTTTTTAGCATCAGTATCATTTGTATTATCGACCCTGAGTCGCTCGTCGCTGACCAAAACAACGACCTGTATAGAGATTGTAATTTGTAAATATTCGTTGTAAATAATTAGTATGCTAATTATTATCTCTACAGTTTAAAATGAACTGTACGAATTAAAATGTTAACAAGCAATAAGATAAGCTCAATCATTTAAAGCTCGAGTTCACCGCAACTTTTTGACTGTTCAAACGTTTATCTTAAGTGCTCATCAAATAAACATCAAACGAAATTTCAATTTTAAAATTATCATTTGCCCAATTTGCTTTCAGGGAAATTTTATAACATTAACTGCCAGTTTTTGAAAGCTTATCATATTTAATTTATAATAAAAACTGTTGTAGTCTTTTTTACTTCAGACGTCATTGACAATGACAGGTATACTTTCAACAAGAGATTTTTTGGCCTTGATTTGGCTTTCAGAAACTGGTATCAGATCAATTTATTGATTATTTGCAGTATTATAATCTGGTTTCAGTTTTTCAGAACACGTTAACATAGAGTTTGTGTTGCTTTTATTCGTATTTATGTCTTGCCGAATACCTGACAATATATATTTTTGGACGTGTCTATTTTGGCGTGAAAATAAACCTCTCACTAATTTATATGTTTCAAGATTTAAATTATTGTGATCAAATTACCATTATCCTGAAATCTTATGCTATCCAAAATAATGTTATCGAAAATCCCACGATTTACGTTGTAGCTGCCGAGACTAAAACGCAAAGATTTTTCGATAAGCCGACTTAGCGTAAGTGACTTTTTATGTTAAAATCGCTTAAAGCGAGTCAGTTCCAAAATGTGGAGATCTACTATATGTCTCTACTATAATTTATGAATGCGATGATGGGTTTGTTCTTTTTCGCAGCAACGGAGTTAAACGAATGGACGTGATTTTCCGGAGATAGTTTATGGGATAGAGAGACATATTTAATTAATACGGGAACGGGGTTAAACATAAAATGATGAGGTTGTATGAAAACTTAATTAAAATTGTATTTTGTATATTTATTCTAAATATAACACAGATAAACATTTCCCAGTTTTATTTGAAAAATTAAACGCAACTGGTACTTTTACTGAACAAATCGTGAATAACATTGCTTCGGCGACGAGACGCGCAAAAATAACCCAGAAACTGCATGTCAACTGATAAATAAAACAAAACATGCAAACCTTAATTAATACGGACAAGGAAGTTGTACAGTATAACCAAAATCACAGACAGCGGAGCGAGGCCAGCGAGGCGTAATGTTAGTCAATTTCTTTTAGCAGATGTTCACCACGCCGTTATTGGATTCCTTGCAATAATATGCGGGATTTCATTTCCACATTTATATTGTAAGACTAATATTGATATATTTGGTGCTCCATTGTGGTTCGTACCATTTTCAAGAAATTCGAAATCCTGATGTATATGATGTGAGCGTGGTGATGGGTTATTAACTGAGATACTTTATAGTTTAGCGTTCCTAGATACTTTATGCTAAGATTATGAAACTGAGAGTACCTACTTAAACTTGTTTGAGATAAAAGTTTGATATTTGAAACATTTTTTTAGTATCCAAAATGGATACAGCCTGCACAGTCGGATCACTGAAGCGTGCGGCAACTCTATTATTGCCGTGTTCGTGAAATTTCTGCAAAAAATATGGTTGACTGAGCCGTAAAATACAATTTTTGTAAGTTATGGTCAAGTGAACTGCAGTAGATTTTACTATCAGCAGTTCTGCTGAAATTGCGATTTTTGTAGCAAAGAAACGCTTTCCATCTATATTTATATATTCTCTAGGTACAATATTGTTTGCTTCCCGTTTCATTGTATTTTTTCTGACGGAGCGAACGGTTGCAAATTATAACATACAGGTGCTCAATATTTAGATAGTATATTTTTCAATACACTCGCTCATAAAGTGACATTTATTGCACCGTGTTTAGTATCTCAATGCAGCTTATTACGCACTAGTGCTTTTTACTTTACATTACCGCACAGTTTTATGATAGGTATAATCCCGATTATGATAAGTTTGTACTTCACTGCAAGTGATATGTGATAGACCAAGTGATAGACCAAGCATTCTTAATTTAAACGGGTAAAATAGTTTGACAGCTCACCACTGTCAAAAAAAAAAGTTGCGCGCCATATTTGTTACGTTCTCATTGTGTGGTTGATTATAATTAAAAAATCGACTTAAAAAATACAAGTCTGTTTTTTTTCCTCGTAAGTGTGTTGAAAAACGTCGTATTACACGCGTATGCATTGATTAATACCGCCTCGAGTGTTAATAACCAACTTTGCACACATGTATCATAATGTACTATTAATATAAAATCAATGTTAATATTCAGTGAACCAATAAATGAAATGATATTTTTAAATGAATCAAAGCCCGTTGATGTGGAAAGTTTTGATTACCAATAAAACGGGTATGATATACCTATATTACCAGACCTCTCTGTATGTATATATAGTATTTATATACATATAGTGAGACATTTTTATGTATATACCGCATTTATAATGCGGACAGCAAGCGTGGGATTTGCTTCCGGCGTCTGTATTTCCATCTTAGGCTTCGTCTTCGTCCCTTATGGGCGGGTCAGTGGCCAAACGCAAGCCCATTTAATAATAAAAATTGATGCTAAAATATTGGTTGTTGTTAAACAAAAGTTTTCATATAAACAACATACATTTGTTGTGGAACGGGTTGGGTATCTGAGCTCATTTATAGTAAAGTAACAAGTTGTAAGCTAGGTAAATTTCTAATTATTCCAATCAAAATTATGTACGTCTACAAACTGATTAAAAAATAAGTCAATTATACCCATGAGTCAAGCTGGCTTAGTTTGGGGCCACAGGAAACCAAATAATTGAATAATTGAAAATGTATTCTTATGCTACTTATTTAATGCAAGCTCTCTGTTATTATTATGTATTTAAGATAGTATGTGGTATAAAGGCTGTTTGGGCATTCAAAATTCCTGTTGTTCATATTGTTGTAAAGATGACTACCTACTTACTTGTTGTTACCTAGAAGGTACTATTAGTCTAAAATAAAACCTCGAAGAAAATACTAAACCCTGTCCAGCTTTTTAGAAAATATTTTTCTTTACATTTCCAATAGCGGCATGTCAAAATGCTAAAAGCAAAGTTGAGTGGGATGGTAAAGGTTTCCCTTTGTTTCTCATTTGCGGCAACTGTGTATTGTACGTCTTTCATAATGCTCCAAGTACCGAGCTGGGCTTCGGTTTATGTGCACTTGTGGCCGCTAAAAGCCGTTTTACAGCTTTTTAAAAGTTTAATCCTATCTAGAAACACTTCTAGGTATTCATAAAGTGCCTTATTATATTGTAGTTATTTTTTAAGGTAAGAGTAAACTGCAACAGCAGGATTTTTCCTTTGTATTTCAAACATAATCACTGTCAAAGTAAAAAAAAATGCGTAGGTATGTAATGTGATGTATGATTATTATGATGAAATGATACAATTTTCTTCTTTTATATTAGTTTGATTATGTCTACATTTCAGATTAGTAGTAAAAAATAAAGAAAATTTTTCATAATCCAAATATTTTGGAACTTTTAAAAACTAAAACAGATTTTTTTATGAAAGTCAAATTTTTTTTTCTTATTTTCGCATACTTTCTTTTTTTCTTCTTCATAATTAAGTGGTTATCAATTTCATGTACCGCACGCCGGGGGTTCACCCCACCCTCCATGGTAAGTATAATGAACATAATGAATATTCAGACGGTAATACTGTGACTCGGCATAAATTATGTAGAATATAAAAATACCGTGACGTAACAAACGGTATATCGTCATAATCACATGACAGTGTGTCGTACAGTGACTAATATTTGTAAAAAAATACACTTTATTTTTATTAACATGACAACGGCAAGCTGCTTCTTGTTTTTGAAGAGTACATATTCGCGTCCATTTCTTTTATATGACAAGAAAGTGACGACCCAAAAAAAGATTTGTCTTATCATCCATACACGGACAAGTCTGCGAGTAACCTCTCAACCGGATATACGCATATCCGGTTGAGAGTACATATAGTTTAGTGCATAGAATTTATTTTTACTTTACGTTACTTATTTGAATTAATGATTCACAACCAAATTGGTTGTGAATTAAAACGTTTACGGTCCGAGACAAAAACTGTTTATATTTTATTACTATTATTTCGAAACAAGTCAGTTATCTATTCAGATAATTTTTTTATTCTAAAGTAAGTCCAACGTGACGACATTTTTATTTAAAGAAATTTTATACTTCTTATTCTAATTGTTGTCGTCTGTATTAGAAGATCTATTCAGATCATTTTGATTATGATTCTCATGACAATACTCAACCATGTTCATAAAAAGAGTGTCGTTCGATCTGATGAAAACATACAAAAATATTTTCAAGCCGATTTAAAAGTCTGGTAAGCCCATCCACCCATACGTCCGCATCGAACAAATAAAACGTCAAACAAAAACGGTCACGAAATATCGTATTGCAAATAAAAGAAGCCTCAAATATTTTTGCGGAATTCCGCGAAAATTGCCAATGTCGGCGATAGTGCACGAGGTTAGAACAACACCGTAACACGATCGAATCACATAATTATGATGAATTAGGCCTCACGAACTTCAGGCGAAACGATAACGCCACGTAATTAATCATGTTCATTAAACATCCATTTATCGTTGGGTACGAATACGGTTTCACTTATCAATTAATATTTAAGTAGGTATTGTGTTGTCTAATTTTGTGATAAATAATTAAGATGGAGGTCATACTCTAAAAATAAACGTTTTAGAGAATTTTTTATAATTGTTATGTGTGTATGGCAGTTTTTTTTTTACTTCTGGCCTGTGTTTGACCACAATCGCACCATGATAAGTGATGATGTGGCCGGAGGTGGTAAGCACACAAAGCCTGGAAGGAACTGGCTCGCAAGTGCAGCCGTCGGAACACACCGATAGATGCTTGGCGACAGATTTTCAACTTAATAGTGGTAGCCAGCCAGGTGGATACTACAAAATTCCCTACCACAGTGCTATGGTTTCCTCACGATGTTTTCCTTCACCGATAATTCAAGCTCATTGTAGTTTTCGAACCCGGGGTAACTAGAACTGAGCTATTATCGCTTTAAAAAGTATTTTTACATTATTTATTGTGTTTCATTAAACTTTTCCTACCTTTTTCAACCATGCTTTGTTATTCCCGTGTAGTAGTAGTCCTGATAGTACCTATAGATAAGCTTTTAGACTAGAATCTCACCAGGGTAACTCAATATGTGAACAATATTTGCAACTCAAAGAAAGTGTCTCACCTTACAAAATACCGCAGCCAAATAACTTTTTAGCTATGATAGATAGTAATAATAATAATAATAATAGCCTTATATTATAAATTAGTTACAAAATATTTCGTTTTTAACCTAATGTTAGTAAATGACTCTAGAGATACTTAAAATGTATACTTATTTATTTGGTGTTAAGTATCATTTATTATCGTTTTTGTGGTCTCCCCACATTTCTCTTTCCTTGTGGGCCGTTCCATTTAGTGCTTTTAAGAGTCCATCTCTCAAAACAAAATCAAAATCAAAAAGTCATTTATTCAGTTTAGGCCCTAGCAAGGCACTTATGAACGTTTACATTGGTACATACAGTTGAATTGACCACCGGTTCGGAATACACTTAAACTGAGAAGACTCCGGCAAGACTCTGATCGGGGTATCTCGCTACATGACCGACCCAGTGCCATTTTAGATTTAGTGCTTGATATAGTGCATCTGTAAGCTTTGTCTTTTTTCTTATTTCTTTACTTCTTACTTTATGAATTTTCCTTAGACTTAATATGCTTCTCTCCAGATACAGAATTCGAATCTCCAAAACGAATGGAAATGTCCCATTTTCATTAGACAGGGCATTTCACACTTAGCAGAATAGTTACGAACAAAATACGCTAAAATGTTTACCAAACAAGCGATACCCATAAATCATCCAGAAACAAATCCATTTTATATCAATCATTCCAAGCCTACAGTTAATACCGTTCGGATCGAGGAGGAAAAAATCCACATTTACATAGGAGAAAGGCCGAGGGCCCTATTATGTAAATCGAATCACGTTGGAACCATTCAGATATGGTATCCGAGTCGAGATTTCAGCTCCGTGATCCAACGTAAAGTTATTGTGAATACCGTTAAAAAAACCACCGATACTCGAACCTTTGGTCCATCATCTTTCGTGAATATGTCGACGGTATACTGAATAGGGCAAAGTGAAATATTTTATACTTATTTCCCTGTAGTGCTATTTGTCGTTGCAACAAGCCTGAGATCGTTTTGACATACGGTGGCTGACCTATGTTTATTTGATATGAAAATATACCCCATGAGAGTATTGCACTACTTTTATCGAGGAAAATATGGTTATTATTTCTTCGAAGAATTTTATTATTTCAATAAGTAGTAGTTGACGGCCAAAATCATATTATAATGACTACTGAAATGGCACATCATTGAACGGGTTCCAAAATGAGCTTATTTCACGACGCTTCTAATGCTTCTGACCTGATATTAAATACGGAATTATTTTTTTGTACACGGTCTCGCAGTTTACCAAAACATTTCGTTTTAAATATTACAAAGATTGAGCTTATTCATAATAATTTCCTCAACTGTTGTTTCATTTGAGGTTGTTGAAAAACAAATTATTTTATTTTATGAAGAAAAATTTTATAAGACAACTTGAAGTGAACTGAACTAATTTACTCGACTTTAAGGATTTTATATTTAATCCTGACTTTTTTAATTTTACGCCAATTAATCTCTCTTATCAAATTTTTCATTAGGTACCTACCATCCGAACGGAAACAATTTGCCCTTCAATTTTTAATTTTCTTATTAGAAAAAAAAATTTCCAATTTCAGTTTTTTTTTTAATGATAGTATAATAATTATACTGTGATTCAAATTTTGTTCCTTTGATCAGATTCTTATTTGTTTTAAGCTTCCGTATCAAAAGCTATGATCTCAGAACTTTAACGTAGAATTAGTGATAAAATCCTCATTAGAAACTACGTTATGTTACTATTAGCCAAATGAGCAAGAGCTGTTTGCTGTCTATCCATGCGTATATATTATATTCGTATGTCTAGCTCAGATTGAATTACAGATCTGAAATTAAAAAATCTACACAATAATTATGTGCCAAATCGTAACTTAGTTTGTAAGCTTGCGGCATCCTGTAGAATTAATGACGTACTTGGCCGGTTTTTGTATTTTTAATTCTATTTATGATGATCACCAAACTAGCGGCGGAGGGTGTCTCTCCTTGTTTCGCTGTGCGTTACTTTTTGGCTCTGGTATAATTATGAGCTGTTAAAACGATCATCATAGCGTGCCGATAGTGTAGCTAGATATTAGAAACAATTAGCAAGGAAACCATCTGAAAAAGTGGTAAAAAGCAAATAACTCATAATTCAATTACACAAAAATGTGTAGACAGCAAACGTGAGAACTTGAACTAGTTGGTGGCAGAGTTCCACAGCTTTTCCCGTGACATTAAACCGAAACCCTTCCATTCCTACCCTTCATGTATAAGGGTGAACTATATTTTGTAAATTATTAAGTCATCCTCGTGTCATATTGTCACAAAGGGAAAAGGATATGTACATAAATAATGATGAACACTTGTAAATTTGCAAAATTGCATATTTTATTTTGGATATGAGAAATTAAATAAATGATTGTTCATTATGTGACGTTAACGTAACGTAAAATATTATAATCTTATCAAACTTGTAGAGAAAACCAAAATATCTATAACAGGTGGAGATTTCGAGAAGGCATATTTTCGAAACCTATGTTGGGTTAGCCATGCTGAACAACTTTTACTATGGAACCAATAGTGAATTCAAAATTATTTTTTTTTGCTTTCCTTAGTAAATGTCAACCTTGCTCGATCAAAATGTATGAAAAGTAAAAAAAAAAATTTGAGTATTCAGTGTTGGTCCCATAGTAAAAGTTGTTCAGCATGACTAACCCAACATGGGTTTCGAAAATATGCCATCTCGAAATCTCCACTCAGTATAATGAAATACTTACAAAATTGAACGTTATTAGTTATTTTTACAATTTTAACAGTACCTCACGATACTCTTCGATTAGCTACTACTATTTATTATTCTACTGGCAATTTATATTCCCTCAAGCATCATGGCTACATTGCTACATGATTATTAACATAATCATTGAAGATATCATCACGTTGCTACATAATCAACACTTTTTAGGGTTCTGTATCCGAAGGGTGCCAAACGGCACCCTATTCATAAGACTCCGTTGTCCGCCTATCCGTCCGTATGTCTGTCAGTGAGCTGTATCTCATGAACCGTGATAGGTAGATACTTGTTATTTTCACAGAATATGTATTTCTATTGCCGCTATAACAACAATTAATAAAAATGAAATAAATTAAAAAACCCATACTAAACATGTGTTTTTTTATTGCCTGCTTTTCAATTCATAGTCAATTTGAGTTAGTTAATGTTATTATTATTGTACGGAACCCTCTATGTGCGAGTCGGACTCGCACTTGGCCAAAAACATTCTGTAAAAAAGTACTTGTACCCACTAACGTATAAAGAATGTTCAAGGGCCAAGTCACACAACATTTAACTATAATAATAAAGGATTCGCAGTAAGAAACCTTAGACTTGGCACGACTTTTACTTTTTAGAGATAAAAAAGCAGCTCCATTGAGACTCCACACGCTTTTCATTCATATATTGAACTTAATTACAAAAAAATTGCTTACATTTAGGGCCTTACGGGATAGACAGAGAATATACTTAGGTTCAATTTTATAATTATTTAACACTTTTTAGTGCAGGGCTTTTTAAAGCGTGTTTTTTTAGTTTTTTTAAACTGTAATTTTTTTAAATAAAGTCTATTTGAAATCGACATGTGTGCTGAGCTGAGCACGATTTTAATCGTCAATGGAGCACTGTTCAAACGTCACATTCACAGTGAGCATTTCCGAAGCGAGTCGCATTCGAAAAGTTGGAAAAGTTGAAATTTCTACATGCCAGGGATGCTTCATGTATGGAAATGCCATTAGAAGCATTATATTTACATTTTGTTTTGTGAACGCGAGACAAGAACGATGACTATTTGTTTATATGTCATAGCCATATTGGCTTACAAATATTAAATTTCAATTCCTCACTTTTTAATTGAATGTTCAGTTTATTTCCTTCTTTTGAAAATAGCAAAATTTTTTATTTTTTTAAATCGGGTGTTCTTCTAATGTGATTAAATACGGTGAAGTTATTAAATACATTTTAATAAATATAAGGATGTTTAGGATCGTCGTTCGATAAAAAGTAAGTGATTTAGTTGTTCGTGAAAATAAACGGGTTTTCAATATTCTGTAGATAAAAAGATAACATAATTCTATGAACTGTCAAAAATGAAAATTATTTTTCGAATACAAATAGTTTTGAAAGGAGGACAATAGGAAAATTATATTCGTGTATTTCTGCGAACTGAAAATTCGATAAAATAATAGATAGATAAAACCGCCGACGAGTCTCAGCCTGACTCATTCACCGAGGGTTCCAAACTTCCTTAGACGTATAATTTCATGGTTTGGAGCCGTAACTGTAGAAAAAAACCGGACCTATAATGTCTATCTACTGTAATTATTTTTTGATTTTTGGCTTTGCGAATTCCTAAGATAAGGGTATTTGTGTTGTCATTTTTCATCACAAGTCAATAACTCTGCAACATAATAGAAAATAAAATCCTGTATTAGTATCTCAAATGATATCCATTGTAGGTAGCCCCACTTTGAAATTTTTGTTACCCATTTCGGCCGCTTTTGCAAAGAAACTATTTTTTTCATTTGCAATAAGATTCAGTAATCAATGTTTATAAGTTTATAACTATTCCAAATTTCAAATCAATAGCTTCAGTGTTTGCTGAAATTTAGTGCTGTGACAAACAGAATGGCACCATAAGGTTTCCTTTTTGATTTGGAACCCTAATAACGACGCTGTAGGTACCTATACATAAATGTACCACACAACTAACTTCCAGAATAATTTTATAGCTTCGTGTTGTGCATATTGCGGTTGTGGCTGGGAAATGCAAAATGAGTTGCAAGTGACAGCCGCAGCCACGAGTGCTTCTAAAAGATGGGTTACAATGGAAATTTCTATCTGAAATGTTGTAAGGAATTCACAAGATATATTGTTTTATTGATGCAACTTGATGTGGTTTATTGTTGCCTTTCTGTTTTCGTGTTGTATTAAACTTATTTGGTTTCAATTTGAAAGCTTGGTTTAGCCCTACTTTTTTTTCTGTTTTCATGGGAGTTTAAATATTTTTCAAGTTATCGGCACATTAAACATATTATTTGAAGAGCATTTTATTGTTAATTATTATGTTAAAAATATATATAAAGTGTAAGGTTGACTTTTATTTAATTGGAGTGTTGGATGCATTGAATTAAATAATTCAATGGTTGGATGGAATTAGGAGGAGAGTGGCAGCACTCGTGAAAAAAGTGGTTGCACGGGAAAGGGATGGAATTCGGTGATAAGATCGCGGGCGGTCGAGCTGGGCGCATCGGTGGGGAGTTGCTATTTTACCCGTGCCTATAATTTTGAATAATGTACGTGTAATTAAAGTGACAATTTAATTGTGAAATGACGACAATAAAGCTATTGGGTTCATGAGGAGTTTGTTGCATCGCTTCTTCTCCTCATACGGGACCTTTTCCGAAGCGATGGTACTTATAACGTTGTTTGATTTCCAACAAAAGGATTACTATATTACAAAAAAAGTACGTACATTGAAAATGAAACGTCGAGTCAGACATGATTATCATTCACCTGCGTCACACCTACGCTTATTACAAGCTTTTATTTAGTTTCACCTGTCCCGGTGTGTGTTTGTGTGTTTGTAATCAAATGTTTGACCTACTTCCCGCTCTCCGATTGAGCTAAAATTCTGAAACATATGTAAATCGGATAAAAATGCAATATTATTATGATATGGAGCTGATCTGATGATGAAACTGGTGGCTATAGGAACTCTGTGATGAAACGACGTAACCCATCGAGTTTGATTCGTCTTGACGAGGACTCTGGTTCGACAGCCGTTCGTCGACAATTATTAAAAAGCTTGTTTAAGAAAAATCTAAGTAGCTATGCAATCTTTTTATATTAGTGCTAAAAGATTTAAAATCTCTGCTTGTGTTTCAACCCGTTATATTTTCTCCCCAGATACGACTAAAGAATATACATTTGCTTCGCTTTATCGTTGAGGCGGACAGGAAACAATTTCAAAGGTCTTATTTTTAAACTTCACCAACAGTTTCTTTATCTTTTAAAGGAAAACATGAATTTATGGCGTCAATTATTTAAGAATCAGGCGTTTACATAATAACACCTTTAAACTTACCTTTAAATGTTGGTTATATTGATGTTTTTATAAAGTAAGTAAAGCTTCTGAGTCAACAATGTATCTTTGTAAAGGTTTTGTGTGTTCGAGTATTATTGGCACTTTAAAAATTAATTGATTTGATTAAAATTCTAATTTGAAATTCCTAGGGTGTCCACTGTATTTTAACATGAAAAATCTAGGATATAATGTAATAAATACTGACATCGTAATTTTCAGATTTGTTTTTAGAACCTCACATGTTGCCGGTATGAAAAGTGTCAAAATGAGTTATAGCTGTAACGCCCCCGGGAGAGTAACTCACATAAAGTGCACAGGCGACTGTGTGTCCCAATGTATGACCATCGCAGCCTATCGTACACGTTATCCGTAACGCAATTCCAAATTTAAATAAAACAGAAAAAAAAACATATCTGGTTTTGGTATGTATTGTTATATATGGAAGGTCAATATTATTTTTAAATAAAGAACAGAAAGTAAAGCGAACCTTTTTTTAAAATGATGAGAAATGTTCCATATTCGAAATCCATATCGATAAAGGGAGCGTTGAAACTGGACCGTGCAATTCCATCGAAGCAGATTACTGTCGGATACCATATGGAAAATTATTCTTCTGACCTATTTCTTGGAAGCGGAGAAAGGAAAATTCTATTTGAAACATTTCACAAGATCTCTGATGAAGCAAAGAAATATTTTTTCATGAAACTTCAGTCACATAAGGTGGCTTTAAAAAGTCTTCAAAAAAGCTTCGGGATAAAAGCAAGAAAAGAAAATAAGGTTTCATGATTTATTAATTAATAAATTAATAATTTTATTATTTTGATTTTCATGATTATTAGGAATTCAAATAGTTAATATTCTCTGTTTAAATATAATTTCAGTGACCCAACAGTTATACTTAACGTAACACAGGTATGTACTTCAAATGGCCGTCATTGGGGACTCAATAAATTCCAATTTATGATAATGGATTGTAGAGGACCATTAACTCTCTAGGGTTCTTTGTGTAAACTCTCCGGAAAATAAAGTGAAATTGTCTTTGTGTTTTAACAGTTCGATAGTGAAAACTCCTTAAATGTTTATGTTTTAGCGACGTTTTATTTATTATTTATTATATTTTTACCCGACTGCGTGACAGCAGAAACAGGGTAATGTTTTTCATGAGTATTTTTGTATTTTTTTTAAATTTATACAATTTTGTTAGAAACATAAAGAATTTTTTTTTTCTAAACATTAGATTTGATGTCTTTTAAATACTCATCTTAGACTTCTTATTTTTTTTTTGTATTTGTAGCATATACCTAAATATAACTCACAATTTATATTATATTTTTTTTTGTATTAAAATAAAAAATTTAACAAGAAATTGGTTCATCTAGAAAAACGCTTTATTAAATTCAACAAGTTATATTTTTTTGGGAGCAATGAAATTTATTTATTTTATTATAAATTAAATTATTTACAATTTAAACAATGTTTAAAAATATTAATGAGCAATATTGATAGAATATAAATTAAGAAGCGAGCTTATTGCCTGGTTATTATTATAATACTTAATTTTTTACACGTGAAATAAATGATTTTATGATTTTATAGTTATAATAAAAGCTTTAATATAACTATAAAATTTGGTATAGTAAAAGTTATAAAATAAAACCGGCCAAGTGCGAGTCGGACTAGCACACGAAGGGTTCCGAAAAGACGTCTCTTATGTGGGGCCCCCTTTAATTATATTTCATTTTCAATATTTGCTGTTATAGTGGCAATATAGATGCACATTCTGTGAAAATTACAACTGTCTACCTATTATGGTTCATGAGATACGACCCCTTGACAGACAGACGAACGAACGGACGAACGGATGGTCGGAAGGATGGACGGATAACGGATGCTTAGTAATAGGGTCCCGTTGGCACCCTTTGGGGAAGAATCCCTTAAAATATTTCTTTACTAAGTCCAGCCGTTTCTTGACCACATATCCATAAAAGTTATGTACCTAGGTGAAATTAATAAATCACACAAAACACTGCTTACAGCGCTGAATTACCATTGGGTAGCTTTAACATATTGTTTTGATGTATGGCCTTAAATTAATATTCCCCAACATTTCCCCCTTTGTTCGTTCGAGCATATATCTTTCGGAACAAATGTTATAGCATTTGCTACGAGGCTATTTACGACTAAACCGGTGTTTTTAACGTTTTTTGATTTACATTAAAGCAAACCTAGTAGAAAACTGACCAAGTGTGGAGAGTTTCTTGAGTAGATTAAATCAATTAAAATTAGTAGGTATGCTATTATTTATAATATAATTGGACTGTTTTACAAAAAAAACTTAAACCGACTTCAAAGTACACTAAGAAGTAATCAAATCCTGATCTGATGACAATGGGACCAAACGGGAAGTGTACCCTTTCAAATAAAAAAAGAATTTTCCAAATCGGTTAATAAATGACGGAGTTCTGAGGTAACAAACATTCGAATTGAGAACCTCCTCCTTTTTTTGAAGTCGGTTAAAAAACGAGTTAAATAGTACAATGTCAGTTTGAAAATAGTACAATGTGATACATGTGTGCAAAGTTGGTAATTATAGAGCAGGCAGTATTAAGCGATAAGGAAGCCGAGACTGTAATGTTTAATGCACACGTATGTCATTACGACGTTTTTCAACACACTTGCGAGGAAAAAAAACAGACTTGTATTTTTTGAAGTAGATTTTTTGATAATAAAATCAACCACACAACGTTAACAAATATGGCGCGCAAGATTTTTTTTAGTTTACAGCGATGCGCTGTCAAACCTTTTTTACCCATTTAAATTAAGAATGCTTCATCTAGTGATATACAAACTTAACATAATGGGGATAATATCATAAACACTAGTGCGGTAATGTAAAGTAAAAAGCACTAGTTCGTAATAAGTTGTCTTATGATACTAAAATCGGTGCAATCAAGAGCCACTTTACGAGCAAGTGTGTTGAAAGTTGAAAGACATAAATGTAGGCTTTTCGAAAAAACCTTTCGTGTTATTAACGTAACTGACAGTTAAATAATGGTGGTTAAGCTTTTTAGGTTCACAGTCAATTACTATATTTTAACCAAGTGTATGACTCAATTTCATTGCGGTATAATTTGGCCCAAACATAAAATAACAAAAAGCATAAACGCTGAGTTAATCTACCTATAGTTATTACTTATGAAAATTATTCAGCGCGTTTTTAGTAAGTCTTGGGGAAAAAGAAGTTGAAAAAGCATTTTGAAGCCCCACGTCAAATTGAATTTGATTCATGTAAAGATAAAATTCAATTACATAGCGTGAAGTGCTTTAAAGCGCTTTTAGGAAAAGTACAATAAAACCACAGCAAAGACGGGAAAAATACCTACAGTGGATTCATATAAATGGGAGAGAACAATTGCTTTCAACTGTTGTGATAACTGGTTGGAATTATATTCAAATTACATTTTAACATTCTCAACTTTTATATTAAATACTGTTTGGGAGTAATATTTTACCCGAGTGCATAATATTAATCATAACTAATATTATAAATGCGAAAGTTTGTTTGTTACGCCTTCACGCCTCAACTATCATCTCAACGGATCATCATGAAATTTGGCATGCAGGTATACTTTTTATGCCGGAAACGCGGGTGAAACCACGGGGGACAGCTAGTTACACTATAACTATAAAACTTGTTTTTTTAACTGTGTATAGTAGGCCTGTGTTTGACCACAATCTCACCATGGTAAGTGATGATGTGGCCGAAGGTGGTAAGCACACAAAGGCTAGAAAGAACTGGCTCTCAAGTGTAGTTGTCGAAACATACCAATAGGTGTAGCGATAGATTTTCAACATAAGGGTAGCCAGCCAGATGCATCGCCAGGTTGCTTAAAATTTTAATAGGATTAACCACATGATTTAAACAAATTTCTTATCAGTTTTAGTACAGTAGTACCCAACTGATATGGCTTACCGATGTACCTGCGCAGAAGATAAATTTTCAAAGCGCGGGAAATGCTAATGGTCAGCAGATGCCGCCATGTTAGCGCGCGCCGTGCGGAGGGGCATGACTTGCGAGTGAGACGAAACTAACAGCTGCAGTGTATTATGAACCTTATAGTAGTGATCTAAGGTTGATTGTAAGTTTTAAGCATTCTTTCATTAATCTTCGGGCCATACTTTCTTTTCTGTGCGAACGATGATTCACGAAGCGCCTTATCAGTTGGGTACTACTGCGTAAGTGTATACGTTATCAATATAAGTTTAAAAGGGAAATATCAAAAAGAGAACGTAGGTATCCAATTGATAGATTTACCAACATTCATTGAATACAATCCGATGCAAATAAAGACGGAAACTAATAAAACGCCAGCTCGAATAGCATCAAATAGCTGGCGCGCTAGCAACAAGAGTTCATTTTGTATGCAACGGCATGAATGCATGCAGCGTATGGGTACTATTCCAGAACTGACGGTAATATGAACAGAATTAAATAATTTCATGTCACGGTAGCAATTTCTGAACAATTTTTAGGGTTCCTTACCCAAAGGTGGTAAATTCAACTATAATTATGTAAAAACTTAACGTTCATAAGTGCCTTACCAGGGTCAAAACTGAATAAATGACTTTTTGATTTTGATTTTATTTTGATTTTGAAGGGTGCCAAACGGAACCCTGTTACTATGACTCCGCTGTCCGTCCGTCCGTCCGTCTGTCTGTCAGTGGGTTGTATCTCATGAACGGTACAAGTTAGACAGACAACAAAAATTTCAGAGAATATGTACTTCTATTGCCACTATAACAAAGAAATATAAAAATTGTATAAAATTAAAAATTTACCAGGCGCACATTCAAGAAACGTCTTTTGTCGTTTTTTTCATAGCAAAGTTTAGTTAGTTAATATTGTACGGAACCCTCCGTGTGCGAGTGCGACTAGTACTTGGTTGGTTTTTAATATTGCACTGGAATGTGTTCGGACTATTTGTAGTCTTGAGGAGATACTATGCATCTCACGTTTAATCATAGTGAAGTTTACGCTACTGCATTCCACTGTATGAGGATAAATATTTTTTAATGAAATATAATGTAAGCATATGCAGCAGTGATAGTAACGTCGGATACTGAGACGAAGTTCCCGGGCTTGAATCCTACAAAGCTTGAGATTTCGGTGAAGAAGACGTCGTGAGAAAAACATAGCACGGGGTTAGGTAAGATAGATGTAGTACCACCTAGCTAGCTACCACCCACCGATTGAAAATCTATCACAAAAGCACCTATCGGTGTGTTCCAACAGCTGAACTTGAGAGCCAGTTCCTTATAGGATTTGTGTACTTACCACGTTTGGCCAGATCATCACTTACCATGGCTAGATTGTGGTACACAGGCCTGATATGTGAAAAATATCACAGGATATTTATTCGTATACGATGCTAGTTGCGCCCCGCAGTTTCACCCGCGTACCCGAGGGATATCCTACCCTTTCCTACCGTTAAGTTTTCTTAAATTTTCTATGCAACTAACTTAAATTTTTTCCGTAAGAATCTTCTCTAGAATATTAGAAAACTTTAAAAAAACATGCATGAAATCGGTAGAGTCGTTCTCAAGCTATGGCGTGACCAAGGGAAATAGGGATTCATTTTTACACATAGAGGTATGATCGCATTAGCTTTGCTGGGATTGACAATGGAAGTTCAAGATTGCGGTACGCAGGTAGATTATCATTTTACACCAAAATACCAAAAGTAACACAACGTACAAATAAATTACTGTGACCAAATGTTTCAATCTGCATGCTTTTTGTTCTAGGTTAAAAGATTACCTATATTTTAAGGGACATCAACAAAAATCGACACGGCAGCATACAACATTTTTTTAAGTGCGCACTTCCTCCTAAGTCCTTTTTTTTTTTTTTTTTTACGTGGGGAAATCCTCATGGATACCCGGGCACTCCGGGGGGAGCGGCCGGGTTATGTCAGACTACTACTGACTAAAACCCCACGGCGTTCCTACCTGTCGCTGCCGGCTGGATATACGGGGGCGCCGAAGCATTCGTCCGCGTATTCAGCAGCGACGGCCTGCGAGGAGGCCTCCTCTTCGTCGACGGCAGAGCCCGGAGCTATTGTCTCCGCCGTCTCCTCCTGAGTAGCGTGCGGGAACACACGCTCCACTACTCGGGCCCGATGTTGATGGGCGGCAGACTCCCCCGAGTCCGCCACCCTTGGGCCCATGTTGGGGGGAAGGTGGCTCAAAAAAGCCGCCCTCCGACGCCCGGTTCTCCTGCGGCGGATAGCCAGGGTGGTAGTGTCACGTTCCGCCGCCTCCTTTGCGAGCATAACTCGCTTGCAAAAGGAGTGGAGTGCGTCCCACTATCTCTCGCTGTCAACCACAGCGTGAACCACGCTTGGCAGCGAGAGATCAGTCCCCACTTCGGCGCAGAGCGGAAAGCCAACCCTTATTTATATTCGCACAATGTTGTAGGTTTATTTTACTAAATTGGTAAACAGTAGGTGGTGTTTTCTTTACCACAGTAAAGTTTGTGGAACTATCGCTGACGTTGCTTGATTATTCTTACTAGTAATTCTTGTTGTCTCTTACAAAAATGTGAGTGTTTAAAACAATACAAGCATGATGATTTATTCCGACGTAACCGTTCCGCAATCTCAAGTTTAGAACGTAATAGTCCTCATAAAGATCCACTATAACCTTTACGTCACTATATTTTGATGCATAAAGAGCAACTATAGGTAGTTTACAACACGGAATAGAGTTGTATCTGCGTCCTTTCCTATATGAGTAAACGTTCTTATTTTAGATCTTTTATAGGACTAATCAAAACTCTGATTAGTGTTATCAAAAACGTTGACAATTTTTTTTTCAGAACGTGGTTTTTCTTGTTGGCCATTGAATACACAGAGATGTACCTACCTAATACTGGTATTTGCATTTTTTTTAACAATAAAAACAATGTCGACTTCGAATCACGCACATAATTTTTTGTGCATAAATGAGTGCAATAAAACGTCATAGTAAAAATAATTTCATTTGCATGTCCCGAATCTACCCAGACCCGTAATTATGTGTAATAAATATGACAGAACAAAAAGTATCAAGTATCATATGCAGTAAGAATGTCAGTTATCTGGTTTCCATAGTACTAGCTCTGCTTAGTTTGGGATCAGATGACCGTGTATGAGGAATATCCCAGGATATTTATTTATTATTATTTATACCCCAAACATTACGGTATCTTATTATATTTTTATAAGTTAAGAAAATAATACACATAATTGAGGATGTAAATATATTAATTTAACGTCAGCCCTTATTTACATAACGCGATAGTTAACGCAAAGTAGGCTCATTTCACCATTACACCGTTGACCTTGACCTCGAGGAAACAATAGGGACCGCCTTGCTTATCTCAGATGACCCCAAAGATAATCAGTATTATACCCAAAAGGCACTTTTACGCAGATTTATTAAAAAAAGGTTGTTTAAAAAGGTTGTTGCTGCTAGGAATTATTTTTAAAGAGAATAAATTTATAATATCAGCTTCAGAGTCAGGACTGATCTTTATGTTAGATTCATACGCGTTGTCTGTCAGCCAGTGTAAGGCTGGTTTCACAGTGATGCTTACCACCGCACCGGCGCCGGCGTAAGCGCGACTATGAAGACTATGTTGTTTTTTTATACATCTAAGTCGGTAAGCATACGGCCCGCCTGATGGTAAGCGATTACCGTAGCCATATGGACGCTTGCAACACACGAAGTATCGGTCACGCGTTACCGACCTTTCCCCCCTCCCCAATGAGCTTTAGCGTGTATTATTTTTTATTAGTTTTTATGTCACTTAGGCCCACTTCCGTCAACCTGGGTTATCTTAATAACTGAGAATTAGTTTTTATGTCACCTAGGCCCACTTCCGTCAACCTGGGTTACCGATAACTGAGAATTAGTTTTTATGTCACCTAGGCCCACTTCCGTCAACCTGGGTTACCGATAAC
Source organism: Polyploca ridens (assembly GCA_951394255.1). NCBI lineage: Eukaryota > Metazoa > Arthropoda > Insecta > Lepidoptera > Drepanidae > Polyploca > Polyploca ridens. The sequence goes on along the minus strand of OX596249.1, from coordinate 16,158,064 downwards.
TGAGAATTAGTTTTTATGTCACTTGGGCCCACTTCCGTCAACCTGGGTTATCTTAATAACTGAGAATTTGTTTTTATGTCACTTAGGCCCACTTCCGTCAACCCGGGTTATCTTAATAACTGAGAATAAGTTTTTAGTCCATAAACGGCCAGCCCGTTGAGCATCTCTTTAATTTTGTCTCGGGAACGGGCGATAATTCGCAGTCTTTTAGTAAGATAAAGAGTTCACTATTTAGGATTTCGTGTCGAGTTGATAACAGCCTTATGTTTATACTGTGAAAGATATTTACTCCAATCTTGATTACTTTAAATTAAACTGTATTTTTTGTTATTTCAAGAAACAGTATTTTTTGTAATTTTTTATATATGTGAGAACCGCGTTTCAGACTGCACCAGACAGGTCTGCCAAAAGGAAGAGATGGTAGGAGATCGTACGGAGAGCCGTGTCTGCCTCTACCACCAGAGAAGACGTGAGAACATAAACAAAGGCCTTGCTAAGGAGTGGATATTCGAACGAACGTTTTCACATCCACTGCTAATTATTTCTCTCGGCTTTAAAGATGATTTTAATTTTAATTTCGATGAAAGAAACCGGACTTGCGTTCAATGTATGAATACAAAAGATGCACTTACAAAAGCCGAATAAAAGTTTCTATACGGAGTGCCCCACGGAAGGAAAGTACTTTGAATATATTAAATAGCAGAAGACATTTAATTTTTAAATAAGTAGGAACATTTTTTTTGCCAATATTGTAAGGAATTTCATGGATTTCTTTTAATTAAAGATGCTATGTTATTAGGAAGGTATTGATCCTTATATTGACCTTTGCAATCGCTCATAATAACCCAGGTTTTTTTTTGCATTACGTTCAACTCGTTTCAGGCAAATGATTATTATACTGAGACCTTGTTTTATTTATTAATTTATTGATAGATTACGAATGTAAATAACAAAACAATAATTAATCAAAACTTAATAACAAAAAAGAATAAAACTAAACTAACTTAATCTAATTAATAATGAAGCGCTCGTGGTGTAGCATGATAACCCGTTCTTAATCGATCGGCAAATTTAAGCTACCACCGTCGTGGTCGGTACCTGGATGGGTGACCGCCTAGAGGTATTTCAAATCGATCGTTTCCGTGCTTCGGAAGGCTCGTAAAGCCGTTGGTCCTGGTTATCACTTAATTGTTATAGTCATTAAGCTAGTTGGATGCCTCCTAGGCAGCTTGAAAAAATACAACAGTACGGTTGAGCACTACCTCCACCGATCCGCAGTGGGCATGCGTGGTGGAGTATTGCCCATTCCCTTTCACCCTCATTTATGAAAGGAGGCCTGTGCTCAGCAGTGGGACATTATAAATTATATAATAAACTAATAACTAAAACTAAGAATTAATAACAAAAAAAAATATATTTGAAAATGAAATGAAAACTTCATTCATTTCTTTCTGTGAAATCTTTATTCAAAATTTTAAGTACTTTTTTTTCTGGGTGTATTATTATACGAACATTTCGTGTATTCTCATAAAGTACACCACTTCGTGTGCACACGACCATATCGCGAAGTAACATTGTGTTTCACAATACATCACTTATTTCGCTACAGTGGGCGTACAGAGTTAGGCGGACCACCTACACTGTTAGAAGTCCGCCCACCTTAAAATGAATATATGTATTCTTGGGAATATTCCGAGAATATATGTCAAGATGTCGAGGCATTATAAAGCTGGAAGTTTATTATAGGAACATGAGACATTGGCCCTGATTCTGTTGTTCACAACTAAACTAATTTTAATCTCACTATGTCTCTTTCTAACAAAGAACATAATAAAAGGATGTACGAAATTTAGTCCTGTCAAATTAGTCCAATGCTTGTTTTCAATATAAATTTAGTCGCCATCTATCGTGATTACGCCTAAATACACGCAAAATAAGACGGCAAAGATTCATTTTACAACTTAAAATATGTTCTATCCTTTTTCAATAATGTTCGTAAGAGATGAGATGTGACTAAAATTAGTTTAGTGCGATTTACAACAGAATCGGCACCAATGACACTTTGGCAGATATATTATATTTAACTAACAAGAAGTATTTTTTCCTACTAAAAGGTATGCCAACTAATAAACAATAAAAAGGTAAAGGCCTTTCAAATTAATTCTTAAAACTTTAGAACCTAAATCAACAGCATTCTAAGCTTATTAGTACAGGAAGGCAATCTCACAGCTTCTAGATACGGCACTTTGCTTTAATAAATTCAATTTCCGTTACACGTAGCCACACTGTGCTCTATTTCATTGTGGATTTAGCTTAGTACATCCAACAGATCAAGTTACAAAATCTAGTGTAACTGTTGTACAGAAATATATGTAGTATTATATTGTAATAGAGTTGATAATCCCTTGAAAAGATTAGATTGGGTAGTGGTTTATATGCGGTCAACTGTAAAGGTAAATCCCGACAAATTTACATTATGCGTGTAATGAATCGGGAAGATTGTCTTGATAACGTTTGTTTTCATTTTATGGTACAAGCTGGACTCCGTTTGATTCATAACTGGGAGTAATAGTGGTTGGCTTAGGAATCAAGCAGAGCTAATACGGTGTTTTTTCATAAGCTAGTAGACTAGTAAACTGCAATATGTGAGATTATATATGCTCTAAAATATACAATAAATATGTATAAATTACAATCCTATATAGAAAATGTTTCAAGGCTTCCGCCGCTTTCGATTACGGCAAGGTTTCCAGAAGGCTGGCAGCGTCTCCTTTGGATAGCCAAGCTGATGCATTGGCAGAAAAAGCTCCACGCTCGCTGATCTCCGGAGGCCTCGATCAATTTTTATGACAAAGTGCGAGCAAAACGACGAGCTTTGGACCCCCACGGTCCCATGGTCTCGACCGCCAAAGACATAAAAATATAATTTGGTCCAGTCAATGCCTATTTTTTGAATTTTGAATTTTCCGCACTGGCCGCAGCTGCTCCTGCAACTTTACAAGTCGGCAGTAAGTGAGATAGCGCGACTGTATCAAATGTATGTGTGTATTTTTGTATTTCATGTAAATCCTTATCACGCTTGAAAAAAGCTTGAGTGCAGCATAAGACTTTAATTTCAACGCAGTATATTATTTATGATGTGGTAATAGTAAAGTAATATATGCCCAACAATATTCAGTAACGAGAAGAGGACTGTATTTTTTTAATGGCTCGCTCCGTTTTTATAAACTTAGTGATCCCTAGAGACACTAGAAGACTTGTCATTATTGCTCTATTAGGTGTAATAAAAAAAAACAAATAACAAAAGTCACACGAAAATTTTTAGAAACAAACCCACTTCTAACTAAATAGAATAGGAAATATCTGAAATACCTCACGTCACTACATTCAGTAATTTAATAATGGCGAATAACATTTCAGTAATAATATTGGCCGATTATCACACTGCCACGCGCCTACGCGCGTAGGTGCGTCAGGTTGTGGGAGTGCAAATCTGCATCATCGTGCTGGTTTTTTACGCACTCACGCGCGTTGTTGCGTTTTGTGGATTCACAGCGGCTCTTACTCATTCCATACAAAATCACGCACGGCACTACGAGACTCGGTGTGCTATACCTTACGTATCGCGGGGCGAGGCGCATGTAGGCGCGTGATCTGTATGAACGCGCGTGGATGCGTTTTCTGTGTGTTGGACTGTGCGTCTTTTCTATACAAACGGAGATACTTACAAGCAACGTTAAGAGACGCATTCACGCGCTACGCTGCGTGGTGCGTGGCAGTGTGTTAACCGCCTTATACAAAGCACACTCACGTGTGCTTAGCAAACCTTGTAAAGTGGATGTTATGCTTGCTCCATGGCTGCTGTTATTATTAACCGACTACCGGTTGGCTACAGAATAAATAATATAGAGATACCATCAATATTTTGGTGGTGGTAAAGTGCAGTGTAGTGTTAGCGGATCGGTTAGCCGAAATACAACTGATATTTACTTGACTATTACTGGAAAAGATAGATATAGATAGTAGGAGTTATGTACGAGTTAAGTAGGATTATATGTTATGTGTGATATAGTTAAATGGAATACTAAAATAGGCATAGGCAGGCATGTATTTGACCATTCTCTCACTATGATGAATGCTCTCAAATACAGCTGGTCGATTATATCAGTCAGTAGGTTCTTGACGACAAACTTTCAACTTAAGAGTGTCAGCTAAGAACTTACTACAGGACACTTTGTAGTAAGTTCTTGGCTGACATACTCGTGCTATGGTTGACTCCTGACCGAAAGTCAAAAATCATTATAAATTTTCCTTATAAAAATCTTTTTTCCATTTTTAACCGACTGCAAAAAAAGGAGGAGGTTCTCAATTCGAATGTATTTTTTTTTTTTTTTTTTTTTTTATGTTTGTTACCTCATAACTCCGTCATTTATTAACCGATTTGGAAAATTCTTTTTTTATTTGAAAGGGTACGCTTCTCGTTTGGTCCCATTGTCAGCAGATCAGGATTTGATTACTTCTTAGTGTACTTTGAAGTTGGTTTAAGGTTTTTGTAAAACATTATCAAGTCATCCAAGTGCCAATCAAACTATGCTATATTTCCAGAATATAATTTTCTGCTTGATAATATTTATAATGAAGCGCTCGTGGTGTAGCATGATTAGCCGTTCTTAATCGATTGGCAAAGTTAAGCTACCACCGTCGTCGTCGGTACCTGGATGGGTGACCGCCTAGTGGTATTTCAAATCGAGCGTTTCCATGCTTCGGAAGGCACGTAAAGCCGTTGGTCCCGGTTATCACTTAAATAATCGTTAAGCTAGTTGGATGCCTCCTAGGCGGCTTGAAAAATTCCAACAGTAGGTTGACCACTAGCCTACCTCCACCAATCCGCAGTGGGCATGCGTGGTGGAGTATTGCCCATTCCCTTTCACCCTCATTTGTGAAAGGAGGCCTGTGCTCAGCAGTGGGACATTATAGGCTGATGATGATGAATATTTATGCAGAACTTTTACATAGCTATCACATATACAGCAAAGGCTTTAGCTTTTATGTGAGATAGTCTTATCATCATTATCGCCTACAGATACATCGTTACACAGTAGTTTAAATTTTGATGTAAAAATAACCATAAAATCATACCGAACGGTCTCTATAAATTCTTCGATATATATGCAAATTACTTGGCTAACTTCACTTCGGTTCCCTTGAGAATTCTGACCGGTCCACTGAATTCACACGTTCTTTGTTACGTGTCGGTCAAGATATACAAAAGATGTCTTATAAAATTTGAGACTTTGTTATGACTTAGTGCATTGCTTAGCTTGTGTGCTGTAATCTCATCTCACTAATAATAATAATAATTAATAATTATTAATAATAATATAAATATTATAAATACGAAAGTTTAGATAGATGTTTGTGCCTCAATCACATTTCAACAACTGAACGAATTTGGATGACATTTGGCATGCTGGTCGAATATGTTCTGGATTAACAAATTTTTGTACCGAGAAAGCAATATATATCTCGAGTACGCGGGTGAAACCGCGGGGCACAACTAGTCCATTATACTTTTATGCATGGATTTAGATATTGTAATTTTCTATATCTTCTTTTTGTTATTTTTGCTTCCCAGACTGAAATATACATCCAATAAAGACAACCTTATTTCCAAAGAGGATCTTCATTATATAAGAACGTTATAGTAATATTCTAAATAGCTCAAGATATTTCGTCCCCAAAAACGTAATAAAGCGAATCGCAGGTACAATTCCGTAGGCAGAACATCCCATTTTATGAAATTATTATTACGCGAGCTAAAGCAAAAATACTCAAATACCCTTACAAAATTAGGAATAAGAGGAATCTTAAATTAAATTTCACAAAAGTTCTCTGAATTTCCCGTACAAAAGCAAAGAATATTATACAAAGGGATTGCAAAGTACCGTCACATCAATATGTAAGTAATTGCAAAAATTTAATTCCATTAAAAGTTCAGTTCTCTTGCTTTCGTGCACCTGACTGAACTTTACAATACTTATGTCAGTCATTTACGTATTTTACATGTAAAGTGATTATTTATTGCTTTGGTACATTATTAAAATGATTAACATAAATAAATTAAGTTTTTGTGTTAAAGTGTTAAAATTAAATTTAAAAAAAGTTATGTTTAGTGTAAAATTCCGAAATATCCAAATATTTTATTATTATTAATAACTGTTCGATAAATTACAACCAGCTAAAAATGTTTCTCTTAAAGTATTCAGCAAAAAAGGTTCAGTCAAAATTCGTGATAGTTTAATGGTATCATCAGCCGCTGTAACTTTGTTAGCAAGATCCACGTTACTTTTACAAGAGTGAATATTTTATAGACAAAACGGTTATCTTAAAGTTTAATCCGTGTAATCACTACAGAGAGGAACTTCGAGAAAGAGGTCAATCGATGAATCCAACTCGGCTGGGCAGCGTTCGGGAAGCTACGGCATATCTTCACGTCCCGAATACCTAAGAGTCTGAAGACAAAGGCCGTCAATCAGTGCGTGTTACCAGTGATGACATACGGGACAGAGACGTAGTCTTTTACTGCTGGCCGCATAAATAAGCTTAGAGTCACTCAGCGAGCTATGGAACGAGCTATGCTCGGAATTTCTCTACGTGACAGGCTCCGTAATGAGGACATTCGTAGGAGAATGAAAACGACGGACATAGCTCGTATAGATGGTAGGCTGAAGTGGCAATGGGCAGGCCACGTCGCTCGAAGAGCCGATAACCGATGGGGAAGAAAGGTTCTCGAGTGGCAACCACGTATTGGAAAGCGCCGAGCGGGACGACCTCCCACCAGGTGGAGCGACGACCTGGTCAGAGTCGCTGGGCGAAGCTGGATGCAGGCGGCGCAGAACCGTTCGAAGTGGAAATCAATGGGGGAGGCCTATGTTCAGCAGTGGACATTCATGGGCTGATATGATGAATCACTACAGAGTGAGAGCATTGGGAACTTCTCAGAATTTATTTCTGTCGAGTTTGTACCCTGTTTACCTATTTGGTTTCTTCCTCTTCGGCATATAATATTAATTTCTTCTGAAATAAACTTGATATATTTTCCGCTATATAGTGTTAAAAAAATCTGGGTGCAGAGAGGGAGTTCTACCTCATTATATAAAATTACTTTAATGCTAAAGAAAATAAAGGAGCTATTTAATTTTAAAAAATGGTATGTAATCCAATGTGAAAGTACCAAGTGGAATAAACCCTAAGTCCTATCTTTCAGCAGAAATGGTAATGTTTTAAAATTAGCGTAACTTTATTCCCTTAGAGCTAATGAGTTGACGAACCATTTGATACATAAGGGCATTAAACCCACATGTTTTCAAAGTCTTGCATATCTTTTAATAGAATTATGACTTATTTTAATATCTAAGTTGTACCTTGAAGAGCTCTTTTGCGCCTCGTTTGGAAAACCCCATATCGTAACGCTGAGGAAAATCTTTAACGTTCCTACTTCGGACCGTTGGGATATTATGATCTGGAATGCCACATCCCAATGGGCCGCAGTAGAAACCGACTTAATCGTAATATAGACTTGAGCCTGGCGTGAGGATGAACTCCAGTTCGTATCATCACTTGCCAGCAATACGATGGTACAAAGGTGATGATGGCACCAAGTCAAAAAATTCTTGAAAGAAATCCTCAGTTGGACTGGTCAGTGAGGGCAGCAACTTTAAGGGTTGAAGACATGCGAATATAGTCTTAGTATACTATCCCTTTTTGAGATAGTCTGTTAAGACCATATTCGCATACATTCCCACTTGAGTTATTGCTAGCTGCATTTACAGATTTCGTACGTCAAGGATCAAAAGACTATAAAAGATAGGTTAGGGTACTAGAAGCGTAAAAAATAGAAAAAAAAACCCATAAATTTTAATCGGAAAATTAACGTGAAAAGTATTTTTTTTTAATTATGTGTGTCTGTTAACGATACGAATGGCCCGCCTTTAGACCGATGCGAAGCAAGTTGTTCAAGCTGCCCAGCGAGGTGTGAGTAATAGTCAATATGCGGCACGCTAACGCATAACTTGTGCTTTATAAAGCTGCAGCCGCTTGCTGCAGCTTTAAAAAGGTTATAAAACTGCAGCAAGCGGCTGCAGCTTGGTGAATAAATTTCATATCCATATAAAATTAAGACTATCAAAATTATAAAAAAAAACTATTTCAATATCATGACTATACCTTCATTGAGACGATGGATAATAGTTATACATAGTATATTATATACTCTCTGGTAATAGTGTTATATTTTATTCAACACCAAACGTTGAATATTCCACATCACTAATTGATCAATCCACGCGCCTCGCCGGAAAAACATCAAAAACAAAGCTAACTTTTAACAAAAGCGACCATTAATACATTGAGTAGAATGACTCATTACTCGGAAAATAGCCATTTCCATTGAATTGACGACCGGCAAGCCAGTAAAATAAAAACGGACATAAAATAATAAATGGATATTAATGATTTACAGTCACATTGCAATATTATTGAGTTTATTTAATACATAGAATATATTTTTGAATACTCTTTAATGTTTTTTAATCAAGTAGAATGCATTTTTGCGGTTTCACTGACGTAAATCCTAATTTATTAATTTTTAATATTATAAATGCGAAAGTGAGTTTGTTTGTTTGTTTGTTACGCCTTCACGCCTCTACTACTCAACGGATCATCATGAAATTTGGCATGCAGATAGCCTATGGTATGGAAAAGGACATAGGCTACTTTTTATCCCGGTAACGCGGATGAAACCGCGGGGGACAGCTAGTATAATATAAAGTTAGGTACTTTCTGTGTATCTTTGGGGTTATAGTAACTTCCATGCAAATTTTAATCACAGTTTAAATAACTTTCCCAGGATTTTTTCCTATTTATTAAATGGCATTTCTCATTATTACAAAACGTTCTGCTCTTGAGCTTTAGTCGTAATTCCCTCTGTGAACTCATTATTGCTTCACACTTGATAAGCTCAGATCAAAGATGTTCTCAGATTGTAGATGAGCACTTAAAATACGGCCCGACAAATTAAATCTTATTACGGCGTCCTATTTTCAATTATACGGTATCTTTGATCGGAGGTATTCAACATGCTAATATCATAATAACGCACACATAGAATGATGACTGCAGGTGATTAGTATACTTCATCTCTCATCACTGAAAAAAATTATCTACAAAACTCGTTATGTAAGTTGACGTTTTGTTGTCGGAAAACTAACTTTAGTTGTCGGGAAACTAACTTTAGTTACATTTAATGTAAAATTTTGTAGTCACTTGTAGTCCATTTTGTCAGTGATACTAGAGTTATTTGATGTATTGTAAGCAAGTATTTTTGTATGCAAAGGGTATTTTGTTAGAAGAGCATATAAACTTGAGTGTTTATATTCTAGATATGAGATGATACAGTTGAGATCTCAGTTATATAATAGAAATTGAGAACTCATCAAAACAAAAAGAAGCCTAAAGCAAATCAATATAAACAGATACTCGTAAGAGCAAATTCCACCAAAAACATTCTGTAAAAAACTAGCCAAGTCTCGATGGAGCTGTTTGTTTATCTCTAAAAAGTAATGAAATCTAGACAAAGTCGTGCCAAGTCTAAGGTTCCTTACTGCGATTTCTTTATTATTATAGTTAAGAGGAAACGCTGGGAGCGTTTGTTCCATACAAACGTAATCCTCAGTTTCCTCTCTAGATAATGACACTAGAGCAATGATTATTTTACCATGCAATCTGTAGGTACCACTTACCTACAGATTGCATGGTAAATGCAAAAATGGGTATGTCCCTCGGTTGTGTTTTTCTCCATAAATTAATTATTATAAGAATTAGGAGCCATCTAAAAACACAAAAACTGTCAATTTTTACTGCCCTTATCAGACGTCCAGCAAACAAATTTGACGAATATCTTAATCTATATATATAAAATTCAAAGTCCTGACTGACTGACTGACTGATTGACTGATATATCAACGCACAGCCTAAACCACTGGTCCTAGAGACATGAAATTTAGAGGGTATATTCTTTGTGAAGAGTAAGTATCCACTAAGAAAGGGTTTTTCGAAATTCCACCCCTAAGGGGGTTAAATAGGGGATGAAAGTTTGTATGAAAGTCCGTCAGTTTCGAAGTTAGGATCCTGAAATTTTGTGTTTAAGCTGAAGATTGAAAATTAATTTATACGTGTCTCAGCGTTTTTAATAATTCCACCCTCGAAGTGGGATGAAGTTGTTTTGTTTTGTTTTATTGTTGTAGAAAAATATGTCATTTGTTTCCTGTAGGCCACGCGGGCGAAGCCGCGAGCAGAAGCTAGTAATATATAAAATGATAAACTGATTGTTGATATATCAGCCCACAGCCCAAACCGCTGGACCTAGAGATTTGAAATTTTGCACAAAGATACCTTATACAGTGGAGGCATCCACTAAGGAAGGATTTTTGGAAATTCCACCCCTAAGAGGGTAAAATAGGGGATGACAGTTTGTATGCAAGTCCGTCAGTTTTGAAGTTAGGATCTTAAAATTTTGTGTTTAGGCTGACGATTGAAAATTAATGTGTAGTTATCTCAGCGTTTGTGATAATTCCACCACCGAAGGGAGGAAAAGGGGGATGAAGTTGGGTATGCAAGTCCTTCAATTTCAAAGTAAACTTCACTAAATGTATTATTATATGGTGTAGGCATTCACTAAGGAAGGATTTTTGGAAATTCCACCCCTAAGAGGGTAAAATAGGGGATGACAGTTTGTATGCAAGTCCGTCAGTTTTGAAGTTAGGATCTTAAAATTTTGTGTTTAGGCTGACGATTGAAAATTAATGTGTAATTATCTCAGCGTTTGTGATAATTCCACCACCGAAGGGAGGAAAAGGGGGATGAAGTTGGGTATGCAAGTCCTTCAATTTCAAAGTAAACTTCACTAAATGTATTATTATACGGTGTAGGCATCCACTAAGGAAGGATTTTTGGAAATTCCACCCCTAAAAGGGTAAAATAAGGGATGAAAGTTTGTATGCAAGTTCGTCAGTTTTGAAGTTAGGATCTTAAAATTTTGTGTTTAGGCTGACGATTGAAAATTAATGTATAGTTATCTCAGCGTTTGTGATAATTCCACCATCGAACGGAGGAAAAGGGGGATGAAGTTGTGTATGCAAGTCCTTCAATTTCAAAGTAAACTTCACTAAATGTATTATTATACGGTGTAGGCATTCACTAAGGAAGGATTTTTAGTAATTCCACCCCTAAGAGGGTAATCTTAATAATAATTGACTGACTGACAATCAACGCACAGCCTAAACCGCTGATCGTAGAGACCTGAAACTTGGAGGGTGTGTTCTTTGTATGACGTAGGCATCCGATAAGAAAGGATTTTCCGATATTCTATCCCTATGGGGGTGAAAAACGGGGGCAAAGTTTGTATTCCCATACAACGTGATTCTTTGGTCCGATGTACTTCAAATTTTGCATAAACATTCTTTAACAGAATTGATGATAGACGTGTTTCATATTTTATTGAATCTCATCGCCTAACGGGGTTAAAAAGGGGTAGAAAGTTATTTTAGGAGTGATTTACATCGAAGTTGATATCAATACTCCTTAGTGCTTTTGATTTAACCCTGAGGTCAAACAATAAAAACCTATACGCCACTGATGGCCTCAACGACACTGATGTCGTTGAGGCCAAAAAAGTTTGGCCAAAGATATTTGTTGATGGGAGCAGTGAAACTGTGAAACTCTAATTCATAATATAATTTATTTGTGACTGTGTTGCCAGACGTCCCGATTTTTAGCCCAAAATTGAATGTCCCGCGCGTCCCGCTTTTCGAGGATTACTCGACGGTGAAATCATCGTTGGACGTAGAAGTGGGAAATTATAAAGACACCACTGCACAGAATTGGCAACAGCTTTCCCGTGACGCGTCTCGAAAAAACGGGGGAAAATCTCCGAGAATCGATTCCCGTGATTATTGAACTATTAACATACGTACCTACAAGTTTCTACGGAACTCTCGGTGCGTGAGTTGGACTCGCACTTGGCCGGGTTTTTTTAGTATGTCCCGCTTTCGGTGATAGAATCCCGCTTTTTTTTACTCAAGCAGTTACAAAATACCGCTTTGACCGAAAAAAAATCTGGCAACGCTGCTTTGTATATATTCTCAAAGATATTGTTTGGTGTGTAGTGATGTTGAATTGTTGTGTCATTGGCTGTAAAAGCCGTAGTGAACGAAATGAACCAAACATAACCCTTCATCGGTCAGTAGTTTTTTTTAACTGATATAGTAAGTATATAAAAGGATTACTCAAGTGTATTTTCTGTCAATATCATGCACAGTTGTACAGATAATTTCTTCTAAATACGATAAAAATCCAAATATATATGTAATTATGTCGAACTATCGCTATCTTCTTTGCTATACGCTGACAGCCTATCTACCTACAATTCTCTATCTACGCATTGCACCAAGCTTTTATGTGAGTTCAACTTTTTTTTAATTAAATCGTATTGAGTTTTTACGGCGCCGATCCCACTGACAAGAGTTCTAGAGTTCCGAGTTCCGAGTTGCACTCCGCGTTGACTGTAGGCTATATGGCGCCATTGAAATGAAAAAAAGTGTATGATGTGTGATCAGTAGCGAATATTGCAGAACTCTAGAACTCTAGACTGCTTGCTGTGTGCACAATCACGGAACAATAAAAACAAGTGCACAATAGTCAACACGGAATACAGAACTTGGAACGCGGAACTCTAGAACTCTTTCTGTGGGATCGGCGCCGAAATATTTTTGTCTGTCTGTTCCGGTACATAGTTAATGTTATAAAGAGTAGCTTAACTACTTTTATTTTTGAAAAATAATTAGAGTTCCGCGCAAATAAATTCAAAACGTTCGCGGGTGAAACCGCGGGGGTCTGCTAGTACAAAATAAAAGGAAAACCGACAGACATAGCCAAAGCCCTTCTTATTACTATTCTTGAAAAAAAAAGAAAATCGATCCAGTATTAGAGGAGGAAACTGGGGATACAAGTACAGATTGGTGCAATGGTGTCATGGAGCACCTGGTTTTGTACCCTTGTGTACCCTTCAACGGCCAAGTCACACAACATTAACTATAATAATAAAGAAATCGCAGTAAGGAATACAATAAGTAAGCAATAAGTCACAATACAATACAATAAGTAAGTATCATCATGCTATTTAAACTTACCCCAAAAAATTTACTGAATATAAATACCATTATCATCTGCCTGTTCTGTTCCTAATCATTTGAGGTCGGCGCAAATATAAATACCATGTGCCCCAATATTAAAGATAACCCCATTACGGCTATCTTTAAAATTGATTACAGAAAGTAGGTACTTAGGTAAATAAAGAATCATAATTAAAGAATTACCTATAGAAATTCATACTGAAATAGGCTACTTTCCTGAAAAAAACTAATTAGTCCGTCATTTACATTATCAAAAAATATTAGACACGTATTTTTTCTTTTGTCAATTAAACAAAAAAATACGAAGATATCGTGTGTTGAAGTTCTGCGTGACGTCACGGTGTGGTACACTTTTTAGGAACAAGTGACGTCACGAGCCCCCACTCCCGAACTTAGTCGCGCTTTATCTTCGTCAATTGTTAATGATTTGGTAAAGCAAAAAATACGTGTCCAATATTTTTTGATAATCTAACTGACGGACTAATTAGAATTATTATATTTTTACCCAGGCAACATCCCTATTATACTTTTATAGTTTAAAATACTCTGACAACAACATGACCCACGATAAGAGACCTACGAACATTATAGACACTAACTTAGGTTTCGTATTTGTTATCATCAATTTAACTTACGAAGTCATTAGTCGAGTAGTTAGCTAAAATAATCATTAGCGGATAGAAGTGTCTAATAAAGACAGAGATTAATTTATGGACACTTTAATTACTTTATAGCGACTAGGCGTCATTTTCAACGGGTCCAAGTTTCATCGGGCATAAGACACTCAGCCAAATATTTTATGAAGGTTGACAGTTTGCACAAGCCAGGGGCCCGATAAAAGTTGATATATTAATTAACTGTACGGAGAGATGAGGCACTCCGTTTCACGCAAGCGCAATAAGGATCTGTCAAATTACGCCATGACGTAGTTATGGAGTTGGTAGTGTGTACGTAGCATTCAGAGAGTGCACACGAATATCATCCTAATATTCTAACAGACGATGCGATAGAAACGAGCTATGACATGAACTTTGATGAACAAAAAAAAGTTTCGTGATGTATAGAAAATTTAATTAATAGGTTTCAGTTTTGCGTGTGAGAATGGATCTATTATGAATTTAGAGTTTTTGGATTTTACGGTTGTGTTTATGGTGTTGTGAACGAGGAGTTCAATGATGAACATGGGATGTTTACTCCAGTTTAAGGTGAGTGTTAACTACAAGTGTTTGCGGTTATTATTAGAGTTTTAATGTTCATAAGTGTCTGTACTGAATAAATAAATTACTTTTTGATTTTGAGTTCTACTTTTGACATTTAAAATCGTCGAGTCGAAATTTTTTGGCTATTCATTTTTAGTTTTGTTATTGATATTATTATCTCAAAATTATGATTATTAATAGGTTGATATATACTGGATTTAATAAAAAAGGGTATATACATCCGAAAGGGGTGAAGATTACATCAGTAGTAAAAAGTATCAACTCCAAATAAATTACTTAAAAATGTATACCAAATGTGTGCTTCCAAGTTTATTGGATACAAATCATAATTAACATGTCACGTCTCAATGAAGGTCATCATCATTGTGCGTCACTTGATAATATTTATTATATTTTCTCTTCCGCGATCTGTGCACCAAAAAAGTGGATTACTGTAAAAGATATACACTTTCCGCTACAACCTGTATAGGATAACCTTGGACATAGAAAACAATGAATAGGCACTGGCTCTACTAGGCAAATAATAACGAAATGTACAACTACGCATACAAAATATTAACAAAAAGTTGTATACTTAATTCATTAATTTATAATAAACCCCATGCGCTTCTAAAGTCAGCTAAAGACCCTGTTGACTTTATTAGAAATTCGTGCTAGATATAATCCCCCGATATAATGTATAGTTTTTTTAGTTTGTAAATTAATTTATGTTAATGGGTCACTATTCATCATATTTTTTTTCCAATATTTGTTATGTATCACAAAATAAGTAAGTGGATGATTATTCTGTCTCATTCAACATGAAAAACATCCACGCTATCATTAAAAATGCACCAGTTTTCCGTATTGTAGTTTTCATTCTAATTGGATATCATTAAGTTGTTTTCTAATTAAAACTTTGCCTTTATGAACCGCCTGGTTTTAATATTATACAACCGACGAGTGTTAACGAATATGGCTAAGGATTGGTGGTACACTTCAAACGTTGGCACACATTTTTTGCCTATTTGCTACAAGATTATTTGTTTGTCATTATTTTAACATAATTTATTCCACTGTTGGAAAGCGCGATACGTGTTCTGGTTCTTCCTTTTCATCTGCATCCAGCCCAGTCAGGCCACAGAGCTTCTACGTTAGTCAGTCCTTCGGGCTGAGAGGCGTTCCACATTATTCTTGCCTAGATGCGGTCACCACTCTAAATGCCAGTCCAGAAGGGGCGAAATCTTCACTCGCGCGAGAGAATCGCGGCGAAGTCGAACCTTCTGGCCTGGGTCTAAGACTCGCCTATTCCATCGACCTGAACTTTGACACAAGTGTTCAACCCAAAAATAATCAATTTTAATATCATTTTTAACAATTCTCTCTAATCAAGAAATTGCGACGTAAAGCTACAAAATTCCAATTTGCCACAACGTTGGTAAAATTTGCTTTAACCAATATACAGAATATCTCTTGGTTCCTTTCAGAGTTTTTCTTTAAGACTTATAGTTTAAAACTTACCTACTGGCTAGAAAAAAAAAACCTGTATACTAGAATCATAGGTATTAATTAACGTGTTCGAGTTATATCAGGATTCAGGACTCGATCAGTCGACGTTCTGTGGACTTCTCGGGACATTTCTGGCCTACGACTTTTTATATTCGATCTATCTTTAATTTTGCCGTTGAGGGTTAATATTTTGACACTTTATATGAAATATAATGTCAAATTGTAAAAAACAACTTGTGTTGTCTAAAAGTGGCAGTTATTGATTCATGTTTATAGTTTCGGAGCCGAAACTCTTTTGTCAGTCAGTCACTCAGGACAAAGCCTCTTATTTATATTGATTAATGAAACTGATAATGGACGAAATTTGTTTTGTTGATTTGTTTTTGATATCAAATTACTTTTGAATTTATCTATGAGAAAGGGTAGACTTACTTTCCAAACTAAGATCATTTTATCATATAAATAATTAGTTGCTAAATAACGACTGAAGTTTATATAGTCGCTAAAAGATGACTGTGTACTATTTTTTTTTCATATTATCTTTATTTTGAACGCACAATACCTACATGAGTCATAGGTATGTAGTAAGAAAACAAAATACATGTGATAACACCGCACTTATTTTTTAATTTCCATATCATAGTGTTGGTTTGCGAAGACAATGATGGCGGCGCGTGCAAATTATTTTCCTTCATATGTTCAGTCTCAGGTTTTAGATTAAACCACAACGCAAACAGTTTCTCCTAACACTCTCATGCAGTTGAGCGCCTTAAGAGGAAATGCTGGTGGCGTTTGTTCCATACAAACGTAATCCTCAGTTTTCTCTGGATATAATGACCCTAGAGCACAGCGCGACAGCAATAGATATTTTAAAAACCTATTTTTCAAATTTCTTGCAGCCATCCTTTCCTCTTAAAACTATATACATTATACAGGTCATTCAGTTTCATGTATTCGTTGGATAATAACATAATATGGATAGAATAAACATAATTGGATTGTTTTACAAAAAACTTAAACCGACTTCAAAGTACACTAAGAAGTAATCAAATCCTGATCTGATGACAATGGGACCAAACGGGAAGTGTAACCATTCAAATAAAAAAAGAATTTTCCAAATCGGTTTATAAACGAGGAAGTTATGAGGTAACAAACATAAAAAAAAAAAAAAACTTTCGAATTGAGAACCTCCTCCTTTTTTTGAAGTCTGTTAAAAATAACGTAAATGTCAACATGTTTTTCTTTTAAGTGAAACGAGAAAAAATCAAGTGAACGCGCCAAACGCGTCAAACACATTTCGCCCTTGTTTCTATTTGAGAAGGGATGTTGAAATTGTTGAAGTGTCATACAGTGTAAATGGAGGTTTCAGAAATCCGGGTCATCCGAGAATATCAGAGAAAATAGCGTGTCATGAACAGAGCTGAATTGAATGTTACACAACAAGATTTTCGTTAAACTAGAAAGAAAAGTATAGTAAACATTATCTTTAATATTAGCTTTATGTTTATATTTAACATCATAGAGGATGGACACAACACATCAGGCAAAGGGAGAAAGCTATGACATAATGTGAACATCTAGAAAAATACTCTGTAGAAGTTAGCAAAATAAGCTTGTTATTTTTATCAAATCAAAGTTATAAACATTAAAACTGATTTATAAGTAGGTGAAATATTGATGTCCAATCCATTAAACTTTTAGTCACTATCCATGATATCTCTTAATAAAGTTTGAATAATTAATTATTAAAAACTACTATACAATTTAACGCATTTATTATTTGTGGACGTCATCTATATATATAAAATTCAAAGTCCTGACTGACTGATATATCAACGCAAAGCCTAAACCACTGGTCCTAGAGACATGAAATTTAGAGGGTATATTCTTTGTGAAGAGTACGTATCCACTAAGAAAGGGTTTTTCGAAATCCGAAATTCGTAAAATAGGGGATGAAAGTTTGTATGAAAGTCCGTCAGTTTCGAAGTTAGGATCTTCAAATTTTGTGTTTAGGCTGAAGATTGAAAATTAATTTATACGTGTCTCAGCGTTTTTAATAATCCACTCTCGAAGCGGAATGAAGTTCTGTTTTTTTATTATTGTAGAATAATATGTCATTTTCTTCCTGTAGGCCACGCGGACGAAGCCGCGAGTAGAAGTTAGTGATTTCATAAAAACTCGCAAATTGATTGAACCGCTAAAAACAGTGAAAAAAGGTAAAATCTTTATTTTCAGTCTGTTTATAAATTCGTTTGGCACAGACTGCTCGAATAAATAAAAGGTTCGTGCGATGTGAAACTCCACCGATCAAATAAATGCTTATTTGGAGCACCTGAATTCTGAAATTCAGAATACAAATAGTTTTGTCCATCACGCACCCTACAAAAGTAGATATTGGGTCTGTTAGAGACAGCATGATTATTGAATTTCTGCACGATATTCTATTTCTATTTGCTACTTAGGTATTGGGGACACATTGTATTTATGGCTGCATTATTATCTTTAGATGCACGTGAGTATTGTATATTTTTTGTTTTGGGGTTCATTGGTCTTCATAGATGATTTTATAGACTCACTCAGATTTACTAAATGCTGTCCTACCTAGGGAGTGTAGGATATATTGTGTGTGTCACTTGTGCAAAGTGTTAAAAAAACAATGGTGATTTTTATGTGTTTCAAGAGTGTTTATTATTAGTAGCGTTATTACTTAAACTAGCAATAATTTATTCCTTATGTAACTGAAGTTAATCTTATGGGAGTTGAAATTGGTACCTACAAAGAAGAGTAGATAATACCTACTGGTAATAAAAGTGTGCGCTTAGATATTTTTTAATACGACTACTTCAGTAAACAATCATACGGTCCGCCTGATGGTAAGCGGTCACCGTAACCATATGGACGCTTGCAACACACGATGCATCGCTCACGCGTTACCGACCCTTCCCCCCTCCCCTATGAGCTCTGGCGACCTTACTCACGCACAGGAACACAACTCTACACAAAATAAAGTTATTTGCCTGCGGTATTCTATAAGATGGAGGTACTTCCCCAGTCGAGATGCTCTTTGAGCGTATAAACGCTATGCTCTACCTCTCTCTGTTTTTTTTTGTATTCGGAATATCCAAAAAAAATACACTAAATAGTATGGTCATCTAAAACTTCCATAGGTATCAAGTAAGCGATATTTGCGTTTCAACATTGAGGCTAACGATAAACGATTTTGATTTTAGAACAGTTATCGAACATAGCGTTCATAATTAGTTCACTATCTACATTACTGTAACGATTTTGACTACACAAAACTATCACTGAATAATTTCACTTTAAATTTACTATTCTTTATGTCTGAGAATTGTTCTTGCATAGACAAACTTTATAATAGAACTTTGTGAAGTTCTAGGTAATTAGTGTAGCTGCCGGGTCTCCAGCAGGCTGCCAATAATTAAAGTCCAGAAAAGCTTGTAACAGTCACAATTAAAGCAATTGTCAAATGCTTATGACCAATTTTGAAGAAGTAGTTCAATTGTTTCCACCAAGCCTTTGTCTCGAAAATTCCTCAAAAGAAAATGTACGAATATAGTGATTGAAATAATATTTTCAGATATGTTATTTACTGATGATATATGCTAAATATATCATTTAGACTCCTCAGTCAACAAAAAATCTTAAAAGGTATTGCATAAATACAAAAAAAAACTTTTGGAAAACAATACAAAAGGCCAAAAATAACGTTGAAAGAACTCTAGTCTGACTGTGTAATTAGGTACTACTAAGTATAAGTAGGTATATTATATTTACGACCTGTAGGCATTTTAGGCATTTTTAGAGTAAAAATCCTATGTTATTTTGTGATAAGTAACGCAATTTCTTTATAATGATTACAAAGAACGAGGCTTTGGCATTATTCATAGTTACTTATGCTAATCGAGATTGCGGGAGGAAAATTCTAACCGTTCGGTATAACGAGGCATTATTACTTCGAGTTTAATAAAAATATGGCTCACCGAGACTGGGTATTAATCGAGATTTAAGAGACCTTTTAAAAACCGGGTTTGGTAAATAACTAAGGTATCTTAACTTATTAATGCTGGAGATAAGTAAGATATAAAATGTTAGGTGTAACAAAGTGAAGAATATAAATATGAACGATACAGGTCAGTTATCTAAATCTGGCACGTCCAACACATTTACACGTTGAGCTTCTCCAGTATATAAGTTACTCTATGGTTGAGCTTGAACAGTGTCGGAGAATAAGCGCGCGGCGTGACGTCGCACTGCATGCGCATCATGAAAAGTCTATCCGTCTCTGTCGCGCTCGGTTAAGCTTATGAGTATGAAGGAGATAGTTATTATTTTGCTTTTGCTACTGCTCATAAATATAGAGTGGTATTTTTTGCGTTAGGCCATTAGAATTGACTGACTGATTATAAGCAATAATGTAATAAAACATATTGTATCGTGAGATTGCATATCGCACGCTTAATCAAAAAGAGAAACAACTCAAAAATGGGATATTTGGATATTTAATCATAAAACGCAATAACATAACGCTAAGATTAGGTACACTCTGACTGCCGCACGATTTGACGTAATATGAATGAAATAAAAGATAGGCTCTCTCTTTTCTACTAACGCGACCAAACTGGTCGGTACCAATAAACGGGAAGATTCATTTATGTGCCAGCAGTGATGCAAACAAATTCATTCAAAGTGCGAAACAAAACTTAATAAATCTTTATATTATTAACAGATGAGTATTTTTTTTTGTTTTAATGTATTCGTAAAGGGAATAACTAAGATTTATTTCACTTTATTATAAAAATTAAGCCATGGATCGTTGATACAATTTCGATTTATTTCAGTTTAGTTTTAATTTTGTTAACATTCGTACAAATTAACATCAGATAATTCGGTTTCGTTTTAAAATGATACATATGTTAGTGTTACAAACTGACTTATTTCAATTTATTTTTAAATAAAGCTTAAAGAATAAAAATCAAATATACTTATTACTGTTTAATAGTAATAGTCGTTACAGTTCATTGAGGCATTTGAAATTATTTCCCTTTTAATTTAAATCGTTTATCTTATTTTATATACTTAATACATCAATCGACTAGCCGCTCAGTGGAAAATAGTTTTTACCACTACTAGTAATCACTCAGTCACTAGTCATCGCTAGCTTAACTTGAAACACATACAATTTAGGCTAGGTACACACGGCAACACATCAAGCTATACATTTCCAGTATAAGCTGATCTCGCATTGTATAGGATTTCCCTGCAATGAGAGGTCAGCTTATATTAGAAATGTATAGCTTGATCTGTAGCCGTGCGTACAAACATATTACAGTAGAATCCCGATTATCCAGATCAGATAATAAATCTGCGGGGTATTCCGTATAAAATAATAACACTTTTATTTAACCTGATTTTAAGTGGTCAAAACTTTTTTAAATCGGCAAATTAGAGCTGTGACATGAGTTTGGATAATCGTATGTCTGGATACAGTTAATCGGAATTCTACTGTACTTTTTATGATATATTTTTGACAGAAAATTAGGTAGGTATAAAATTGTGAAGTTTTCTAATTTATTAATTTATTATTTTCTATAGTATAGTGTCTTAGAGAGCAGATCGAATTATGAAATTGGTATCACCAATTTCAACTTCTCAAAGTCAAGAACAAGATGATAAGAACCAACTGGAAGTTGAAACTAATTTAGAAGACCAAAATAATACTTTAAAATATATGAATGCAGAAAATGTCTCCCCAAATAAAAATAACAGCATAACACAGGAAATATTAAATGAATCATTAGGTAGCTGTGATGAAATATTATCTGATAACGTAGATGTCTACTTTGCCCAAAAAATTGACTCCCGATTGATTAGTTCCCGTAAAACAGAATATAATAGTAACACTAAAATAAAAAAAACAAATAAGCCTCGTACCGGATTACGACAATGAGGATTCTTCCATCAATAATAGTAACATAAAAATATTAGAACTCCTTTAATTGATCAAAACATAAAAAAATCACCGCCGTAATCATCTTCTTCAAGCTCGTCTTCGTCAAAGCGGAACAAGGGTTTCAAAGTGTTCGCAAGAGACTTGTCTATTGGTCAAAGTCAACTGACCAAGCTGAAGACCGACTCCGGCAACATCATCACGTCTAAGCTGGAGATCTTGAGAGATCGAGAAGTTCTATGGACAGCTGTACACCTCGTCACAGAAACTAGATCCAATTCCGGTTAGTGACGCAAGAGCCAAGTTGACCCGACATTACACCGAAGATATCCCGGACGTCAGCCTGTACGAGATTAGAATGGCTCTGAAATAGCTTAAAAATAACAAGCCGGCGGGTGATGACGGAATTACAACAGAGCTCGTGAAAGCGGGTGGAAAGCCGGTACTTTTAGTCCTTCAGAAGCTTTTTAATTCCGTCATATACCAAGGAACAACGCTAGAAGTATGGAGTGGAAGTTTGGTGGTGCTCTTCTTCAAGAAAGGCGATAAGGCCCTATTGAAGAACTACCGACCGATATCCCCCCTAAGCCATGTTTATAAGCTGTTTTCAAGAGTCATTACGAATCGTCTGGCACGTAGGTTTGACGACTTCCAGCCTCCCAAACAAGCCGGTTTCCGTAAAGGCCTTAGCACCATAGACCACATACATACACTCCGCCAGATTATACAGAAGACTGAGGAGTATAATCGGCCATTATGCCTGGTGTATGTGGACTATGAGAAAACCTTTGATTCAGTCGAGACATGGGCGGTGTTACAGAGTCTACAGCGATGACAAATCGACTATCGCTATATCGAAGTGTTGAAGTGCTTGTACAGCAAAGCCACCATGTCAATTCGGATCCAGGACGAGAGTACGAGACCGATCCAGTTGCAGAAGGGTGTTAGACAGGGTGACGTAATTTCCCCGAAACTCTTCACCACTGCAATGGAGGATGTATTCAAGCTCTTGGACTGGAAGGGTTATGGCATCAACATCAATGGCGAACACATCATGATTCGATTTGCCGACGATATAGTCATAATGGCGGAATCGCTGGAAGCTTTAAACATAATGCTCAACGACCTCAACAGAGTTTCTCAACAGGAAGACCTCAAAATAAATATGGACAAGACAAAAATTATGTCTAATGTTCAACTAGGTAGGTCCAACTTCGACAGAGAGGTCAGTCGAAGAATCCAACTCGGCTGGGCAGCGTTCGGGAAGCTACGGCATATCTTCACGTCCAAAATACCCCAGAGTCAAGACCTTCGTCTTCAATCAGTGCGTGTTACCAGTGATGACATACGGGACAGAGACGTTGGTCTTTCACTGCTGGCCGCATAAATAAGCTCAGAGTCACTCAACGAGCTATGGAACGAACTATGCTCGGAATTTCTCTACGTGACAGTGTCCGAAATGAGGACATTCGTAGTAGAACGAAAACGATGGACATTGCTCGTAGAGTTAGTAAGCTGAAGTGACAATGGGCAGGCCACATCGCTCGAAGAACCGATAACCGATGGGGAAGAAAGGTTCTCGAGTGACGACCACGTACTCGTGCGCGCCTCACGGGACGCCCTCCCACCAGGAGGAGCGACGACCTGCCCCCCTAGACAAAGTACTTTTCGTTGCGTTTGCGCGAATAGAAACGCTACAAAATGTATGAGATTGACATAAGGATTCGCTAGATCCTAGCGTAACCAAATGTCACTCTAATACATTTTATAGCGTTTCTATTCGCGCAAATGCAACGAAAAGTACTTTGTCTAGGGGTACTGGGGCTCTACCGCGTATCTTTGGTGGTAATCGTAACGAACACCATTAATAAATTTCATCCAATCAGGGCCCGCAAATGGTCATCGTCGCGTCATATCGCGTGCGCGTCATTGAAATGAAATGAAATATATTTATTTTGAATAATACACACAACACTACAAAAATATTATAAATACAAATGAAACAAATAGCACATTGACAAAAAAAGCAAAGAGTAGTGTTGTGTGATATCAAAATTGGTCAGCGACTCAGTATTACACTGTTATCCCGAAACCGGGTAACAGCACTGGTTTTCAGTCGCTGCCATTAGTGACATCACGCACAACCGGACAGAAGACAAAAGACATAATATTTAATGTCTTTCTCATTGGATGAAATAATTAATGGTGTTCGTTACTATTACCACCAAAGATACGCAATAGCCCGGCTGGTCAGAGTCGCTGGGCGCCGCTGGATGCAAGCGGCCCAGAACCGTTCAAAGTGGAAATTAATGGGGCCTCCCCCATGTTCAGCAGTGGACATCAAATGGGCTGATATGATACTGTAGTAAACTGATTTTAAAATTTTATTACACTAAGTAATTTTCAGACTAATAGTTTAAGTAAATTGTTCATTTGAAATAAATAATAAATGCAATTATGCTTTTCATTACAAAAAATATTTACATTATTTTTCCCTAATGTTTAAAAAAAACGAAACATTTGGCATTCTTGAAAAAATAATTTAATGTTATTAAATTAATAAAGAATTAAAGCATAATAAGGTCATAAGATGAAACTACTTTTTAAAAATAAACAGGTTGATTATGTTTTGTTACTGGAAACATTTGAAACAGAAACCTTAATTTTAATCATAAAGTGAAATAAATAGGAACTTTTTTTTAAATCCATAATTTACTAATCAATAATCAATAAAATATTCAATTTTTTTGTTATTCCACAAATATGAATACTTAGACTTTACTTTAAAATAATTCAGTTACTTATAATATCTATACATTAATATTTATACTAAAACAAAGTTCACTCCGGAAGAGTGCAAAACTTTAAACTGTAATTCCCAAAAATCATCAATTTTGACATATTTCTTTTTTTTATTAAGCGTGCGATATGTGTAACCGACCGTATTAAGGCTCTGTACATTTAATATTTTTAATTAAAAACCTAAATATATCCAGATGCCATTATATAATATTTTTTCAATAAAATTATCATTTTTTATTCATCATCAACATGTCATCAATCTATAATTGCCCACTGCTGAGCAAACATGTGCTCCTGTATGGGTATGTGATTCCTTTCACAAATGAGAGTGAAAGGGAATGGGCAGATACTCCACCACGCATGTCCCTTGCGGATCGGTGCAGGTAGGCTAGAGGTCAACCTACTGTTGGAGTTATCAAGCCGGCTAGGACGCCTCCAACTAGCTTAACGATCACAATTAAGTGATAACCTAGTACATGACCTCACTCGCTTTTACATAGATGTCGGATCAGCAATGAGCGTAAAATATACAGAGCACCAGACGTCTAGAACCCAATTCCTAAATAATACAGTCTCGCAAGTTTCACAAGTCAATATTCAACAATGTCAATAAGTTAAACTATGTTGTGTAACTTTGCAAATTTCAGGCTTCGGTACTATGTTTTGAAGTTGTATCACCCCTAAATTATAATTATGTAGCTCGGAATTAGAAATCTTAAGTTTAGTTTTTAGGAGACTTGAAATATTATCAAAGTTTACGGCTTACAATATACATACAATACATATTGAGATTAAAAACCACAGTTTACCACTTTTGTATTCGGAACTTTCGCTTTATCTATATACATTATAAAAAAGTAAGTCATAAGTAGTAAGTCGATTAAAAATGAAATTCTTTTCATTGGAAAACGGAAAACTGAAAGCGGTTTTTTCTATGGGATTGATAGTATTTTATTTATTACAGTTCTATTAAAAGTATGGTTGTACACAAAAATACTTCAGTACATCAGTACTACAGATTTTATAACAAATCCAATATTTAATTATTTTAGTAAAACATTTTTGTGACTGCCAGTACTTTTGATAAAAAATCACTTGGAATACATTTATGATATCTAAATAAAATCGAACGGGTAAGAACTGGATCGGGTGAGTAACGGAAAGTTCATAAGTAATTTCTTCGAAATAGTGTGCGCTTTTATAATATGACTGATTTTAAATTTAAATCACACATTAAATCTGAAACAAAGAGCTTATTACAAAGTAGCTGATTATATTGAAGATAAAGATGTCCGGAAGTAGGTAGCTCAAATGCACCTTGCTCGTGCTTATACGAAAGCCAGTAGGTCAATAATTGTGTTTTTTTAGGTTTTTTTCCTAGTTCTATTTTCATCTGTATCTATGCTTAGGTATATGTTAAAAAAAAG
Organism: Polyploca ridens; assembly: GCA_951394255.1. Lineage (NCBI taxonomy): Eukaryota > Metazoa > Arthropoda > Insecta > Lepidoptera > Drepanidae > Polyploca > Polyploca ridens. The sequence goes on along the minus strand of OX596249.1, from coordinate 16,131,906 downwards.
AGCCAAACGTTTTTTTTTTTTTATACCACTAAGGTGGCAAACAAGCATACGGCCCGCCTGATGGTAAGCAGTTACGGTAGCCTATGGACGCTTGCAACACCAGGGGCATCACTTGCGCGTTGCCGACCCTGAAGAAATCTCTTCACGCCCTTTTTGAAGAACCCCATGCTGTACTCCATTGGGAAAACCACGGCGGGGAGCTCATTCCACAATCTGACCGTCCGCGGAAGAAAGCTCCTTACGAAACGTAGTCAAATTATCCAAAAAATATTTAAAAGGTGTAACCTTGCTGAGTTTCTTGCCGGATTCTTCTCAGTTGAAGGCCGAGTTCCGAACCGGTGGTAACTTCAGTAAATGTGACCTTCATAAGTGCCCTTCTGTGGCTTAAATTGAATATGAAGCTTTGGTTTTGAATTTGACTTTGATAGACCCGAATGTTCAACATCTGTCAATTAACTTGAAAGTTTTTCTGGTTTCATAATAATACCTAAGTATTCCTTTTTCTACTAAACTTTTCACAGACTGATTTTATCAAAGCAAAAATACGCAAGTGCAATAAATGTTATATACACAGATCCACCGGCAATATGCAGAAATACCTACCCCTGGAAATATGAAAATACTCTGTAATATATTCTGAACAAATATCTAGTGAAATGATGATATGTAATGGTTTGAACACGTTTGAACCCGCTTGTAAATGTAAAGCTCACCATTTGAACTAAGCTTTATCGTGCTTCGAGTAAATGAAGACCATTTACATTCTAGTTCGGATCGTTTGCGATCATTTTGTATTTTATATTAGACTAGCTTCTGCTCGCGGCTTCGCCCGCGCGGCCTACAGGAAACAAATGACATATTTTTTTACAACAATAAAACAAAACAACTTCATCCCGCTTCGAGGGTGGAATTATTAGAAACGCTGAGACACGTATAAATTAATTTTCAATCTTCAGCCTTAACACAAATTTTGAAAATCCTAACATCGAAATTGACGGACTTTCATACAAACTTTCATCCCCTATTTTACCCCCTTAGGGGTGGAATTTCGAAAAACCCTTTCTTAGTGGATACTTACTCTTCACAAAGAATATACCCTCTAAATTTCAAGTCTCTAGGACCAGCGGTTTGGGCTGTGCGTTGATATATCAGTCAATCAGTCAGTCAGTCAGTCAGGACTTTGAATTTTATATATATAGATTTTATAATGCATGTTTTATTAATTCAAATTGAGCGTATCCTTCTAGTAATAAAAACAACTATACTAATAATCAGTGATCCAATCGACTAAAAACAGCTAATCAAGCTACAATACGCTTTGTGTATAAATATATACATACTTGATAAGTAATTCATTTATTAATCGACTTCAATAAAAAAGAGATTATCAATTCGACACGTATGTATGTAATATTATTGAAATTGCAATATATTCACATATGATGATCTATTAGGGCTCCCAAACAAATATACAAAATTTCATAGGTGTATATATGTATGTTTGTATGTATGTATGTTTATTCACGCATATCTCCGAAGATATTAATAGAATTGTAACCGTTCTATTTTTATTCGTTTACATTTACTTCAACTTAGGGAACAGTGCAAGTTTCATCGAAATCGGTTGAGTAGTTTTCAAGATATGGACAAATATGTGTGACGGCCGGGCTTATTGATCCGAGCTACAGGGGTGGTGTCAAAGGAAAAACATCTCAAAAACTTGGTCTATATAATATCTAAACATAAAAAAGTAATTTAAAAAAATTAAAAGAACTTCAAAATGTAGGTACTAAAAAGTATGAAATAACTCTAATTTGACACTGATTTGAAGTCAGCGAAAGAGCACGACGTATTCCATTGAAAATATTTCGCTGACTTGTAAATCAGTGTCAGATTAGAGTTATTTCATACTTTTTAGTACATTTTGAAGTTCATTTAATTTTTTTAAATTACTTTTTTATGTTTAGATATTTAGCTTAGAAAGTTTTTAGTCCATAAGATATCAAACCTTGTCAATATATGTATCATATGTAGATAGTATATATATTTGTATAGTACAACACGAGTATATGTAGTACATAATAGTAATCAACCTATTTGGGTACGGAATATGAATCAAATACCTAATTAAGTGTAATTAATAATAATTACCTTATATTACTGTATTGTATACTCATTTGTATGAGTATAAAATCATTTGTATTATTATACTGATAATGATATGGGTCGAATTTTGATTACCAACCAAATTGTATGTATTTTTAGCAATTTTCATTAATATTGTAGAGTCAGCAACATTATGTAGATGAACAGAACCACGCCATAGTATACCTACAGCTATTTACGTTGCTAACCGTGGTTACACCATTCGACAAGTAATTTACCCATGTTTTTTATTTTTTATTTTTTTGCTGGCTGTTAGTTGTTTTCACTCTAATTGCTTGTCATTATTCTATGGTCATTGAAATAATTTATTTTTAAATTTGTCTGTTTAGAACTAACTGAAAAAAAAAAGGAAAACGAGTCTGGCCAAGTTACGTGTCGGCCACTAAACGTAATATATATTTTCAACACACTCGCTCGTAAAGTGACATTTATTGCAAAATACAAGTCTGATTTTTTCCTCGCAAGTGTGTTGAAAAACGTCGTATGACACGCGTGTGCATTGATTACACTCTCGGCTCCCTTATCGCTTAATACCGCCTGGAGTGTTAATAACCAACTTTGCACACATGTATCATAATGTACTATTATAGTGTTGATAAAAATAAACTCACGAAGTCATAAAGTAAGATTTGTATTTAGTAAGTACCTATAGTTCTCGGCAGCACAAATATAATATAAAAGTTAGTTACTGTTTTAGTCAGTTAACATAAAGAAAATATAACTATTGCTTGTATATTACCCGAATTTCTGTTTTTAATTGTAATTACATACAAAGCTATCCAGTGTAATAATAACAGGTAGTGTAACTATCAATCAATCAACGTCTCATGTCTACAAATATCAGTTATTACGTTAATAATGGCCCTTCCTTATTTTGTAATTACTTTACTTTGGTTACTGCTACTAAAACTTAAATAATTATAAATTGGTAAAGATGACTATTATTATTTTTTTAACATAATATTTTATTACTTTTGATCATACAATTACAATGATAAATGATTCTGTAACTGAATGAAATCACAGAAAGCTTAGCTGGCTTTTATATGCAGCCAACAAAACACAGTTACCGAATGTTGGTTTAATTCAATCATTTATATTCAATTCAAAATGTTTCCTTCCAAACTCAATTCGTCTACATTTTCCTCATTTCCCCATTTCATTCATCAGTCATTTACCATTGAGTCATAATTTAAAAGCTTTTGTGGCTTATTAAATTTATGTCATAAATTATATGAGGCTCAACACGCAATATTCTATTTGACAGAAATTTTAATGATTCCATAGTTTTATAAAAGCCTTTTTTTATATAGAACTAGCCTGTTTTTATTAAATGGGCTTGCGTTTGGCCACTGACCCGCCCATAAGGAACGACGCCTAAGATGGGAACACGCTTACTCGGAAGAAAAATTCACTCTGGCCCTGAAAGTCCCTAGATTGTACGAGTCAGGAAACACAGACGCCGGAAGCAAGTTCCATTCCCTTGCTGCCCGCATTATAAATGAGGATGCAAAACGCTGTGTCCGTATTTTTGGTATGTCTACAACGTACGGGTGAAACTTTTCCCGGCGTCTTGTAGTTCGGTGTAAGAATGGCGATGGTGGAATAAGGTTGAACATTTCCTGGGCATACTTTCAAAAATATTTCCTGTAGAAAACGATATTAACTATATTGATTACAATAAAGCTGTATGAAGTAAAATAAGTTTATTGATCTAGCCTTTGCCTCGTGGTTGGTATAAGAGGTTGAATTTCTTCGCCATATACGAACATGAGTGCATAATTTCCAGACTGTGCCTGCGTGTCAGTCACTCAAAGTCATTCAAAGTCAAAGCCATTTATTCAGTTTGGGCCCAGAAGGGCACTTATGACGGTCACATTTACTGAAATTACCACCGTTTCGGAACTCGGTCTTCAACTGAGAAGAATTCGGCAAGAAACTCGGCAAGGTTACATTTTTCAAATATTTTTTGGACAACCTATGTTTGGCTTTTTTTTTGGATGGACGGCTGACCACTTTCCTGCTAGCTGCATAATGCATAGGCCCTCTTAGACTATGGCATGAAAAAGGAAAACAAATAACTCGAGACTGGGTACAAACCCCTGGGCGGCAGATAATAAAATATTGGCCCGCTGACGACGTTAATATTTGCATATTAGAACCCTTAAATAAATTATTAATTCTAATACTCATTATAATAAGTCATCAGCACAAATAAATTTTAACTCTCTCTTTGTTGCAGGCTTAAGAGGAATCGACCACGAGGATTGTGTAACAGCTTAGTGAAATTGCAACCAAGTGTCAATATCCATATGTAATTAAATTGCGTAAAAATAAGGCAATAATAAAAATATAACAAAATGTGTAACGTAGGGTGTGTACAGAAGACCTTGATTGCTTTCCTACTACTTGTGGCGTTGACGTCTCCGGCAACTATAACAGGTAGGTAACTACACTACACACACTTTTTAGAGTATAACTAGGATCAAAATAGCCCATTTTTCCTGTGTATAGGCCTGTTGACCGCAATATGGTAAGTGGTGATGTAGACGAAGGTGGTAAGCACACAAAGCCTAGAAGAAACTGGCTCTCTACACACCGATAGATGGTAGGCGATAGATTTTCAACTTGAGCCAGCCAATGGGTACTACAAAGTACCCTACCACCGTGCTATGGTTTCCTCACGATGTTTTCCTTCACCGAAAGCTCAATGTAAGATTCGAATCCGGGACCTTCGTGTCGGTATCCGTCGTCACTACCACTGAGCTATTTTCCTCATAAGATACCCGACCGTCTCGGCATCCTCTGAAATTACCTTTATGTAGTGTTCCTGCGGTGAGTAAGGTCACCAGAGCTCCAGGAGGTAACGTGCTGGCAGTGTGCAGAGACCAGCTGTGTAGTACCAAATGACACTGCCTTTTTGTCCCTTTTTCTGCCGGCACAGCGACTCTTAGGGGTTTTAAGAGAAAGGAGGGTGTCGATAACAAGTCAGCAACACGTAATTGATAACCTTAGTGTTGCAAGCATCAATCTCTGGTAACCACTTACTATCAGGTGGACCGTATGCTTGTTTACCACCTATATATTCGCGCGGGACTCCTTGCTTAATAATAGGTAATTAATAAATCTTATGCAATCAAACACTTTGTAATGTTTAAAAGGTTGATTGAATATTTGGTAGATGGGGTACGGAAAAGAGATTGGCTTTTGTTTTGATCTAAAAGTAGATACTTACGTCACGACGTTACGATACGTTAGCCACGTCGCTACTACAATGCAATCACTAGCGACACCGTGAATTAACGGTACAAACATTTTAACATTTTGTAGCTACCACAACGCAACCGCAAAAAGCCGCAGCGACACTATTCACTTGCAACCACGTTGACGAAATTTTTTCGTGACGCTGTGGTGTGTTTACAGTACGTGTGAATAGAGGCTTAGAGTGTTTCGTGTGATTAATTTTCCACAATATCTAGTGACCGTGACGGGTGATGCGGTACGATCTCTTAAGGGTTCGTAGGCTTTCTTTTAATTAAAGAGAGGCATGTTTTTTTAGGGTCCCATTCCAAAAACGGTACGTACTTTATTACTACGTCAAATTGATGGCCCACGTCCGTCTGTCACAGGGCTGTTTTGGCTGTAATAAAATAATTTTGTTACCCTTATTAGTAATTTTATAGAAAAAATGCACACTAATTTAACTTAATTGTGGTGAGTGAATTCAACTTTGTAAGCCACAAAATTAATTTGGTTTTATTATTATTTTATAGGACCTTCCGCCCGAGTCTGCCACGCTCTTGTCTTGTTTTATCTCTTAAATTATTATAAGTGAAATTGTTTGTTTGTTACGCTAGTCAAAAACATACGATGCAGCGATTGATCCTTACTGTTCAAAATCAAAGACTGACAAATTTCGGTATCTGATTTTTCCTCGATGGCGACATTTGGTTGTAGCTGGATTAGGAGATTGGTTACTTAACTTACTAGTTATCACCTATTGGGTTTACAGGTTCAGATAGATTGCCCTGTTGGTTCTATTCGTTTTGTTGGTTCTTGCGTCCTATCATAACAATTGTTTGTATTATTGACACGTAGAATAACAAATTTCAGTTTTTTTTAATTGATGAATTTTTTTCATTCTACACTGTAAATAAATATCCTGGGATGATTGTAAAATATTATTCATTATATTTTTCATTATTTTACAGCTAAGTCTCATTGCTAGGTTGTATATTTCTCCAACCATCGAAACCATCGACATTAAAATTGTACCTAACATTCTCGATAAACCTATTTGAGTCTAAACGACTTCATTTATAGTGCTTCTTCCAGTATTGCAAACGTTGAAATTTTGAACAATTTCTTAAATTCATGTATTGAGATTTATACTATGTAGGTAAGTTTGAAATTAATGTTCAATGAATAATGTAAACCTCACATCTTGAAATGTTTTAAAGCTGTTTATTTTTATTTCAAATCAAACAAAGTAAAAAATACGTGGGAAAAACCTACGCGGTAAACTGATAAAAATATTCACCACGCAGATCTTTAATCAAATACTTAATTGTCTCAAAATAAGAGGGACAAATCCTTCCCAAATCCTCTTGTAGGTACTTTGCTTGGCCTGTCAGCTGTAATGATTCGGCTCCCCAGTGAACTGGATTAGTATTCTTTCTTCGTCTCCTGCAGATAGCCTCGCCTAAGATTTGCCCCGAATTTATTTTGATAAAACTGTCAAGTCTGGTGATGAAACTTGTATTACTACAGTCATTTACTAGTAAGTGATTGATTTATACATATATTGGTTTATATAGAATTTAATGCTTTAGGATCGATTTAGCTGTATCTACATCAATGTTCAATGTTTGGACTCGCAAGTCGTAGTAAGTGAGCTGAGTCCTATATAATTATCTTGCATGTTCAAAGTAAAGTATCATCTACCGCGATATCCAGGTTTTATGCTACCGGAATAGTCCATTCAAATATTACATTATCTAGGTGAAGACACCAATCACACCACGACCTCTCAAAAGTGCAACGCATAAAAATAAGATCTTACGGGTGAACCTAATAATAGTATTTTTTTTAACATGTACTATTATCATAAGTGTTAAAAAGAAGAATAAAATCTCTTCATCTGTGACATAATCAGAAACTAAGTAAAAGCCAGTCTGAAACTTTAAACTAGCGCGCTTAATTGGTTTACTTGACTTTCCCATATAAACTTGAGTTGCAATTAACAGTTATTTTAACTTGAAAATAAGTAGCATGTCTTTTAGATTTAGATCACAGAAGGTTGAAAAATTATCCGGCAATGATGTTGAATATTCTCTTATTGGTAGAAGATGTGACGTATTCAAGATTTCAGGACACTTTATCAATCAATGACTAATCAATATAATCTTAAAGTCTATGTATGAATCACAAAGTAATTAAGCAGTAAATATGTGATTGACTTTAAGTTTAAATAAAATAAAAAAGCCAGTTTGCCAGCCTTGAATTGTTTATTAGTTAATGAAGGCAAGCGTGAGCTAATTTAGAACAAACTAATTTATTTATTTGAATAGGGATGTTGCCTGGGTAAAAATATAATGATTCTAATTAGTCCGTCAGTTAGATTATCAAAAAATATTGGACACGTATTTTATGCTTTACCAAATCAAGATAAAGCGCGACTAAGTTCGGGAGTGGGGGCTCGCGACGTCACTTGTTACTAAAAAGTGTACCAACCGTGACGTCACGCGGAACTTTAACACACGATATCTTCGTATTTTTTTGTATAATTGACAAAAGAAAAAATACGTGTCTAATATTTTTTAATAATGTAAATGACGGACTAATTAGTTTTTTTTTCAGGAAAGTAGCCTATTATCTGAGTAATTTTATGGCAAAGAAGTTTTTATTAATATTTAATGTTGCCTCAGACGTAACTTCACGTCTTTCAAGTAGGTACTATAAAAATATGAAACTTATATTAACGCTGAATAAAATGTCTCTCTTGAGAAATCTTTTTTCTTATCCATTAACATAAAACTTTCACTCCAGTTAATATTTTTTAAGATAATTACCTTCGTTTCTTTCATTTTTATTGAAACTTTTAAACCTACGTTTTTTTAAATCAAAATACAATTTCAATCTTCTTTATCTTGATGCCTTTTGAGTTGCGTAAAAAAATGGTGGGTAAAAAAACTATAACAGCTTTTTTTATACCACTAAGGTGGCAAACAAGCATACGGCCCACCTAATGGTAAGCAGTTACCGTAGCCTATGGACGCTTGCAACACCAGGGGTATCACTCGCGCGTTACCGACCTAAAAATAATAATAATAGGTAATAAGCTAATTTTAAGAAAGCTTTTTATGTGGCGGAAAACTTATTACTGGATGAAAATACACCAAACGCGTCTGGTATAGGTACATTAGGGGCGTAATAATTTTAGCTCACACACATCTCCCTGCTCCAATTATTTACATTATGCCATAAAATTACAAGTGCATTTGCAATTTTAGCATACGATGCACCGCACCTGGTGGCAAGCGGTTCCGTAGCCCCATGGACGCCCTCCCCAATGAGCTCTGGCGACCTTACTCCCATACAGGAATACAGCATCGGCTATTTCGCGTTTGTAGTCAAGTTGCTCCTCTCTCAGACCGTTATAAAATTGTCATTTTATTACTGTTTTATGAAATACATTATTTTACTTGCTTTACTGTTATTGAATTTTATCGACATTCTTACTTGTCCATAAATTCCAATCATAATAAAGATAGACTTATGGATAATGATTATGTGTAATGAAATGTTTTTTTAATCAGTTAGCTAATTTCTGTATAACAAGCTCTACTTGGTTCGGAATCAGATAATCATGTATGAAAAATGTTCAGTATATCTATATAAATAAATAAAATTGAAGTGACTGTAATGTTTATCTAAAACATTTTTTAAAAAATGTATCTTTCTGTTTTTTTGTTCCGTCTAATCTACGAAGCGACAAGAGCCATTTTGACGGGACTATCACTGGTAGATAGCTGATGCTATAAAGTCATCGGCCACTATGTCAGCACCGCTCCATCGCAGCAACGCCTCGGCATCTTACCTTGCCATGCAAGTGAGGCCTTTAAATCGTATGTTCCGTCTAATCTACGAAGCGACAGGAGCCATTTTGACGGGACTATCACTGGCAGATAGCTGATGCTATATGAAGTCTAAAGGTCATCGCCCACTATGTCAGCACCGCTCCATCGCAGCAATGCCTCGGCATCTAACTTACCATGCAAGTGAGGCCTTTAAATCGTATGCGTTAAAATAAATTTTACAATGACTAGATAAAATAGTGGACACAAGCCACGGCTACAAGCCACTAGTCCTGCTGACCACTCGCATCTTGCCATAGCCGCGCTACCAATTTCACCGGCGCCGCGCCGCCCGCGAGCTGCCACCTCACAGGCGGCGCGCTGACAGCTCGCGGGTGGCGCGGCGCCGGTGAAATAGCGGCTTGTAGCGGAAAGCGCGCATGCCGCGAGGCGTCCACTATTTTATCTAGTCTTTGTAAAATTTATTTTAACGCATACGATTTAAAGGCCTCACTTGCATGGCAAGGTAGATGCCGAAGCGTTACTGCGATGGAGCGGTGCTGACATAGTGGGCGATGACCTTTAGGCTTTAGAAAATGCTTTAGCTAGTTATTATTATAAAACGAAACGCCACTTCAGTTCTTTCTGACCACAAAAGTTTATATGAAAAAAAATCAATCTATTTAAAAATAAAGAATAAAAGGTATTGACTATCCTTTTTACGGACAGCTTACCGATATTTTCTGGTTCACTTGGTCGAATAAATCTGGTGTATAGAGTGGAAACAATGACCGAGTAACAACTGAAAACCTTCACAGGTGATTTATATTTCCAATATTGCCAGCTTTTAAATTTATAGTAGGTACGCCGTATGGCCATTTGTCTGATAAAATTAAAGTTTTTTCAGACTCTTTTAATTCATAATATTTTTCAGATTTTCTTTATACATTTTTATAAGTTCTAATATTTTTAGGGTACCTACCGTAATCATCAAAACAACCCTTATAGTTTATCGCAGAGAATCTTAGTACTAGAATCCTGTTATTTGGCATAGATATACATATTAATCACGCCGAAAAAGTGGTAAAATAAAATCTTGACAAAATATATTTAGGGTACCTCCCCTACAGGTTCTTTTTCGAGTGTATGTATGTCGCGATGAAATTAGGCATGCAGATAGCCTATATTCTGGAGAAAATATAGACAAATTTTCATCCCGGGAATGCAGGTGAAACCGCGCGGGACAGCTAGTCTTACATAAAAATAGTAAAATCTAAAATGGCATCACATCTGTTACCTAAAAATAAATGCGGCCTTACATAGCTATACTACACTAGTAGTACTATAGTAGTGTCCGCATCGAATAGGTTGTAAAAAAAAACAGGGCAGGAGCCCCGGTTTTGGCCAGTACCCCAGCTGTGGCCACTATAAATAAGGCGTTGAAGCCTGACTCGTTTATTGTCTATAGTAAATAAAATCTTTGATGATTATCGCTTTTGACGAGCAATTGTAGTGGCGCCGTAAGTGTATAGGAACTTTTCTGTGACACTGTAAGCTAAAATAATAATTTCCGTAAATTTCTTAACAGACACCATTAGCGACCCTTGTAAATTAATTTATTAATTTTATTTGTTGCGTGGATTCTTATTGAAGCATACTAAATTAGTGTCGAGGAACTTGATTTTGATATTATTTTGACTATCAATGAATTCCTCTACGTGGAAGCTTAGATGGAAATAGGTGGCCACAACTGGATCAATCGTGATTTTACACCTTTCAAGTATAATAAATAAAATATTTGTCTCTCGATATACACTTCTACAAAAATTAAAAGATAAATAAATAAACTGCTTTATTATTATAACTCATCAACACAATACTCATTTTTTAATTAAAGGCGAATTTTTTATATAAAAAAATCCTTAAAATGGCCACAACCGGGGCTCTTGCCCCTATAAAGCGAACATGACTTTTCCCAGGTTTACGGCTAGTCCTACCTACTTAATTCACTTCAGCCATTCAGAGCTCACATTCTGTTACACAAGTACCGTCATACACCTACATCATAACCTTTCCTTTACATAAAACTGAACACTAGTCTATAAAAAGTATATGGTATAGTAGGTATATATTAATCGCGATGATATCTCAGTGGTAGTGACGTCGGCTACCGAGACGAAGATCCCGGGTCCGAATCCTACAATGACCTTGAGCTTTCGTTGAAGGAAAACATAGTGAGGAAACTATAGCACGGTGGTAGAGTACTTTGTAGTACTCACCTGCCTATCTACCATCCTCAACCACAGAATAATTAATAGTACTAACGTACCTCAACTTGAAAATCTGTCGCCAAACACCTATCGGTGTGTTCTCACAGCTGCATTTGAAAGCCAGTTCCCTTTAGGCTTTGTGTGCTTACCACCTTCGGCCACATCATCACTTACCATGAGATTGCGGTAAAACCAACAGGCCTATTCAAATAAAAAAATTTTGAAGTGGAAGCATTCCCTCATCTCCCATCTCCAAAACATAGATTTTTTGTTCAAGAGATAATTTACATAGGCAAATCCGTACTAATATAATATTATAAATGCGAATGTAAACTCTGTCTGCTTGTTTATTACTTATTCACGACTTAACCTCTGAACCGATCGCGATGAAATTTGGCTCGTAGAAAGCCTATGGTATGGAGAGCGGTATAGGCTACTTTTTATCCTGGAAACGCGGGTGAAACAGTGTTAATATTTTTAGTATAAGTGGCTATCGTCTAATGGTACATTGTGCGTTTTGTTTTACTACATACATATGTGTTTATTACCTACGATATTCTTAACAACTACAATTTATTTTGGCCGTGGAAATACGGTTGATTGCGCTGCGTATTACCTCAGAGTATATAAATACTACGTACAAGTATTACCGAAACAATCGCGTTATGTAAGCTTGAGTTGCTTTGAATGTTGATGTCTTATTCTTATACTGTTGGTGTACGGAGCTAGTAGTAGTTAGCCCAGTACATTTAATGGTCCTTCGAGCCGGATGAGTTTCTTGGTATTTTTTGTGTCTCTCGAAACAGTAGCGAATCGGTTTGGCTGGCCTCCCAGAAGCGGGTCTCACCTGTTGAATTGAGAAGTCGCATATATTGTAATGAGAGTGCAAATGCACTGAGTAACGTAAAGCGACCACTACAAGTCTGATACTGATATACTTGTATTATACTAATACTGTAGGTTTTATTCAAAACATACAGAAATAAAAAAAACTAATCGCGTTTCATAAGCTACTTTATGAACCTAAAACAGTGCAATCAGAGCCACTACACAAGCGAGTGCGTTGAAAAATATTTTAAAAGCTAGGAAAAAAAAATGCATTTATTGACGTACCATACATTATTATCAGATATAGTGACATAAATATAACATATTGGTGCCGATTCTGTTGTAAATCGCACTAAACTAATTTTAGTCACATCTCCTCTCTTTCTTACGAACATTATTGAAAAAGGATAGAACATATTTTAAGTTGTCAAATTAATCTTTGCCGTCTTATTTTGCGTGTATTTAGGCGTAACCGCGATAGATGGCGACTAAATTTATATTGAAAACAAGCATTGGACTAATTTGACAGGACTAAATTTCTTACATCCTTTTCTTATGTTCTTTGTTAGAAAGAGACATAGTGACATTAAAATTAGTTTAGTTGTGAACAACAGAATCAGGGCCATTGTATCTTTGTGAAGATTTTATGAACACCCACTTAAAATGTATATTTTCAGCATTTACACCTACATGCTCGGTCAGGAATAATGATTAGTGTTGTATATCGATGAGACAATTTTATTGACAGATGAACAAAAAAAATTTACTTTGAGCTATTTAGAACTTTTGGAAACAAGTTTTGGCGATGCCGATGATAGCTCAGTACCCCTAGACAAAGCATATTTCGTTATGTTTGCGAGAGTTTGAGAGATTTTTTTATGAGATTGACATAAGGATACGCTAGATCCTAGCGTTACGAAATGTCAATTTCATACATTTTGTAACGTTTCTATTCGCGCAAACGCAACGAAATGTACTTTGTCTAGGCCTACAGTGGTAGTGACGCCAGATACCATACCATAGCACGGTGGTAGGGTACTTTGTAGTACCCATCTGGCTAGCTACCACCCTCAAGTTGAAAATCTATCGCCAAGCACCTATCAGTGTTCCGACAGCTGCACTTGAGAGCCAGTTCCTTCTAGGCTTTGTGTGCTTACCACCTTTGGCCACATCATCACTTACCATGGTGAGATTGTGGTCAGTAACAGGCCTATCCACAGTAAAAAAAAGATTATCTTATACAACAAAATTTTATCTCCGAAATATTTCACTAACATTATGGTCACTAAAGCTATTTAGTTAACAATCCGTTAAAAATATCATGTAGAAACTGGCTATAAGTTGGTTTAGCTGTATTGTTTCTATTATAATTTATTTGTTTAGATTTATAAAACGCTCTTTATTCTGTATAGAATTGTTTCATCATAGCACAATGTATCTATTTATTCTCGGTGCAAAATTTAAATGCAATACGTTATTTCATCATTATTGATATCGGCCAATCAAGATGCGCGATTTTGTTAAATTGACGCATGCAGCACCTTACTGATCACTGATTGGAGCTTAGCGGTGGAAAAAAAGATGGGGAATTACGTGCGAACTACAAAACGTGTCGCTGTGTGAAAATATTGGTTTTTTCGAAATCGAGCTAAAATTCAACAATATCTTGTGATCTACAATAATAATACGAAACATACACATTATCAAGACCATCGGCCTAGTGTTTCCAGAGGAGTCCTCGAGTCTTGCCATCCAGGTGTTCCACAAGCCGTGACGCAGTCCAAGGTAGGTGTCTGCATTATAACTTGGTTGGCAAAGATATCAATAATTGGAGCAATTTGGGCTCTCGCCGAAGTAGGACCATTAATTTGGCATTGTGCTTTGACCCAGTGTGGTTCGCGGCCCTTGTGTTTTTAACAAAGACGCCCGTGACGCCACATCTTTTTGGTGCCGAAACCCGGGAAATACCTCTGGTAATACTAAGAACTAATCTATTTCTTAATCATTGTTTGATATCTTACATAAACTATTTGAATTTCATTAAATTACATAGTCATTTAGTAAATTCATTTAATAATTTCGATCGGAACTTTTTTTTGTAAGTACCCGATATTTACCGCTTAACATTTTTTCTTGGGCTAATTTGTATAAAATTCTATAATTTTACCAAATTATCATTCGTAGTTCAGTATTATTTTGTTATTGTGTAACATTTATAATCATCAACCTTTAATTAACGATAAAACACAAGAAATTGCAACAATTTATTTGTGTGCGGTCGTGAGCATAATGGTGTAATTTCTTTAACGCGACCAAAGCAACGATTCGTCTTTGGTTATTTCTTGCTAGTATATCAATTTCGATTATTGTTGAGTTAGGTGCTCATTTAAATTCGATTCGAAATACATTCTGGTTCCATTTAGGAAATCGTAGTTACCATTACTAGATCAGTTTTTATAAACAATCATTTCTTATCTTATCGGTGTTCATATTAATTATCTAATCCGGCTATGGTAACATAACATTCTTTCTTCTGGATTTCTTTACGGAAATCGTTTTCTTGTAAATTCTAATATAAACAAGCTATCCATATCGGTGTTTATATATGAATCGGCTAGATATCACGGAATAAATATTTATATTTGAATATAATATAAATAACTATTATAAAGACTCTTTAACATAACGTTATAGGATAATATTATCGAAACAAAACTAAAAAATCGGTCGATATATTGTCATTTGTTAGTGTTAAATAATTTCCACCTTTACGAACGGCAACCGCCAGGTGGCGCCGCGCAGGAGACGAGCGTCCCGAGCGGTTCGAAACTATTCGTTCGGTCGGTGTCGGGTGCACTTCGGGTGCGTTCGACAATCTTTTCACTCGGTCAAGGTCAATCACCTTCATCTAATCGTTTCATTTGTTTGTCATTCGAACCTTTTATTGTATTCGTGACTTTTTTTAATCTTAATAGTTGCATTTGCAATAACAAATCATTATGTCGTTACTCAAACGTACTCGTAGGTCTTCTAAAGCAAAATTAGACTGTTATACGGTTCAGGATTTGCCTTCTTTGCGTAGAAAACGAACAATAGCTTTTAATCGTTTAACAAAAGCGTTTACTATCGGAACCGAGGCTTCGACTGATGAATCGCAACTCGATTTATTTTTCTCGTATTACGATGAAGTAAAGAGGATCGCAGCGAACTTCGAGGACGCCCATCTGTGCATTTTGGATGTTTTGAATAGCGACGATGATGATGAAAGTGATGATATTCGCGAACGTTTTGATGAAATATATTTTAAAATCAACTCAATACATCGTCGTTTGACAGGCGAGTCAAAGTCATCGCAGTCATCAAGGGATAATATCAGCAACGGTTCTTTGCACGTTAAATTACCAAAGATAACTCTTTCTACGTTTTCTGGAAATATTAAACAGTGGCCTGAATTCTTTGATACCTTCAACGCTTTGATTCATAATTCACCGGCGCTCAGTGACACTGAGCGATTTCACTATTTGGTTTCGTCTTTGCGTGGCGATGCGCTGTCGCTAATTAGAACCTTTCCAGTAACGAGTGAACATTATAACCTTGCATACGATGCTCTTGTTAATCGTTATCAGGATAAGCGGGAACTTGCATTCACATGTTGGCGTGATATTCTCAGTATTCAATTTAAATTAAATAATGTAATTGAATTTCGTCGGTCACTTGATTTTATAGAAGAAAATTTAAATATTTTGAAAAATTTAAAATTACCCGTTAATCATTGGGATTTCGTTTTATCATATCATCTTTTATCTAAACTTGACAACAAAACGCGTCGAGAGTTTGAGGAAAAGCATTCTGATGTTGAATTTCCAAAGTATAGTCAATTAAAATTATTTTTAAATACCAAATGTGAAGCGCTCATTAGAGATAATCATTTTTCCGAAATGACCAAACCGATTACAACCAAAGAGGTTCCAAAGAGTTCGTCTACTCATCACTCTTCTCAACGTTACAACACTACGCATTCGCTTATGTCCCTTCAAAATTCGAGTTCACTTAACAAAACTGAGGAATCAGAAAATAATGTTACACTTGTCGTATCGGGAGACGCTTCATCCAAACTTGAAAATTCAACCATTCATAAACAACCATTCAAATGTTCGTTCTGTGGTGATTCTCATTCTATTTTACAATGTAAAACATTTGTAGAAAAACCTGTAGATCAGCGTCAGGCTATAGTTACCCAAAAGGGGTGGTGTTTCAATTGTTTAAAATCATCTCATCAACTGAAGGATTGCTCGTCGATATTTTCATGTCAAAAATGCCGACGTAAGCATCATACTTTGTTGCACAATGACGCACAGACCACTTCAAGCTCTGCATCAATTTCCAATCCGGTTTCCTTGGTAGCAAAGAATACTGAGAATAGTTCTTGCACTCAAATCGGCACTACCGTTTTACTCGCGACAGCTATAGTGCAAATTAAGGATTCTTTTGGTCGTTTCCATTCATTTCGTGCGTTGTTTGATACAGGCAGTCAGACTAACTTTATCACTGAACAAGCGGTTCAGCAATTAAATGTTCAGCCTTCCACAGCTCAAATCTTAGTTAGCGGTTTAGGTGACACTACATCTTCCATTACTAGTCTCGTTCAGTGCGATATTGGTTCTGACGATAATGTCCTGTTCAGTCTGGATTTGTATGTCATTCCTAAAATTTGTGGCGATCAACCAATTGCCAAATTGAATACTTCTAGTTGGAATAACATAAAAAATCTTAATTTGGCTGATCCTGGTTTCGACATTCCCGGACCAATCGATTTGCTTTTGAATGCGGACATCTTCGCACAATCTCTCTTGGAAGAACGTGTCAAAGCTTCATCAGGGCAACCTCCTGCTTTCAATTCTGTGTTCGGATGGCTTCTTTTAGGAAAAGTACCTTTGGCTTCTACTTCATTACTAGAAATTCAATCAAAAACAGATAATGACAATCTTATTGGTCTTGTTCAGAGATTTTGGGAAATCGATACGATTCCACAAGCGTCTACTCTTACGCCGGATGAGACACGCTGTGAACAACATTTCATTTCAACTCATTCTCGTGACGAAACGGGCAGGTATATCGTAGAACTCCCTTTTCAATGTTCCAGTGAGCCTATTTTCCAAGAATCGCGTGATATTGCTATCAGACGTTTTCATGCTATCGAACGCCGGCTTTCGCGTGATTCTCAGCTTCAAATACAATACGCTGAATTTATGAACGATTATTTAACGAGCGGACACATGTCTCCTGTGCCTGCTAACGAGGTCGGATTAGGCAAGTACTACATTCCTCATCATTGTATTCTGAGACCTGGAAGCGCAACTACAAAACTCCGTGTCGTCTTTGACGCTTCTGCTAAAGATGCTAATTCTAAGTCGTTAAATAATACATTGTTAGTCGGTCCGAAGCTACATTCCAATATCGTAGAAATTTTATTACACTTTCGTGAACATGCAGTTGTGTTCATGGCTGACGTCCGTCAAATGTATCGACAGATCCTTCTCAAATACGAACATCGTGATTACCAACGCATCATTTGGAGAACCACTCCGACTGAACCACTCCAAGAGTTTAGACTTAATACGGTAACATATGGAGTAGCATCTGCTCCATATCTTGCATGTCGGACCGTTTTACAGTTAGCTCATGATGAAGGTCATTGTTATCCAGTTGCAAAACAAATCTTGTTGTCAGATACATATGTAGATGACGTAGTCAGTGGAAAGGATACCGTCGAAGAGGCAATGGAAGCTAAGTCTCAAATCATAGCACTTTTCAAATTAGGGCATCTAGAGCTCAGGAAATGGGCATCAAACAAACCCGAAATCCTATCTGATCTTCCTCCTGATTACTGTCTTGTTGATCCGATTAGCTTTGATGAACCTGAACCATCGACTATCAAAGTTCTCGGTCTGAAATGGGATCCAGTAACCGATACATTTTTCTTTGACGTGAAACCTTCGGATAGGCCATGTACCAAGCGATCTATTCTTAGCGAACTCGCAAGAATATTCGACCCTTTAGGTTTTCTTTCACCATTGACTATTCAAGCTAAATGCTTAATCCAAAAGCTTTGGATCATCGGAGTCACGTGGGACGAAAGTCCTCCTAATGAGGTCATTAGTGCATGGAACGATTACATACAACAATTACCTATATTAAAATCGCTTAAAATATCACGACGTATCACTCTCGATGACGTAAAATCATACGAACTACACGGATTCTGTGATAGTTCCGAAAAAGCTTACGGGGCTGTCATATATCTACGCGTTATAAACAATGACGATAAAATCCAAACATTTTTAATTTGTTCAAAAGCTCGAGTAGCTCCGCTTAAAAAGGTATCGATACCGCGTCTAGAATTATGCGCCGCCGTTCTTCTCGCAAATTTACTACATTTCGTAAAAGGCACATACACCAATCGCTTTACGATTGATAAAATTTATTTGTGGTCTGATTCTACCGTAGTTTTATCTTGGCTTCGGTCACATTCTTCTCGATGGACTACATTCGTAGGCAATCGCGTCAGTCACATCCATGACCTTGCTTCAACCGATGTCTGGCATCACGTTTCGTCTGGTGATAACCCAGCCGACTTTTGTTCACGTGGCCAACTTCCCACTGATCTTTTACACAATCCCTTATGGTGGGCGGGTCCAGTCTGGTTGTCACAACCTGTGGATCAATGGCCAACGGCAACAGTCGCCTCCGATGATGATGATCAGATTTATACTGAGGAGCGACGCAAGGTTCTTTTAGTCACTGACCAAAATGTGATCGACGGCCCTCTGACCATAATTGATGATCTATTAAATCGATTTTCATCTTTGGAAAAAATAGTTCGTATAGTGGCCTATATTCATCGATTCGTACACAATGTGCGAAATCCCAATTCAAGTAATAAAAAATCATTTTTATCAAACAAAGAACGTTATAATGCACTTCTGATTTTAGTCAAACATATTCAGGTTCTGTCATTTTGTGACATCATTTCAAAGCTTACGCTTAATCAAAAGTTACCTAAATCTATTCGAAAACTTAATCCATTTCTTGACGAAAAGGGTATTCTAAGGGTGGGCGGACGTTTGTCTCGATCGGGTCTTGAATATGATCACAAACATCCAGCGTTACTACCTGGAAAAAATATATTAACAACAAAAATTATTGAAACTTGTCATCGGAATAATTGCCATACGGGTGTTAATACTACACATTATTTAATCATACAACAGTTTTGGATTATATCGGCAAAACGTTTTATACGTCAGTGCCTTTCTAAATGCATCAAGTGCTTTAGAAAGCATCCCCAATCTTTACAACCTTCTATGAGCGACTTACCCTCATACCGGGTAAATCAAGTCAAACCATTTTCAGTTGTCGGTGTAGATTTCGGTGGTCCCTTTAGGATCAAACTGGGTACTCATCGTGGTGCGAAAATCGATAAGGCATATCTGTGCTTATTCGTTAGTCTAGCCGTAAAGGCTGTCCACTTAGAAGTTGTGTCGTCACTATCCACTGAAGGCTTCATAGCCGCTTTGCGTAGATTTGTAGCACGTCGCGGTCGATGCAATGTGATTCACGCGGACTGCGGAACAAATTTTGTAGGTGCTAGTAATCAACTTGTTACCTTAATGAAAGACGCATCTCATTCTGAACGTATTGAATTCAAATTTAATCCGCCTTCTGCCCCTCATTTTGGAGGCGTTTGGGAGATCCAAATTAAGGCTGCAAAATCGCATCTTCATCGCATAGTTGGCGATCAAGTTCTAACATTCGAGGAACTATCTACTCTCTTTGTACAAATAGAGTCGGTACTCAATTCCAGACCTTTGTGTCCAATCAGCTCTGATCCAACAGATCTTAATGCTCTGACTCCGGGTCATTTTTTAACTTTGGAACCATTAACAGTCGTACCAGGCGAAGATGTGTCTGATATAAAAATTAATCGGCTTCATCGATGGCAGTTAATTCAATCATTTCACCAGAATTTCTGGCTACGCTGGAAAAATGAATACTTACATACTCTAACACAACGAGCAAAATGGACTGACGTTTCGAGACCTTTGAGCAAAGACTCGTTGGTCATCATAAAGGACGATTGCCGTTCTCCTCTTCATTGGCCACTGGGCAGAGTTGTAGAATTACATCCTGGCCCAGACGGAACAGTTCGGGTAGCGTCAATTAGGACTGCTAAAGATCACATAATTAAAAGACCTTTGGTAAAGTTATGCCCTTTACCCATTGAACAATGTTAAGCGTTGGTAACTCATTAATGCAGTTAATCATTAGTTTTAAATAAGTTTATGTAAGATTAGTTTAATATTTTCTTTTCTATCGAAAATACCAAGGTATTTTGGTGGGCGGTGTTTCATCATAGCACAATGTATCTATTTATTCTCGGTGCAAAATTTAAATGCAATACGTTATTTCATCATTATTGATATCGGCCAATCAAGATGCGCGATTTTGTTAAATTGACGCATGCAGCACCTTACTGATCACTGATTGGAGCTTAGCGGTGGAAAAAAAGATGGGGAATTACGTGCGAACTACAAAACGTGTCGCTGTGTGAAAATATTGGTTTTTTCGAAATCGAGCTAAAATTCAACAATATCTTGTGATCTACAATAATAATACGAAACATACACATTATCAAGACCATCGGCCTAGTGTTTCCAGAGGAGTCCTCGAGTCTTGCCATCCAGGTGTTCCACAAGCCGTGACGCAGTCCAAGGTAGGTGTCTGCATTATAACTTGGTTGGCAAAGATATCAATAATTGGAGCAATTTGGGCTCTCGCCGAAGTAGGACCATTAATTTGGCATTGTGCTTTGACCCAGTGTGGTTCGCGGCCCTTGTGTTTTTAACAAAGACGCCCGTGACGCCACAAGAATAATGAAATATGCTAAGTATTCGTTTAAGATAAACATAATAATATTAGCTGACGGACTGCTACGAAGCTACGAATTGCTACCAAGCTACGAATTGCTACGAAATTGCTACAATGCTACGAATTTATTGCGAAGCAGTAAAATTATTTTATTTCGACTTTTGTTTGTTTTAGTTACCTCTATACTTGGCATTCGTTTTTCATTGTAAATGCTGCATCCTTTGCAATAAACGCTGCAATTGTCCCTCAAATGCCCGGAACCTAGTCATGTTTTCGGTTGCTATTTGACGACTAACTTAGTCGTTGAGTAGTCACTAACTACATGTCCCAGTACGAAGCTTCATCTGCCTTGTTCAGTTCGCTATAGGTTAAACATAGTTGACGTTAAGTTACCTGAAAAGCGGTAAACTAATAAATGGTTTAGCTATTTCTAAATGACCCAAACACAAAAACCTCTGCCATTGTTTGCGGTCAACACAAGCCTATTTCAAACGAAATTAAAATGTTAGTATGCGATTTGCTGAGATGATCCAGATAATAGGACAAGGTTACCGTGTTAAACGTAATGATTATGTACAAATATTAGAGTCAATTAACTTATGTATTATGAGCCAGGTATAAAAGGGTCCAAACAAGTCAAACGAGCACAAGTTAATGCAGGGTCACAATATCTTTAGAAACATTTGAACTATATCAAAACAACCGTCAAGTTTTGAATATATTATAAGAAGCTTTAATTTAGCTTCATGAGATTATATTATCTGTGACAGACGAATACAGAATGAAAACAACAAGAACAAATGCTTTGTCTCGCAAAAAGACACGCTTTACGCTCGTTGAAGCGAAAAGTTATCGTGAGACACCTGAATGCACAATTGTTCAGGGGTCAGTTGTAAATTTTTTGGAGTGAACACACCAATATATCTACAGCTATTGGTGCCGATTCTGTTGTAAATCGCACTAAACATGTTTAATCACATCACACCTTTTTCTTACAAACATTATTGAAATAGGATAGAATATATTTAAAGCTGTCAAATTAGTTTTAGCCAAAGAAATTGGATATGCTAGTCGTTCTAATTTGTAGGTTATTTAGACGTAACAGTGATATCACTGTTTTTTTTTTATTTAACACTAACACAAAATTTGACGACCAATAACCTAAACAGATTGACATGCGAACTAAAACTTACCAGTAACAAAACTAGTTTTGGTTCGTGACTAAATTATTTGATTAAATGTAACTAAAGTTAGTTTCCCGACAACAAAACGTCAACTTACATGACTAGTTTTGTAGGACCTTTTTTTCAGGTCTGCTAAATTTATGTTGAAAACAAGCATTGGACTAATTTTGACAGAACTAAATTTCTTACATCCTTTTCTTATGTTCTTTGTTAAAAAGAGATATAGTGAGACCAAAAGTTTAGTTGTAAACAACAGAATCAGCACTACTGTCACATTTTATACCATGACAAAAATGTTCATTATTATAATATTGTATTGTACAGAATATGTTGCATTGACACATTATCTGATTCATAATTTATCTCTAATCAATGACAATCTCGATATTGTATTAATATATTCTCAGTTGAAGGCCGATTGCCAAACTGGTGGTAACTTCAATTTAGGTCTTAGTAGGGCACTGGGGCTTAAACTAAATAACTGGCTTTAAGTTTGACTATTGTGAGGGAATGTCCGAAATAGAATGTTGGGAAAAAGGCAAATTTAAATCTTTTCTTTTTTATCTGTGTCACATTTATGAGTGTTATATGAAGTAGAAAGAAAGCTTTTACATTGTCATGTCATATTTAAAGAAAATAGTTTCACAATGAACGTGTCCGAGGACTTATAGTTCTATTTATAATGGTGTTTTGTTAGCTAGTTAATTTCTTCTTACCATACGATAAAGACTTTGCTTTACCGAGTCTCTTTCTATCCTAAATTTAAACAGTTTTTTTCGTTAAACAGATATATGTATAGCATTCATTTAATATACCATAGATATAGTAAATATATATACTATACTTTTGGCTATCCAAAGAGGAAACGCTGCCAGCCTTCTGGGAACCCTGCCGTTAATCGGAAGCAGCGGCAGGCTTGAGGAAATTTTCTATATATAGATTGTATTTTGTACATATTTGTTGTAAATAAAGTTCTACCTAGTTATATACCATAGGGAATGGAAATAGGTATTCACCAATACAATAAATATATACAAATATTACCTTTTCAAACTAACCGTGTTCAAAATGTTTGTGAAGATTGAAATCTTCTTTACACTCAAAAATCCCCTTCAAAGCTCAAAAGTGAAAAATAGGTCGTAGGGAAAGTTCTTAAAAATTAACATAATAATATTTACGATGCCAACATTTTGTGTTTAATTAAAATGGTATTTTTACTTCCAACTTCTCTTATAATTTACAGTACCCGCCTTCTTTCATTCTTTATTAAGGTTAAAATTTGTCTTGGCCCCGCCCTTCGGCCATCATCAATAATTTCCTTAATATAAATAAATAAATAAATAAATAAATAAATAAAAAAAAAAAAAAAAAAAAAAAAAAAAAAAAAAAAAAAAATAATAATACTACTAAATGGACTTGCGGGAGTGTTTTGATTACGTATAAACTTATACTCATTAATTCCTGGCCCGCATGCAATACGCGACTTTGCGGTGGCGTGAAAATGGTTTGCTTACAGTGGCGCCATCTGCGGCTTTAGTTATTGCTTCTTAAATAGGTACAGTATTACCCAACTGATATGGCGCGTCGTGAATCTTCGTTCGCACAGAAAAGAAAGTATGGCCCCGAAGATTAACGAAAGAATGCTTAAAACTTACAATCAACCTTAGATCACTACTATAAGGTTCATAATACACGGCAGCTGTTAGTTCCGTCTCACTCGCAAGTCACGCCCCTGCGCACGGCGCGCGCTAACATGGCGGCAGCTGCCGACCAATGGCGTTTCCCGCGCTTTGATAATGTATCTTCTGCGCAGGTACATCGGTAAGCCATATTAGTTGGGTACTACTTGTACATGTTTAAAATTATATCGGATACGCTGTAAAAATAAGTTTTACATTTGTTTTGTATATGAAGAAATATAATAATTAAAAAGTAAGTAGTTGGTATTTATAAAAAAAAACATAATATATTGATACCAAAATTAGTTCATTGTGATACATGTGTGCAAAGTTGGTTATTACAGACGAGGTGGTATTAAGCCGAGACTGTAATGATCAATGCACACGCGTGTCATACGACGTTTTTCAACACACTTGCGAGGAAAAAAACTCTTATATTTTAAGTAGATTTTTGATAATCATCAACCACACCATGATAATGTTAACAAATATTGCGCGCAGGTTTTTTTTTACCGCGATGCGCTGTCAAACTGTTTTACCGAATGCTTCGTTTACACACATATCAATTGCATTGAGGTACAAATTTAACATAATCGGGATTATACCTATTATAAAACTGCGGGGTAATGTAAAGTAAAAAGCACTAGTGCGTAATAAGCTACTAAAAACGGTGCAATAAATATCACTTTACGAGCAAGTGTGTTGAAAATTATATTATTAGTTTATTAGTATAGATATATAATATTAATTTAGATTGTTGTATAATTTCTGCCTTTGGGTACAAGAATGTGCTTTCCTGAAACGTAATGTCAAAAATAACGTGGAAGGATAACATAGATTATCAGGTCTAAAAATCTCACCGTGTATTTATCTCAATGATAACGTCACCTTAAAAGCTTTTAAATGACCTGTATATAGGAGAAAAAAACAGCTGCCTAGAGTTTATAATTTCATTCAGTTCAGCAAGAAATGAAAATGAATTTCTTCCTCACTTTCGACACTGATATTGTCTACCTCGCAGACCTCGACTTGCATTATAACAACCGCCAAAAAATACCTTATGTCAGGTGTGTGTGTCACAACATTGTCCAGTTGAGCTCGGTCGAACCCGCATATATTCCACGGAATGATATTTTCTTGTTTTGCTGCTACTGTATTGCTGTTTTGGATACAATTGAGTTAAAAGAGGTAGCGACTTTGGAAAATTAGTTTATTAGTAAATTTTAACTGACATAATGTATTGAAGCGCTCGTGGTGTAGTATGATTAGCCGTTCTTAATCGATCGGCAAAGTTAAGCTACTACCGTCGTGGTCGGTACCTGGATGGGTGACCGCCTAGTGGTATTTTAAATCGAGCGTTTCCGTGCTTCGGAAGGCACGTAAAGTCGTTGGTCCCGGTTATCACTTAATTGTGATAGTCGTTAAGCTAGTTGGATGCCTCTTAGGCGGCTTGAAAAATTCCAATAGTAGGTTGACCACTAGCCTACCTCCACCAATTCGCAGTGGGCACGCGTGGTGGAGTATTGCCCATTCCCTTTCACCCTCATTTGAGAAAGGAGGCCTGTGCTCAGCAGTGGGACATTATAGAATGATGATGATGAATGTATTGGTTCTGGGAACCTATACATTATGTCAGTTAAAAAAACCCGGACAGTGCAGTGAGCAAGCTCTCAACCTGAGTTAGTTTTAGGAACTACGCCTGAGGGCGCCCCAGGTGGAGCACGAACCTAGCCTCCGGGTATTATTATTATTAGCCTATACTGTCCCACTGCTGGGCAAAGGCCTCCCATTCCTTTTTAATTTTTTTATTTTCTTTAATTTTTTTTCCTCAGGGCGTTACCGGATAAAAATATATAACAGTTTTATTTATGTGTTTATGTAAAAGGTGCAGGGAAACGATTGATGACAAATATATCATTGGTATGATATGTGGGTGTTTATTGTTTTTCGTGCCGTTGGACCTAACTACGTGTTTGGTTTAAATTTGTGAACAGTATTTATCCTGTTTTTTTTTTCTACTAAATGAAAGAAGAAGTATAATGGTGAACATTTGCTGCTCTATCACGATAGAAATATTGATTTGAGCTTGACCATGAAATCATAATAATAACGAAAAGACAAAATCTGTGTATTCAGACCCCACAGTACAAAATCGCTTTCAAATATTACATGGCCCAATGTTGTGGATTTATCCGCTTATATGGTGACATTGTTTCGTATGAAGCTTTAAAAGGGACTTAGTTGGGTTTTGCTGAAAATGAAATGATATTTTTGTAATTTTTTTGTCAACACGCGTGTCATGTTATTCCCGATTCGCAAACACCTACATTTCTCTGAGACAATATTTTACTGGTAGCCTGAGCCTTTTAAAATTATGAAACAAGAGTACTGAAATAATAGGATTTTTGGTATTGAAAAGTAACTTTCAATTACGGGTTTTAGGTACAGTTTCGCCATAGATGTAATAGCGTGTCAGATATTGTTTTTGCCTTTTAACTACGTCTAATGTACAAATTAAAGTTATATGACTTAATTTTAAGCGTATATACTATTAAAAAATACACATTTTATAATCAGTTCAGCTCAATTATTATAGTGTGACGAACGTCTCGAGGTAAGACATGTTTTACTTGTTACAGGAACGTCATCCAGTTCCTTATCGGGAACTATCACAAGAGTCTCAGCCATCGTCGGCGGTGAAGCTGACCTGTTATGTGACCCTAAACCTCCACAGCATAATGACAGCTTGCTGCTTGTCGTGTGGTATAGAGATGATAACCCTGTATATAGGTGAGTTGCTTCTATATATTTTCACCTACTTCATAGGTTATCAATCTTAACAAAAGTAATTATTAAAATATAGTCTCAGTAGAAGAGGTAAAATACTACTCGCTGTCTCAATTATAGAGGTAATGACGATAAAATCGAAAAAACTTATTCCAGATATAGGTTAGTTTTATCCCACTAACAGAGGTAATTTAGTACTAAAGTGTAGACCTTAGCATAAGTTTCAGCTATGGAGATTTCTTACTTATCCTAGTACATTTAACCAAATTTTACTGTATTAGTAATCACCATTACTTGCTACATATAAAATTTGTGATAAAACATTGCCAAATACCATATATCCGTTATGTAGTAGGCATTTTAATAAGCTCCCATGAATAATATTACACGTGAACGCGGAAACAAGGTGAAGTAATGGCGTTAACCTTCTGCTTTCCCTTACATTTCGTGTCTTGTCGAGATTACAGCGATAAACTTGTTACTTTTACACTGACAGTTATATCTGCGATACCTTTGCTATACCTATAGCATCTTTTTTAATTCCTTAGATAACTTTTGAAAATATCTATTTGCGACTTGCGAATTGTACCGACTAGATATCTACATTATACTTGTACGTAGTATATTAACTCTGTGATTAAACACTTAACAATTTTCTATACATACACATAATAAACACGCATCATATCATAAGTCATACACTTAAACTCAGATTCTTGGATCCGATTTTTATTTCATACCTAGTTATATGATGCGTGTCCCATCCACGTGCCAAAGGGTCAAAATATTATTTCTCTTTTTCCTTTTAGTAAGTAACTCTAATGAAAAATATCAGTGAAAAGGAAAAAAGACGTCTACGGTGCAACTCAAATGCCAGCCAGCTCTTCAATTTCAAATTAACTATACTTTATGAAAACAAAAGTATTCAACGTATTTCTGCAGGTGATAGATATTTTAGCGCTGCTCCAGAAATAATAGCTAGGCTATTAATTATGCTTAAACTGTTTAAATGGGTTGGAACCTTCAGGATGAAATTAAATAATGTCCTTTTTCTCATTAGATCTCTTGAAATTATTAATTACTATTTTTACTTTACCAAACACAAAAAGGAATTCAGAATTTTGTTATTACTTGAAGGCGAGTGAAAACCGTATAGTAATATAAATTGTCGATGTCTTTGAAATATTTACTAAACATACCAAGAATACAAGTTGAACCTATTTTAGTGCACAAAAGCAGAAATCTCTTTTTGAGTCGGCGTCTCATCTCTCAAGGTTCTATAGAGCAGGCTTAAAATAATACGAAAGTTCTTTTCATGTCCTAAGTACAGGATAAGGCAGGATTTTGTGGAATATACTTGGGATCAGGAATAGTAAGCTTGGGACTTTTCTTCAGTATTTCTATAAAATGGCTTTTGATTTGATATAGAAAATAGAATCTAATATACGTCTTCATATTTATTTAAAGTGAAATGAAGTTATCTATGGTATTTTAATAATAATTCTAGAATAATGGTAATAAAGAGGTGATTATGATATTCTATCGGAGTTTAAGGGTATCTTATAATAACTACAAAAAGAAGTATCATAATCATAAGAATAACGATAATAATAAATAATAATAATAAATAAATTTATTTAATCTCTTCACAAAAAGGTTTCTTATGATCTATATAGGCACTAGCTAGATTAATAAAATAAAGTTAACCTGTTTTGTGAGAGACTGGTGCCTGAGCTAGGTTTATAAAACCTGTATTACAAGTCACCAGTGCCCCACTCCGCGGATTGACATTGTTTTTAAGGTAATATGTGCGACAGAACCAAAAGAAAACAAAAAATAAAAATAGTAAAGAATTACAAGCAATTAAAATGAAAATAAAAAACTTATAGGTAAACATTAAAACAGCTTTAAAAAATAAAAGTAAAATAAAAATAAGTATTACTATTATTAAGGCCTGATTACAGCGTGTTTGGGTGTATAAATATGTGTGTGTGGTTAAATGTGGATGTAATGAAGTGAAGTAGTGTAAATATGTGGAATTTTTGAGTGAATGGTGACTGATAGCATGAGTGGAGTGATTGATAAAGATAATAAGATTGAGTTTTTAAGGTAGCATAAAATTAAAATTAACTAATCAACATTGTGGACTCAATAAGTTTTCCGTTTCTCTATAATCTAACGACTTTAGCCATCTTGTGGTAGCCTTTTTGCAAGAGAATTTAGTTAAAGGATAGATGGACAATACTTTATTTATTTGGTTATAGATGTATGGTCCGAGGAAGAGGAAGAAGTTGTGTGATAAACTGGTGCGCTGGGTTTGAGTACTACAGACGGTGCCCTTTCTGCGCTTATCACTCAATAGTTGAGGATCATATTTTAATTGGGTGTGTTTTTTCAATACGGTCTGTAGTATGAACGTTTGTCTCACAGTGAGTACATCCCACAGGTTATAAAGGTCCGTGGTAGGAAAGCGATAGGGCAGACCAGCACTTACTTTAAGAACGGCTCGCTGAGCTCTCTCAGCCTCAATGATATGTGATTTGGCTGCACCACCCCATGCAATGATGCAGTATTCCAGAATAGATTGGCAAAGAGCAAAGTAAACCATTCTTATGGTCCCACGGTCTGCTACATGTTTAAGAGTCCCAAATATATAAATGAGCTTACGCAGCCTAGTCACAAGGATATCGATGTGAGGCTTAAAGCTGAGGGTCTGGTCGATCGTAATTCCGAGGTACTTTATCGTGGCAGCTCTCTGTATAGATGGGCAGGGACATATAACTGTGGGTCGAGTACAAGCGTGAGCTGTGATGGTAAGAGATGGCGGTGGGAGTAGGTTGGATCTGCAAGCAAACGCTAGATACTTAGTTTTAGATACATTTAAGGTTAGCAGATTATCCCTTAGCCATGCACAGACTTCGCTAAAACCGCACTGGGCTATATCAAAGACCTCTTCCCAGCTAATCCCGCTGAAGAAAAGCGCCGTGTCATCTGCAAACGTTATTGTTTTCCCATTACGCAGTTGCATACTACAAAGTGAGTTTATGTAGATGAGAAACAGCGTGGGGCCGAGGATGCTTCCCTGTGGGACGCCATGTCTAACTATTTGCTCGTCGCTAACCAGGGTGTCGATCTTTACACGCTGTATTCTACCACTCAGATAATCTGTAAATAATTTTAGTGGGAGCCCTCTAACTCCTATGCTCTCTAGTTTCGCTAGCAGGTGGGGTATAGAAACCGCATCGAAAGCCTTGGCCAGGTCAAGGAATATAGTTAAACACTTCCTTCTCTCATCAAGGTTTGTTATAATTAGGTTTGTAAGCTCATGAACAGCATCACTAGTAGACTTACCCTGTCTAAATCCGTACTGAGATGAAGAAAGAAGATTGTTGGTTTCCAAGTAGCCAATAAGGCGTTTGTTCATTAGCCTTTCTAGGATTTTAGACAAAGAAGGAAGAATCGAAATTGGCCTGAAGTTATTTACAACGTTCCTATCCCCTCCTTTATGTATGGGCTTAATTATTGCAATCTTAAATGCATGAGGGAATACACCTGACCTGAGAGCAAGATTGCAAATGTGCATTATAGGACTAGCTAAGACATGAGCGTGTCTTTTAATAATCCTACCCGAGATCTGATCGATGCCTACTGCACAGTCATCCTTCAGGTCTTTGATTAATTGGATAATTTCAGCCATATCAGTAGGCAGCAAAGCAAGTGAATTAATTGGAGAGATCGGTTCCTTACAAACAGTCATGGAAGGGTTAGGTGTGTCGCAAGAACTGTATTGTTGAGCAAGCCTTCCTCCAATTTCAGCAAAGAACCTATTCACATCATTGATACTCTGGTCGGGATTAGCAGGCGAAATTAGGCAAGCTGAGTGGTCAACTACTTTCTTTTGGTTACTAATGTTTTTAATGACGTCCCAAAGCTTCCTTTTATTGTTTTTAGCATTTTCAATCTCTCGCTTCTCGTACACTCTCTTTGCTTTTTTTAGAAGAGCACAACAGAAGTTCCTGTATCTTTTATAAGTCGTCCTCAGAATCTCATTATCAGGATCTTTTTTTTGTTTTTTATGAAGCTTATCTCTATTCCTCATGCAACGCAATAGAGCCTTGGTGATCCATGGTTTGTATATTATTTGCCTTTTTGGAGTTTTTGTAATGATGGAGTTTTCCATTATTGCACTAGAAATGTTATTAACGAGGAGATCTGTGGCTATATTAACGTCACTGCAATTTAAAATTGGTAAGAAATTTATGTTTTGTATTGCAATATCGAGACCAGTATAGTTAATACGAGTAATAGGTTTTTTCACGAGCTCGAGTCTGGCACCCAGATTCATGCATAACGCAACACACTCATGATCGGTAATAGATGATTCAACCACAAAACAGGAAGTATCTAATTTAGTTTTGAGCATCATATGGTCAAGACAAGTCTGACCATGTGTTGCCAAAGCATGCCCCGGAAGCAGACAATGGCTCGCCAAAACATTGAGGTATTCGAAAGAACGCTTATCACCCGTTTTGAGTTTTATATCAATGTTAATATCCCCACATAAGACTATATTTTTGTAGCTAATTAGTTTAGTCAATAGCGTGTCAATAGAGTTTGTAAAATTGGTTGTATTATATTGACTTGGAGGGCGATAGATTCCTATGATACAGGTCTCTGGATTTAACTTTAATAAAAGACAGTTTGCGTCACTGATAGGAGGTTCTTCAAACGTGATTTTTAGTTGATTGTTATAATATATAACAACGCCTTCATTTTGTGTCCTATGGGAAGTTGTAGATATATGGTTGAAACCATCAAGAACTGGGATAGATTTGGCTGACGGAAGCCAGCATTCAGTGAGCACAACAATATCCCAGGTTATATTCGATCTAGTCATTAGGGTAGTGAAGTTATGAAAGTTACAGCTAATACTTCTTATGTTTTGTGAGATTAGTTTTATTGAATTGAGTCTACTTACGTATGATTTTAAGTTTTCCATATCGCATAAAATCGTTTTAGATACCGCCAGGTTGTCCAGACCCATGTTAATAGTTTCTATGCTGTTTGAATCTAACATTGGTATTTAAATATGTGAGGTAAAATAAAATGACTTGTCGGGGGCACTGCCGTGCTCCCACACAGGGACCTGGGTCTGGCGGACGATGGGATATAGGCGATATAGATAGATTATGCAACGTTTTATTAGAAAAGTTAAGGATATCATTAGCTGCTACATGGCTACTCAATGCTGAACTGGGAATAATAAAATTAATAGTATGTATGTTTTTTGACGAGTGTTGATGATGTGTGTGTGTGTGTATTATGTAATCAGTTACCGTAAAGAAAAAGAAAAAATAAATTAATGTGAGTATATCAGTAAACCAACTGGAAATTAAAAATAACATTACAATTTTGCGATATTGTTGTGAGAAGGAAAATACATCTTGCGATATATATCCTAGTCACTTGATAATCTTCAGCAAGTCGACTTCTTCATCAACGCGTATTGGATTCGAACCCTCCTCCTTTTTGACGTATACCTTCCCGTACGATGTCCAAGCAGCCAGAATGTTTTTATTTTTTACGTTTTCACGGGCGACGTAGAATATTCGACTAGCTTTATTTGTTAGCGCCTCCGAGATAAATATCGTCTGTGGTGGTCCGGATAGATTAATCTGTGAGGTATTTAGTTGTACAACTTTGTTTTCGCGACAAGTTTTGGATAATTTTCTGTACTTAGAAATAATGTCTTCTTTCTTAGTTGTACAAGTAAAATCAACCACTATGATCTCAGACTTAGCGCGATATATGTTTCTTATTTCGGTATCCTGCAACGGGGCCTCCAACCCCAGTGATAAGCCAATATCCTTGACAATCTTTGTGATCATTTGTTTGTTTTCATTTACTTGCTTTGGAATGTTTCGGATTTCTATTGTGGAATTTCGAGTGTGTTTTTCAATCATTTCCAACTTATTTTCTAAGATTGAGATGTGTTTCTTTTGTTCACTGTTTTCCATCTCTAAGCTATCCACTTTTATCAATAAGTCGTCATATTGTCTATTCATAAGTTCAACAGATGTTTTAATTTCCTGATTTTGGTTGATAATAGTAGCCATGGCAATACTTAAGGTTTCAAATTTTTCATCTTGTTGTGCCTTTATTTGGGAAAACATTGTTTTTATCTCATTGCAATCCAAAGACGAAGATTGTGGGCAGTCTCTAATTGCACGTTTCGAGCGCTTCGTAGTGTTCGTAATGGAATCAGTTTGTTCAGATTTAGAGGCAGAATTTAATGCTGGATCTGACCCATAGTGCATCACCGGCAGGGCATTTATTTGAGGTCCAGATTTCAGAGGCGAACGTTGGAGGGACATTGTTTCTAAGGAACTCGCGGTCTATGTAGGCCTAAATGTTCCGAAGGCAGGCGGCGGACGCTAGCAGTAAGTACAGCCAAAGGTATAGTTAAGTATGCGCTAGCGCAAGTTGAGGGGCGCGGCTTCGGGTGCAGGTAGCAGTAGCACCGGCTAGGATTGGTCACACTGCGCCGTAGGGTGTCAACGCGCAAAGGGAGAAATATTGTTTATATAGTTATCACTGTCACAGCCAGGTGGTTCTCACTCACACACCTAGAAGACACCTCCTTGAGTCTATGCACTCCTAATATTTCACCACAACTTAAAGTAAAATTTGGAAATTTCAATTTTAATAATAAATTAATACAGATTTAGCAAAAAACACGTCCGATCGTTTCAGTATCCGCGCGGGGGGGGGACGATCATAAAGAACTGTTGTTCACACATTGCGGTAATTGTAAAAATATTTTATTTTTTAACAGACTACAAAAAAGGAGGTTATTCTGTCTGGTTATCAACATGGCTTCTATCACCCTCTATAATGGTTGAATTAGCTAACATATAGAATGGCTTTCCATAATCAACGCAACACGCATAGTGGTCATATATCAATTAGCCAACGCGAATTTTGTATCACGGTATTTTTGAGAGAGCTACGTGATATGCGTGTTATGACAGAGTGGATGATTTAATAGGCAACAAGTTGCGGCTGTATTTTTCATTCAATTGGCGTTTTTGTTCTTTAATTCAAATTCAAAAAATTCAAATTCAAAATTCAAAAAGCATTTATTCAATTTAGGCCCTGATAAGGCACTTATGAACGTTAACAAATGGCTCTACACCGGTTCCAAATACAACTTGAACTGAGAAGACTCCGGCAAGAAACTCAGCATGTGTTTTTTTTTTTAATATGTAAATAGAAGTATTACAATTACAAAATATATATAACAATAGCCTGCGAAGCGAACAATTCATTCAAATGCATTCTTGTCATCTACAAAATCAGAAACTTTATAGTACCCTTTCGTGCATAACTTCTGTTTAACTATCTTTTTGAATCTATGTATAGGTAGCTCTTGGATTTCTTTGGGTACTTTATTATAGAAACGTATACATTGCCCCTTGAAAGAGTTAAGGACTTTGCTGAGCCGAGTTAAAGGTACAGCAAGTTTGTGCTTATTTCTAGTGTTCAAACTATGAGTGTCACTATTCTTAGGAAAGTTATTTAAGTTTTTCCTCACATGAATAAGATTTTCATATATGTACTGTGACGACATTGTCATTATATTAATAGATTTAAACTTGTCTCTCAAAGAATCTCTAGGCCTTATTTTATATATTGCGCGGACAGCCTTCTTCTGCAGTATAAAAATTCTATTGATTTCGGCACCACTACCCCAGAGGAGGATACCGTAAGTCATTAAACTGTGAAATTAACTGAAATAAACTAGTTTTGCCGTAGATTCGTCAGTGAGAGTGCGAATTTTTCTCACTGCATAAGCTGCAGAACTAAGTCTATCCACCAATTTACAAATGTGAGGGCTCCATTGTAACTTATTATCTAAAGTGATACCTAAAAATACAGTTGTTTCAACAAGATCCAGTTTTTCGCCTTTAATTACAATATTTGTGTCCGAATGTCTCACATTGGGTAGACTGAATCTGATAAATTTTGTTTTTTTCTCATTTAGCAATAAATTATTAATAGTAAACCAATCAACGACTTCACATCGTCAGAATTAAAATCATGTCTATTCACTTTGTAAAGAAGTGAAGTGTCATCAGCAAACAATACTATCTCATGTTTTTTTTCTACAAGATATGGTAAGTCGTTGATGTAAATGAGAAATAGAAAAGGTCCTAGGATAGAACCTTGTGGTACACCCATAGTTACTGATGACCCAGGGGATACTTTACCATTAACTTCAACCTTTTGAATTCTGTCACATAAGTAAGAAATCAAAAGATCAAGTGCAGTGGCTCTAACGCCGTAGTGATGTAATTTGCTTATCAGTATTTTATGATGGACGCAAGCAATCTTTGAGCCTAACATAGTCGTATTTATTTGTAATAGCCGCATCACGTATTCGAAATGCGTTTTTTTCCTTTTTATTTCCAAAAAAGAAGCACACGGTGCAAAAGTTGGGGAGTGGAAAGGCTTTTAACGGCTATGGCCAGCGTTGGCAGAAAGCGTAAATCTCTTTTTTGTAGAGCTCAGTACCGCCAAACTATAAAATAGAAACGGTAAAATCTTTCGATTCACGACTAGACCTTTAGAGCTTTTTTGGCAACATTTAATTTCAGCCTAAATAATGGAATATTCTACAGGTTTCGTAATATAAACTAGTTTGAAAACATTAACTTTGAATGGAAAATAGCTTGACAGGAACAATCTGAAAAGGTCGATCTTTGACTGTAAGTTAATAATAATAAGTTTGACTGTAATTAGCTTTAAACTTTTTTTATTTTCTTACATTCAGATTCAAAAGCCATTCATCATTGTAGAATGCTGAAATCAAAGGAAATGTTAGCTTTGTTGTGTTTGCCTTTTTTTAAATACTAGTTTACCATATCATAGACTAACATTATAGCTTTGAAGCATAATATTTTTCAATTTTTCTCAAGTGACCAAATTTTGTGGAGCTTCCAAAAATATCATCCGACTGCTTTTGACCTACTTTACACATGTGTGACATATTTAAATATAACATAAAGCCCTGAAAAATTACGTGTTACGATCGGCGCATTGCGGCACAGCGGGCAAATATTGTGATAATGTCACTTCAAAATTGAGCATTATATCCACAATTTGAGGGTAAACTCGAACAAATAGTTATGAAAGTGTTCACGACTACACCCTTTAACATGCCTCTATCGTCCCTCGACCCGCACATAACACATTATGCTATGTATGCCTGCCCACTCCAATGTAAATAAAGATCTTATAATTATATTATATACCTACTTTACATAAGCTAAGTTTAGAATAAGAAATTTTATATTGTTTACTTTAAGGTTGTAGGCTATTGTTTATGTACTAGGATGTTTTGTTGTTTGTTATTTTGTAGTTATTGATAGTTTTACATTGTTTTTGTATTAGATATAAGCATTTTTAAATAAAGAATTTTGATAGGGCTCTCGCACGGTATTGCCACTTTTCAACATTGATCCGTTGCCATAGCAACCGATTGTATATTGCTAATAATAATAATATTGCACTGTAATCATTTACAAATCTGACATAGGCATGCGCAAAGATTAAAATTACAATATAAACAGCGCAGTCAGGCCCATACGGCACTCATTTCTCTACGCACTCTCCTTACATGAACAAGTCAGAAAGAGGCAATACTGCAGTACAAGTTTCAAGATTATTTCACCGCACAAATCGAGTTTCATTTCAAGCTGCTCGTACCCGTCCAGACCTCTACTCCTGGTAGGGTTCGTCAACAGCGTTTGGTCCATCGACGTCGGATAGAAAAAAGAAAAATCAAGAATCAGTGCAAGAAGCTTCGGTATTCTTCCGCTTCGGTTCGTCGGGCTTGTTAGCAACGAACATTGGAAGATCGGGGCAGATTGTGCAAGCTGTGGGTTCTCAAGGGCATTGGGATTGGCGCGGTTCGAGGGGCAGGCAACGGCCGCGAACGTTGGGTTCGAGGGGCAAGCCACAGCCACGAACGCAAATCGGTGCCCAGCGGCGAGACTACACGGCGGGTATCATCGAGACTACTGCAGCGTGTGGACGACACGGCGTGTACATCGAGACCACTGCAGCGTGTGAACAACACGGCGGGTATCGTCGTGACCACTGCAGCGAGTGAACAACACAGCCGGTCGAGACTTCGGGTTCACCGAGGAAGAGTGGCGGACACAGTCAAACGTCTTTGTTTCTTACGCGGTGCGCCGCGGCTCACGTCTACCACCTAACGGTGACAAACGGTAGAGTGAGTTAACGCCTGTTGGCGGGAGTAGTGGACCGGACGACACTACCAGTGGTGCCTTTGTCAAGGCGCACTGTACAGTCTGATCGCGCCAGTAAGGTGTGGGTGAAGTAGACGGCCTCTTGAGGGCACGGCTGAGGGTGTGGACGATCCCCCCATACCTGAGCACGCTACTTTCACTCATATCCCTCTGCCGGGCGGTTCCCACCTTTCCAATCCTGCACGTTTCCATTCCTGGGAGAGCGTGTTCCGAAGAACCACTCAAACAGGCTGATAGGGTTGTAGGGACGTTAGGGAGGTAGGAAAATAGGGAAGACGGCATGGAAGATCTCCCCCAGGCGAAGATGAGCACCAGGAGTCAAGCAAGAAGAAACAAGACGCAGTCCAGGGAGGAAGAGGAGTCAGCTCCGGAGAGCAGCATGAGGAGTTCTCAGAAGGAGACTCCTAGCACGGTGCAGAGTGGAAGCACCGAGAACACAGACAGCACGGGTACGGGTACCGAAAGTACAGAGAGATCCGAGCAGTCACGGAAGGACAGAACGTCCAAAACCAAGGAGGTACGCGTGTCAAGGGAAGGTACGGTGGTAAATCGGACCGGGCCACGAAGAGCATCAAATTCGGTGATTTCATCAAGTTCAGCGCAAAGGAGAGCCGCATTAGAAGCACGATTGGAACTCGAGCGAAGCCAGAAAGAGAAGGCAGATGCGGCTGTTGCAATGGCGAAGACCAAGCTGGAATTGATCGAACTTCAGGACGAGGAAGACTCATCGGATGCGAGTGACGTGGACAACAGCGATTACGTATCGGATTGGGTGGAGAAGTCACGACAGAAATCCATTCAACGACAGCGCGAGGGAAACCTCAAGAAAAATGGGATGCCGGCAAAAGGGGACGTGTCAACCCTTGCATCCGCGATCGTGAGCGCGATCAAGAGCGTGAAGGAAAGCAAGCCTGCTCCTGCACCGAAGTACATAAACGAGTTGCATCATTTCGACGGCAACCCGAGAGAGTGGATAGCTTTCAAGGCTATCTATAGAGATACCGAAAAATATTTCTCTGACATCGAGAATGTAGCCAGACTGCGAAGGGCTATCAAAGATCAAGCAAGAGAGTCCGTCAAGTCGCTTCTGTATACCAACACGCATCCTAAGGAAATATTGGAAGCATTGGAAAGAAGATTTGGTCGGCCCACACATCTCATAAAGAGTGAGATAGCAGCTATCAACAAGCTGCCGCCCATGTCCAACGACATAAAGGGCATAGGCATATTTGCCAGCGCAGTGGCAAATAGTGTCAACGTCATCAAGCAAATGAATCGCAAGGATTATTTATACTCAAGCGATTTGTCAGAAAAAATAATTGACAAAATGAACATGAACGTGAAATTCAGATGGTACGAGTACAGATCAAGCAAAGAAGACGAACCCATACTGATTTCACTATCAGAATTCCTCAACAACATTGCGGATCAATTCGAAGCATACGACGTGTCAACTACGGAGTTCGTCAAGAAAAAGAGAGAACCATTCCGCAGTCGACCACTACGCAGTCAGAAGGTCAATACCACCAACTTTGCACAGTCTGACAGCGAGAGCGACACTGAAACTGAAAACAACTACGATAGCGACTCTGAGTTCGAGAGAGAGAGAGCTATTACGTTGAACGAGACACCGGTGAAAGAGAGAGAAGATATTGTCCTCGCAACTACCGGAGGAAAACAACAACCAATCACATGTCTCGTCTGTAAAAAAGAACATGGACTAGTGAAATGTCCTCAATTTCTCAAGGAAACCGTGAAAAATCGATGGGAAATTGTTAAGAAACTAAAGGTGTGTTTCAAGTGCCTGAAATCGAACCACAGACACTCAACATGCAAAGCCAACCCGTGTGGAGAAAATAATTGCACGAGGCAACATCATGCATTACTTCATGAAAAACCTGAAAAAGAAGAACTGAAAATCGCGTCTGTAAACCACCTAAACTCAACAAAGGCATACCTAAAGATCGTTCCTGTAGAGTTATGCGGACCTACCGGTACTAAAACCGTGGCAGCCCTCCTCGACGAAGGATCCACCGTAACATTGTTATTGAACGAGGTTGCCGACGAGATAGGAGCCGACGGACCCACAGAAGTTTTAACAATAGAGGGCATTAGTGGACAGCAAATGAAGACGAACAACTCGCGCCAACTCAAGCTACGTATAAAGGGCCTGTTCGCTAGAAACTACGAAAACTTGAGAGCCTACACTATCAACGAACTCAACCTCACATCGCAATCAGTGCGACAAGACGATATCGCTGGATGTGTCCACCTTTACGACATCCAAGATCAGATCCAATACGAAAGGATGAAACCAGCTATTTTGATTGGCCAAGACAACTGGCACTTGATTGTCACAAGGGAGTTAAAATCAGGAAACAGCAATCAGCCGGTAGCATCATTAACTAGCCTCGGCTGGATACTACATGGATGCAGGTCGGAAGCACCAAAGCCAGTTTCGTTCGTGGGTCACCTACAAAAGAAAAACGAGGACATCGAATGCTTAATCAAGTCACATTTCGACCTTGACTCTTTGGGTATAACACCCAAGAAGCCAGCAAGCGACCCGGAACAACGAGCGCTCGCAATACTTGATAAGACAACGAAACGTCTCTCCGATGGAAGATTCGAATGCGGGTTATTATGGCGAACCGATAATGAAACGATGCCAAACAACCGCGCCAACGCTATGCAACGATTGATAGGTATTGAGAAGAAAATTGCAAAAAATGAAGATTTCAGGAAAAAATACACTGAACAGATTCAAAACCTATTAGCAAGCGGA
Source organism: Polyploca ridens (assembly GCA_951394255.1). Taxonomy (NCBI): domain Eukaryota; kingdom Metazoa; phylum Arthropoda; class Insecta; order Lepidoptera; family Drepanidae; genus Polyploca; species Polyploca ridens. The sequence goes on along the minus strand of OX596249.1, from coordinate 16,091,869 downwards.
TATGCGGAACCAGCAACGAGTCAACCGACATCATCTCGAACATGGTATTTACCCCATTTCGCCGTCGTACACCCACAGAAGGGCAAAATGCGCTTAGTATTTGACGCAGCGGCGCGCACAAACGGAAAGAGCCTTAACGACGCATTATTGTCTGGCCCAGACCTACTTCAATCACTATTCGGCGTTTTAATACGTTTTCGAGGCGGACCGATCGCCGTCGCAGCCGATATCAAAGAAATGTTCTTGCGAGTAGGCATGCGCGAAGAAGACAGAGATAGCTTGCGTTTTCTATGGAGAGAAAACGAGACAGACTCCGAACCCCGCGAATACCGAATGAAGTCATTAATTTTCGGTGCAACGTCGTCTCCATGCTCAGCTATCTATGTAAAGGACAGAAATGCCCAGGAATTCAGTCAAGAACAACCGGACGCTGTATATGCTATACAAAGATGTCACTATATGGATGACTACCTACAAAGTTTTCAAACTGTCACCGAAGCCAAAAACACGGCACAACAAGTCGATCGTATCCACCGGGCCGGCGGATTCGTGCTGCGAGGATGGGCATCGAACGACACACAAGCAATTGAAAGCTTCGAGAAGAACTCTCAAACCGATCAGGTCCCATTAGGGCAAGATCAGACTGAGAAAACATTAGGCATGTTATGGAATGTCAAAAAGGATGCAATGCAATACACACTTAACTTGCGAAACACACCTCAGGAGGTGAAAGAAGGAGTCAGACCACCGTCAAAAAGGGAAGTCACCAGTGCGGTGATGTCAGTGTTCGACCCCTTAGGACTAGCCACGCCCGTCCTTATACAAGGAAAAAAGCTTATACAACAACTCTGGCGAGCTGGGACCGACTGGGATGAAAGCATACCCGACACACTCATGGAAGACTGGATGAGGTGGCTCGACAGCCTGGAACATCTGCAACACCTAGACATACCCAGGTGCACTAGCTCGTGCGAAGAGGGAGAACTGCACACGTTCGTGGACGCGAGCGAGAGCTCCTACGCAGCAGCTACATACTGGAAAACCACAGAAAACAACAAAACCAGCGTGAGATTATTAGCAGCAAAAGCTAAAGTAACACCACTGAAACCCACGTCAATACCTAGATTGGAGTTGCAAGCAGCGCTCCTAGGTTGCAGACTGGCGACCAATATTCAAAAAGAAATCCAAACAAAAGTCACAAAGAGATATTTTTGGTCAGACTCGCGTACCGTTTTAGCATGGATAAAAGCCGATCCGCGTACATTCAAACCATTTGTCGCGCACAGGTTGGCAGAAATCGAGGACTCAACCAAACCAACAGAATGGCGGTGGATACCCACCGACGAAAACGTCGCCGACGACGCCACCAGATCAACCCCGAGAAACTTTACCATTCATCATCGTTGGTTCAACGGCCCCGAATTTCTACAATACAACTCTAATCAGTGGCCGGAAGATAAGAGCGACCGCTCCATACCTACCACAGGCGAAGAAAAGTCTAAAATCGTAGCCACCATACGACGGACCGAAATACCTATTCCCGACGTATCGAGGTTTTCTTCGTGGACACGCCTACAACGAGCTACGGCACGATTATTACACAGCGTTGACATATTCAAAGCCAAGGTCAAGGAAAAACCGGAACCCGTCGCCGCCATAAAGAAAACCGTCAAAGACAAATCATGGAGAAAATACGAACGAAAACGTAAACAAACTCCTATCGAACGTGCGCCGACGATTACCACCCGTACCGTACCTTTACCCGTAGAGTACCTACAGTATGCCGAGACACTGCTCGTCAAAGCCATACAACAAGAAAGTTGGGCGAGCGAATTAAAATCGCTACGAAATAACCATGTACCTAACGAAAAAGATTCGCGCCTAAAAAGGCTAACATTGACGCTCAGAAACGACATAATAAGAATCGAAACTCGTATATCATCAGCTGACTGTGTGAGTGACACATACAAGGAACCCATAGTACTAGACGGCAAGCACCCGATTACAAAGTTGCTTATACAACAATATCACTGCGACTACAATCACGCCAATCATAATACAGTTATGAATGAAATACGCCAAAAGTACTACATTACTTCGCTACGAAACACGCTGAAGTCTATAACGCGAGAATGCGATTGGTGCAGAACGCACAAGTACCTACCTATACCGGCCCCCATGGGCGACTTACCACCAGAACGCCTACAACAACATCAACCGCCCTTCACATGCACCGGAGTTGACTATTTTGGCCCTCTTATCATATCAGTAGGCCGCAAACAAGAAAAAAGATGGGTCGCACTCTATACATGCCTAACTACACGCGCAGTGCACTTAGAGATAGTGCCGTCTCTGTCTGCCGACAGTATGATCTTATCACTCCGCCGAATGATAGCACGGCGAGGAGCGCCATCTATAATGTACAGTGATAACGGAACCAACTTTGTAGGCGCTAACAAGGACATGCAAATGGAACTGAAAAAACTGACTGATAAGGCTCAACAGAAAGGCATCAAATGGAAGTTCATACCTGCTGGGGCACCTAACATGGGTGGAGCCTGGGAGCGCTTAGTACGCTCTGTCAAGGTCGCGCTATCTGCCACCTTAAAATCTCGTCAGCCACGTGAAGAAGTCCTGCATACAATATTGTTGGAAGCTGAACACTTAATAAACTCACGTCCACTTACCGACGTCTCATTAGACCCTCAAGACAAAGAAAGTTTGACTCCAAATCACTTCTTAATCGGAAGATCGAGTGGCAACGTGATAATGGGTACATTCGACGACAAAAATCTAATAGGTACAGCCAACTGGAAAACTGTACAAAGATTGACTGATTTGTTTTGGAATCGATGGCTCACCGAATACCTACCTACTATAACACCTAGGTATAGTGCCAACTCCAAGGGATTCACCAACCCAGAAGTCGGAGACATCGTGTTCATCATCGATTCATCATTACCTCGAGGAGTATGGCCGAGAGGGCAGATTACCCATACTTACCCAGGCCCCGATGGCAAAGTTCGAGTAGTAGACGTTAGAACCACAGCTGGAGAGCTACGACGACCCACATCCCGCATAGTGAAGATAGCATGACGTCGTGAAACTCTGTATATGGTGCTCAGAAACTCATCTTCGCACGAGGGGGAGACTGTTCACGACTACACCCTTTAACATGCCTCTATCGTCCCTCGACCCGCACATAACACATTATGCTATGTATGCCTGCCCACTCCAATGTAAATAAAGATCTTATAATTATATTATATACCTACTTTACATAAGCTAAGTTTAGAATAAGAAATTTTATATTGTTTACTTTAAGGTTGTAGGCTATTGTTTATGTACTAGGATGTTTTGTTGTTTGTTATTTTGTAGTTATTGATAGTTTTACATTGTTTTTGTATTAGATATAAGCATTTTTAAATAAAGAATTTTGATAGGGCTCTCGCACGGTATTGCCACTTTTCAACATTGATCCGTTGCCATAGCAACCGATTGTATATTGCTAATAATAATAATATTGCACTGTAATCATTTACAAATCTGACATAGGCATGCGCAAAGATTAAAATTACAATATAAACAGCGCAGTCAGGCCCATACGGCACTCATTTCTCTACGCACTCTCCTTACATGAACAAGTCAGAAAGAGGCAATACTGCAGTACAAGTTTCAAGATTATTTCACCGCACAAATCGAGTTTCATTTCAAGCTGCTCGTACCCGTCCAGACCTCTACTCCTGGTAGGGTTCGTCAACAGAAAGTATTCAAATATTTATTATAATAATTCCAATGATTCCGTTTTAAGAAGTATGAACGCAAAAAAATTGAAGATATGAGAAGGTGGAAGAGATTTGAATAAATTAAAATTATCCCATTATTTGCACTGTAAATGTTAATTTTCAACAAATACAAGGTATATTATTTCTCCCTCGTAGAAAAAATAAATAATTTTTGCATGTATTGTAAGTATTCTATGTATTAACAGAAACTGTATGATTATTTTAATATGAGCATTGAGGCTTAATATTTGTTTTCATGTAATAGATAGTATCAATTCTATGTCAACATAATATTATTACACCCAAGCATCGGATTCACTAAAGTAATAACGGATTAATTTATGCACAACTAACTGTCTGAATGATTGGCGAAAGTTTCAGAGGGTCGGCTGATAGCCTGTAAGACAGGTTCGTAGAACCGTAAAACTGTTACGAAGCCGGATGTAAGCTGTTACGAAACGATATAGTAGTATAATAAGTTAGTTTAGTATAATATTTAGTTTAGTATAATTTTTTTAAATTATAAAAAGTATTTTAGAACCATATTTTAGGAAATCATTCATTTAAACTCCATAATAAGTAACTATTATTGAACAAAATGAGTTTATTGTGACAAGTAGTATTTTTTTCTTACCAGGCAAAGGACAGACTACACTGGGTCTTCACATATAAAAACCATTCTAATGGCCGTAGGCTTAACAGAGAGTTAGGTTTCGATCTTTCACTAGACAAAATATACGATCAGGCAAAATATCTCGATCGTTTGATATCTTGTTCGGGCTTTCGTTTTAAAATGTGGCACGTCCGATCTTACCCCATACAAAAATAAAACAAAACCATGGCTCTCAAACTTTGTTAACTCACGCACGCCTCACCCACACACACACCTTCAGCGCCAAATTGTAAGTATTCAATAGATAAACCTTATATTAGATTACTCTAGTTTAGAACCACTGCCTTAAAATTCATACGGGTATAAACATTATTACTATTTAGTTTATTTATTATTTTATCTACACCCATGCTATAAAACCTCTATTAAAGTTCCTGAAACAGTTTGCTTATTGCCAACATTAAAACATCCGGTGTCATGGTAACCATTATATCATCCAAAACAGTGTATAATCTTTGTATAATGTTGTACTGAATTTCATTAAGCAACTCTTTTTTTTTTTGCTTTTTCGGTCCCTTCCTTATTCATCAAACAGCCGTGGTATCCTTATGAATTTCAAAAAAGAACATATTCATGCAGGCGCGTTTCAAAATCATAGCGCCGTAATAAAAAAAATAGAGGTTATTCGAATTTACGTCGTATCCTGCCATTTTGGTTCGATATTAGAATTGCAGAAATGTATTACTTTGTTATTTTCAAAAATGATCATGGGTGTAGATAAAGTCTTGTATGCAACTGTAAATAATTATATATTAAAACCCTCGTGTGATATTATCACACTCGCTTCGTTTCGTGTGATAAACTCACATTCGTGTTTTAATACCCCTTATTATACAACAGTTGCATAAATAACTAATTTAGTTTTAGAACGGTCTTATTTGCATAATTGCAAACTTTACAGCATCTTACATTTCTCTCAGAAGTTCAACATCCCTCTAAATTTAGTTACAAAGTTAAGGAGCGTCTACGTTCTACGGTTCTACGTCACCCGTGAGTTACGCACGGAATGTTAGTATAATATAGTCTGCTATTATTATGTGGGTAAAGCATAATTAATTACAATTTCTGTACCAACTTTGGCCAAAATGTATTTGAGGTAACTTCGATGTTGCTTGCGGCATTAAAGTTGTACGCCTAAATTATTATTACAGCTTATACGAGTAGCGTTGGTTAGTAACACTTGCCTACAAGTTCGTTTATTTTTAAAACGTGTTATTTATGGCCTATAGTTTTAATTACCATCCATACTTTTTTGTTTCGTCGTGTTTTATTCCTGAACCTCTCCAAATTATTGAGGGCCATTACGGCCAGCCGTGTGCTGTTATTGCTAATGGGATCTGCGAAAGACCAGTAAGCACATATAAAGAGTTGTTATATTTCTTACAATATATTGCATACCACATCTTATTAACGTTATCTATACCAGACAATAAAGATTTCACAAACGCATATGATTCATTATCAGCTGATATCAACACCCATATAGTGGTCCCTCCTCCTTGCATCGTATACCTCATTGCTGAGGGACGTGACCTTTGTGGGTTATCTTTTCACGGACTATTGCTCGCCGTCTGGATCGGTCTTCTGCTGTGTGGATAGCATCACACACCCTGGTTTCCAATGCTGCGCGTATTTGATCAGACCAACGCATCGGGCTTCGACCCCTCGGCCTCTTTCCGTCCACCTTGCCAGTAATTAACAACTTCTCAAGGTTGTCGCCTCTCTTTCTTGCAATGTGGCCGAAGTACTCAAATATACGGCGTAGACAGGTTGTCGAAAGTCTTTGAGTGATTTTGAGTAAGCTTAGAATGGATGCGTTGGTCCGGTGCGCTGTCCATGGCGCTGTCCAGTGCGCTGTGGTACGACTATACAAGAATCACGAGTCTCAAGAGAGAATCAAGAGCCCAAAACTTAGATACAAGTCTATAAGGCTCTGCAAGTAGATTTTCGGGCATATAAGTCATTTTTATATTATTCTTCAACAGTTACGACACACGGGTTCATGGGCCCACCGCGCACTGGACGGATGATGGCTTCGCGGAGCGCGCTCGGTGGTTCAGCTCGGCTACGAGTTCGGGGCTGCGCGTGCGCGACGTGCAAGCACGGGACCGAGCCACCTACAGGTGCCGCGTCGACTTCCAAGTCTCGCCCACCAGGAATTACAGGATCGCTCTCGATGTTATTGGTAAGCATGTGCTTACAACTGAAATACTTCGGTTACTTTCTTAAACAAAACGAAACAATAACGTGCCGCTAGCTTAGCAGGTAACGTAAATACGTTACGTCTACTATAACTATTGAGTTATAGTAGTTTTCAAATAGCATGAGTTCGGTGACACATGATATTTTATTTGATTTCTCAATGGTTACTGTTCATTTCGATATAATAAAGGAATACTATGATAGAGCGAAGTTTCATGAAATATTGTAGACTAAGTACTATTTTAGAGTAATCAAATGGAATTTCACTAGATATTGGTAAAAACCCTCGACGACTCATCCTATGTGAAATAGAGTATAGTAAAACGGTCATCATTACACATTTAAATAATATTTATAGCTTATATCAGAGATTTCAATCATTTTCTAATATTACTTATATTGATTTCCCAGTGAACTAAAATCATGTTAAGAAAATTATATTAGGTAGGTACAAATTTTATTCAAACATTTCTGTTTTACTATACTTAAATTATATTTTCCAAACACAATATTCCGCGACAAAATTTTTGTTTCACACTCGATAAAGGTTACTTATTTATCGATTGACCTTTACACAAGGTCCTAACGCACCAAAAACTATTAATTTTTATCTGTAAACGATCAAAAGGTAACATACGCTATACAATAAATTCATACCTAATCTCGCTTTCGTATCTCCTCTCCCTAATAAAATTATTTACCTAGAAACATAAGCTATGAAAAGTCTACGGTATATCGGACAATCTCGATAAAAACTGGTTCGACATAAACTTCAATCCTTCGCCATAAATAATTCTGTTGAAAACATCGTGGAAACTTTAATGTTGAGTTACACTATTGTAGCTATGTACCAACCAGATCAGGGCCCCGATTATCACGTCTTCGACATAAATTTTCCAATAAACATGGCGGGTATCTTTAAAAATCCATACATTTTGACAGAAGACCGCCATGATTTTCGCCAAATGTCTATTCGACATCGATGTCGAAAGCGTGAGAATTGAAGGCCAGATCTTTATCAAATTCTGATCGGTAAAATCCACAGATATACCTAGAGCCCCGCCACAGAGCGTGATAGGTACCATACACTATCACCTCCGTGGTAGAGCTTTGCGTCATTATCTTCGATAAATTGAATTGCTGCATTAGAAAAATTCTCCGCTAGCTCGTCCTAATGTAAAGAAAGCTTTCATTTAGCCGGGTCTAGACATAAGCCAGCTGTACCAAACAGGTATACAGATGTCTGTTTTATTAACCAATAGTAAGAATATTGCTCATTAATAAAAAAGTTCGCTATACGGACTACAATACATACATACACATCTACAAATGTATTCACCTACGAGGCCAATTCAAATACGAGGAAATTGATCCAGCGTGCGGGTTAACCAATAGCTAATCAAGAGGTTAGCGACCCAATCCAGTATTCTTAATGTCGGGGTGTACGGTAGCAAGTACACAAGCCAAATACCCTTCTAAAATTAATCATTTATTCGGGGCATTCATATATTTTGGCACTACTTAAAAAGCACCAGAGACCACTAGGCAGCTGATGGTCTCTGGTGATTTTTGTTACTCCCATTTATCCAGAATAGTACCGGAGCTGTAGCTATGTACCACGCGCACTCCAAAAAGTGCTAGCTGATTCAATCCTCTGGCGACATTAAAAAAAAGAAAACTACAATTTATCTTGGATGGTTCCAGAATGTAAGCTGGCTCACATCTCAATGTATAGCCGTACATTTACCCTTTCCTACAAGGTTGCCGGATAGATAATTTAGCAGGTATCACTCTACTTGATATCCGGGTAAGTCCCGGAGGTACGGCAAGCTGCTAATAAAACCACATATATACAGATATACTCAGTTCATGCACGATGCAAGATGGAAAATGTAACCACGACCTATAGCGAGTCAGTCAACCATACCGATAAAGAGCCGTCCAAAAAAATTGGTTACAGCATTGTTTAAAATATGGAATATTAAATACATTTTTATTTCCTATACAGAACTCCCAAGTAAACCGGTGATATTTGACGAATACGGCAAAGAAATAACCGGGACCGCAGGCCCTTACAACGAAGGGGGAGACTTCAAACTTATTTGTTCCGTCAATGGAGGTAAGTACTTGTGTAATATTTATGCTACTGAATTACTTATTTTAAGACATTTTGTTAAATCATTGAGAAGTAAAATAGTTAATTAATTTTTCTAAACTATCCCGAGGTTAAGTGAAGCGCTCGTGGTGTAGCATGATTAGCCGTTCTTAATCGATCGGCAAAGTTAAGCTACGCCTGTCGTGGTCGGTACTTGGATGGGTGACCGCCTAGTGGTATTTCAAATCGAGCGTTTCCGTGCTTCGGAAGGCACGTAAAGCCGTTGGTCCCGGTTATCACTTAATTGTGATAGTCGTTAAGCTTGTTGGATGCCTCCTAGGCGGCTTGAAAAATTCCAACAGTAGGTTGACCACTAGCCTACCTCCACCGATCCGCAGTGAGCCCGCGTGGTGGAGTATTGCCCATTCCCTTCCACCTTTATTTGTGAAAGGAGGCTGTGCTCAGCCGTGGGACATTATAGGCTGCGGATGATGATCCCGAGGTTATAATTTTTTTATTTTGTACCAATGTAAACCATCGCTATGGCATATTGCGATGCAACTTCAATTTTAATGATCACCTTTAAGGCATCACACACTAAGCTGTTTGTATTTTTAATTAAATGGATATATTTTTCTTTATTTCTTCTCTTTTCTCTATGAAGAATAATGATATGAAAAATAAAAGACGACCAGCATAGGTATAAGTAGTGGGTATTTGAACTTTATCTCATATTATGTACATTATGTTATGCAATCTTATCTCGCTTTCTCGCATGCGATAAGACAAAAGCGACGAAGAAGACAGTGTCTGCCACTTTGCCAGCCCCTGCGACGTATAATTTAATTTTAGTGAAGGGGCCCAAATCAGTTATGAGGTGTGCTACATCTCTATGCCAGTATTCAGTATTACATTTGTTTTAATTCCTCGTATGATGTCCATTTTGTGAAGTCATTATTTTGAGTAATTGTTTTTCGTTGATATAGCACTAACAACTAACATAGTTTAGACGGTTCGATATTTTTATTTTTTTTATTTATTTGGAACAGCAAACAACAACATTATAACATTTTACAAAGAAAGAGTAATATAAAAATATAAAATAATGCTGTCCACTGCGCTATCCGCGTGTTAACAGTATAAAATTAGTATTTAAACACCAAAAGAGGACAATTACTAAACAGACTATTAATAATACAGAGCAATTAAAATAACCTTTTTACATAACCAAAACAAGCAAATAGAATATAAAAACAGGATAAAGTGTAAATACAGAGGTGCACAAAAAACAAACAAATTAACACAAAGACAAGAGTAATTAACAAATATCAATAAATTTGTAAATTAAATTAAATTAGGGACCTAGAGTCGCAAGTATACAGCGCTTAAAATTGTTTGCAGAACACGCAAAGATATCTACGTGTTGAAACGCAGTATTATAACACTCCACCAATCGTCGAATAGGTGACCGCAGGCCGGTATTAGTTCGACATGACGACAAAGCAAATAAGTGTATCGTACGCACTTCGCGTCTATGAATAGTACGCGGGATTGAGTAGCATATGCTATGTGTGAGCTCAATACAGTCAAAGTTATTATTTACAATATTATATAGCGTGATAGCTTCAAGGTACTTACGCCTTGACTCTAGAGTTAGAAGTTTGTATTTACCAAGTATCTGAGTATATGATAGGTATTCTCCATGGCACCTGTAGTGAGCGGCACGAAAGAATTTCCGTTGAATATTCTCTATTGCATCTATATATTTATTATAGAAGGGATTCCAGACAGGGACGGCATACTCAAGCTGTGAACGCACAAGGGTTTTATATAGGTAGAAATAAGTGGAAGGTCTTTTAAAGTCTTTGGAAGCTCTCATTATAAAGCCAAACATTTTGAAGGCTTTGCTGGTGATGTTTTCAATGTGAAGATTTAAGTGCAGTTTTGAATCGAGTAGTATTCCTAGGTCTTTCAAAAAGGTGACCCTTTTAAGAGAATCATCACAGAGCTTATAATCACAGAGCTGAGATAATCAATCAGAGAGCAGATATTACCGTAGTAGTGTGTGATAGTGTAGTGTGTGTGACAAACAATTATAATAATTGTTGACTCGATTATACCTATTATAAACAACTAGTACCGTTCGTGCCCGGCGTCACTCGGGTGAAATTTCCGACTTTTGCGGTAGATTTTCCAAAAAACATTTTAAGTATAAAAACCTTGTCAAGACAATTATGAACACAAAAAAGCCAAATCGGCCGAGCCTTTCTCAAGTAATGCATGTGGCAATTTATAATATATAGATTGATCCTGACCGAACGATTGGCATTGATGTGAAAGAGTGTTTTAATTACCTTGTGATAACTCTTCCAATATATTCATTTCTATGGTTTAAAAAATCATAAATAATGATTTGATTTGATTCTGTCTTATCAACGTAATTTTAGTGGTATTGTAGTCTACTTTGTAGTTTAGCCGCCGCGCCGGGGCATGCAATTGTTGTCAGTGCGATTAGAATGTAAATATTATGTAATGAATCTAAGCTTGTATTGAAAAGAGTAATTGCTGAGTTTATTGCCGGCTCTTCTCAGCAAATGTAACCTTCCGAACCGGTATTAGAGTATTAGAGTCTTTTCATAAGTGCCTGCGAAGGTCTATTTGAATAAATGATTTTGAATTTGAATTTGAATTTAAATTTTCTGTCATAGGAACACCAACACCAAGAGTCCAATGGCTTCAAGGTGATACAGTACTTTCAACATTAAGTGCTGGAGACTTCCAGCCTTCAGGGGTGACGAGGTCATTGCCCTTGGTGATCAGAAACGCGACGAGGTCACATCTATCATCGGTGTACACGTGCACAGCTGATAACACGATAATGTCACCGCCTCAGAAGACTACAGTTAGCGTTGATCTTTACTGTAAGTATTCTTGAGTAGTACAATACTTTTTATTGCTCTATTTTTTGATCTTAATTTGTCGATTTGGTGCTGAAAAATATTAAAGATAATAAATAAAATGAATTCGTCAATGACCAAGACGTCTATTTAGTAACACTATATCTCTTTCTAACAAAGAACATTAGAAAATGATGTAAGAAATTTAGTCCTGTGAAATTAGTCCAATGCTTGTTTTGAACATAAATTTAGTCGCAAAAAACAATTTATACCCGTTAACCCGTAGGTTCTCGCGAGGGACGCGCGTCCTATTATAACAATTGATGTCATTGTTATATTTTTAACCGCGAGCCAAGCGATTAAAGTATGAAATATTCTTGATTATTAATTCTTAATTCAACAGTAAGACCACTGACAATAGAGATACTGTCACGGGAGCAGCCACTGTCTGTTGGAAGGAAGACTGAGCTTTCGTGCAGGTCTACTGGAGCTCGACCACCTGCCACAGTGACTTGGTGGCTTGGTGGGAAGCAGTTAGCTTCTATTACAAAAGAAAGAGTAAGTTTAATAATAAGATTTAATTTATTACCAGCTCATAGATTAAAATAGTAACTTTTGGCCAATGACGTGATATCCTTTAAATGTGGTTAGCTTTAAGTTTCATAAGTTTCATAAGTGCCTACTATGGCTTTGACTTTGAAAAGCTATTTATATGTTGGGCCTTGAAAGTCACTAGATTGTAGGTAAGGGTCAGGAAACACAGATGATGGAAGCAAGTTCCATGTAGATAGATCATTACATCATTAATTATTGAATTTGTTTTTGCTTTTTTGGCCTCACTTGTCCTCAATCCAATTAAGATATTTCTTGAATAGTAGTGTGTTCTACCGCTTGTACAACGGAGAGTGTTCTAAGGAATTGTTCGACTTGATGCCCACGGCTACCTTCCACCATCGCAACTCTCGCCATCGACAGGGAGTCCATCCACACACATTGAAACCAGAATCGTTTCGAACTATGCAGGCTAAAAGGAATTTTCTTCCGCGGACGCTTGGACTATGGAATGAGCTTACCGCCGTGATTTTCCCAATGGAGTACAGCATGGGGTTCTTCAAAAAGGGTGTGAAGCGGTTTCTTTAGGATTGGCAACGCACGAGTGATACCTCTGGTGTTGCAAGCGTCCATAGGCTACGGTAACTGCTTACCATCAGGCGGGCTGTATGCTTGTTTGCTACCTTAGTGGTAAAAAAAAGATATTTCTTCAATATTATTATTGAAACTGTTTAAATAAATGAAGCTTAGCGTTAATGTAGAACAAACAAATAAAATATTGAAACATTATTTGCATATTTATCAATAGGTATTTTCAGGAGTCTGAAGACGATAGCGAAACGCAATCGTTATTGCAATGGATTCCATTGAAAGAGCACAATGGAAGAACACTCGTCTGTAGAGCAGAGCATCTGAGGTTCAACCAATCTACTATTGAGAGCAAACTGCCTCTTAATATATATTGTGAGTTGAGTTTCTTAACATGTACATTAAAGTAACACATTACCTAACGTTTATCATTTGAAATAATATTAAATACTAACTATTCCCCGCGGGTTCTCGGGATAAAAAGTAGTTTATAATATTCGGGGATTATGTAACTTATTATTAGTGAAAGAATTTTTCGAATCCGACTGGTAGTTCCAGTGATTAGCTCGTTTAAAAAACCAGACCAGAAATGATACTGAACTTAACTTTAAATAAAATCCAACAACTAAAACTAATATAAATTTCCACTCAAAACTAATTAATTACAAGTGTTTCAAAGAGTAATTTCTAAACTCAATGAGAAAACTATTCCAATTTTGAGAATGAGCACAGATTATATTTCATACATTTAAATTTTCAAAGGTGTTTGAGAACTGAGGTATAAATATAATTGAGACAAGAAAGAAATCTTGTAAAAGTCACAAAGTTTATAGATTGAATAATTACGAGAACGGATTTTGATTGAAATTTTATTGAAGCCATAACAAAATCTAATCATATTTTATGTGTGTTTTTAGTTTTCTATATCTTTTGACTGCTGGCTGATTTCAATTTCATTTTTAACGTCATAGATGTACCAGTAGCGGTGATGCATCTCGGTGCCAAGATGAACCCAAACGATATCGAAGAAGGCGATGACGTGTACTTCGGATGTGAAGTCGACGCCAATCCGCCGGCTTATAAAGTCGTTTGGGAGCATAATGTAAGTTAAGTTTCAAGTTTTTTAACGCATGAGGAGTAAATAATATAGTTTGTATAATTTTTGTTTACTTAACAAAGAAAATCAAATTCGCATTTATTATTATATTAGTAGGTAATCTTTTCTTTAAATTCATAAAGATCGTCAAAAGATTGTTAGCGAATCCATTTTCCTCAATATGAAAATGGATTCGCCATTTTATTCTGAACGAAATCCAAGTTTTCACTTAGACTGATAGCTTTAAGCCAAACACCGATAAACCCACAAACTCAGTATACCTTAATTTAAAACGAAATTACTTCGTACAAGCCATCAATAAGTCTACATCTCGGATTTGAATCAATTTCACTGGTATACCAACATACGAAAGCTTTGCAAAAAGTTCCACACAAACTTCTAACTTTTAAAGAGTAATAGAAAACTAAACGTGGTTTCAAAAAGCTCAAGTTCGAGTCAATACAGCCTGTTTTTCCTGTTCTTTTTTCCCGAAAGATTCATGGTTTTATGCAATGTACACAGTGCTACAATATTTAAGCTCTCGCGTTTTACTATAAACGTTGGTTGTTTCTATGACTTATGAAAACTGACTTTCAACTGGGTATATAAGCTAAAGGAAAAAGTTTAATGTGAATTTGAAAGAGAAACCAATACACGGTTTTTGCTTATTGTTTTGAAGCAATCTGTCGATAGAATTTTTCAAGTTTTGGCTTGGCCTGAGGGCGAACCACAAGCTCTTAAAACAATATTATTATAACCTTATTTGACTTTTGTCTTTCTTTGACATCCGGCATCAAAACGAGACAAAAGACAAATAAGGTTGAAAGAAATATATACAAGAACAATGAACCTAAAACTAAAAACCTTAAAAAATATAATATAATTACTAAAATATATTAAAAGGAGTCCCTTTGGGCAAGGTTCTGAAGATACTGGCAGCGTTCGCCCTTTGAATAGCTAGACTAATTCTTTGTCCGAGGTAGCTGCCAGCTCTTCGGTCTCCTGTGATTTCGACTAACCTTTTTGCTAAAATAAGGTTATATTAACCTTGTTTTAAGAGCTTGTGGTAGGCCCCATGTTCACATTTATTTCATTAATCAGTCGGATATTTAAAAGAATATATTTACCTAATCAATGATTTGTGCATTTATGGTATTTTATTTCATTTCGGTTCAATGGATTTTTTTTCAACAGTGACCTCCGTGATTACACATTTCACTCCATACTTTTTATCGAACAAACAATCGTACCACAAATTAGAACAGAATCCCTAATTATACCTGCGGTACGTGTGTCAGTAATGGATATAATTACCAATTCCGCAACATCTAATGCATGTCACGGTTTCCAGGGCGTGCTACTCCAGCATAATCCACCCGGCGGTGTAATTCTCACCGGTAATACAAACTTAGCACTCCGCAACGTATCCAGACATCAAACCGGGAAGTATACATGCACGGCATCCAACGTGGAGGGTGACGGGAAATCACCTCCTTTGCATATGCAAGTTGTTTGTAAGTTATGTTTGTTTAACATTACATTGTATGTCTTAGTGAGGTGTTGTATCATGTTAATTTTAAGTTAGATGCATGTAACATTATTATGGTAAGTAGACAAAAGGGTAGTTCTGTTTCGTTCCTTACCACAGCTTTCTTAAAGAAAGGAATTCTAACCTTATTCATAATAAAGTTATCAAACGTTGATTAGCTAAAATTCCGGTCTTTATCTGACAGGTGACGTTTGGTGATCGAAAGAGTGAGACGGGGCACACGATTACACTGATTTAGTTCTAACTTCAGATGATTTTCAAATTTTATTCATCTATATAATTTTTAACACATACATAGATAAGCCGATCTGTAAGAGAAGAGAGATAAAGCTGATTGGTGCAGCATTACAAGAACCATCCACAGTGATCTGCGAAGTAGACGCCTTCCCACCAGCTGATACCTTTGAGTGGACGCTCAACAACACTGCTGGATTCAGTAAAATTGATGCTGTGAGTTTATTTAATCTTCTATTATATTTTTTTTTATCTATCACAATTTTAATATTATTTTATTTGATAGATTTTTTTGTCCAAGTCAAAACCATCTATTCTATTTAGGCCCCAGAAGGGCATTTATGGAGGTCACATTTACTATTTACCGGTTCGGAACTCGGCTTCGGTCCAAATGCGATCCCACTATTACCTACTGACTGCCAGTATTTAAAAATACACCTAGCAATCAAGCCCGTCATCGTAATCTGAAGAGATGTTAACCCCGTTTCCGCTCCCCAATTCATCAAATGTATCAAAAAAAGATGTCCATATTGTGGGTTTTGTAGCCAGATACAAAATTCTCACTTGGTCTCATTAATTGCTGACGATCACTTTCATACAGTTGTTAGATGACCTAAACTCAAATTTTGTTTACCTACGAACTTAGAATATAAAGAGGTAGTTTAATGTCTTTTAGAAACTAAAATACAATGACTCCCCGTCATTATATTTTCATTGTGCGGTGAGTTTCATTACCTCTAGTCGCAATACTGAAATCACTCACAGTTCACAAAAAACTTTTTTTTACTGTGTATAGACCTGTGTTTGGCCACAATCTCACGATGGTAAGTAATGATGTGGCCAAATGTGGTAAACCACACAAAGCCTAGAAGGAACTGGCTCTCAAGTGCAGCTGTCGGAATACACTGATAGGTTCTTGGCGACAGAGGGTGGTAGCCAGCTAGGTGGGTACTACAAAGTACGCTACCAGTGTACTATGGGTTTCTCACGATATTTTCCTTCACCGAAAGCTCAAGCTCATTGTAGGATTCAAACCCGGGACCTTCAATACCACTGAGCTATCATCGCCTTACTTTTACCAGATTCATAAAAGCTCAATCATTAACATCGACACCAACATTCTTAATTCTAAGCAAATATTACCAAAGCGCGAGCACTAAGCCCAGGAATTAGGATTGAATCGCCCCATTTTAGACGACATGCGGGTGGTTTGACGGGTGACAGGATAACCGTAGAACTATTATGTGAATTAGGCTTTGTCTGCGTTATCTCAAAATACAGTTAATTTAAGGTAATGTTAGTCTGTTTTAGTAACCTGGATAGGTATTACGAACCGGTGGTAAAATCAATTGTAATATTCGTGAGTGCCTTATTAGGACCTATGTAGACATTGAATAAACAATTTTTGAATTTGAATTTGACTTTGAGGTATTTTATGAGGAATGAAAGCTACATAACTAAAAGATTTATGAATATAAAAGAAGAGGGTATACGGGAAGAGGAAGACTCAAAAAAGGAATTATGTAAAATAGAAAGGAGTGAATACTGGTATTGCGATCTATGACTGAGAACAGAGTAGGGCATGATGATTCTTTTCTAGTAATCTAATTAGCAAAATGAATCTGCGTTTGGTTAAGTTAATACGAGAAGTTAATAAATTACGACTATACAATATGTACTTGGTGAAAATAATTAAATTTATGTAAACAATATAATTGTATCCAGGAACTATCCAACAAGCTCGTAATAACAGCAAAATATACATTTTTATCAAAGCATTTCCTATAAATCTTTCGCAGGACCGCTTCACAGTGGAAGTGAAGGAGGGCAGGTCGACACTAACGTACACGGCGGTGTCTGACGTGGAGTACGGCACGCTGTCGTGTCGCGCGACCAACCTGGCGGGACACCAGCCCTCCCCGTGTCTCTACACGCTGCTGCCCGCCACAAAACCAGACCCGCCGACTAACTGTACTGTTTACAATCTAACTGATGACTCGTTGGACTTAGCTTGTCTTGCTGGTAAGTGTCCTGTATCTTCCCAAAAAAAAAAAAAGATTTTAATTTGTTTACACTTTAAATAGAGTATCTATATTTCTGAACACTTATCTTTCTCCAGACTCTGGAAGAATGGGAAAAATTTTATAAGAAATTGCGTGAGTCGACTAAATATTCCTCGCCATAGTCGGTGGCTTTCCGTGCAAGCATCAAGCTCGCAGCTAGAATGATATGCTCGCCGCCAATTCATGACACGAAAAAAATTTTAAAATTTAAATTAAGGTCCACATTTTTAATCTGCAGAAAATATTTATACTTACCTATATAAATATGTTATCATTAATCTTTTAGTCGTAAAGAATTTGAACTGAAGTTGACCTATATTATTTAGTTTTTCTCTATGGATCGTACCTTCACTATTTCAGGTTCCAATATTTCTAAAACATTTTTTTGTTTGATTGTAATTTTAAGTTAAATGTAAATGTGATAGATTGATATTTTAATTTTGTCTTTGATTTTTTTTTTAGTTTTTTATGTTGTATGGGTTAAGTTTATTTTTGATATTTTTATTTATATTTTGTTTCTTTCTTTGTTAAATATAAAGTATTTGTTATTTTGTGTTTCGCTTCTATTAAATAATGTAACTGCAATGGGGTTACAGTGTTTTTCTCAGGCAGTGACCATTTTTACCTTTACCATTACCTTCCTCCTACCTTCTTCCTTTGGTTGTTATCTGAATGTGTCTTGTGTATGTTGTGTATACCTTAAAATAAATATATTTTCTTTTTTCTTTATTTTTAATTTCTTCTGTATAATTTATCCCTATAAGACAAAATAAAAAACATGTGTTGCGGAAAAGAACCTACCCAAAATTTCGATTGTAACAGGTAAGTGCCGTCGGAGCCTAAATTCAATTAATGGCTTTGACTTTGATTTTGATCGAGAATGTAAAATAACGGTGGTTACGTAAATATCGCTTTTGAAACATCGACATTTATGAGAGTTTATGGTCACATATAAATCTAACTATAGTAAAAAACAAAATAAAAACAAAGCGTATTTTATTATTTTCATCAGTTATTCGAATTAGCTTGTCTAAATAAGTATTTTTCTTCACAGGCTACGGAGGCGGTCTCCGCAATATGTACTCAGTAGAAGTGTGGGCTAATGCAGATTTAGTGACGAATGCAAGTAACAGTGCTGCTTTTTGGAGCCTCCGAAGTCTGGGAGCAAAGAGACAGTTGCTCTTGGTTGTATACGCGGCCAACGCAAGAGGCAGGTCTGAAAAAGTCTTACTCACTGTTGAGACTGCTCCTAGTTTGGCGCCTAGAACAGGTGAGAAATTAAGCTACGAAGGTTCATTTAGTTATTTATTGTCTTCTTTCATGGATGTGAGATTACCATTTTCGATCATGATCTCTGGTTATCTTTTAACGTCTCCATAAAGAATCTGCTATTAGTTATACTATTAGTTAGTTATTCCAATTCATAAAATAAATTCTATATCATCGTTCTTTCGTCAAATTAAAATAGATGAAACAGTAAGACAGTCTGAAAATCTGCTTTTAAAATGTCCTCAGAAGCGCAAGAAGCGTGGGAAGTGAACTGGGCCTTGGGAGGAGTGCTTGGAGCGGCCTTAACAGTAGCCGTGATCCTGTGCCTGGCCGTTATTGTAACAAGGCTACGTCATGGGAACAGGGATTATGAAGGTTTGTTCATGAAGTATCGTTATTTTTAGGCTTATATAAGCTTTGTTGCAAATAATAATTTTACCTGTAATGTAGCTTTATATTTTTATTTGAGGCATTGGTAACTTTATATTTTTATTGATAGTATTGGTAGCTCATATAATTTGAATAAGATGTTAGTACAACATAACAACTTTTTTGTTTAAAACAGTTATTTTGGCGTATCAGTATCGTATAAATACTATTTTCAATGTATAACCTATGTTTTAGTGTTATTTATTTCTTAGTTTTAAGTTACATATGTAATAAGAAATTGATGATATTACGCAATACGGGTCAGCTAACACAGAGACGTGACGTGACGCGACGCGACGAAATGTGCACCTTTTTGTTTAGTAAATTAAGTTCTATATTCTATTACTATCTAAGCTTGCCGTATCGCGTCTCGGTGTGAACTGACCCTTGAGTAAATTAAATTCCAAAATTGAATCTATATTTTGGGAACAAAATTATTTTCATTAGCATCATAATTTTATTTACTTTCACAGTAACGGTACCGTCACTCAAGAACCAAAAAGTGATATTACCGAAGCGCAGCTCCCCGCACAGCCTGGAGCTCGACCGAAATCCAGATTTAATACCACTAAGTAAAGGTAGGTAATTACTATCTATAATAAATCGTTGAAATTATGACGGGTATCGAAAAAATTCAATGTACGGAATGTTTATAATGAATTTGTAATGTCAATATTGTGAGTATCAGGAGTCTGAACTTATTTTCCAAATACAATTTACAATATTTACCTATAACACCATACTGTTATTTATCATCATCATATATACATATGTTTTAAACAAAGTTAGTACTTAATAGACAACATTTAAGTTTATCGTTCCTACCGTTCGTGATTTCATGCGAACACTTCGTTACGTTGCACATCAAAACTTTTCGACCTAACTATCCATTTAATTAACCAGCGCCTGTTAACTTTGGTAGCAACTTCATGAAGGTGTTGTGTTAGGTTCTTAATTAATCACCTATATGAAAGGTACTTAGATAACTTGTAATGGGTATTATATAAAACAAAACGTAAATAATCATAAATAATACAGTGAAACCCAACGACGCGACGGCGAGACGGTGCTCTACGTAAATTTTTACCAGTAACCGAATGATAGTGGAAGCTCCCTGTTATAGATCCATTTCTACGAAATAATGCTTCACTTGTTTACCCAATTCACCCCTACGCAACTAATGTACCCAGCATTTGATTTATTCATCCAGTAACAATTGTTTTACTCTGGTCAGGAGTGACAGAGTGTCCGCCTGACCCACCTCTGTACTCAGCGGTGGTGTCGACGCCTGAGGCGCGGAACTCATGCAGCGCTCACAGCTTGCCGCGCGCTCAGTCACCGACCACGCCGATATCACCACACGCTCACTACACTGACTCACAGGTTAGCTTTACTAACATAACCATGTAGGTTCTATTTCACAAATAATTGAAAACCAATTCTTTCAATGATCCACACAAGCTGTTGTTTGGGCTCCTTAAGTACCTTTGTTCTTATGCCCGTTTTTAATCTATTTCAGAGTGATTCCGGCCGCAGCGGTATAAACGGCGCAGTGAGGTCACATCGAGAGGTGGTCACCACGAGAACACCTCTTCTAGCAGCACAACAAGAAAGTTGTGTCTAATGTTGACTTCCAAGGTGAATTTACACTGTCACCACGACACTACTCTTTCTTTTTCATTCCTATGCTATGGAGGCGACGCCGCACCACGTGTCGCTAGCTACGGAAGGTATTTCATAGTAATACATATAAATCAGTAGTGTCGTGGTGACAGTGTCGCCTGCTGCCTGCGGTCGGCTGCAAACCGAAACCTTAACCATAATCTCATCATGGTCTGTCATGATCTTACCAACCTCTATTGGCAAGCGCATGAAGCCTAGAAGGACTCTCACGTCTACCTGAAAGATGTTCAAGTAGTTTACTACCGTGCTTTGGTTTCCTCACATATATGTTTCTTCTAAGAAAGCTCAAGCTCTTTGCAGGATTTATAACCAGAGATATAGGCGCGAACGTAGTAGGTAGAATTTACTTCATCATCATCAGCCTTTTTTAAGTCCACTGCTGGACATAGGCCTCTCCCAGAGCGCGCCACTCCTTCCGGTTTCTTGCCACCCACATCCAGCCCAGTCCGGCCACTTTTTTGAGGTCGTCAGTCATCAGGCAGAATTTACTCGATCTTTGATATAAAAAATCACAGAAGATCGCAACAAAAATGAAACATGTACAAAGACATTAAAGAATCTGGCGATTATTTTGATTAGATATTCATAACAATTTAAATATTCTTCTTTACAGGCTACGAAAGTGGTCTCCAAAGCGTCTACTAAGCAGAAGTATGGACGACTGAAGGTTTAGTGGCGATACACGGAAATACATAAATTCAAAACCAGTTCCTAGTATTTTATTGTCCTCAGAAGTGAATGAAGCATGGAAAGTAGGCTGGGCCTTAGGGTACTAGATGATCCAGACCAGACGCGTCTTGATTTTGTATTCGTACCTGTGCCTGGCCCTCAGCATAAAGAGGCTCCGATAAGGATCAGGGATTATGAAGGTTTGTTTATGAGATATTTTTGTAACGTTAGTAGTAAGCCTTATAGTCTAAGATCCCAGTACCGCCAGACCTTTCTTTCTTCTGTTCTGACGGTCCAGGGGTCTTACTAAACCAGAGACAGCTGCTGACGTCATTATAAACACATGGCTTGGAGAAAAGAGTTTGTTAGCGCTAAGATATTGGGTCGACTGATAGCTTGTTAATGTTCCATGTTGTTTCAGCTTTTAGACTCACGCTAAATGCCACTTTATAGTTATAGATAACCTAACACTGATTTTTAAGCCCTTTTTGATTCTTTTTGTCATTACATGGTCTCTCAAAATTGTAGGTGTTTGCAATGGTTTAATACATGAGCCAAATTTAATAGATATGGACAGACGGATATTATACATATGTATAATATCCGTCTGTCTATTTCACTTAGGAAACATAAAAAAATACTACAAAAGTAAACAAATTGTTCAATTAATCAAATATACCTAACTAATGCCCCATTCACATATATTCCAGTTAAAGCATTAATGACTTAGTAGAATTGGTGTTCCCTTTATAAGGACACAAACTGCAGAGTTTTTTGGTCCTCGGTCCATTTCATTGTGTAATTTCAATGAATGTGGAGACTGTCACGAAAAATAACATCACTAGCCTAAGCCTGTCCACTATATCACGTTTATTCCAGCACTGGATTGACGGTCTACACTATTCCAGTAGCGCTGGATTGAGTATATTCCAGTACCGGTTCATATTATTCCAGTAGCATTCTAGTGCTGTATTCGATCACTGGACTGGAATGCTACTGGAATAGATGTGAATGGAGCATTATAAATCTCTACTTCCTAAGCATGTTTTTGGTAGGACTGCAATAGTACTTTTTGCAAAGTACATCTTCAAACTTTTTTATAAATCTTACCACATTAATTCCGCTACATTATACATACATTCCACTCTAAAGAAAAGCTTTGTATTTATTACCTACATTCCCTTAGTTCCTTGATTCTTATATTTTTCATCTATTCCAGAGTGATTCCGGCTGAAGTCTGAAGCTGAGGCTGAATAATAAACGGTGCAGTCAAGTCACATCGAGAGATGGTCACTACGGGAACTTCTTCAGGTCTTTTATTGAGTTTAGTTGAATGATTGTTCATACATAATTTTAATTTAGTCGATGTATGTTTTGAATCCCAGTTTCCCAAACAAATATTGCCAACTTTTTTACGAAAATAAAAAAGTTGTTGCTGTTGTAATATTTTCCTCCCATCCATTGCCCATGGGCTTCGTAAATTTTTCACTGGAAGTACTACAATATGATAAAACTAAAATTCCCCTAAGGTAGGTGTACGTATTAATAGCTAGGCTATAATATTTTAAGTAATTTATGGCTTGGAGACAATGACTGATGAACAAAATATTATAAAATCTGTCGATAGTTATAAATACAAATTGAAATAGGCTAATCTATAGACTAAGTATGAAATATAAATGTAAAAACAATGTAGGGAAAAACTATTTCTCATTGGATTTTAAGTATGTAAATAGAGAATTGTACATAAATATAACAAATCTGTCAAGTTCCATAGTATAAAATAAACCAGTCCCTAGTTGCTATTGGGTTTATAAAATTACTTCAATGAATTTAGCTCAATAAAAACTTCTATTCGGTACCAAACATGATAGCATCAAAAGGAAGAACAAAATAGACTTTTGTTACCATTTTAATACCTAACTACTCTACTTGCATATTATCATGAATCAGTAAGTTTTATTTGTATAAAAACAAGCCAAATAATTTTAAAACAGATCATTTTGTCAATACAGGTCGTTGTTTTGGTCAGCGACGAGCGACTCAGGGTCGATAATACAAATGATACTGGTGCTAAAAAAAATATAAAAAAAATACTTTATTTTTTTTTAATAATAAAAATAAAAAAATTAAAATTTTGAAAATCATGTAATAAGCTAAAGTGTAGACATAATACTCAACGGGAGTACGAGGGAGTAAAGGGGTGGGGCGATGGCGGCTTGCGCGTAGCTCTAGTCTGTGCACGTGCCTAGTAACCATACTTTGCGGTAATTTTATTTCAAATTGAATAAGGAATTTCTCAACATATTTACAGTATTTAATGGAATTAAGTCCATTTTTGGGGAATATATATTTTGTACTACCGCTCCTGGGTCGCTTGTCGCCGACCAAAACAACACCCTGTATAATAGGTTAATGACGTATTGTACCATTAATTAATTATGTGGTGACTGCATTGACACAGTATGAACAGGTAAATTAGATAATCAATCAATTTGCTCATGACTATGTATAAACTAAATGATCTTGGATGAATTAATAAAAGCACGAACTAATCTAAGTTGTGAATATTATTAATATTTAAAGGATTGTTTCCAATGGACGAGTATTTTTATTACATGTGATTCAATAAAATGTTGAAAACACAACTGTTTTTCTATTCCTGTATAAAGTAAATAAAAAATAACCTATAGGAGTGGGGTAATAGTCAGTATACTTATTTAAAAAAAACTCAGACCATTGTAACTGAATATACTCAGGGATTAGTACTCAAATTTTTGCAGAATATCAACATGACACAAATACCGTCGAGGTAGAAGATTCGTGGTGATTTATCGCTTACAGAGGCGTAGCTTACAGGTTCAACAGTTCTCTATAAACATGCACCTGAAAAAAGGAGATTTGATCTCAACAGTCTCATAATTGAAAGGTCAATGATGATGGGTGATATTATTTTGTCTACCGTGCCATCTATGTAAAATAACGCGAAGCTCGACATCAAGAATTTTTCATTCAAGATTACTGCACTCAAAGACGACGTGTCAACATCGGCTTCAGCGAAGTTAGCACAGATGGCGCTGACTTTGGATTATAAAAAGTCTCGGTATATTTTCAAATTCATCCATACATATTCCTTCGTATGAAACTAGTATTTATATACTCTGAGGTATGAAAGTTGCAAGTAAGGAATCATGCTTCTAAAAAATACGGCGTGGTGAGCTCATCGCTACAGAATTTTAAATCTAAGATGAAAAACCTACTAGCTCGTTCAATCTTAAAAATAGGAACTATTTAGTTAGCAAGTAATACTCGCACATTCTCAGTCAAAATTCAGCATTCAAATGCAACTTACTAAATTCAAATCATTCAAGACGTACGGTGATGTAAAAGGTTTGATTTTTATCATGGAAAATTTATCTCATAAGTTTTTGGCCAACAAAATAACGAGGAAAAGGTGACCCCGCATTCATTGGTGATTGTTATTAACATAAAAAAAGAAAATAACAAATTGCCCATTTAAGCGTGCAAAATACATAGGTACCTAGGTTACCTAGTCAATATTCGAGCGCGTATTTTAAACCACATGGCTCTCCATTTTTGTATGTGAGTGTGACAATATATACCTCGGTTCATAAGATAAGGTAAGATGGAAAATTTGTATGATAATTTTCATTTTGTATCCAGCCATTCTACTTTCGCGGTATGTCGTTGTATACAGCGCTCTTGGGAAATTCGTCAGTATGTCACAGATGTTATTGGACTCATAGATGTTCTCTATCTGGAAAGAGCTAACTGTCAAGTATACTGCGGGTGAGAATTTAAAGTGAAGAGCTGAAGAAACTCAATGAGAACAAGACGAATTCGTTTAGAAGTCACTTCGTTCGTAGTCTAATGAAGCTACACGACTTATAGACGTGGACTCATTCAAACTTATCAATCTTCATAAAATTCAGTTATATTTATTGTAACTTTAAAGATATTGCTTTATTTCAGAACATTTTAGTAACTTCTGGCATAGATTACTAATATCCTATAGTATATTATTTACTCTATGATCCTACTGAACTACGAACACCTACCTGACAATTATAGACCCATTGATCTGTTAAGCATAATCTGTAAAGCCCTGGAGAAGGTTATCAGTAACATAGTAAAGAAGTTAGTTTCATTAGTAGAGCAAAGCTAACTTTTGTCAGGACACCAGTTTGGTTTTAGGAAAGGTCTCAATAGGAGACACTGCAATTCTGTTTTCTGACACAGTATCCTCTCGTATTGATAATGGTGTTTGTCGCATCGGTGTTTTTATCGATCTAGCCATAGCTTTCGATACTATCATCGGTCACCCAGCTCTGTAATTGTAAATCTGTTCTGGCAATAAAACCTTATTATGATTATTACTAGCCAGTGAAGTAAATTTATCTTCAGAAATATCTAAGAAATTAAATATTATTTATTTCATGTCTCTTCCAGTCTTTATATCTGCTAGAGCAACAGCGGTAGAATGAACGTAATTTTCATCGCGCCTTGTATCAATATCAGTAAATATGTGAGGCTTAACTAGACGCCTGTCGAAAGTGTCCTTTGGGTTAGACTTTACGACATCGGCTGTATTACGATACGCAGACGTATCTCACGCAAAGTATTATTTGTGCCCGGATCTACAGCTTTGGTGACGACGTATCGGATATGGACGAGATACGGTCTATGTTTCTACGCCTCTTATTTTATTTCGTTTTTGTTACTGAACTATTTTTGGGAAGATGACTTTTGTCAATATGATGATTGTATAGGCGAGAGTTTGTACTTAATTTGGGCATTTGGATAAAATTTGCACTTTCAGAATGTTATACTATAATATTAGACTTTTTGAAGGCATGCTGATTGTATTAATACATCTAGTGGTATCTTTGAGCCGCATTTGCTATACCGGATTTACAACAGGCAAAGAAAATATAGTCATAGTCGCCTTCCATTGAATTAAAAAAATGGCGATAAAATGAAATATTATATGGAACATGACCCATAGGTACCTTTTGCTAATTGTAACAAATAAAAAACTTAAATATGATAATGCAATTTTGAGCTAGATTAATCCGAAAATATGTTTATAGGTTGTCATATTGCGCCTGTGTATGTATATCCTACCCTCCTGGGACATTCCTCACACACGGTCATCTGATCCCAAACTAAGCAGAGCTTGTACACACGGCAACACATCAAGCTATACATTTCCAGTATAAGCTGATCTTGCATTGTATAGGATTTCCGTACAATGAGAGGTCAGCTTATATTGGAAATGTATAGCTTGATCTGTAGCCGTGTGTACTATGGAAACCAGATAACTGATATAATACATATACTACTTTTTGTGTTTGTAAATACATACTTAATATACATAATTACACCCAGACTCAGGACATACAGACATGTTCATGCACACAAATGCATGTCCTGTGTAGTGTAACGTATCGGATTTTAAACCTAAGGCCGGTACGTTAATAAGAAAAATTGATAAATGAAACAACCTTTACTGGCATAGAATTCTTATATTATTATTTAACTACATAAACGGTTATTCATTTTAAGTATAATTTTATACAAACAGATATTTAAAATAAATGCCACAGCTTCTCAGCCAGAGAATATGGGTAACCTGAGATGAATTGCATTACCAATTATATAAGTTTAAATAAAGTATAAGGGCGCCAAAAGCAGAGACGGCTGCTTTACCGAAGAAAAATTCAGGTAAAAGTATTAATTAAAGGATATGTGTAGCACCAACATGACCCGTTGACAGTAGATCAAGTCCCAACTGAACCAATTGATGGGATGTGAGCCCCAGCCGAAACCCTTCGATGGGATATTCTGCCCCAACCGAACACATAGATGGGATCTTGAACCCCAACCAAACACCTCCTGTAATTGATTTGTCAATTACAGTAACATAATAATAAAGTAGTATGAAAGAGGGAAAACCTAACCTTTAAATTATAAATTTTATGTAAAATGACTAAGAAAAGATAATTATGTATTTTTTGTATTATAACACAAATAGAATGGAATCGAATGATAAGTTTCATCTTTTCTTTTATTTGGAATGATTTAATCTATGAGGGAAAAATAACCTAACAACCTCATGTAGCACCTAGCTTTCTAAATAATTAAAATATCACTTTTAATAGGCCTAGCATGTGGATAGTTTGTAGGAAATAAGTAATACATACCTTTGTGAAAATAAAGGAGGCTTAAATGAAGAAGATGGAATGAATTCCTAACAACTCCACACCACGCGTCATGGATCGATTGTAGATCCCTCCTCCAGCACAATTCTGTAGAAAACCACGAAATAAATACCGAGGCACTATTAAAACCAAAGAACAAAGCTTCCAAGAGATCAAACTTACCAAAAAAAATAGTAGAAGATCACATTTTTAAAAATTTACGTGCGCACTGCACGTCGTCAGGATGGAAAAGACAGGCTCCATAGCCATTTTTTATAACTTGAAGAATTTCAGAGAGGGTTACAGTAAAAAACGTAATCCGTACATCTGTCGAAAACTACGAGACATTGAGGTCAAAAACCTTATTAACTTGAATGTTTTATTAAAGAAAAACAATGCCTGAAAGACCAAAAAGCACAGGAACAGTGTTTTATTGATAAATACAATGTTTATAAACTTTAATTCGTATTATTTGTAAACAAACAATAAAAACGTCAACTAAATTGCGAAGTTATTAATATTCCTGTCAAAACCGATTGTACATTTTATTCGCTGGAAACCCTAACTTTTCTATAGGTCACAGACAATAAATCAACTTGTAACATTAAAAGTTGCGTTCGAAAACGAATCGGTTCCGTTCAGAAACATATCGATTAATCGATAGAAAATCATTATTTTATTCCTGTATTTCAATAAAAAAGGAGGAATAATTAAAGAAATGTTAATTTTACTAAACACTGATTAATTGGCTATAAATCCCAATAAATATTAAAAGGCTACAGACAATTAATCAAGTAAAAGCATTAAACTTTATTTAAAAAGGAACGATTAATCGATTGAAAAAACGAGTGATAATCGAAAGTTATAATAAAAATGAAATAATTAAAAACCCATTTTTACGACGTTACAGTAGGAATCGAACCCACGACCGGTGGCGCCTAAGGTGAACCTTAACCAACTGCGCCAACTGGCCCGTCAAAATGTATAGGTAACTATTATGTTTATTAAAAGCTCAAAATTCGGGTAAACAAAAACCTCAGTAACGGTACTAGTTAAAATATTGTAGCAAATAGATACCACTATACCACTAGTATCTAGCTAAAATTATGAACCAGAGGCGGACGGAAATGTGTTTGTAATATGTGTCTGTGCTACATAAAAGCGCTTTTGTAACGAAATTTGCCTTAACTTATTAATTTCAGCTTAGCTAATGAAATTTCCCAGTCATATAAAATTTTCGCATTTTGAAAGGATATTAAAAAATATCGCTGGTAATTTGGTTCTTTCATATTGTGATTTAAATTACAAAACGAGTTTGGAGACTACGTGTCTTGGTGTCAGCGTGGTAGTAGTGTCTTGACGAATTCATATTGATGATGATGATTTTTGGAAATTGAGTTTTTAATTTATCAGAATTTTTCTATTTGGAGTTCTAGAACATTTTTACTCTCAGCTATAGATGAAACTATTACAAATCTAACAATACGATTAATTCTGCAGGTACGTACATATAGCAGTGCCATATTAGAAACATTACAAGAAATTCCACAATGCCTAAGATATCTCATTCCAATAAAAACAACTTTTCTACAAAACTAAATTCCAATCCAATGAGCACAGATAAGTTAACAACCAGAAGTACGTAAAACACGACAGAGGACAAGCAAATACCCTGATATTATATTATGTCAAACAAAGTTTGCCATGGGGTGGCGGTACGCACAAGTTTTTCTCAATTTTAATCTTACAAAGAGGCAAAGTTTGGAACTCATTAGACCGAGAGAGAATGCTGAAGGAAACACCTCGCGTGCCAAATTAAATTTTAGTCTGCCGCCTTGTCCAAATATAATTATTGTGTTTTAGTCGTGAAACGCAGGTGTTGTAAAAATGCTATGGTAGGAAATGTTTTTCTTCAGCGTAACATAACAAAAGATTACGTTTTACATATTTTTTTAATGTAATAAATAAATATCCCGATATATGTTATCTGATCCCAAACTAAGTAGAGCTTGTACTATGGAAACTAGATAACGGATATATAGTACTACTACTACTAGTCACTACTTTTTGTTTGTAAATACGTACTCAATATACCTGCATAATTACACCCAGACTCAGGATATACCGACATGTTCATGCACACAAATGCATGTCCTGTGTGGGTATCGTACCCACGACTAGGCCCGCCGCTAGCTGTTTCGTCGCCCGCGTGCAATATAAATTATGCCACCCTACGACTACTTACTCTGAGTTTTGTCAAAAAAAGGATAATTAATTTTTTCTCAAAATACCTATTGGTCGCGCGACTCGCGCGCCGGCTAGCCGATGACCGGCTAGCCCGCTGCGGGCTAGTCGCCCCAAGTTGGTATTCTATGCGCGCCCTATGCGTAGGAGTCGACCGGCCAGGGGTACAATGACTTGAATTAGGTATGAGTCGCTCGATCGAGCCGCCCCCTGGGCGTGCCGCCCGCGTGCGGTGCATGCTTTGCACGACCGCTTACGGTGGCTCTGCCCACGACCTGCGGCGCGATAGGGAATCATAACCAACCTCGCCAACTGGCCAGACAAACCCGTGTAGAGGCCAGTCGTAATCCGCAATATCACCATGGTAAGTGATGACGTAGCTAAAGGTGGTATGCATACAAAGCCCAGAAGGAACTGGTTCTCAAGTTCAGCTGTCGGAACACACCGATGGGTGCTTAGCGACATTTCAACTTGAAAATTCCTCAAGCTGAAAATCTTAGTACTACAAAGTACCGTACCAACGTGCTTTGGTTTCCTTATGTTTTCCTTCATCATAGCTCAAGCTCATTGTAGAATTCAAATCCGGGATCTTGGTCTCGCCATCAGACGTCACTACCGCTGAGCTATCTTTGATGGTTAAATATCTGTTTAGTTCGGGATCAGACACGTGTGTGTAATATTTTTATTCATCAGGATAATTAATATTCATGAAACCTGGGAAATTCGAATGAGCTGGAATCTCATATCATCAATTTTTTTATTATATTTAACTTTTGGCCCATGTTCTAAGAACCGCCCGCTTAAAAGAGTTCTATCTCTGAATTTCTTGAAAGTATACCAGGTTAATCGTGTGGAATGAATCCATCGGATTCAATATAATGTACGCGCTGAGAGTTATGATCAGACGCAGGGCAATCTTCGGCATAAAGGGAGGACTTTAGGGAACGGAATTTAGATTAAAAATGATTCTGCGCGTAAGTGCACTGTTTCGTATAATGTAACGGGAATCGAAGCGACTTTAATTTATCCGCGTTTAGTTTTATGGATCAGTTCAGGTGAGAGGCATATTGAAAAAATAATCGGGAGCAAAGTTTGAGCTGCCACCTTATCTACATACTGTTTCTTATACTACACTAGGTTTAAGAGTATTTTTAATACTATGAAGTCGGTAAAAAGCATACGGCAGGATGGTAAGCGGGTACTATTAGGTGGTAAGTTTGCATAAAAGTAACAAAAGTTGCTGAATTAAAAACTGGTTGACTTGTCTACGAGTAGGTAGTTTTTGTATATTTTTGTTTCTATAAGAGAGTATGTGACAATCCGGGGACGCGAGGTGATAACGCTTATGAGTGACAACCCTGTGGGAACCGGCCTTCAGTTTGTCTAATAAAGAGAAAGTAGAGGTCCCAGATTCTTCATCAGCGTCAAGAAAAAGCTCCGTAAAATTTCAGATTATAAATAGCTAAACATGTGAATCTTTTAATTAAACAACAGTCTGTTTGTATGCTCTACATTTCTACAGAATTTGCTATAACTAGACTTATCTTTGTATGACTTCCAAGTTATATTTATTAACGTAAATAAATCTTTTTGCTTTGCATTTTAATTCCTGGAAATTACTGCCGTTCTTAGAAGTTTTGTTTTAAAAGGCGACGACGTTAAAATGCATGGAAACTTGGAGTATTGAACGAGATTAACGTCATTCTGTTGACGTTACAACTTGGACGGAATAAAAGGTAGGTATACTACGATAGGATAGCTCCTGAGGATACGTAAGAATTATTTTCAATTTGACTTAATATGCAGGTAACCCATTATGTCATGTAAGATGAGTAATAAAAAATGCTTACTAAAATGGTGCTAATTTCTAAGTCAGTTTTTGTTAGTATTGCTTTTATACTACTTCCAATTACTAAACTAAATATTTGAAGGCGATGATAGCTCAGTGGTAGTGACGTCGGATACCGAGACGAAGGTCCCGGGTTCGAATCCCACAATGGGCTTGAGCTTTCGGTGAAGGAAAACATCGTGAGGAAACCATAGCACGGTGGTAGGGTACTTTGTAGTACCCGCCTGGCTGGCTACCACCCTCAAGTTTAAAATCTGTCGCCAAGCACCTTTCGGTGTGTTAACTAATTTATAAGATGTATATTTTAAAATTTTACTGTAACCGTATTAAAATTACAATATATTTAACCTTTTTTACCCGAAAATAAAGTTTCGCAATATTAAGCAACTTGCCACACATCGAGTAGGATCGAGAAAAAGCTCATCGAATCAATGTGGAGTCGAGTGCGGCGATACTTGTAACCTGGTTTTTTTTTTTAATAAATGCAATAAATACTTTCTTCGCACACGGTCATCCAATCCAAATAGTATAGTTTTTTGTTTCTTTTAAATCACGTGGAGGAATTTATTTGATCTAAGCGTAATATATTATGCAGGGAATACCTTGTGCTTACCTTTTTGTGGTGACCAAATCATTATTTTAAAAATCAACACTGCGTTACTCAAGTTACAACTCGGCAAGTTCTCATCACTAAAACGGTTATTTATAGAGCTACGCTACGCCTAAGAAGCAATCAAATATTAATTTCGCTGAAACAATGATGGAAAATTAGAAATGAAGTCATGCATAAATGTCAGCCTTATTCAGAGCTTCGAAAGTGGAACGATAGATTTCGCGACCCTTTACCCCCGATTGATGCCAATAAAACTGAATGGTTTGATAATCACTTAGGAGAGAAACGAGAAAAGATTTTCCGCGAGGTTAAGTCTTTGCTTTACAGTCATTGTAAAAGGAAAATGGTTTAAAGACCATTTCCTGAGTCAGTTCATTTTATTCTTTCAGCACAAAATATCGTCATAAAGATATATCAATGTATTAACTAATTTAACTCATATTCTCCAACAATTTAAAGTACCATATTGTCAGCCAATTCATAGGCACTATATTCAGGCTATATTCAGATGGAAAAATTCTATGTCAGTGCGCCAAAATCCCGCGATAAGCTTACTTTGAAGTCAGTCGCTAACATTCTGACAAACAAAATTCCTCCATGCGTTTGTGTGGACTAGGCAATCAAAGGGACACTACCGAATGTATTACGAGGTATTACTGTACATTTATTTATTAGGTACTAGCGACCCGCCCCGGCTTCGCACGGGTGCAATGTCGTAATGAGGTGTCGATAGATTTGCGCGCCCGCGCCTGCCTCGGTCCGCCTGGTCACGGTATCGCGAATACTGTTTCTTGCTAATTTCAAATCTTTTAAAATATAAATGATAACGATTTTCTGTAAAAAGCAAACATGCCCGTCGTAACTAACTTATAATATACTGTCTCGCGCGGTTTCACCCGCGTTCCCGTCATAAAAAGTAGCCTATGTCAACCGCGGATAGTGTAGCTTCCCAACAGTGAAAGAATTTTTCAAATCGGTTCAGTAGATTCAGAGCCTATTCAATGCAAACAAACAAACAATCAAATCTTTCCTCTTTATAATATTAAGTTAGATACCGCATACATGTAATATCTATTACAGACAACATGATTGGAAAATACTTCATTGTATGTGCATAATGAACAGGTTTACAGATCACAAGACAAGGAATCCCGCGAGACTAAAACAATGACAATACTCGTGCCCCGTGAATTGCGCATAATCGAGTGCGAGTGGCCGTCAGACTAATATCAACTTTATATCACAGCACTATGTTTCAACAGTACTAAGATACGTATAAATAATATAATATGATATGATAAAACATATAATAGTGCCGATTCTGTTGTAAATCGCACTAAACTAATTTTAGTCACATCACATCTCTTTTTTACGAACATTATTGAAAAAGGATAGAACATATTTAAAACTGTCCAATTAGTCTTTGCCGCCTTCATTTGCGGGTATTTAGACGTAACCACTATAGATGGCGACCAAATGGCGACTAAATTCATATTGAAAACAAGCATTGGATTAATTTGACAGGACTAAATTTCTTACATCCTTTTCTTATGTTTTTTGTTAGAAAGAGACATAGTGACGTAAGTCAGTTGTAAACAACAGAATCATTGTTATCTGTTGTTAAAACGGTATCGCCCCATGACACGCTTAAATATTATGAAATCCGTTGATCAATCGAGTCTCTAGGAGGAGGGTGAGTATTTATTTTATCAATGCTCTGTGGCTCTAATATGTATATTCGAATGGCCGATGTTTATCCAGATGATTGTTTAGGTAATGACAATTCTGTTGATGTTTTGCTATTACCGTCTACGTTGAATATGTGTGTGCGTTTCAGTACTTGAACAATTATGGTTCTCTTTGTGTTGGATGGATTTAATATGTAATTGAGGTTTTGTGTTTGAATGTCGCTGTTTATTAGTAAATAATTCTAGTTAAGATTATCTTTCTACGATAATAAACATGTAAGTTTGTATAGATGGATTGATGTTTGTTACTTTTCCACCCAAAATCTACTTTACGGATTTGGATGAAATTTGGCACACACATAGAATTTGTTCTGGATTAGGACATATGACGCTTCTTATCCTGGGAATTCAATTGGTCCCTTGGCAGAAACTACATAGTCATTCAAAACTAAGTAATACAAAATTGTAACCATTTTACTTACGACAAAGTAACTATCTAATATAGATCAAAATGTAAAGAAAATTTAGATTCCATCACAGTCCTGGTTACGCAAGTTTAACCGACTATATATATATAACGAATTTTTCAAGATAAACTGTTGAGTAAACTTATTACCGAAGGAACAATAATGTAACAGTATTTATGGGAAAATAGAGAAAGTACCGACTCAGCACATAGCACGTAAGTTACATTTGCCTGTCGGGCCTGATTAAGCTTTATTGAGCGACTTTCTACCGGTGCTGACAACCATTTGTTCTAATTCCGTGTGCCATCACTAATTTGACAACACACCTTTCCGAACCTACATCTCGGCAGAATAGAGTTTATTTCTGCTTATACCTGGGGTTATATGAGGTTCGAGCATTCGCTTCAAACAATTACAGGGCATGCTCTAATTTTACTATCTAGCGTTTCACTGGATTCGGTCTAAAAAAACCTCATGGATAACGTCTGTAATTCAATTTATAGAATTGCTTCTTTTAGAATTAAGAGTGCGTATAAAGCAAAATAACATATCTTAGAATTGAAATTTACCCAAGTAAATAGTATTTAAATGAAAAAATATTTTTATATGGGTATTTTCATTATATACGCGAGGGTTCTCTCTGAGCAAAAACATAATGGAATGAAATTTCCTCGATAGAAAAAAATCACAAAGCTACCTCTAATAATAATGAATTATCGATTTTATTCGTTCATGGTGTATCTAATTAAGACAAAAATTCGATAAATAATATCACTAACATATGACCTAGGGCTGCTACTAACGATTTTTTAAAATATTCTATACTTTACGAGTTATTTAGATAAGAAGCGCTTAGTTCATTTTTGTTCCGCGAAACATCCGATCTCCGTGCCACGCGAAGATTAGACATAAGTTTGTTTTATCTGACATTGCCATATATTTCTGGCTTTGTTATGTACCTATGCGTACCTATGCGTATTGTGTGAGAGACTTACTTGTTACTTGGATTTGCGATGTAAAATCATGAGTTTTCTATTGTTTGAATATGCTATAACAATACATAATAATAGATATATCTTCTCGGAGCTTTATATGTTTATATCTCCATATCAAGTTTCTGAGATAAACTTACTCTTGTGTAAGTATCTAGTAGCTGTGACAAGTGATGCGTATATAAGTGTACTTACCTTCTATAAAGAACTTATATTGAAGCATATTTATACGAGTAAATGTTTTGAAAATATTAAACTATGGTTACTGGATTATTAAGGGCCTAACAAAGCCTATGTAAGTCTCCAAAATAATCTACGATATAATCATAGCATGATTATTAATGACCCGAATCCACTTGTCTATCATTGACTTCAAAACAGTATTAACGTACGATGGAGTTCAGGTCGGACAACATCGTCCAAAGTAAAAAATCTTTGAGTACCTAATTAATGTTGCGTGTATCCTTAAAAAAAGTATTTTCTTTTTTCATTTATATTATACTTGATCTCATAAAGCTATACCATATAATGATTAAATTATGATAACTTTCTAGACTCTAGAGTGACCTGGATAAACTTTAACTTGTAACATTACATTTTAAGAGAAAACGACAGAGTGCAAAGCTCATTCATAATATAAAGGTTTCTCATACTTTAATAATTGGGTCGAAATAGCACTTGTTCAATTCGTTTGTCGGGGTCTCGATAGGATCCTCTGGATAAAGTTCTCACGACTTCCCATTATAAAGTCTTTAAGAAAGAGGGCTGAGGATAAAATCTAATTTAAGTATCACTTATCTAACATTAAGAGATTTACTTTGCGATCGAACTACGAGATTAAATTGATATTGCAAATTACGATCATCAATCTTGTTCACGAAAGAGGAGTGTCACTTTTTTGTGGAAAGTTTTAACTGGTGCTAATTTTATAATAAGGCAATAAGTTTTAAATAATAGGTTGCAGCTAACGAAGACTTTTTCAGGAATCCTTGTCAGAATTTAACCATCTTCATTTAATATTTATTAGGTAAAAATATTAGGTATAGCATTTCTATCAAATAAATAAAACCAGCAAAGTGCGATTCGGACTCGCACATGAAGGGTTCCGTTTCTTGTAAAGAAAAACGTCTTTACGGTACCCTTTAATTTTACATTGTCATTTTTATTTAACTGTCTACTATTACGGTTCATGAGATATAGCTCACTGCCTGGACGGAAAGCAGAGGCTTAGTAATAGGGTCTCGTCAGCACCCTTTAGGTATGGAATCATAAATAGAACATTCTAGTAGTCTTGATTCAACTGATAATATAATACCATTGTAATAAAGCGGCTATTCAACCTAATCATACGTAGCTGGTGTAATAATCTTTCGATCATTTACTTTTCCATTGGAACGGACGAATATTTTCAGTGGTAAGGCTAAGTTCCATCACCAAGTTACACTAGTGAAATGTGTTAATTTTTACATCGAGGAATTAAAGACCGAATCTGGATAACATTGTTAGATGAGCATAGAAATCAGCTAACCAAAAAATAAAAGTCACTGAAACAAAATTTCTGTATAATAAGCGGTCTTATCTCTAAGAAGCAATATTATTAACTTCCAGACAACCTTTGCAGTTAGTGGAATGGCTTGAACTTCTTTGGTCGATGTGTATGATAAAGAATACTGTAACTTATCAGGATAATGCAGTTAAATGTTCATGAGTGGACTATTTATTTATTCAGAACAATTTAAGGCGCGGACTGACTACGATTTTGACAGCACTCGTTCTTCACTAGAATAGGGTTGAAAATGGTAAATCATAAATGTGTCGACTCTATGAAGTGGACTGTTATTTACGGGTTTTCTTTAGATTATACAGAATATACACATTACATTGAATAAGTGTCCGGTTAACATTATAATATAATTCTGTATCTTATATATTCTTAAAAATAAAATTGTTGTCATCGCTGAAAATACGGAGAATTTCGACGCGAACGATTTTTTTTGTTTTTTTATTTGGAATATCAAAGCACTTTTTAATATTCTATTCGGTTAACATTTTTCTCAAAACCCTCTTCAGTCCACAGTATTTTTTGTGTTAGGTATTTTCATTGCGTTACGTCATACGTGACTCTCAAAGAAACCCATTTTTGTGAATTTGAGCTTAGACCTGGCCTTAATGACTTTGACTGACGTACTCATACATATTAAACTTATAAATCTGTAAAATATCAACACTGTCTGAATGTATCAGTTCAAATTCCAAACGATGATGGATTTTTCAATATTGGATGAGTGAAGGCGATATTTTCACGAAGTAAACAAATACCGTTCAATATTTACGTGCCCAAAAATTCCGAATTATTTTGCATAAACTCTCGGGTAATTTAGCGAGCGCAAAAATACGAAATTTAATTTGGGCCTTAAAAACTTTTCGCCGAAAAAGTTTGGGAAGAATAAACAAGCCACCACGGGAGACGTTAGGGATTGAAATTATCAAGTAATTTAATAAAAACTTGCGATAAGTTGAACGGGCGTCGGTTCCCTAGAGAGCTAGATACGATAAAACTTGTCGGGATATCGCTCGTAGACAGCTGAACAACTAGTCGCTTACCATACTTTGAGATGGCATCCTTTCAAGATCTCTTTCGATCGTGTTGAACAACTTAAACTTTTTTTTTATTAGCTTGGGGAAATCCTCATAGGATACCCGACCGCCCTGGGGGGGGCGGCCAGGTTATGCCGGGAACAACTTAAACTAGGGCAACTCTGAAATTGTAAAAAAAACTTTGCACACAATAGATCAACCTTGTTCGATCAAAATATGTTTTTTTGTTTTACTCGCTATTTTAATGTTGGTATACTTTTATGAAAGTTGTTTAACATATCTATTCAGAATAACGTAACAGAAATGTAAAAATACTAAAGGTATATTGAAGAATTCCTGCTGCCACTGAAAATATTTCCGCGATTTTTAATATTTAACGAAAAGCACCCGCGTTCCTAGGATAAAAAGTACTATGCTACTACTACCGGATAGTAGCATAGTACTTTTTACCCATAAACAAAAAAAAAACGTTAGACAAAAGTCACGCCGATACGTTTTTCCGGACAGACGACAAAAAGGACAAACAACAAAAATGCATTTTATAAATGCGAAATTGATGGTTCGTATTAGAAGAATTTGAAAGCTAGACAATTTAACCACGATAAAAAGTTCAACAGTCAAGAAATTCACTTGATATTAAATGTTCATATTACATAGCGTATTTTTTATTCAGTTAATGAGCAAACTGTATATTAAAATAATAATATAGTCCCATATCAATTATGACTGGGAAAAGCTTAAGACGAATATTGCTAGTAATACATAAACGGGGGCTATAAACGGGATTGGTTTAACTTCCAATTTCAAATGTTTATTACACTTATTAACTCTCTCTCCACTGCTCTACCGTCAGGACTAGCGCCACACGCTCAAGACCGGTCAAATTAAATACTAACTCAGTACGAGACTCTTACTTAACTTTCTATAACTAAGTCCAAAGTGATTGCAGTTGAAGTGTGTTATTGACAAGCTGCTGCTTATGTTATTATACTCACTGCTTTGTTTTAAAATTAATATGAATAGTTTGGTAGGCTTAAACCGACGATAACTCAGTTCATCGGATGTGAACAAAAAATAAGCTATTGGTAGTCTTTTATGATTTGTCGACCAATATACAGGCTCTCCTGTAAATTGATAGAGTATTTTATATTCATCGAAATAATATAGTTTTATTATTTCGATGTTTATATTGAAATATCCATGTATAATCCAGGTCTGCGTCGTGGGTTCGATTCCCACCCAGCCCATGCATTTGTGTGCATGAACTATGAACATGTCTGTATGTCCTGAGTCTGGGTGTAATTATGTAGGTATATTAAGTATGTATTCATAAACAAAAAGTAACCTATATGTAGTATATCAGTTATTTGGTTTCTATAGTACTCTGCTTGCTGCTACTCAAGCAGAGTACAGTGTGTGAGGCATTCCTCACACATTGGACATTTCCCAGGATATTTATTATTTATTATAAACTACGTAGGTAGTTATATTAAGGTACTATAATTGATTTAATAAACAGTTGAACTATAAACCAAACAAACCTATTTAAAATTATTATACTTGAGATTGAGACCAAAGATTTTCATAAAGGCATCGTGCCTCTACCTTTAAATTCTTTGATTGAGACTTACTCCGTTACTCATATGACGCTATTTATCTATCAACTTTGTTTAGTAATGGTGCTTTGTTTACAAATAAACTAAATTTAGTATCACTATATATCTCTTTCTAACAAATAGCATTAGACTAATTTGATAGGACTACATTAGTCCTATCAAATTAGTCTAATGCTTGTTTTCAATATACATTTAGTCGCCATCTATCGCTGTTACGTCTAAATACCCGCAAATGAAAACGGTAAAGACTAATTTAAATATGTTCTATCCTTTTTCAATAATATTTGTAAGAAAGAGATGTAATGTAACTAAAATTAGTTTAGTGTGAATCGGCACCAATGTCACCTTATTAGTAGTTAAATAGCATTTTAAGAGTAAGATCGTTAGACGATAGACGATTATTTGCTTAGTTACTCAATATAAAGGGATTTTACAGTCTAGTACACAATAACGTTTGATTATGTTTTTAGTCTCTCGTTTCTGAAATGGTGTAATAATAAGTACGACGACTCATTTATTCATAGCCATTTTGATATTACAGGAGTAACTTCATCACATTTAGATATGTTAACTAATGTTAGCATAAACACCGTGGTGTGTCATCCATAACTTCATATAGCGGAGTCAGCTCGGGGTTTGATTTGAATTTATCGACGTAAATTCTCATTTGGTTGCCCCTTTGTTTCAATTTCAGCCTGTAAAGTAGCTTCCAAACTACTCTTTTTTTTTTTTTTTTTTTACTGTTTATAGGCCTGTGTTTGACTGCAATCTCACCATGGTAAGTGATGATGCGGCCGAAGGTGGTAAGCACACAAAGCCTAGAAGAAACTGGCTCTCAAGTGCAGCTATCGAAACACACCGAAAGGTGCTTGGCGACAGATTTTCAACTTGAGGGTAGTAGCTAGCCAGGCGGGTACTGTAAAGTACCCTACCACCGTGCTATGGTTTCCTCACGATGTTTTCCTTCACCGAAAGCTCAAGCTCATTGTAGGATTCGAACCCGGGACCTTCATCTCGGTATCCGACGTCACTACCACTGAGCTACTCTTGTTTCTTTTAAGAATTTTGTTTATTGGTTTTGAAATTTTTGCAGATCTGAATACTCGATTACTGCCAATATATTATAAAAGTGCTGGTTATATTGTAAATTTTTGTTTGGGAATGTATTTCGTTGCCTTATTCGAATTGTAAATCTGTATGTCTCCACTGATGAAGATAGGCCTTTCCCAAGGCGCGCTACTCCACGCCCTACCCTGCGTCTTCATGTCTAAGGTTTACCATTCGAGCACTTTTCTGATCCATCACCTTATTAGAATTGTCATATCGGTCACCTCTGTACGTCAGCAGATTTCATAATTCCTGGCTATGACGGGTAAGGTTCAGCTCACACCGAGACGTGCCGAGAAGTGACGTGATGCTTGAAGAGGCCAATTGTTTCACAAAGTCGCGTTGCGGTGCGCATCGCTGTAGCTGCAGCGGACGTACTCTAATTCTCTAAGTTCATTGAAATTTTAACCTTTTATGTAGTAAATAAAGTTCTATTTATATCGCTAACTTAATCGTTTGGATAGCAGTTAAAAAAAATTACAATGAAATCAATTATTATAATAGGACGCGCGTTCCTCGCGAGAACAAACGAGAAAAGTGCGCGCCGCATCGCGTCGAATCTAGTCTTATTGTGAACAGACTCTATCCCCTTTATTCATAATAAAGTTATTAAACGTTGATTAGCTAAAATTCCGAAGTCTTTATCGGACCGGTGACATTTGATGATCGACAAAGTGAGGCGGGGCACACTATTACACTGATTTAGAAAAGCGATTATGAATAAGGGGGTTAGTATATTCCAAGCATATTATATCTATGTCATAATACTAATGTAACATATCAATGTAACTTGAGAAAAATTGCAACGGTCTGATGTAGATCATCCAATAATAAATGCATTGCTAATAGGCATTTGAGTACATTTTGGTCCGACCAACATGTGCCTAAATGTGTGATGGTAAACACGCTGAACGCGTCCAAGGTTCGCTTTCAATGACTGAAATTGAATCAGCATGCTACATTTGGCAAACATTGGATTAGTATGTCGTATATCCGACTCTATGTACGTTTCATTAGATTTTATTATCCATTTCCGAATTGTAATGAATTGAATGCTGCCAATGTCATTCTATTTGATTGTCGAGGCTGTTTGATGTGTCAGTTGTTTGGATTTCAGTTTAAATTGATTTAGCTTCTTTGTTGACTGTTGAAAAAAATAATATTATCATAGTTATACTATTTAAACTATGGTTTTCAAGTTATCTGATAAATAAGTCTACACATAAATCTTCTAGATTATTTGATTTGTAATTTTCCTCATCTCGATTTTTTTTACGACTAAGCACTAATCACAAGCACAAAAAACTGTAAAACCCAACTTTATTATTTTTAGAACCAATCTATATTTTAGCTGGATGCTCAAAAGTGTACAAAAATAAAATTTTTGTTAAGTCACACACATCTTAACATCCAAACTTTCACGTGACCTCTATAGGATAGGATCATTTTTTGCTATCGATAGAAATAACTATGAAAGAAATAGCAAAAATAGTACAGTAGTAGGTACCCATCTGATAAGGCGCGTCGTGAATCTTCGTTCGCACTGAAAAGAAAGTATGGCCCCGAAGATTAACGAAAGAATCCTTAAAACTTACAATCAACCTTATATCACTACTATAAGGTTCACAATACACTGCAGCTGTTAGTTCCGTCTCACTCGCAAGTCACGCCCCTCCGCACGGCGCGCACTAACATGGCAACCAATAGCGATTTTCCACGCTTTGAAAATGTACAAAATTTATCTTCTGCGCAGGTACATCGGTAAGCCATATCAGTTGGGTACTGTACCATATATTATTTACGTCAAGGAGCTAAAGAGTTACTTTTATTTTTTGTTTATAAATCAAAGAGTTTTAATCCCAAAAACTAGTTATTTACGATTTTGTGATGCGTAACTATTTGCTCAATAAAGTACAATATTATTACACTGATCGAGGCAAACAAGCCAGCACCACACTCAATCCACAACATAATGGTTTATTAAAACCAATTTATAATTCATAAAGGCACGCGCACACCTGCGATACTACAAATTAGCTGATCAATTAGTCGTGTCGCGTTCGCGCGCCTCGACACATTCTGTTTGCTACACACGTGGTACCTCTGCTCGTTCGTGATATGGATTTGCATGGAATATATTTTACATGTTGTTTACAGTAAGTTAATCTGACACTGTAAGTTTAATTGTATCTAGTGATTTTATCGAATTTTAATATATAGGTTTTTATCTGTATTTTTGTGTCAAAAAATAATTATAATGTATAAAAAAATTTTTTTTTGTGTCCTTACCTCTAAAGGAAAAGACGGAACACTTATAGGATCTCTTTGTTGTCCGTCTGTCTGTCTGTCAAGACCCTTTTTCTCAAGAACGCGTGGAGGTATCAAGCTGAATTTCATATAAAATACTCAGGTCTATTGTCCCTTGGAGCTGTGAAAAAATGAAACTTCTAAGCCACCGCAATCAAAAGATACAGCCGTTTATGCTGAACTTTCCCGTGCAAATTTTCCCGTGAACTCAGAATCTTGATATTTGGTACGAAGCAACGTGTTATAGCACAGATAA
Source organism: Polyploca ridens (assembly GCA_951394255.1). NCBI lineage: Eukaryota > Metazoa > Arthropoda > Insecta > Lepidoptera > Drepanidae > Polyploca > Polyploca ridens. The sequence goes on along the minus strand of OX596249.1, from coordinate 16,048,127 downwards.
AGGAAAAATTGCGGAAAGCATACATTTTTAGTTACATCATATAATAAAAATATTTTTAATAATTTTAAACTTACTACTCCTTTCCTCGTGAACGCGTAGAGGTATTAAATTGAAATTCATATCAAATACTCAGGTTTATAATACCTTTTACTTATGTACCTACAGGTTTGTACGGAACCTTCGGTGCGAGAGTCCGACTCGCACTTGGCCGGTTTTTTTTTTATAAAAGGTACAAAATTCTTTTCCACAAAACCTAATTACCCGTATCAATATTGTAACGATGCGATATATATAATGAAATTATATATAAAATGACCTGTATATATGAAATAATAAAGATCGCATCGATATACATGTTATAACCAGGTTAACTATTTACAAAAAAGCTGAGCTAGTGTTTGAAATTGTGCTTTTTTGATATTCTGCGTGCGTTGGACCATTACTTCTATGTGCTTAGATCCTCTCTTGATAAACAAGTGAAAACAAAGCTCATATTTTAATTTTAATTATTGTTGTTTTTTCATGTAATTCTTAACCCATCCTCGTAGCAGTGCCTCTACGATTTTCGTAGCATAATCGTAGAGGTACTACGAATAAATTATCCAAAGTTGGAGCTGAAAATTACACTGCCTAAGCTAAAGAAGTCTGGGAGCAGAATGCAAAAAAAAACAAAAGAGAGTAATGGTGCGTCTACGCTACGCGAATCGAGCACGAGCCGAACATTATTCTTTTGCTCGCGATGTCAAATGTGGAAGTACAACGAGCCTATAACACGAGCGCGATGCGAATCCCTGTGTTCGTGAAAAAACTGATAATAATCGGTGGAGCGCAGTCGAGCGCGAGCCAAACGCTCCGTCGAGGCTCGCAAGTCTGTCCACGCTACGCGAATCCGTGATCCACGTGTGCTCGGCTCGTCCTTGACTCGCGTAGCATGGACGCACCTTTACGCTTTAGGAGCAGCCTATTAACAGTATATATATTTTTTATTGTTAATAATTTGGAAAGTAAGGCATCACTAAATCCGTTTTAATTTTAAGATATTTTATCCATTTGCAAATGTTGGTGTTTGTTTTGTTGGTTGTCCATAAATAAATAAATAAAAAATCCAAACATGATTCACATTGATGACATTTCAAGGCGATGATAGCTCAGTGGTAGTGACGTCGGATACCGAGACGAAGGTCCCGGGTTCGAATCCTACAATGAGCTTGAGCTTTCGGTGAAGGAAAACATCGTGAGGAAACCATAGCACGGTGGTAGGACACTCTGTAGTACCCGCCTGGCTGGCTACCACCCTCAAGTTGAAAATCTGTCGCCAAGCACCTTTCGGTGTGTTCCGATAGCTTCACTTGAGAGCCAGTTCCTTCTAGGCTTTGTGTGCTTACCACCTGCGGCCGCATCATCACTTACCATGGTGAGATTGCGGTCAAACACAGGCCTATAAAGAGAGCCTAAAAAACATACATAACAAACATACATACAAAACATAGATTATCAAAAATATTTCAAAGATACCTAGCTGAGTTTCTTGCCTGATTCGGACTTTGATTTGAACAAATTTTTTCGTCTTTTGTAGTCAATACTACGAAAGACGAAAAAAGACAAAAAAATGTGTTTCCTAATTAATTATAATATTTATACCAGCATATCCACTTATATACCCAAACTGCGTACACACTTCAATTCAAGCACTATTTCCACGCGGTATAATATTCTTGCACAATATGTATTTTATTATATCCCATTTCTCATATCTAGGCCCGTACCTAGGACCATTTATATAATGCGAGGGCCGGGGGGCCAATAACATTATATTATAAACCCCAGCGCCCTCTTGCGGTCACTGCCGCAATTGTATCTTGGGTAGCGTATATCTAGGCCCGTATTCAATGAATCATTGTTGATGACTTCACATTTAATTGTAGGTATTATAAGTGATGGGATCGTTGTTTTCATATATTTATGGTGATGTCGAGATTTATTAGGTTTTTTTTTCATTGCATTTAAAATTTCAAAACAATTAGAAATTATAAAAAATAAAACCTCCTGCTACTGACATAAGCAGTTGAATGTTATAATAATCTCAACGATCAAAACATCAGCAACCTTCGATATGCAGACATTCACAGACAAACTACCAAAAAATTACAAATTTTGAAATCACTAAGCTTATTGTGACAAAAATCATGATTAAAATATATTTTTCCCTTAGATTCCTGGATTTTTAGACAACCATTTTCATCGAGATCAACGTCAGCTAACCTTACTATCTCGCTATTGAAAACGGGCGTAAATCATGACGGCAACTTACATGCTCGCGGTAACCGAGCTCCCGAACTATTCCCCGGAGTATTTTAATGAACACGTTGCAACAAAGCTATCGACGGCGGCACGGGAACGCGAAGGTATCGGTATGGAAAGCTAATTGCTATTACCGAGCTCCAGAGCATCTATGTAACCGATATGGAACTATAGCAGATTTAATCGACCCTCTAACTAAGGGATCGTGTAAGATACACGTTTTTTTTATATTTTTAATTCTGCTCTCATGAAAATAATAGTTAAATTTGTTTTAAGTAGTATCATAAGGATAGTAGCAGGAACTAAAATAATATTGCCAATATATTTTTAGGTTCCATGAGAGTATTTTTTTTCATGTTGTTTGTTGTGTGTTTGTTTCCGTTAATTTGATTAATAAACTATTGAAACCAATGACTGCTGTAAATAATTGCCAACAACCCGTAAATATACAAAAACAATCATGAGCAAAGCAGATTTTAATTCAGTTTTATTTTCCATCGTACCCTTTGGGCGGCCATTGATCAGACGCGTCGGGCGCAGAACGCGAGCGCGCGGGCATCCCGCCCAGGTGCTGGTGCTCCTGATGTGTATATCTCGGTGATAAATAAATACGGTTTGCCTTTTGATATTATAAAATAAAAGAAAGGTGAAAATGTATGAATGGTACCCAATAGCATTTTAATGTGTTCATATTATGTAGTATGATTAGTGTCATTTTGATGTGCTCTTGGAGGTTACTCGGAAGATAAAATAGTTAAATAATTAACATAGAACTTTTCTTATTCAAGAGCTTTTGTGTTAAACGACAAAAGTTTATTCTTGTAACTAGAACTAGAAATAAAACCTATTCTCTCGAGTGAAGTGGACCGTTGAGCAAAGTTTTTACGTACCGCTACAAAAGTCTCAAAAATATATACCGCGAAATAATTGCCACCTATTTTTCCAGGATTTATCAATGAAATTTGATGCTGAAATTTGGCATGAATTTTTGAGAAATATATTTTGCGCTGAAACGTTTTATAGAGAGTCTGTACCCGATGTAGTCTTCACTCCTTTCGGATGTATACTGTATATACCCTTTTCGTTACATCCAGTATATAACACTTTAAGTGATGATCAATTTACGAAGAAATTGGGAAATATTGCTTATCACAAAGTTATTAATAGTTTCACTTTCTTGTTTTACTAAGTAATGATTAGCCAGAGCGGTAAGTTGCAAAAATATGATGAATAAAATAAAAATAATTATTAAAATCTGCTTTTGTATTTTTTCTGGATTTCATTACCAACATATTTTTCATTTTATATGAAAAATTCGTTTAACAAGCATACGGCCGACCTGATGGTAAGCGGTTACCAAAGCCATATCATGGACGCTTGCAACACACGGGGTCACTCACGCGTCACCAAAACATTCACCCTTCTCAATGTGCTCTTGCAACCTTACTCACGCCCAGGAACATAACATATAGTAATTTTGCTGCGGTATTCTGTAAGGTGGAGGTACGTCCTCAGTCGAGCATGCTCTTTGAGTGAATTAACGCTATGCTCTACTTCTCTTAAAACATAGTTTGAACCATCAAAATATAGTCGCCCCAGACTCTTTATATAAATTAGGAGAGCTTGCTCACCGATTTGTCCGTGTAGGTAACGGTGATAAGGTCTATCTTTGGCCCCCACCTTCTAGTCAATAAAAAAACCTTTGTAAAAGTAGTTATTCCAAATGTTCAAGCCTAAATTAATTATCATCCATAACCAATTATGATAAAAATAATTAGGTTCCATTTTAATAATTTGAAATGCACAAAATTTTGGTTAATTGATGCGGTTAACCAAACCACCATATTTGTTCCGGTACAGAGTATCACAACATGAATTATAATTTTATATTTGAAAATGTTTTACCTCCATTCATAAAAAAATTATTTAACTACATTCGTGGCCTATTTTCTCGACTTAATCTGCTGCTGAATTTTAAGTCAACATGTTACGTCATCATAAAAATATTTCATCCGATAATATTTGCAAGCGTCAGGGCAACTGTCAATTTTCACGCAAAATATTTTTAATTAAACAACTTTAGTACGAATGTTTTGATACGAATTAAAATATTTGGATACTGTTATTTATTATTCAGGAATTATTATTTATAACAATAATTCATTATTGTTATCAGGATAACAATGCAGTTATAACTTGATTTTACTGAACCGACTTGATCTTGGCTTTATTGAGTAATAAATACGGAATACCACTATTTACTAAACTGCAATTTCATGCTTCTTGAAATTGTCTAGTGACGTTGTGGACATATTTGTGTCTGCGAGGTCTCAAGACAATTTAAATACGAAATAGCAGAAATCTATTACCTCTTGCTAGAAATCATAATAAGTATTTCAAATGCATAAATGGACCTCATTTTGGACTTTTGTAACAATGAAAATTCCTTTTCCGACCGGAGATCTTTTTTTTATCGTGTTCCGGCGGTGGCGTTCATTTCACTTGCAAATATTTCATTCTTTATGAATTTACCGCTATCGCCACTCTTTGGAGAAAAAGGTTTTTCGGAATCAAACTTGTACAAATATTTGAAGTGGAAAGTTTTCGGTGGATACTGAAATATATTTTTCCTGAATTTGATCGGAAATTGTGGGTTTTTATTATTTGTTTGTTAGTGGTTTTTTTCTGAAACATTACGTTTTATTATTGTTTCCGTTCAGAGGGCCAACCACAAGCTCTTAAAACAATATTATTATAAGCTTATTTGACTTTTGTCCCTCTTTGACATCCGGCGTCAAAACAGGACAAAAGACAAATAAGGTTATTTTAACCTTGTTTTAAGGCCCCCAGAAGAAGTTTATAGTTGTACTATGTTGTTAATTATATCTGCTTCATATATATGTGTCTAGAGGTTCTTTTAGTTTACAAAGAAAAGGATGGGAAGCTTTGCCATTAGAACAATACATTCCTGCGATCTCATCTTTCTATTTTAAACCATCACTAAACTGCCATTTTTATATATCAACAACAATTAAAGTATGATTTTTGTAATCATAAAAGATCGGGGTGTTCAGTTTGTTCATCTCAATGAATCTGCGTTCACAGCTTGGCATTCAGCCTGTTCCTCTAAAACCTAGGTATAATAATAATATTAGTATAATAATTAGTGTCATAATGATAATATGATAATATTAATGTTATTCAGTTACGTGGCTCACTTTAAGTAAATGAATATAGCACAGGTTTGAATCTGGGTTGATCAATAAATTTTGCGGATACCAATTTCATATTCATGAAGTGTAATGTAATCCTTTGTGATGAAAGTTTAAAAATCTCTCGCAGGTTAAATTGAAGCGGAGCTAACTTTTTGCATACCAGGTGCGTCCATGACATAGGTCCATGCTACGCGAACAAAGCACGAGCCAAGCCACGAACGAACAGGATTCGTTTGTTGTTCGCGTAGCGTGGATGGACTTGCGGGTCTCGAACGAGGCATTCGGTTCGCACTTGACTGCGCTCCGCCAGATTGACACACACTTGAATTCGCGAGCAACGAACGAATTATGCTCCTTCGTGACTAGGCTTGTATTCGGTTCGCGCATCGAAATAATAAAACTAAAGAAATGTAACTCGAGCTCAAAAATCATTCCACGCAAACTGAGCCGCGGTGGGCGTTGCCAAAAAAGAGAAACGCACCGCGCTTACAGTTCGCCGGTATCATTGAGTCGATGCGTTCGTGTCGCGAGGGACTTAGAACTGTGATTATTATTGTGTTTTGCGTTGTTTACATTGTGCAAATATGCCGTCATGTATTGTTAAGTGGTGTAGAAGCCATACAGATATGAAGAATGCTGGAATCATTTTTCATATGTGAGTAAATAAACATTTTGAAATCCTATACTTGTGACTCTGGAAAGTGTTATGCAACATGAACGCAACATGCGTATTTATTTAACACGTTTTGATATTTCGTTCTGTTCTAGACCCCGCATACTATCCGAAAATTCTGACGTGTCTGACGTCCAAAAATGTATGAGCAAGCGGACGATCTTATAGTATGCGGCCGGTCTAAACGTGCTACAGAAGTTGTTTCGAAAACATAAATAGGTACGTGTAAAAATTTTACTTACCTGTGTAAGATCTATTATTTATTTTTACAGAACTATTATAAACTTGTGTTTATCCTTATTAAATTAATGAATACCTTTTAAACCTAAACTTCAAAAAGAGCCTGTTTAGGCCAAAATACCTATAATAATATCTATAGTAAAACCTACTCATATTGAGTATCAATGACGAGCCTCTACTTCCCGATTCCTCTCCTTTTCCCACCTCATATGTGTAAGCGAGAAAGGAGCTTCGGGAATATTCTACATACTTCGGCGACGCATCACAAAACGTAAGGCGCGCGCCCCGCAACGCCGCAAAAGGCAGTACGAGATCCGCTACCGTCAGGGAAACATCTAACTTTGTGATTTATAAATAAACAGTATGAAAGACGCTTCAGACCGGGAAGCAGTGCAGTGAACTTTATAATTGGTGAATTGATATGAAGAAAAATAGTGCGCATCTTTGTGGATTGCCATAGGAGTTCCTGGTAAGTCCTTACCTTTATCCTAGGAGGCTCCTCGTTTTCCATATTGATATTTGTACGCAAAAACCCATCATTTATTCTGGTACGCCTTCGAGCGGATTCATTTTGAGTCAGCCATTACAGTAATTTAATTTCATATCAAATCACGTATAATTTCCCGCTTTCTATAGGTTTTATGCCTCTAAATAGGTATATACCTCATAATACGCAAGTCTTATACCTCATAAATAGGTTTTAGACTATATAAATACGATATTTCGTACTCCCGCCATTTTTACCACGCCAATCGTGTTAAAAAGTAGTTAGGTAGTCAATACCGCCGCCGCTCCTCCATATTTTTAGGACTTAGATTTTATAGGTACCGATTCGTATCTTATTATACGAAATCATATGGTGTACTAATAACCGCAATACGTACTTACTATTTGTACTATTACTACGCATATAATTGCATTCTATGAGCCTTGTCTGTCGACTTGAAATAAACTTTCATACCTATATAGGTAGGTGCCTAAACTGTTGGATATACCTACCTACTTACCTACGTCATTTTACTTTAATTAGGTAATTTTGCAATTTATTATTACGCAATCTTTCACAATGGAAGCTATTGAAACTAAAATTAAAATATTGGAAGCTAAAAATGAAGCTATTTTTGAACAATTATCGTTCTTATATGATTCTTCTAAGAATGTTTCCACATCCGCGAGTGCAGACCTTCGTTCCTCAGAGACATTCATGGCGGACACTGAAATTATTAGTACAATTCGTCATGAATTTAGTGCCAATTTAGATACAATTAACGCGTTAAATATGCAACTTGATCCAGAATATAAGATTGATTATAAAAAAATGATTTCCTTTGATACAGTGTACACCCGAATAGAAAGGGTTCGTTCTCTTATCGTCAGTAAGACAAATATTACGTCGAATGTGTCCGCGCAGAATACTATTCCGTCCCAATATAAAGGTCGTATCAAACTACCACCAATTCAAATTCCGTCATTTGATGGAAAAATAGAAAATTGGCCCGTCTTCTTTGAATCTTTTAAATCTAATATACATTCAAATCCTGATCTTTCGAATTCTCAAAGAGTACAATATCTTGTAGGTAAATTAACAGGAAATGCTTTAAAAATCACGGCAGGTATTATACCGTCCGGTGATAATTATAATTCTATTTGGGACAGCTTAGTTCAAAAATATCAAGATAAAAGAGCATTAGGCTCACACTACATGTCTAATTTATTCAATATTAAACCCGCATTAAATAATTCCGCGTCTTTAAATACGTTCATTGAAACTTTCCACGCTTCTGTATCTGCTTTGGAACAGTTAGGTATTGAAGATATGAAAGATTTTATCTTACTTTCTTTAGCTTTAAAGAAGTTAGATCCCGCAACCGCTAATTCCTTTGAAATGTTTATGAGGAATAAAGAAATTCCTTCTTATAAGGATTTTGTTGATTTTATTAAATCGCAAGTAAAAATATTAGACCGCACTTCTACGCCAATTGCTGGCTCCGCGCGAACCGCCCCAGTCGGTAGCAACCTTAATAATCCGCCCGCTTCTCGGTCTCAACCGCGTAATTCACATACAGTCCACCATGCTTTCCTTGCACGCGATAATAATAATAAAAGCACTTGCTTATTTTGTAATAAATCTGATCACTATCAGATTTTTAATTGTTCATCTTTTAAAGCACTTAATACTAAAGATCGTTTAGATTTTGTTAAATCTAAAAAAGGCTGTGTAAACTGCCTCAGCCTTACGCATACTGCTTCTCAGTGTAAGTCGTCGTATAGTTGTAAAACTTGTAATAAACACCATCATTCTCTTTTGCATTTGGATAGTAATTCACAATCGCAACAAATAGTTTCCGACTCGCGTCCCTCTCACTCGACGCGTCTTGATAAGAGCGATAACCGCATCGCGCCGTCTCTACACGCGCAGGACGCGCAGCTTTGCGCGCAGACGTCCGCCGCCGCCGGCGCCGCGCCGCGACCGCTCCCGTGCGCAGCCTCGCCCGCGCATCTGACCGCGTCTCCTTCTAACGCTACGGACGCTCCTCAACCGGTGTCGCTATGCACCCGAGCGCGAGTTGATAAGAATAATGATAACGAACGCGATTCTTTTAATAAATTAAATCCTTCCCATACTACTGTACTTTTATCAACCGCTCAAGTTTATGCGTCTAATAAGGACAATAAATATATTTCAGTTAGATGTTTAATAGATAACGCGTCTCAAAACAACATAATTACAACTGCCTGTTGTAAACAACTAAATTTAAATATAATACCGCTTAGCAATTCTTTTATAAAGGGTGTAGGATCCACTTCGCGTCCTATTCACGGCTACGTTCAACTTAAAATAACCGCGAAAAATAAAAAATATTTTTATAATATTACCGCTCTTGTCGTTGATTGCATTACTGACAGGTTACCGACTGAATATGTTGAGACTTCTATAGTGCAACATTTAGGTAACTTACCGCTCGCTGACCCTCTGTGGCACATTCCCGGAGAGGTCGAAGTAGTTCTCGGGGCACAATTGTTCCCATTTTTATTATTAGGTCAAAAAATTATTGCACCTCCCGCTCCTTCTGCCCTTGAAACCGTGTTCGGTTATATTCTTATGGGTGACGTTCCCGCTAACTCTAATATTAATAAAAATGCATCCACTTATTTTAATACCGCGACTTTTTTCATTTCTGGTCCCAATGACCTTACTATTTCTTTAGATGATTCCCTACTTAAGTTTTGGGAGCTCGAAGAAATTCCCGCGCAAAAATTTATGAGCTCGGCCGAAAAGGAGTGTGAACAGCTGTTCTCTCATAACTTCTCACGGGACTCCGCAGGCAGATATTGCACCGCGTTACCTTTTCGTGAGGATCCTGACGTGTTAGGTGATTCCCGTTCCGTTGCTCACCGCCGTTTACTTGCTTTGGAGCGTACCAAGCTACGCGATCCACAGCTACGCGCTAGTTATAATGAGACTTATAGTGCTCGAACCGCTATTGATAATATATTCGCATTCTCCGATTCTAAAATTACTCTGTCATGGATACATTCATCTCCACATAGATGGAATGTTTTCGTTAGTAACCGCATTGCTAAATGTCAAGAAAATCTTGACCCAAAACATTTCTACCACGTTAGTGGTATAGAAAATCCTAGCGACTGTCTCTCTAGAGGTATTTTACCTGAGCAGCTAGTGTCACATCACTTATGGTGGCACGGCCCGAAATGGTTAAAAGATCCAGTTTCAGAATGGCCTATCACTCCATTTAGTCCCGAATGCTGTGAGGACCTACCTGAATTTAATAGTAAAACGCTTGTTACTTGTACCGCGTCCGCTTCTGTTGAGCCTAATTTAATTTACGAGCTTGCTCTGAAATACTCATCATGGAATAAAATATTACGCATAATAGTATACATACTTAGATTTTCTCGCATAATTTCTCGTGATCAAGGTCACAGCCGCATCACAGCTTCTGAGCTAAATAAAGCTGAAGTATATTTAATACGCTCTGTACAACAAGTTCATTTTCAAAATTTATTTAATAATATTCAAAAAGTTAAATTATCTTCCCCTCTTAAAAAACTTGACCTCTTTATAGATCAAGATAAAATTATTAGAATTGGAGGTAGACTTTCAAATGCAAATCTTCCGTATGAAGCTCAGCATCCCGCTCTTTTACCTAAACATGACCACGTTACTCATCTTATTATAGACTATTTTCACCGTGCTCATTGCCATATTGGTGCCAATCTTCTGAGCTCACTGTTGCGCCAGAAATATTGGATACTGTCCGCTAGAAGTGTCATTAGACACAGAGTACATTCATGTAACTTTTGTTTTAAAAATTCCCCTTCATTTCTCAGCCCAAAAATGGCTGATTTACCCTCTTGCCGCGTTCAGGAGACCAAAGCGTTTGTGCATACGGGCGTTGACTATGCTGGACCCATTAAAGTAACATTATGTAGACGCAGAGGTCAAAAGAGCCAAAAGGCATATATTTGTTTGTTTATATGCTTAGTAACCAAAGCTGTACACATCGAATTGGCAACTGATGTGTCATCAGATACTTTTATTTCCGCTTTTAAGCGATTCATTTCCCGTCGAGGACCTGTTTCTTTTCTTTACTCCGATAACGGAACTAACTTTGTCGGAGCTAAAGCTCAATTACAAGAACTACTTACCGATCAGTACCGCATTGAATGGAAAATGATTCCACCCCGCGCCCCACATTTCGGAGGATTGTGGGAATCTAATATAAAATCGATTAAAACTCATTTATACCGTGTTATCGGTTCGCAGCTCCTCACATATGAAGAGCTCCTCACTGTTCTTACCCAAATTGAAACAGTCTTAAATTCTAGACCGCTTTGCATTTTATCTGAGGATCCCTACCCGGAGCCTCTTACTCCCGCTCACTTTATAATGGCTTCACCATTGACTTCATTGCCGCTTCAGAATGTGTCCGAGGAAACCATATCTTTACGTTGTCGGAAACAATTATTAGATCAGATGGTGTGTAGCTATTGGAAAAGATGGCGTATAGAATATTTACATAATCTTCAAGTTAGACAGAAATGGCTCATTGATAAAAATAACATTAAGATTGGTACTGTGGTTCTTATACATCAAGATGATATTCCCCCTTTACGTTGGCCGTTGGGCATAATATCACAAGTTTATCCTGGCAAGGATGGAAATATCCGCGTCGCTTTAGTAAAAACTTCAAATGGATCATTCAAAAGACCCATTGTCAAGTTATGTCCATTACCCTCACAATAAAAATTAATCATACCGCATCTTATATTCAGTACTTTAGTAATTATTATAATCTGTAATTAGTTCTTATAATTAATATTTTTTTTTTCTTTCTTTTGAGAACACTACGTATTCTCAAGGCGGCGGAGGATGTTTAGGCCAAAATACCTATAATAATATCTATAGTAAAACCTACTCATATTGAGTATCAATGACGAGCCTCTACTTCCCGATTCCTCTCCTTTTCCCACCTCATATGTGTAAGCGAGAAAGGAGCTTCGGGAATATTCTACATACTTCGGCGACGCATCACAAAACGTAAGGCGCGCGCCCCGCAACGCCGCAAAAGGCAGTACGAGATCCGCTACCGTCAGGGAAACATCTAACTTTGTGATTTATAAATAAACAGTACGAAATAAGCTACAGATAGAAACGCATGTGAAATTTGTGATTTGTGATAGTGCGCATAATCATTGGATTGTCATAGGAGTTCCTGGTAAGTCCTTACCTTTATCCTGGGAGGCTCCTCGTTTTCCATATTGATATTTTAACGCAAAAACCCACCAGAGCCCCTGACGCTATTGCTCAAAATTTTATTTAGCACTACCTACCAAACGCTCCTTGGCCGGTTGCCAGCACTTGACTCGATAAAATAATTAATTACGTCGGCTAATTACCGGTAAAGGCTGGTTCGAGCTGGTAACACGTGACGTCATCGATCACCGCCCAAATGTTGACAACCAACGCCGTAGCCAATTACTGGACCCTTATAATAACCATATCATTTCTATCGATAGTTACCTATAAGCTTATGTGAAACAAGTCATTGCTGAAATAAGGACTCGAATATCTAATATCACATTATTCTAAATTTAAATTGTCTTAAAAAATACTAGTCAAGTGCGAGCTCGGCCTTGCTCTATTAGAGTTCGTCAGTAAGAAAAATAAACTTTTATTGTTTCCTGCCTGTGCTTATCATGGATTTTGTATTAGAATAATGTGGCTGTATATCTAATTGCTAGCAACTATTGCTATTAATGGGATTTTGAACTGATTCAATCTCCCGTGATACTATTTGCACCAACACTGTTAATCGGACAAATTCCTACTCATATTGCTCATGGGGCTCATCTAACATAGATTATCTATGAATTATGCGACTATTTCAATTGAAGCATATACCCGGCTGAATTGAAGAGGTTTCAGTCTATACAATACGTATATTAATAGAGACGCTTAATCCCGGCGGTTTACGTTGACTTTTAAATCATGAGCGGTAGCGTTTATATTTGCATTATAATATGAGTTAACAAATTGTTCTTCTATGAAGGGTAATAATACCTTAGGGTATCACTAGAAAACCACTCTCGAAAAAGAGCTGTGCTCTTGTCGGTGTAGCTTCTTTTTTAACCGAAATAAAAAAAAACTAATGTTTTTTTTAAATGTTTTTTACCTCATAACTCTGTCATTTATTAACCGATTTGGAAAATTCTTTTTTTATTTGAAAGGGTACACTTCCCGTTTGGTCCCATTGTCATCAAATCAGGATTTGATTACTTCTTAGTGTACTTTAAAGTCGGTTTAAGTTTTTTGTAAAACAGTCCAATTATTTATTAAATAAAATGGGCTTGCGTTTGACCAATGACCCGCCCATAAGGGACGATGAAGCCTAAGTTGGAACACCTTTGGCTTCTTCCATTATGCCTTATCATGAGCAACATTTTTCACCTCCTTATACGACACGACGTAGCTGGACTGAGAGGGTGACGAATGAGGAAGAATTGAGTCGAGTAAAAGAGAAAAGGAACATTATGGAGACGATAGAGAATAGAAGGGGAAAGATGTTTGGCCATCTTATACGACACGACGAATTTATCAAATAGAAGGAAAGATAAAGGGAAAGCGAGGAAGAGGAAGACCAAGAATAAGTTACATAGATCAAGAATACCACTAGTGGCATCAAAATAACGTGATGATAGCCAAGAGTTTATATCAATTCGTAGGAAACATCGTGAGGAAACTATGGTGTCCTTCTGGGAGTACTGAGTAAGAGTACTTTTCAGTACCCACTAGCTTGGCTGTACCTTCAAGTTAATAGTCTGTTGCTAAGCAGTTGCCAGTTTTCTTCTAGGATTTGTATATGTATCATCTTAATACTTAATTTGGTAATATTGTTAACAAACACAAGCCTATATCCAAAGTTAAAAAAATAAGTTGAATACCTTAATTTTTTGCTAACAAAACTGCTTTTTCTTATACAATGCACCAACATACCAGGACCAAAGCGTGTTAATCCGCAGGATGCCGCTAATAGGATGATCAGTGATAATTAGAGCTGCACATTGAGAACAGACTCGGGGGTAATTGTTATAAAGATGTACCCAAAGGTTCTGTCTTTTGGTACAATTGAATTATCTCGTGGCTATAAGAGAACATTGCCGCGAGGCAGGGCCATACAAAACGAAGTTTATTCTACCATGCCAAAAATATATATCAAATGTGTGCAGCCTGGCATGACGTTAATAGAACATTAATTTGATTTTCTTTAAGATTTTTATCACCAAGATCTGCTCGGCCTCTTTTTATGTCAGTGAATTATGTAGTCATATAGAGAGTAGTATTCTATATTGCCTTCTTAAGATTAACATGTTGTTGATAAAATAAAGCCACTGTTTTTCCACAGTTCCTTCAATAATTTAAGGCGATGATAGCTCAGTGGTAGTGACGTCGGATACCGAGATGAAGGTCCCGGGTTCGAATCCTACAATGAGCTTGAGCTTTCGGTGAAGGAAAACATCGTGAGGAAACCATAGCACGGTGGTAGGGTACTTGGTAGTACCCGCCTGGCTGGCTACCACCCTCAAGTTGAAAATCTGTCGCCAAGCACCTTTCGGTGTGTTCCGATAGCTGCACTTGAGAGCCAGTTCGCTCTACGCTTTGTGTGCTTACCACCTTCGGCCGCATCATCACTTACCATGTTGAGATTGCGGTCAAACACAGGCCTATAAACAATAAATAAAAAAGAATGACAAAGATTAAAATTGAGTTTCATTTAATATAACCTCTAGTGAAGACCACGTGCCTAAAAGCACCAAATATGTACATAACTCACTAGATACTGCATGAATTTTAATTCGGTTTTATCAAGTTGAGTTTGAAGATAAAAATAAAAATGTGGGTAGTTATAGGTTATTATTTTATCATTTCGCAATTTTAAGGGTTGGAATCAAAACGAGAAGAAAGCATGAGAAAGCTAGTTTTATTAAATATTACCTAGAATTGTTGCTTTAAAATAGCTTAAAAAGTGTTGTTTACATTTTTAAAATTTAATTTTAGTATTTACTAGTTGTTCGCGCCGAAGGTATTCGGTGCTTACTTTTTTCTTTATTAATCTAATGTAGGTACTCTCATATTTTTTCGCTATTCAAATTCTTTTCGCTGCACGACTACAAGCTTAAGTACTGGACCATCGTCGGTTGCGACCAGTCGCGTGTGCGTGACTCTGTGCTCTCGAGGAGTTTCCACGCCATTATTATTCTGGAGCCAGTGCATCTCTTGCACGGCTTCGTCTACTTTATCGAAGAGAAGTACTGGACCATCGTCGGTTGCGACCAGTCGCGTGTGCGTGACTCTGTGCTCTCGAGGAGTTTCCACGCCATTATTATTCTGGAGCCAGTGCATCTCTTGCACGGCTTCGTCTACTTTATCGAAGAGAAGTACTGGACCATCGTCGGTTGCGACCAGTCGCGTGTGTATGACTCTGTGCTATCGAGGAGTTTCCACGCCATCATTACTGGAGCCAGTGCATCCTCTTGCACGGCTTCGTCCACTATATCGAAGAACCGCAGAGACTCGAGCCCTTTCGTACGAAGGAAGAACGCGCCAGGCAGGCTCCAAATCGGAGGTGAGTGGTTGTGCAGCTTTTCCTTGGTTTAGGGTTAGATCTCTTTCCCCGCTATTTAAAAATTAATTCCTATGGTGATACAGTTGACCGATTTCACCTCATCGCGTCAACATTTTGTGGTCCTTCGAGCCGGATCACCGTTTCTTTATATTTCGCTGTATGCATTATCGCATAATCTCCGCTAGGGTACCTACATAGCCCGTTATAAAACTTCTGTTATATTATACATTTCCGCATTATACATAAAGAATATCAAATTTTATTCGTTTGTGTTCCATTTCCTAAAAGATTTCAAGTTATTCTGTGTAATTATAAGAAATTACGTATTTGAATATTTTTTATCATATTGTGTAGGTAAGCGCATACGCTGGTTCCACAAACCGAACGGACACGATATCGCGCCTGTGTACCGCACCCATAAGGGTTATTCTAAAACTTCTTTGTCTCACCACATTTATTGATTTATAATTTTTCATCATGAGTAAAAATAGTGGGCAGACTTCAGATACAGACCGTAATCTTAGATGTCTGGTTAAAAAGCGAGATACGGTTTTTGCACGCTTACAGGCAATTTATGATTTATCAAAATTAAATCTCAAAGATGAGGCTAATTCTGACAGATTTCTCGCAGCTATGATTACCATTGATTCTTTGCGTGACGATTTTGAGAAAATTCTCGATGATATTAGTTCGAATAACTTATTATTGAATGCAGATTACGAACCTAATTATCAAAGTTGGTCTTCATTTGAAGAATTATATTGCCTTTGTAAATTTACGGCTAATAAATTAAATTCCAAGATGCATGATCATTCTTCTCCCTCTCTTAGTGATCGTACTAAAAAGTGTCACGTTAAGTTACCGAAATTAGAACTTGTTAGTTTTTCGGGTTCACCCACTAGCTGGCCTACGTTTTACGAAACATTTAAAACCACTATACATGAAAATTCCGACCTTACTAACAATGAACGTATCCAATATTTGATGGGTAAATTATCGGGCCGTGCACTCTCTGCAGTGTCAGGTATTACTCCGAATGCTACGAACTACGACATGATTTGGGACACACTGGTCACTAAGTATGAAGATAAACGTTATTTAGCCTCCGCTTACTTGGATCAAATGTTTGATTTTAAACCATTTTCGGTCGCTAACTCAAAGAATTTAGACTTATTTTTAGAACATTTTGCTTCTGCCGTGTCGAGTCTAAAAACTTTGAATTTAGACGATTTAGCCGACTTTATTCTTCTTCATCTTTCTTTGAAGAAAATAGACCCGGAAACTTCTCGCGCCTTCGAAATGTTTAATCGAAGCATCAATTTGCCTACTTATGAAAATTTAATAGGTTTTCTCCGTGATCAATCTAAAATATTAGATCGGACTTCATCAAACGTCATCGCTAGAAAAAATGTCCCAAGTTCAAAGTCTATGCATTCATTTGTAGGTGCCGCGTCGCATAGCCAAATGAATAATGAATCTTGTTCGTTTTGCAAGCTTTCAAATCATTTTAACTTGTATAAATGTTTTAAGTTTCAGAAACTTCCTATTGATGATAGATTTAACTTTATAAATCAACATAATGGTTGTACGAACTGTCTTAGTTTGTCTCATAATAATTCCGCTTGTAAATCTGTTCAACATTGTCGATACTGTAATTGTAAGCATCACTCGTTGTTATGCAGAAAACAGTATACGAACACATGCGCAGGCGCACCCATGCCGTCCTCGACGCGCCCCGCGTCCAGCGCGAGCGCCCCGTCTACTGACGACCGCGCCGCTCAGGCTAGCATATCAACTGATCCTTTAGTGCAAAATAACAGCGCGTCCGCATTTAATGTTTCGTTATGCAATTATAATAGTCTCCGTAAAATCAATAACACCTGCCTGCTGGGTACGGTTCAAGTTTTAGTTTCAGACTATGCCGGCGTATTACATAGTGCTCGTGCGCTCGTCGATCCCGGGTCACAAACCAATTTTATTACGTCGACTTTCTTATCTAAACTTAATATTAACTACAATAAAGTATCGCGCGCTGTAGTTAAAGGAATTGGCTCTTCACCTAATCGTATCAAGGGTTCCGTAAACATTAATTTATTTGCACACGATGATAAAAACATTTTTCTTTCGCTTGACTCCTACGTCATTGATCAAATTACCGACAATTTGCCTTCTGTGAAAATAAATAGGGAATCATTAAATTATTTCAACCAGGTTAATTTAGCTGATAAAAATTTTCACTCACCGGGAGAAATAAATATTCTCATAGGCGCGCCGCTGTTTTCGGACATTTTACTTTCGGGTCGCATCACTGGTCCACCCGGACTACCTACCGGTTTTGAAACCATTTTCGGTTACATAATTATCGGGAACACTCCGGTTTCTAATTCCACTTCCGACATCATTTCTTTATGTGCGTCCACTCAGCATGAGCCTCAAGTTGATACTTTATTGGAACGGTTTTGGCAAATTGAGGAGGTACTTTTAGACCGTCCAGTCAACTCTGCCGCTAAGGAGTGCGAAGAGATTTTTATACAAGGTGTAACTCGCGACGATACCGGCCGCTATAGTGTGAACTTACCTTTTTCGGCTGACCCTACTGAGCTCGGTGACTCATACAAGACAGCCAAACGTCGTTACATGTATCTCGAGCGCAAGCTGAACGCGGCTCCACAACTACGCTTAGAATATAACACCATTATTGAAGATTACTTATCAAAGGGTTACATTTCACTACTTCAAGATGATGGTTCGCTACCTTCGGGTTATTATATACCTCATCACGCGGTTTGTAGGAGTGACAAGGTTACTACAAAGGTTCGAATGGTTATGGACGCGAGCGCTAAGACGGACTCAGGAAAGTCATTGAATGATTTGCTTCACCCGGGCGCTAATCTTCAAAATGATTTATTTTTAATATTACTCGACTTCCGCTTATACCCCGTGGCTTTTACAAGTGACATACATCAAATGTTTTTACAAATATTAGTTCATGAAAACCACAGGATGTTTCAAAGGTTTTTATTTCGTTTTAACGATTCTTTACCAATTAATACATATAATTTTAACCGCGTATGTTTTGGTTTGCGAAGTAGCCCCTTTCTCGCCATGCGAGTTCTACGACAGCTTTGCATTGACGAACGTGCATCGTATCCGCACGCGGCAGATATTGTGACCCGTAATTGTTACATGGACGATATTTGTTATTCCGTTCCTACTGTTCGGGACTCCTTAATGCTCAAGGATGAGCTGCTAGGGATGTTCACGGCCGGGGGCTTCAAGCTCGTTAAGTGGTCTAGTAACTCGCAAGAGTTATTAGAGTCACTCCCTGACGACCATCGCTATTCCTCAAAAGTTAACTTCGATGAAGCTAGTCAAAGTTTAAAGGTGCTTGGCCTCCAATGGTCTCCCACTTCAGATACATTTTCATTCTCAGTTTCTCTAGATAATCGTCCATGTACAAAGCGCAACATATTGTCCGTTATTGCCCGTCAGTTCGATGTTCTAGGTTTAATTGCACCAACAATTTTATATGCAAAGTTAATCTTGCAAAAGCTTTTTATTTTTAAAATGGACTGGGATGACAAGCCGCCCCGGAGTGTTGTTCGAGTCTGGGAGGATTATCTGCTAGAACTACCTACGTTACAGGATATTCTTATCAAACGTCACCTGGACGTGTTTGAAAACTCCGCTTTGTCTATTATTGCGTTTTCCGATGCTAGTGAAAAAGCGTACGGCGCCGCTGTGTATGTTAAAGTTCAGGCCGACCTCAACTCTCCTGCAGTGGTAAACTTAGTGTGTGCGAAGTCCAAGGTAACTATATCGGTTGCCAGATATCGGTTGCCAGATTAGAGTTGTGCGCAATTTTACTGATGTCTAGGCTCGTACGTCGCGTTATAGACACTTATAAATTACGTCATGAAATTAAAAATATTTATTGTTTCACTGATTCAATGGTTGCCCTATATTGGATTAATTCCGATCCGCAAACTTTAAAAACTTTTGTTGCCACGCGAGTTACAAAAGTTCTCGATAATCTTACCGCAGAATATTTTTACCACGTTCCCGGTTCTGACAATCCTAGCGACTGCTTATCGCGAGGTCTGTCACCTAGCCAATTAATATCGCACCCGCTATGGTTCACTGGCCCTTCATGGCTCTGCCAAGATAAGGCTACGTGGCCTATTACGTCTGTTGACGTCACCGCTATGGCTGAAAAATTGCCGGAGACCAAGTTGGTCTCATTTCCAGTCTCATCTGGCTCTGCGTCGGTTTTATTCAAGGACCAATCCAGTTTTAAAGACTCAGACTTACCGCATCCGCTTCTCGCGCTTTCACAACGTATTTCTAAATGGAGTGTATTGCTTCGCTCTATTGTTTATGTTTACAAGTTTTTAGGTAAACTGCCGAAATCTAAGTTTATTACCACATCTGACTTAATCTATGCTGAGAAAATGCTGATTAAGGCCCTTCAACAACACTATTTCACAAATGAGATAGCTTGTTTAAAAGCAAACAAGTGTTGCCGTTCCACTTTGAAGAGACTTTCACCTTTTATCGATGATGACGATTTACTAAGGGTCGGAGGGCGACTTCGTAACGCTGATTTAACTTACGATCAACGGCACCCTTTGTTGCTACCACATAGAAATCACATTGTAGACCTAATCGTATCTCATTTTCATCGACATAATTGTCACACCGGGCCAGTGGCATTGATGTCAATACTACGTCAAAGTTACTGGATTCTCTCGTGTAGAAACGTCGTGCGTCGTATCGTGCACAGTTGCAATTTTTGTTTCCGTATAAAGCCAAAGCCAGTGCAACCGTTTATGGGAGATTTGCCTGCTTGTCGTGTCACAGAAGCAAAGGCCTTTACACACACCGCCGTTGACTATGCTGGTCCTCTTAATATTATCCCGCAACGTAAACGTGGAGTTCGTTCCATCAAAGCTTATCTCTGTATTTTTTGTTGTCTCGTTACTCGCGCCGTTCACGTAGAACTGACAACAGATCTAAGCACGAACACCTTTCTTTCGGCATTTAAACGTTTCCTTGCGAGAAGAGGTGCTGTCAATACTATGTATTCTGACGCAGGCACTGTTTTTATAGGTGCGAAAAACGCATTGTCGGAAATTTACACATTAATTAATTCGGACGAGTATAAAACTGCATTCGGTAATGAGTTAGCCGAACATAAAATAGCGTGGAAAATTAACCCACCGCGCGCTCCGCACTTTGGCGGACATTATGAAATATTTGTAAAGGGTTTCAAAACGCATTTATATAGGGCCATTGGAAGTCAGTTGTTAACGTATGAAGAGATGTTAACTGTCCTAACACAGATCGAATGTGTTCTTAACTCGCGCCCGCTGACACCGCTTAGTGAAGATCCTTCTGAGTTAAGTGCATTAACTCCGTCTCACTTTTTAATGTCAACACCGTTAAGAGGCCTGCCCGCTTATGACGTTACTGGTGATAATACTAATTTATTACGTCGCTACGCTTTGTTGGACCAGATGGTGCAATCGTTTGCAAACCGTTGGAAACGTGAATACCTTCATCTTTTACAATCCAGAGGAAAATGGAACACACACTCTGTCCCGATTCTTATAGGTAGCGTTGTTGTTATCGTTACAGATAACGTAGCACCACTATCATGGCCCCTTGGTATTATAACTGAAACTTATCCCGGTAAAGATGGGATCACTAGAGTCGCTTTAGTTAAGACTGCGACAGGAATCTATAAGAGACCTGCCGTTCGTCTTTGCCCCTTGCCTTCGCAATAGCGTCTCTCCGTGCTCCCCGGCCTTAGCTTAATATTTTCATTTTTTCTTTAAAACCGATGGTTTTAAGGCCGGGGGCAATGTTCGCGCCGAAGGTATTCGGTGCTTACTTTTTTCTTTATTAATCTAATGTAGGTACTCTCATATTTTTTCGCTATTCAAATTCTTTTCGCTGCACGACTACAAGCTTAAGTACTGGACCATCGTCGGTTGCGACCAGTCGCGTGTGCGTGACTCTGTGCTCTCGAGGAGTTTCCACGCCATTATTATTCTGGAGCCAGTGCATCTCTTGCACGGCTTCGTCTACTTTATCGAAGAGAAGTACTGGACCATCGTCGGTTGCGACCAGTCGCGTGTGCGTGACTCTGTGCTCTCGAGGAGTTTCCACGCCATTATTATTCTGGAGCCAGTGCATCTCTTGCACGGCTTCGTCTACTTTATCGAAGAGAAGTACTGGACCATCGTCGGTTGCGACCAGTCGCGTGTGTATGACTCTGTGCTATCGAGGAGTTTCCACGCCATCATTACTGGAGCCAGTGCATCCTCTTGCACGGCTTCGTCCACTATATCGAAGAACCGCAGAGACTCGAGCCCTTTCGTACGAAGGAAGAACGCGCCAGGCAGGCTCCAAATCGGAGGTGAGTGGTTGTGCAGCTTTTCCTTGGTTTAGGGTTAGATCTCTTTCCCCGCTATTTAAAAATTAATTCCTATGGTGATACAGTTGACCGATTTCACCTCATCGCGTCAACACTAGTTATCCCCTGACCCCCTGCGGTTTCACCCGCATACCCGAAGGATATTTTGCTTTCCCGGTATACAAATTATTTTATATGTTAATCCAGAATATTTCTATTTGTGTGCCAAATGTCATCCAAATCTGTTGAGTTATTGAAGCGCAATTGAGGTACAAACATCCAAACCTTTGCATTTATAAAATAAGTGAGATAAGATGAGATTAGATAGTGAGTTTAGTGGGATAAGATGAGATTAGTGAGATGACATGAAATGAGACATAACAAACACACACAAATTCACAAACATCCAAACATTTGCATTTGCAATATTAGTGAGATGAGATGAGATGCGATTTGAACCAACTTTTCCACGAAAGCAAGGTTTAGTTTCTAGGAAAATTTTATTATAAACACTAGCAAAGTTATTGTTATAAGACGGTGAGGTTACTCAATTAAATATTTTTTAATTAAGACGATGTTGTCTGGAAACTTACCTTCGGTTTAAGTTTCACCAAGTTTGAGAGCAAATAAAGTATGTTTTAATAGTAATTATCAAAATCTAACTTATTCTTAACTAGTTTTCGTCCGCGGTTTAACCCGGGTTTTCAAGGGATCTAATCATTTCACGGTATAAAAAAAAAACATATTATGTATTTGCATTCCGAATTATATAAAAAAATTATATAATTACAAAAATTATATAGTTACTGATACATTTGATAACAATTCAAACAGTCCTAAATCCTACAGTTTATTCTTGAGTCAAGCCATTAAAGCAGTTTTTAATAGATGGTGCTGGCTGTTTAATTTTATTTTTTATTGGAACGAATTTATAATTCAAACTTTTCTTTATGATGATTTCCTTTTGTTTTTTTCTCCATTCGCTTCGTTCTTGAGCCTGACCCGCTATAAAATTATCTTATTTGAATTCATGACAAATATATCGTCAAACACCACCTATACACAGATAAACATATAGTTACCCAATTTTATATCATTACACTATATATTAACAACGGTGTAAGTGCAGTGCGGATGCGGAGACGGCATCGTTGGTAAGTGGTAGAGCTAGAAGTCCTAAATTTTTCCACCGATTCCCGCGAGATGAGCGCAAATCAACGGCCACAGGGTAAATAAGTAAGCCCGGCGTGATTAAGTATATTTAAATGAAATAAGTTAATTATCCCAAATTTTAGTCATACTGTTAAGTTGCTAGCTAGTTTTGCAAAAACAAGTCTGAAAAAAACCACAGGTAACTGAGGCAGGTTTCTGAAAGAAAAAAAGTTGATCTCTTTGCGGTAATTTTTGGTTATAAAGAACAGAATTACAATGATTTGGTGCTTTACTTTATCCGTTTGTCCCATTTTATTTACTTAAATCAAAGCTAATAAAATTGTATTTTAATTACTTGGCCCGGAAAAGGTAATTTTAAGTTAGGTACTCAGTAATGCACCATTGGTAATTTAGATATCAATACTCAAAAATAGACTAATAATAATTCTACGTAGTTGGTACCTTTAGCATTTTTAAGGTCAAATGTTAGTTGTATTTTAGGCCGTTTAAAATGATACTGAAAACCTTTCTGTTATAATAAATTTCTTTCGGCAGAACGCAAAAAGTTTGACAAATAACTTTCTGTAATGCGTAAGCTGAATACAGTTGGATGAGGTAGTTACCTATTGTTTTCAGATACAGTCAATAGGCAACGAAACTATACCTCTATACCTCTTAGTTTAATATTATAATAAAATAATTTACTTTATTATTTAAATTTAATGAGGTATGTTTAGTAGGAGGTAATAATTTTGTCAAACAATTTCATTACAAATCATATTTTGATCTGTTATGTTATTTAGGTCAGCGATACTCAATTTACAAGAAAATAGAATTTCCTTTCTCGCCCTGTTTCACTTAGAAAGTCTTAGCAATCAACCACTTTATACCTACAAAGGAAATGGAACTTCAAAAAGAAATCATACCAGCTAAGAACTTTTTACTTCAACGCTAACTAGAAAACTACTAGCAATTATCAGTTCGTAGGCTTTTCAATCAATCTACTACAAAACAAAGTGCTTTAGTAAATCTTCTCTACATAAGGTATATTTGCTTCAGGAAATTCAAAATATGGAATTACTAATTTTTCTTTCAGTAAACTCTGGAAAACCTAATAAATCAGTAAGGACCCATTGTAATTTCTAATGTCTGTTCTATTTTCATCAAATTACCTATAATTGCTGCTGCTAATCTATTGCTAAGTTTGTCTCATAATCTACAAATTCTATTAAGGCGGCCCTCTGCGGCCGGCGCAACTTCAACGCAAGCATAGTCTAAAAGCTTGTTGTTTCATCCAACGTAATGTTTGACTGCGAAAAAATAGAGACAGCATCAGAGCCGTCGGTTATCAGTCGGTAAATTCCGCTGATCACTCGCGGCCGCTTCGCTAGGTCGTCATTCATGATTTCGCATTCATAAAACTTGTTCCAGGAGTATACTTCTTGTGAAAAAATCTTACAAGTTTGTGAAAAAAAAGTTAGTTATTTAAAATCTCCAATACATTTACAAGCCTGGTATCTAAATGTTTTCTTTTTAATAAATTTATAGGTACATTAGATATGGCCAAAGTTCAGGCAAAACGCTGTTTTTCGGAGGTTTTGACTGAATTTGTTTCACACTTTTTTTAAATTACGCCAAGATACACGGCTAGATATAGTGCACAAGATACTAATTTGTTCAAAACATCTAACGAAAAATGTTTAACAACGCCATAATAAGTACAGAGGTTTTGTATGAAAAGTATGACGAATTGAGTCCTCTTAAGTCCACCGATTTAAATGACAACTTCGCAATATTTTCAAATATTAAACAGTGACTTTTAATCGAGTTTACGTGTTACCTTTACAATTTCAAGGCTAATCTTCATGAAAAACGATTTGGAAACAAAAAACAAAGTAACCTCCAGATTAAATTACTCTTCAATCTGTTAATTGCGTTGTAAATTCAATTTCACTTTTAGCTTTGAAAGGTTTTTGGGGCTACCATCCATATTATTTCGTTATTTAAGTGAATGTAAAGAGTGAGATTTTCAAATCGTTTATTTTTCTTCCATTATCTTTTTGAGACTTCTTTGATAGATAGATCACCCACATCAAATATCATAAAAACTCGATTTTTAATTGTCTTTATCTACATCAATGTATTCTTAAAATAGCTTCATTTTAAGAGAGTTGAATATTTCATAACGAAGCATTTAGCGCCGTAGCGTACTGAACTGAAATCGTACGACGACTAAATTACTCACCAATTATTTTATAATGAATTCCTCTCACTCACCTCTCGATACGACTCGTTTTCTCCATCAAATTGTATTTACCTGAACATCTTTCGTTCTCACGTTTATTTTTATTTACTTTTATTTGATTAATTGTAAAGTTTTAAATTAATTTATTCAGTTTTACTTTTTATTTGTTTTAAGTTTTATTTTAGGTTTCAAAAATAAAATATTAAACTGCTAAAACCGATCAGAATTATTTATCACCTATTCTGTGACGAAGTATCGATACTGGCGTAATGAAATTGTATGTAGTTTTCGAAGTTAAAGCCTCTCATAAATTTTCACGTATGGACATATGCATTTCATAGCCCTTCGTGTTTCTCCCGTCAGTTTTTCCCTGATTGGGCTGTCACGAAGAAAATCGCTCTAACGCTGAATCGATTATGCCTCCAATCCGTGACGGATGAGTGACGGTATGTTAGTGATTGGATAGACGCGCGATTAGAATGTTAAACGAGTTAATTGAAAAACAAACTAACTAAAATAGAAGGCAAGTTTATTAGACTAATAATGCTATGACTTTGTTACTTGTTACCTAGTAAAGAAGAAGCAATTAGAATACATGCGACAAAAATATAGCCTATCTCGAACCAAAAGGAATGCACAGGATTCAAGAGACGATTTGATTCATACCCGGATATTAAGGAGTGACAGGGTTTTGAGGAAGTAGAAATCAAGTGTTAGCTTTTAAGTCTGCTGATACATGTTAATAACGTAAGGGAAATGACTCGGGTAATACGTTCCGTGGTATTTATCGGTTTTTGACGTTCTTACTTCCTCATCGAGATCGAGTTTGCATGAAGACCGAATAATTTGTGATTTCTTGAAATTGGTTATAGTGCTTTTTTTGTTGGATTGGTTGTTTTCAAAATCAGGGCGGCTTATTTTAGGTTATTTTTGAACTTTTTACTCTTTTTTCACTCTTATATTGTACTAACTTTCCACCCTGCTGTTTTACGCATGATTTCCTATTTTATATCTGTAGTAAAATTATATTGGAATTGCTCTTTATTTTATTTGATCAATGCCTCGCGTGGCAATTTTGATTACAAACCCTTCATTTATTCTACTGAGATTTTCTATGGTGGCCACCTTTACCGACCCTAACATATAAAAGACGGCACACTATTCCTGGCAACCCCTTACAAGGCGTCAGGGACCATCTGCGATAGGTCACGCCACCAGAGTATCCCCTGGTACTCATTAGATGTGGGAGTTGCATCGTAATCACTCACTAACATTTATCCAGAATGGTACTAGAGGTGTTAAAGTCGCTCACCATGTGCACCCCAGTACGCAAACGCACGTTGCTGGTACTAGCGGATTCAATCCCCGCTTGGGACGCCAGACAAGCTGGCTCCCATTTCTCCAGAATGGTCCTAGAGATCTCATGCACGCTCACCTCCCAATACGTATCCACGCATCTAGCCAATGTGTAGGCTGGGTTCCCGTAAAACTAATCTAACAGGAAGTTCTCTTCTTTCTATCCAGGAAAGTTCCGGACATGCAGTTCACTCGCAGGAGCTCACTTGCTTGAGGGTTACTCACTAACCCCGCGTTTGACCACCAAGAAGCCCTTTGCCTTACGATGGTAACTTTAGACACTTATTGCGCACGGGAAATGACGCTCGGATACATGCTTATCGAGCAGACAACATGCCACTCCACTGCAACCACCACATAGACCATCGCGAAGCCGACTCCATTGTCGGGTGCCGTTTTGAAAAAGGTGGAGGGCATACCCGACCCCGCGTACCCTTGTCAAACAACCGGGCCCGTAGTTCCAGCTGCGAACCCCATCTGTCCGGGTACCCATTTAGCACCACTCGGAGGACGCATGTAGGTATTGTAACTAGGGTAAACATACGAAGGCGAGTAACATTATCCTCCTCATTATTATTATTGGGGATATTATTATTTAATTGAACCTCTGTTTAAAAATTACGCAAACTTAAGAATCTACTCTAATTTACTTATTGCATATCAGAAAAATTACTGTTCTACAATTAAACTAGCTATTCATCAAAACATGTTCTATCACCCAGACCCGACTCAGGGCACTCCAAATACAGTTAAAATAGTTGATTTATATAGTGTGCGTGTTTAGTGTGCAATTCAGTATTTTTGGTTCTAGTTTTGAATAATTTCGTTCGAAAAGAGGGAATTAATAGTTAGGGCGTTAATTACATGTCTTATTATTGTAGTTCCGAAAACCGCAGCATGTTAATATTTTCAAGAATTAATTATCGCTACTAATTATTCACCATGAATTTAATATTAAACGTATGAAAGCTGGGACCCATCAGTAATACTGATCACCAACCCAGCGTATAAAATTTACCAAATTTTGAGAAGTTTGCCCAAATTTTGGTAGTTTGTATCGTGTCACATTCAGGCATACATATTAATTTCAGACTTCATTTCAATAACAACAAGCGGTGCTGAACAACTGAATGGGTGGTCTTGCACAGCGGGCCTCGGCTGTGACACCTTGCTCGGTTTGGTTCAAGTCAGAACATTTTGTATGGATGCTATCTGTTACACAGGTAAAGCATTGATTTTGAAAAAAGTCCGGGAGGTTGGATTTGATTTTGTTTAGATTTTACTTTATTCCATACGATATGTTTGTTAATAATTTAATTTCATATTTACATACGATTGCCGTTTTTCTTTAAATGTACATGTTATAAAGTTTTCTCAAGTAAATGAAATTAAACAATTTATTTTTGTGAAAATAAATTCTTTAACAATAATGCATGGATTTGCAATACTAAAACATTGATCCAAGTTTCTTGTATAAAATCGCTTCCGCTCACAATTTTACCGATTTATGCTTTGTCAGGAAGTCGTGTGTCTCGTACAGGGAGGAGTCTTCGATAATTTTATGCATGAAATTTGCTCCATGCGGGCAGGTGTATTTAGTTTAAAGACGCGTCGGGGGCATGTTCACCCGCCTTTGCTTCACTGACTTTTAATAGGTTTGATATTTCTTGATCAGTTTGGGATGGTGAGTTTTATGGTCTGGTTTGGTTGGATTTTATATTTATAATATCACTCTTACTCATAAAAACATTATTTACATACTATACCATATACATTATTATCAATCACCTTCATGTTACGTGTTTTACGTCAGCATTAATTCCATATGCCCATTTTACGTACAAGTTTTTACATGAAGCGTGCAATAGGTAAAACGCTCGTGGTGTAGCATGATTCGTCGTTATCAATCGATCGACAAACTTAAGCTACAACCGTCGTGGCCACTACCTGGATGGGTGACCGCCTAGTGGTATTTCAAATCGAGCGTTTCCGTGCTTCGGAAGCCACTTAAAGTCGTTGATCCTGGTTACCACTTAATTGTGGTAGTCGTAAAGTTAGCCTCTCAGGCGGCTTGAAAAATACCAACAGTAGGTTGACCACTAGCTTATCTTATTGTGAAAAATAGCCAATTATTCAGTGTAATGTAGGCCCTAGTAGTTACCACCGATTTGGAATGTCTGTTGAAGGCTGCATCTGAGAAGAATCGGCAAGAAACTATATTACCCACACTCACTTACCAGATGATATGATTATATCCATCTTATTCATTAGAATAGAATAGAACAACATTTTATTTGACAGTATAACAAGCAATTATACTAATACATACTTAAACTAGATTATACATAATTAATTACAAAATCAACACAAACATTTAATTAGTCTTCAAAATCACTACAATGAATGCAACCTCAACAATATCTAGGTTATTGCCTAGCTTACAAAGGTCAACTGTAGCGGTGGAGCGATAAAAATGTTTTCAGCTCTACAGAAAAGTGGTTGGAATTGGAATCAATAAGTTGATTAGGTGAGACTTCTCGCCCATGCCATTTTTATTGAAAAAACATGATCTTGTTACGTTACGTGATAACCGGGACAAACGGCTTTACGTGCCCTCCGAAGCACGGCATCGCTCGATTTGAAATACCACTAGGCGGTCACCCATCCAGGTACCGACCACAATGGTGGTAGCCTAACTTTGCCGATCTATTAAAAACGGCTAATCATGTTTCACTGCACACATTTTTACCAAAATAAAATAACTTTAAAGGTATACTTGTATTTTCTCATTTCCACCACCTGGCGTGAATAGTGACTGATTGTAACGATTTTTGCGAGCGCATGTTATTTCGTGACTCAAAGCGACGTTGCTGCGACTGTAATTCAGAAATGTGGATATAGAATTGCTGAACTTATTTTCAGTCGTCCATCTAGCCTTTTGAGAAATAGAATTTCAAATATAATTATGCGAGCAGCAAGCAATGGTTGCCTATTTGATAAAATTGTGGATATATCACAAAGCTCTTAGCACTGAAATTATATTAAAATATACTGCTATGTATAAACATAATATCGTATTTTCAGATTGTTGGAAATACCTATAAATCTGTCTATGGATTTTGACAGCTCTCGCCATTAAATACGTCAATGAGAGAACACGTCTTTTTATTCTCCAAAATTCAATTAAGCCCTACTTGGTTCATGGTCCTTCGAGCCGGATTACGAAGTTTTCCAGCCCTAGTGCTCTTCCCTGTAAATACTTAATGAAGGCTAAAATAGTATGTTCCTTTGTATCATGTTGTAAACAATATTCACGGTTGGTATATTGATCTAATTTATATAATTTGCATTCCAGGGATAAAAAGTCATGTCCCTTTTCATACCGTATCGATCCCTCTCTTCATACCATACTTTAGAGAGAGGTATAGCGTTATTTTGCTCAAAGAGCAGCTCGGCTACCTTCTCGTAGGTACCTCCTCCTTATAGAATACCTCAGCCAAATAAACTCATGTTTTGTTCCTGCACCTGCATTCATCGCATAAAAAGAAATCACGATCGCTTCATTATGATCGGTAGATTTACTAATGAAAAGTTTACAAACACTTTTGCGTTTATAATATTATTTTGGTTATGAGACTGCTCGAGCTCGTTTATATCAATATAACTTGATTAAAGTTAAAATCTAACAGAACGAGCTCAGCAATAGGAAATGCAATGCAATATTTATTCAAAACAGTGCGAGATATAAAAGCAAATCGAATCTACGGGTGAACTGAAAATGAACAAGTGAACCTTGTTGAACCGTTTGATGACGGGCTTGTAAACGGCTCACTCATTCATTCAATCGGTCTTTACAATCTACAGAGGTTTGGATTTAATTTGAATGAAATTCTGTGTTTGATATTGAATCTATTTAAACAATATTTTGTCAAAAAATACATCTTTTTTAATAATTATGTTTAGGTTTGTGTAAAGGGTGAACGCACACTTATCCGAGCCTTAATTTTAACCTTAAGCTTAACCTTATGAAAGCTCGCACACTCGCCCGCGTCGAATCGTCCGAATCTGGATAAGATTTCCTATACAAATTCTTAAATTCGTTTCGTTCGACGCGTTCCGCTCGGATAAGTGTGCGTCCACCTAAATTGTGGAAAAGCTGGTAAAAATAAGCCTAGAAAGAATTCCTTCTCAAGTGAACCCCCGAAATACACCGGTAGGTATAAGTAACACAATTGAAAAGTGGAAAATGGTTTGCGGTTGTAAATCTTATCGATTTCAAGAATCCAAATAAGATACTATGATACGTTCATAATGCATGCTGACATTACAGAGTCATGTCCCTGTCAAAGGACAAAGGATGCGCGAACTAAAGTAAACTTCGACGGATGAGTCAATGGTCAGGGTAGAGACCAATTTACCTGCATTTGACTTAGCAAATGCCGCCATTAATTTTCCATAGAGGCAGTGTGTATATTTTGTATAGTGTTTTCAAATTTTGAATCTACGTACTGACAACCGCAGCGTAGGATGTCCAAAGACTAAGTGGATGGCCTAAAGGAGGTGGCTGGAAACGGTTGGATGGGGAACGCACAGAATCAAATTCTATGCCGTCATTAGGAGAGGCAAAAGACGAACAGAAGCTGATGATGACAATATTTGCCCAGTTTTTTTTTCATTATCATTTTATTGGATTTTTTCAACGTGACATTTTCTCAAGAACTCTGTAAAGAAAATCTCATTCCAAGCTCATGATTAAACAATTCTTATCTTCTACTTCAGCATTAATGAATACCGATACAATACTAGAGAAAATCCCTTGACACTATCTGTAATTATGTGAGTTATTCATATTCCAGCTCCTTTGTACCAGGTTACTTTCATTACTCGGAATGGCATCTTATAATTATCATTTATTATTTATTATCATTATACTTGCTTGTTTTTTAGTTCGGCCGAACTTACTACCAGTTACTGTTCGATGGACCTAATGGACTTTCCTTGTTACGGTTACGATTCTAATTCCGTAATGGATATTTTTTCCCAACATTATTGTGGGATTCAACTAAAATTATGTAACAATTGTAAAAATACATAAATACTCTATGGTTATCATTCGTTTTATGAACACAAATATAGATAAACTATTACTGATATATTAAAATTACAGCCATAAAATAATTTAACAAATCGATTTGCGTCGAATTATCGACTAAACTTGTCACTCACATGTCTGGCGATTGTCGACTTGTTCCTTTTATATTTATTTCCCGCACAAGGTTTCTTTATAAGTACCATTAGAATAGGATTAATTCTAGTTACAATATGGCTATTGGTTTGTGGTGCATCGTGTAATGTAGGTCATGTCTCTGAAATACTTTGAAATAGCACATTAAATAATTACTTTTTGAAGAACCAAGCTCATGAAGGATGGTGACATTGGCTATTGTGAACCCTTTTTTGGTTTTTGTATGTTCTTTTATTTGTTATTAGTTTGCTGTTTTTTCATAGTTGTTATCCGGTTTTGCGTGATGTTGCAAAGGGTGATTATGAAACCCAGCTCTGAAGTGTATACTACTTACCTCAGCTGCTTCGTAATCCTTTTTGACGGCAGACATTATTACGAAGTCTACCGCTTTATCTCCGGCTCTCAAATTAGCACTTGCAATAATTATCTCGTTCTAGCTATACCAAAATCTCTCAGAAAACTGAGTCCCAGAATAGGTTACACTGAAGCTGGTACATATTATGTAGGGATTAGAAATTAGTATTCATAGTGGGACAAGTTCATAACGCTGCGTCTCGCACAGCCGTCTCGGAGTAAAGCACCTACTCGTAAACGAATATGGCTCCACGAACTAAATATGATAATCATATACATACCTATTGCTGCAATTGCAACCTACAAATAATCATTATTTACAACAAATATGTACAAAATGCAGTCTATATAATTATCGAAAATTTCCTTGAGTCTGCCACTGCTACCGATTAACGGCAATATCTCCAGCAGTCTGGCAGCATTTTCTCTTTGGATAGCCTAGCTAATGCGTTGGCGGAAAAAGCTCTCCGCCTGCTAGTCATGTAACCTTATTTAAAAATAACCAAAGCTATTTTTTTTTAATTGTGGACAGACTTAAGGGACAATCTGTTTTCAACTTGAGGGTCAGCCAGGCGAAAATACAACCCTTCCAACGTGCTATTTGACGTGTGCTGACGTTGTTTTTCTTCGCTTAAAGCACAAGTAGTAGGATTAAAAACGAGCTACGACTTTCACCACGGCATTAAAATTTGGCGTACTTACCCCTTAGTAGTCACTCCGGTAATTATCAACGCCAATTAAAGCAGGTGTGCATTTCCAACGATTATAAATTGTATTTTTGTGTAAGGAGCCTTTAAAATTTAATAAATACTAAGAATATGGTGGTAACAATTAATTAAATTTAGGATACTACAAAATTAAATCGCGCTTACGATAGCAAATAAAATAGTTGCAATGTTTGACTGCGAGAACACCGCCTAGTACACTTTTGTTTTCACTAAGCAAGGGTTTTTTTAAGAGTAAACGATATTTTATTAGTTAGACACAGTTTTCAAAGAGAAAACTACTACAATGATTTTTTCTTGTTTCAAATGTTATACCGAAATAGTTTGGGAGCCTTTACCCGTTTGAAAGAGTTTGTCTTTCGGACGAATTCCTAAAAGTTAACTCTTTTGTAACATAATTCTTTTGTTGATGGTAATTTTGGTGGTTAAAATAGTTAATTACTAAAGTTTTATGTAATAGTACGACGAGCGTCTTCGCACTTTTTATCAATTAAAATATTTTCAAATGTAACGTATTCGCACGAGCGAAGTTATTATAACCCCCTTATTCATAATAAAGTTATCAAACGTTGATTAGCTAAAATCCCGAATTCACCTGTCAGATAAAGACTATCTGACAGGTGACATTTTGTGATCGAAAGAGTGAGACGGGGCACACTATTACACTGATTTAGTTAAAAAGCGATTATGAATAAGGGGGAAAGTGTATAGTTTAAATAAATAAAACGAATCCAAAGAAATATTGTATGTGCGAAGTTGTAGCTATACCGATGCTTTACAAGACTCTTGTTATTATCCTGAAATGCATAGTTACCATCCGGAAAATTGTACACAATTATGAATTTCCATTAAATAACGCCGACGCGAATCTTCAAACTGCAAGTCCTTTTTTTATATTTTGGACCATCCACGTGCTGGATGTCATTGCCTATGTGCCTTATCGGAAATTTATCTGCGGCAAGATCCTGAACCACCCAAATATACCTTTGATGTCCCTACCGCGCGGCGGAATCAGTTGGAACGGTTACATTAGTTATTTTTAATAAAAAGTGAAGGTTGTAATGAATTCTGCTATTATTACGATAAATATTTTAAACTTGTCTGTCGTCTTTGCTGCACCTAAAGCGCACAGTGACACAAACACAATATACATAACAGTGATTGGCCCGTCAATGGTTGGGGCGCTTCATCAATTTAAATTAATTACAATTACTTTTCACACCGTACAACCACAACGAATGCGGTTTTTTTTTAAATATATCCAATTCACTCAGCCGCAATACACTCCTGTGTGATCAATTCCAGTACCGCACGCATGTAGAGTTGATTGGACGAGTCGGTCACTCGAAACATTTAGTAACTTTGGAAAATCAACTGTAAGTGCAAGTCGGGCCTTAGGGTATTGGGGTTTCGTACACAGAATAGGTAAAATTAAATCAGAGAATATATTTTTCTATTGCCGCTATAACACCAAATAATAAAAATGATTTAAAATAAATAAATAATTTTTGGTGTTTTGTTTTCATAATATCACAATGAGTTAGTTTATAGTCTACGGAACCCTCCGTTTGCGAGTCCGACACGCACTTGTTTATTTATGCTCAGTTTTATTATTGGTAATCTATTTATGTTATAAGTTTACATTTCATTTTGATGACAATTCAATAAAAATTAGGCTATGCGCTTTGGTTGGACCACATCTGACTGCTCTTCAATTCAAATTCCTCTATCTCTATCCTTTTCTTTTGCCCAAATGTATAGTTTGCTAGAGCGAGAGTGATTCGAAAAATCTGTCCCGGCGAAGCCGGTGCAAATAAACTAAATTGGTAGGCACATCGCTCAAAAATTTCACATAGGCTCGCAGGTACTGTTATTTACTACGATGCTCCCATGCACGACTAATGTATGCCCAATTAAATCTAAATACCGGAAATCCCAATATGTCCAGTCTCACACATTGATAGGGACCAAAATAAATCAAATACTAGTGTGACAAACTTGTTAGTACCTACCCCGATATTGGAGGGTACGCACGGCTACAGATCAAGCTATACATTTCCAATATAAGCTGACCTCTCATTGTAGGGAAATCCTATACAATGCGAGATCAGCTTATACTGGAAATGTATAGCTTGATGTGTTGCCGTGTGTACGATTGCATACCCGCAATCGTACCCTCCAATATTGGGGTTGTTAGCCAACTTTCGCGAGGTATCCGAATTATTTAGTCCAAAACTCTAAGGTAGGGTCGTACGGGCATTTGTTGCGTACATCCGTTCCTTTTCTAGATTTCCGTAGCTAAACTAGGAACTCGTATCGTTTCGTCATGTGCGTCCGCCCGTCTTTATGTCACCAACAGTTTATTCTGGTCAGATGGCTCGCGTAGGAGATACAAAAGATATAAAAATTCAACATTTATGGTGTTTGTGCGGTTTTTTTCCATGGAATATGGAACACACACTTTGTTTATATAGACTGAGGCTTCTTCTTGTAATAAACTAATATAGGATTTTCTGAAATTCCATCCCTAAGTCAGTAAAATGGTTTAAAGTGAATGGTCAATGCGGTGGAGCCGTCAGGTTGGGTAAGATCGTACAGTAAGAAATACGACGAATTCTAAATAGCTACAAAGATCGCAGCCCAGTAAAACTTCAATTTAATAGCTACATTTTTCGAATATCGGGCTGCTATCTTTGTATCTATTCAGAATTGGTAATATTTCTTACTGTACGATCTTACCCAACCAGACAGTCTTTGCCACATTGAAACAGCGTCGCATTACGCGCCCAAATGTTCATTATTTTCTCCCAAGTTAGGTCATCATGGCCTGAATTGTAATGCATGTTAAATCATTGCAGCTGGATTAAATCAACTTTTTAATAAGTAGACTCAGATGCGTGCTTAAATTCAGCAGCATGTGTTTCCAGATAATGGAACGAACGGAATAATATTCGAATAATCGAATATTATTCACGAACCAATTAAGGTTCAGTGAAGATTTCCTGTTATTATCCTATTGGGTTTATAAGAATCAATTGATTGGAAACTAGGTTTATTTTATAGTCTTTTTACTTTAAGCATTTTAATTTAAAACTAGCTTTACGCCCCGTGGTTTCACTCACACCACGCCACACTTTACGCCTTTAGGGACGTTTCCAAAAATATTTTCTTAGGCTACAAAAGGAAGCAATGTATCCACCTCTGAAAACATTATAACCCCGTTTTACCCCATTAGAGATCGATTTTCGAGAAACCTAACAACTCATGATTCTTTATTTTCTGTATTAATACTAGGCACATGACTTTGTATAAGTCGTGTAAAGGAAAAGGTATATCAAGTTGTATTTGGAACCAGTGTAGAGCCATTTGTTAACGTTCATAAGTGCCTTATCAGGGCCTAAATTGAATAAATGCTTTTTGAATTTGAATTGAATCTATCTGAAAGGGGTGAAGCTTCATGAGCTATAGACTCTCTATAAGGAGTTTCAGCTCAAAAGCTAGCATGATTAGTTCTTAATTAATCAGCAAAATTAAGCTACCACCGTCGTGGTTGCTACCTGGATGGATGACCGCCTAGTGGTATTTCAAATCAAGCGTTTTCTTGCTTCGGAAGGCTCGTAAAGCCATTGGTTCCGGTTATCATGTGATAATCGTTAAGCTAGTTGGAGGCCTATGGCGGCTTGAAAACTCCAACGGTAGGTTGACCACTAGCCTACCTCCACCGATTCGCAGTGGGCATGCGTGGTGGAGTATCTGCCTGCACATTCCCTTTCATCCTAATTTGTGAAAGAAGGCCTGTGCTCAGTAGTGGGACATTATGGGCTAATGATGATTGATGAAATAGAATTTTAGTATGTAGGCAAATTGCTGCCTTGAAAAAAAAAACAAACGTAATTGGAATTTCCTCAAAAAAAGGTTTTAGTGTCATGATATTAAAGAACCAAACTTTCACAAAGTGGAAGATCTCGAAAGTGACTTGCTTAATGTTAATAAGATGTCGGAACTCTGCAATGTCACTTTTGCCGTTGAATTTTTAAAGGGACTGCTTTCAGAGAGTTAAAACTTGGCTACACATTAGGCTGTCCATGATTTGAGATGCTCCTTATTTGAAAATGTTATAATGGCATAAAAAGTGTAGTATATTCCAGAACTTTTATTATTATTTCTGGGTTTTTAGTTTACTTACTTATAGAACTCAGATGTAGAAAATGTATTTTTTTTAAATAGGCTTGCGCTTGACCGCAATCCCGCCTGATGGTAAGCGAAGATGTAGTCTAGGGTGGACCGCGCGTACCCATAAAATGCCTGTTCACTCTGGCCTTGAATAGACCCATGTTATAATTGTCTGGAAACACGTTGTCTGGGAGAGCATTCCACAACTTGGCCGTGCGTATAAAGTAAGAGGAAGCGAAACGCTTGGTACGGCAAGACGGGATGTCGACGACGAAGTGGTGGAGACCCCCCCGACGCCCAGTGGTCCGATAGATATGTATATAATATGCATGGTTTCTTTCTTATATATTTCATTGTCAGCGACAGTTAAGTGATACAACTGCTATGATTAGGGTTCAATGGGAATAGTGCAAACAATGAATCAATATGTATACCGTCACTACGGAAATGAAGAATATATCGAAGAAATTGAGATAAAATTAAGGTAATAAAAAAATAGAATATATTATTTTAATTGTATTTTGTTAATTTCTATACATTTGAATAAAAATAAACTCATATACACCATATTTAGTCAAATAAAATATTTCTTTACTATAAATTTATGTTTTATTTATTTCATAGTTACCCTAAAAGTAACTTTACTGAGAGGAGGTACGCGCTAAGCATTGAAAACTTATCCACAATCATTTGCATAACACCGTATTCTTTCATCGACGATCTATATTCTTAGGATCCACATTTTGTGATACTTCAAAACTTTGTGTTTTTCAAGAAATACGGAAATTAATACATTCTTTGTGCTTTTGAA
Source organism: Polyploca ridens (assembly GCA_951394255.1). Taxonomy (NCBI): domain Eukaryota; kingdom Metazoa; phylum Arthropoda; class Insecta; order Lepidoptera; family Drepanidae; genus Polyploca; species Polyploca ridens. The sequence goes on along the minus strand of OX596249.1, from coordinate 16,010,070 downwards.
ATAATTTTCTGTTACTTTCTTTTCTTTTCAGCTTAAAGCTGAAAAAAGTATCAATTAAATTTATTATTATAATTGTATTGTAGTCATTTTTGTTAAAGTTTGTAAATGCCTTATTAGGGCCTAAATTGAGTAAATACTTTTTGATTTTGATTTTACGAATGAAATGGAATAAAAAATAATATTTTTCTGCTATCGACATCAAAACGGCTCCAATTCCAGAATTATTATGACTATCAGCCGATGAATATTTTTAATGAATACCGATTGTTCTTCAGTTGATTATTCAGTGTACTGTTTAATATTTTGCTTTTTGATTGCATTTATATTGAAACGGTTCACATAAAAATAAAATATTACCAAGGATTTATTTTGTGAAAATTATACTAGAAACCCAATTTAAGGTACATATTTGTTGAATTGTATTCGATTAAAAAAAACTGTTAACATCAAGTGCTATTGCATTTCAAAAAAATTATAAAACGAAAACAAGTTGAACTTTATCAAGAATACCGCGGATGACATCCCGTACCTATAATATAAACAACTTAAAACATTAATGGCAAGAAAGATCATAATTAAGATGACTAAATTCTTGCCTCAATAAAATACATTAAAGAGTATTTAATGTACAGAATTATTAAAATATTGTTGACGAAATTATACTATACTATGTGCAATGTAATGTCTGCTCTAGTCGAGGTAAAGGCATCTGCCGTACGCGAAATAGAGTTCATTCCATTAAAGTTAAACAAGTTTATTTCGGTAAGCAAGGTAATGTTTATTGAAAAATTGCAAATTGCTTTAGCTACAGTTGTAGTCCCGTCTCCAAATTGTTGATGCTTATTTGAAGCAGTTGAATGTACGTTGAAATATTGTAGAGTATTGCCTACATATCATTGAGTCGTCGGCGTCGTCACTATAATACAGGTACTTTTCTGGGATATATATAAATAAATATCCTGAGACATTCTTCACACACGGCTAACTGATCACAAACTAAGCAGAAGCTTGTACGTAGTATTTATATACTCTGAGCTTGTACTATGGAAACCAGATAACAATACATATTTTTTTGTTTGTAAATACATACTTAATATACATAGTTACACCCAGACTCAGGACATACAGACATGTTCATGCACACATACATGTGCTATGTGGGAATCGAACCCACGACCTGTGCTGTGCGATTGGTGGAATTTTATCCAGCGCCAACTGGCCAGTCATAATAGTTATTATTCGTAGACTATTATCTATCTTTATTACTCCATCCATCATACCTACTAAATTTTAATTTCATAGTTATTGCAGACTCTTTGATTGGTCTGATCTTTGATATTTTTTTTTTATATATTTTTTTTTTAATTTTGTCAGTGAACTATCTATCATCTTGTGAGATTTCGCCATTAAATCGCAAATTATTTGATTTTCCCTTAAAGTTTTATTTTATTCAAACCTACAGGTCCGCAGTACTATTAAACTATTTAATACATCTATTGGTAGACAAAATAATTAAATATTCACGACATCATCAAAATCTATATTTAAACCACCGATTGATTGGACCTCTGATACCACACTCGTCCATCACACGCAGAAGCATATTATGTTCCAGGGTGTCGAATGCTTTTTTATAGTCAATAAATATAGCCATGACAAACTTACCATCATTCAGGCTATTGTTGACATAATCAGTGAACTGCGCGAGTGGCGTGGCTGTGCTCCGCCCCTTCCTAAATCCATACTGCGCGTCAGATATTATGTTATGCCTCTCCAGGAATTCACTTACTTGGTTCACTATAACTTTTTCTACTAATTTATTTATTACGGATAGAATTGCAATTGGCCTATAGTTACTATAATCAAAATGGCTACCCTGCTTAAAAATGGGTCGTATAATTGATTTTTTCAAGAAATCTGGGTAAACTCCCTCATACACACACATATTTATAAATTTTGCCAGTATAGGACTTATCTCCTTCTTAATATTCTTAATATCTTTAACTCTAATTTTATCTAAGCCAGGTGCTTTATTGAGATTTAAATTATTGATATATTTTTCAACCGTACATGCTTCTACTTTTTGATAGTAAAAAGTAACGTTACTTGGCGTAACGTATGATTCCCTGTCTAAAAAATTATTGTTACAGCTATGCTTTATCTTTATAATTTCTTCTGTAAACATATTAGAAAAATTGTTACATATATTGTATATAGTATTAGTTTTACCTAAATATTTTAAAATTACACTGTCTAAACTATTTTTTGTTTTACCTAACCATTTATTTATATTTAACCATACTCATAAAATAGAACTCTTCGTACACTAGTAGACGGAACGACCGGTGACGAGGTAAGTGTGCGCCTAGGAGTACCGACTGGCTCAGTGTTCGGCCCGGTTGGGTACATAATGCATGTAAACAGTGTGATTAACGTGATCCAGCATAGCAAAGCGTTTATGTATGCAGATGACATGTGTCTTTTATACTCGTCAAAAGATATTAGCAGCGCGCAAAACCACGTACAAACAGATTTCGAAAACATCACGAAATGGGCACACGATAATGGAATACTCATAAATTTAAATAAAACTAAGGCTATGTGTATTTGTTCCCCTTATAGTAAATATAGTAAAGAAGGTAGGATATGTTTAAACATCGTCGGCCATAGCTACGAGTGCTTGCATAACAACAAAGCTGGCTGTCAATGCATCCTCATAGATCAAGTGGACAAATACAGGTACCTAGGTTTGATCGTTGACAATAATTTAAGCTGGAAATTACATATAAGCGAGCTATGTGGCAAGCTGAGATCAATCCTTGGTAAATTCTTTCATTTAAGTGGTATTGTCGGTAAAAATGTCCTGTATGCTGTTTATTATGCACTCGCGGACTCATTGATTGGTTACGGACTGAGTAGTTACGGCTTGACATTTAAAACTCAATTAGATCATATAAAAAATATACAAATTAGATTAATTAAATATCTGGTAAATAAAAAAGTTAGAAAAAAATGTAAACATAACTATGACCAATTGTTTCATATATGTAGAATACTACCAGTACATCTTAAAGTGCATCACCTTATAGCTATTGAGCAATATTATAGACAAGACAATAAAGAATATAGAACGCATAAGTACTCCACTAGGCAGGTTAGACAAGGAAAATTTGTAATACCACGAGTAAACAACTATTTTGGACAGAGAACTAGACGGTATGTAACGCCCGTAATTTATAATAGTATGGACTTCTTGAGAGAAATAAAAACAGATGTTAGTATTATGACGTTACGGAAGAAACTTAAAAAGAACTTGCTCTCACTATTATAATAATATATTGTTATTGTGTAATTCTTTTTTAGTTTCTATTATTTATTTATTGTTTGTTTTATAAAGATAGCTTTTTGTACTATTATTATAATATTATAAAGATAAAATGCGTGTGTATCCCGAGCGCCTCTTTCGCCAAGAAACTGTTTTGTGCAGTTTGGCGAATTTGTAGTATTAATAGAATTTATAAAAAGAAGTTGTAATAAATAAAAAAAAAAAAAAAAAAAATCAACGTTTCCTCGTATGTTTAATGAAGGAAATTGCACTACAGTAGAACGATAATTGTTTATGAACTGTTATAAAATTCAAATAAGAATTGGAATTGAGTGGCCATTATCGAATTAAGTATTCATCGTAATTATGTCGAACGTGTACGGTTAAGTCGTATAGTGCCGCGCGCGAAGAAAGGTAAGGGAAGTATTTAGTATATACTAGCTGTCCTCTGCGGTTTCACCCGCGGTAAACTATGTCCTTCTCCATACCATAGACTATCTGCATGCCAAATTTTATTATGATCCGTTGAGTAGTTGAGGCGTAACAAACAACCAAACTCTTTTCGCATTTATAATATTAAGTTAGGATAGTTATAGTTCTTCAAATAAATTAACCTTGAAAATCACCACACAGGAACACATTACATGGATAAAATGTATGGATGTGTTAATCAGGAACATATTCTATTTCTGTGCCAAATTTCATCCAAATCCATACAGATGTTGAAGCGTGATTGAGTTACATCCATCCAAGTAAGATTAGTTAGAAGTAGTTACAGTAAGAGGATACACACAGCTTATCTGATCCCAAATTCCTAGACGAAGTAGAGCTTGTACTATGGAAACCGGATAACTGATATAATACTTTTTGTTTGTACATACATATTAAATTAGTCAACAGGCCCGCCAAAAATTTTTTAGTTATTTTTCTATCCCTCAGGGAACATTACCTTATTTCTGGGTACCCTATCTCCTTTTTGTACTGCTGAAGGTGTAAGGTGTAAGGAGTAAGGTGTAAGGACTAAGATGTAAAGAGTAAGGTTTATGGTGTAAGGAGTAAGATGAATGGCAAAACTGTATTTCTGATATAATCATGTTGTTATGCCGGTCGACGAAAATCCATCCATCCAAAATTCACAGTAGGATACATATACCTATATAGTTATAGTTCTTCAAATAAATAAACAATGAAAATCATCCCACAGTAACACATTACCGGGTTAAACCAGGACATATTCTATCTGTATGCCAAATTTCAGCCAAATCCGTTCAGATGTTGAAGCGTGATTGTAGTACAAACATCCATCCATTTAAATTTTTTAATTTATGTTTTTATAAAGTTTTCTTTTTTTTTATTCATTCTCTTCAAAATTAAGTAATCTTATGTAATATTAAAATCAAAACCTTTCACGTTACAGAATACATGTTCTTTTGAAACGGTTTGTAGTGTGTGCTTTTTCATAACACATTTAGGAAGACACTAGTATCTAAAATACAGGCTTGGCTTAGTTTAGATACTAGCATTAAAAATATATTATTAGTATACACTCATGTTTTTAAAATTCAAGAACTTGACAAAATTGTATATTTTTTAAACGTTCGCAGTTTTAGTGATCGCACTCGGCTTGTATGTCGACTTGGTTAAGAACATTTTTGTAATACCCTCTTAGTTTATGTTTAGTTCTTATTTGTGTCATATCATTTGTGTATTTTGGATGGTTCTCAATAAATTTATTATTATTATTATTACTATTATTAACTATATAGGGATATGTATCCTACTGTGAAATTTGGATGGATGGATTTTGTTACTCAATCACGCCAGAACGACTCTGTATGAAATTAGAAACAGAAATAGATTATAGTCTGGAATAGCACATAGGTTGCTTTTGAAAAATCGCACGGTTCTTATGTGATAGCATAACAATTATATCCCACAGGAACCGTATATCTAAAAGGAGTTTCGTTGGAGTTCGTGAAATAGAGTTGCTTTTTACGCTTTTTACGGTGAGCATTAAGTTCTGTAAATCTTGCAATTAAGATTTTCTTGCGAAGAATGACCTATTATTAATGATTAAACGAACTTACCTGAAGTGAAGTTCTATCAGAATTATACGAGTTGCTTCGTCCTCGAGATTAGATACATAAATTTGTAGTACCACGTCTAGGAATCGCCAATCTACCACTAAGTTGAAAGCAGAGTGAAACTGCTTCTATTTTTTTTTTTTTGTGGGTATTTTGATATCTGCCTCCTGCCGCCCGGACTGACCGACACTCATTTAGTTGAAAGCCTGCAATCTTAATATTTCACTTTATATGGGGGTTATAGGGCTGGGAGGGAGCTAATCTCTTCGGACGAAGCAACTCGTATAATTCTGATAGAACTTCACTTCAGGTAAGTTCGTTTAATCATTAATTATACTTCATTGCTTCGTCCTCGAGATTAGATACATAAATTTGTAGATTTTGAAAGATAGTGAAATATTAAATCACTAATAATATTTTATTTTTGACCCGATTGACCCGGAAAGAGGGTTATGTTTTTGATATTTGTAATCATCAAAAAATAAATGTACTTATGTAATTATTAGTATAGGTACTTATATAATTTGTAATTTTTGTGATGTAACAACAATGTTTTTGCCATTTAACAAAATTAAACTAATTAGAGACTTTATAACAAATTATGGTTTCATCAACCATAGTAAATTTAACTATTTATAGGTATAGTTGAAATTAAAAAACACAATGATTTTATAATTGAAATCAGTTTCTGCGTTTAAGATTGTGAAAGCTAACTGAAAGCGATCTGATTGATTACACTGAACATCTCTTCGATAAAATTTTGCGAAGACAGTAGAATTTGCCACATTTTCCAGCAGTATTTCTGGTTGTATTTATATTGACACCAGCCGTATGAGCGACTGCATGTCTGGTGGAGTCAGATCATTATTTATTTATAAGAATTATCTTAAATAGGTATTTTGATTAATTGTATTAGTACAACATATGTAAATAACTTTTTTTTTTTTACACAATAGATAATCTAAAAAAAAAAATACATGCTTAAGTATGTATGAGTGAGTTGAGAATATAGCTAACGAAAAAGTACCTAGATAGCGTGTCTTTTATACAACGACTGATTGTATCTGTAAAAATACCGATTTATGTGGTCTCCTACTACGGTTTTTTTTTTTTTTTTTTTTTTTTTTTTTTTTTAGTTTCTTTAAGGCTTCGTCATTTCCACATATTTTTTATGCTAATAACGCTTCCACCGGACAATTTGTTCGATCGGTCTTTGTAAAATGGAATATACACACAAGGTTGATTCGAACACAGTCGGGATGTTTTAATTAATTCATGTATTTTGATAGATATATTCTGATTATTATTTTGATAGATATATATAATGATTATGATATTAACAACTATAATATTTTTTAAATTATATTACTTTACTTGTCGTCTGTACTCTTTGAGTAATTACCAGCATGAGTAGAGTGACAATCTTTTTAGTTAAATAAATACTCTAAACTGAAATTGTTATTAGGATACCAATTCGATAAGGAATCTAAACTAATGATGGATCCCAGTGACGTTATACTTGGGAGCTGGAGGGCGAAGTCTATAGAAACTCCTATTCAGGGTCATCAGACTCTACTCTCGATCGTAAGATCAATGACATAGCGGAGCGATGACTGTTGTAATGATTCGTATTGTAATCCGGACTGAAATCACAAGATTACTAAATAGTTACTACGTAACTAAAATACTTAATTCAGTAAGAAAGTTGTACTTCTATTAGAAGGTCACCCAACGCACGTCCTATTGTTTAATCGAACTTTCTGACAGGGAAGTTAATATAATATCAACGTTATATTTGGGTTACTGTTGAAAACAGATAATAACACATTATTAGTCTAAATTGAAATAATTCCAAAAATAGGGGAAACCAGGGTTACGTGGGCCCAAAATAGTTCCACGACAATACCCTCGGCTTGATCTGTTATATTTTTTCTTAAAACTTTAAATGTAACAAAACAAAAGGGAGGATAAACATAAAAAGAAATATCTTTCCTATTTAATGTAAATCTATTCTCTATTCCATGAGACATATTTTTCACATTTTTTATTCATACGCGACGCAAAAAGGTCAATATTTGGTTGACTATTGACAATGAAATGATTACAATCATTTCAAAACAGATCTTTTTACTCCCATTCGGTATCGGGATCGGATTTTCGTGACTGCTATTTCGTTTTCTTTTGAACTTATGTATGAATCGAACACAAGTATTCCGCGAGCTTCACTCACATCACTGCCACTGAGATGTGGAAAAAAAACTAACCATACGATTGATGTATGTACAAAATAGCAGTGATGTCGATACAAAATCTGTCAATATTAGAAGTCCTTTACTAATATTGTAATCCTAAGAAAACTGCCACTAAGTAATTAATATGTTTTTATTAAATATCGCTTATCTTCAATGAAGCTAACGTGTTTTGGTATTTTTCGGAAAAGCCAAGGTATTGCACACGGTATTTGGAACTATATAGCTCTTTTCGATATTGATTATGAATCGTAAAGACTCAAAAAAGTTTTCTGTATGTTTGATATTATTTTTGCAATTTTGATAATTTCTAGAAATAATACATTAAGTAAATAGATGACAAATAACGTAATGATTTGTGTAAACAAACTACTGGTTCTTAATAATTTTGTAAAATACGAAAGGACATTGAATAGTTACAATTTATCCTCGGACTTGAATTATAAGGCAAAAGTGCTTTTTATCCGCTAACGTGGAAAGAATTTTTATATAATAAATCTGATTTTTACCATTTGGTATTTTGATAAGAAAATAACTAGAGAGAAACTGTCCTTCGCATGATTTACATTGTGATATATCTTCACTACTTAATAATATCAGTGATGAATTTTATTGTACCTTCTGTATTGAAGGGTTTCGGATGCGGATAAGACAGGTGGACTCGGTTCATTGATTGAGAAACCGGTTTGGAAAAAAGGTAGGTATCTCATACTTTTGTATTAAAAATATGGCTGAAATAAAGATATTATTATTATTATAACTTTTGACCCATCATAGGTAGTATGACGGGGTTTTTAGTTATCAATCGCCATTGATCATAACAATAAGATAATTGCCCTACGGAACCTACTGGATTTACCGACGCGGGGCTGGGTAGTGTCACGATCGCGGCGGCGGATGTCATGGCGGCTGCGGCTGCCGTGGGCGGGGTGTGGTCGACTCGAATCTCCTCGCTGCTCCGGCCTGCCTGGCTGCTAGGAGCGGAGGCTTGGTTTAAAGCTTGGGTAGGAGCGAGTTCTTGTTTCTGCGCTGGATTAACCATACTAATTGGTGCATTCATTTTTATCTCAGCACCAGATTTCGATATTGCTTTTTGCAGCCTTCTTGTAATAGATTCGTTGTGTTGTGAGTCACACATTGGGCGACCAGCTTCGATCAATAATTCTATTATTTCTTCGTGTTCTAAGGACAACAATCAAGTGAGATATTTGTGTAATCCTTGGGATCAAGATGATTTTAAAGCGATGTGCTCCCATCGCATAGCTAACTCATCTCGAATATTCAGTCCATATATTTTATCTTTCGAAGCCCTTTCTCCCAATAGATTAAGAATCTCCTCATCTAATTCCGGATCCAGTCTTGTTTCGACGGATAGTTCTGCCTGCGGCTGCGGTGAGTCCATCACCGCGACTTGTGTAATCGAGGTGGATGTACCTGACTGGAGCTCTTCTACAGTAATAGTTACTAAATGAATTTTAGTTAAAAGTCTATTATTATTTAGATTAAGTTATTATTTAGTATAGTTTTATTATTTCAAAGTTGGATAATAAATAATTAATATTTGAGATTGATCTGATCGATCAGTAATAATAAGATATAATTATTATTTTTTTTTTTTTTATATTGGTACTCCACTGGCCGCTGGCGATCTCCTCACCATATACTACGCCCCCCCTTTTTTGCTGGTATCAGAAAACATTTCTAAGCAATAGCTGTCCAGTCTCGCGGTTAAAAATATAACAATGACATCAATTGTTATAATAGGATGCGCGTCCCTCGCGAGAACCAAAGATTTAACTGCGAGATCAATTGAATTTTTCCACTAAGTATAGTCATTCTGTAAATACTATGGTAAAGACATAAAATTACATAAATCTATCGTAGCTTCTTGTATTTAGACATGAGCGCCGATGTACAATCAGTCGGCGGCGTCGGCGGCGTGACCTTGATATAAAACTTTTACCTACCATGAATTTTCGTTTTATAAATACATATTTTACAAAATAATGTAGCACGCAAATCTCGACAGCCATGGAAAGTAGGATTATTGCTACTATTGATACTGATCGGTGCGCCGATCCGTGCAGACGGGGCGGCGGGCGCGGCGCGCTCATGTCTACTTGTATTACACAAGATGTATTAGCAAGATATTTGCATCTTTCCATTTGCTTGGTAAATATCCAACCTACTGAATTGCAGGGTAAGATGAAATGATAAGGCCTACCAAGCGCGTAAAATGTCTGATATTGCAACAAGTTTTCAATTTGAAATTACAGTAACTCACCTGTGACTCTTGTTCGACTTGGCTCACGGGGCACTGCCGTGGTCCCAGATGGTAACGCGTCAATAGTTCACAAAAAATTGGCACGTGACTATTACCATCTTTTTCAATATGATGAATAAAGTGAAGGTAACATTCCTTTGAAATGTACATAATCACTACAATAACCCATTATTTGGGATTCCAAATGAAATGAAGGTAACATCCCCATAAGATGTACACAACACAGTTTGGAATTTTGACGATATGTCAAAGTGAGATACGGATATAGTCCTTATTAAACTATTCACAATATCTTTAAATAACGTGAAGGTAACATTCCTTTCAAATGTACACAGTCACTAACAATAGCCCATTTATTTGGGATTCCAAATGATATGAAGGTAACATTGGAATTTTGACTATAAGTCAAAGTTTGATACGGATATAGTCCTTATTAAACTATTCACAATATCTTTAAATAACGTGAAGGTAACATTCCTTTCAAATGTACACAGTCACTAACAAAAAACCCATTTATTTGGGATTCCAAATGATATGAAGGTAACATTGGAATTTTGACTATAATTATGTCAAAGTTTGATACGGACATAGTTCTTATTATTCACAATATCTTTAAATAACGTGAAGATAACATTCATTTCAAATGTACACAGTCACTATACGCATAAGCCCATTATTTGGGATTCAAAAAGATATGAAAGTAACATCACCATAATATGTACACAACACAATTTTAAATTTGACGATATGTCAAAGTGTGCTCGTATCCTGCGTAGATAATCACTATATGATCACTATCGTTTCTGTGACTACGTTTCGACATCGTTTTAAACTTTTTTTGCGAAAAACAAAGAATAACGTGGTGATCGACGAGGCACTAAAACGCGAATGAGTGTCGGTCAGTCCGGGCGGCAGGAGGCAGATATCAAAATACCCACAAAAAAAAAAAAATAGAAGCAGTTTCACTCTGCTTTCAACTTAGTGGTAGATTGGCGATTCCTAGACGTGGTACTACAAATTTATGTATCTAATCTCGAGGACGAAGCAATGAAGTATAATCCTAAATAATCTAATCTTACTAATCTCACTTCTCACTAATATTATAAATGCGAAAGTTTGGATGTTTTGAGTTTGTGAGTTTGTGTGTTTGGATGTTTGTACTACAATCACGCTTCAACATCTGAACGGATTTGGCTGAAATTTGGCATAAAGATAGAATATGTCCTGGATTAACACATAGGATACTTTTTATCCCGGTAATGTGTTCCTGTGGGATGATTTTCATTGTTTATTTATTTGAAGAACTATAACTATATAGGTATATGTATCCTACTGTGAATTTTGGATGGATGGATTTTCGTCGACCGGCATAACAACATGATTATATCAGAAATACAGTTTTGCCATTCATCTTACTCCTTACACCATAAACCTCACTCTTTACATCTTAGTCCTTACACCTTACTCCTTACACCTTACACCTTCAGCAGTACAAAAAGGAGATAGGGTACCCAGAAATAAGGTAATGTTCCCTGAGGGATAGAAAAATAACTAAAAAATTTTTGCCGGGCCTGTTGACTAATTTAATATGTATGTACAAACACAAAGTATTATATCACTTATCCGGTTTCCATAGTACAAGCTCTACTTCGTCTGGAAATTTGGGATCAGATAAGCTGTGTGTATCCTCTTACTCTAACTACTTCTAACTAATCTTACTTGGATGGATGTAACTCAATCACGCTTCAACATCTGTATGGATTTGGATGAAATTTGACACACAAATAGAATATGTTCCTGATTAACACATCCATACATTTTATCCATGTAATGTGTTCCTGTGTGATGATTTTCAAGTTAAATTTATTTGAAGAACTATAACTATCCTAACTTAATATTATAAATGCGAAAAGAGTTTGGTTGTTTGTTACGCCTCAACTACTCAACGGATCATAATAAAATTTGGCATGCAGATAGTCTATGGTATGGAGAAGGACATAGTTTACCGCGGGTGAAACCGCTGAGGACAGCTAGTATTACATAAGATTACTTAATTTTGAAGATAATGAATAAAAAAAGAAAACTTTATTAAAACATTAATTAAAAAATTTAAATAAGAATTGAAAATCTCTCTTTATATTGCTTTTTGTTTCTAAATATAAAATCTAGCTCACCTGCTTACTGTTAATAAATCCTCGATTTCTTCATAACGTTGTGATTTAAGCCAAATTGTCAATTTTGTTTTACAGTCGTTTTTGTTAAGTGGATATATATTTAATATTTTATTAACTTTATTGTATAAGAAAGTTATATTATGAAAGATAAGTTATAGTTCTGCAAATAAATAAACATTGAAAATCATCCCACAGGGACACATTACCGGGATAAAAAGTATCCTATGTGTTAATCCAGGACATATTCTATCTGTATGCCAAATTTCAGCCAAATCCGTTCAGATGTTAAAGCGTGATTGTAGTACAAACATCCAAACACACAAACTCACAAACATCCAAAACTTTCGCATTTATAATATTAGTGAGAAGTGAGATTAGTGAGATTAGATTATTTAGGATAATAGGTCATTCTTCGCAAGAAAATCTTAATTGCAAGATTTACAGAACTTAATGCTCACCGTAAAAAGCGTAAAAAGCAACTCTATTTCACGAACTTCAACGAAACTCCTTTTAGATACACGGTTCCTGTGGGATATAATTGTTATGCTATCACATAAGAACCGTGCGATTTTTCAAAAGCAACCTATGTGCTATTCCAGACTATAATCTATCTCTGTTTCTAGTTTCATACAGAGTCGTTCTGGCGTGATTGATTAACAAAATTCATCCATCCAAATTTCACAGTAGGATATATATACCTATATAGTTATAGTTCTTCAAATAAACATACATTGAAAATCATCCCACAGGAACACATTACCGGGATAAAAAGTATCCTATGTGTTAATCCAGGACATATTCTATCTGTATGCCAAATTTCAGCCAAATCCGTTCAGATGTTGAAGCGTGATTGTAGTACAAACATCCAAACACACAAACTCACAAACATCCAAACTTTCGCATTTATAATATTATATATATATATATTATATAGTGAGAAGTGAGATAGTGAGATAGTGAGATTATTATGGGCCATTTAGGTACTTGTATTTATTACTCTATTAGTTTTCGCTCCGCGGACCTTTTCCGATGGATCTTGTTTTTTCAGCATAAAAAGTATTCATGTATGTTATTCCATGTTATTATGTATCCACGCGCCATATTTCATCATGACTGGGTGAGCCATTAGGGAGACGACGTAAAAAACAAACAAAACTCACTTTTACAGTAGTTACTCTATATATTATAACTCAGCAACTAGGTTATTCATCTGTATATATAAAAGGAAACCGTGACTGACTGATCTATCAACGCATAGCTCGAACCACTGAACGGATTGGGCTGAAATTTGGCATACAGATAGTTGTAATGACGTAGGCATCCGCTAAGAAAGGATTTTTGGAAATTCCACCCCTAAGTGGGTAAAATAGGGGATGAAAGTTTGTATGAAAGTCCGTCAGTTTTGAAGTTAGGATCTTCAAATTTTGTATTTAGGCTAACGATTGAAAATTAATTTATAGGTGTCTCAGCGTTTTTGATAATTCCGACCCCGAAGGGGTGAAAAGGGGGATGAAGTTGTGTATGAAAAGTTCTTAAATGTCAGAGTAAACATCACTAAATTTATAATTATATAGTGAGGGCATCCACTTTAGACGGATTTTTGGAAATTTCACCCATAAGGGGGTAAAATAGGGGATGAAAGTTTGTATGAAAGTCTGTCAGTTTTGATGTTAGAATCTTCAAATTATGTGTGTAGACTGACGATTGAAAATTAATTTATAGGTGTCTCAGCGTTATTGATAATTCCACCCCCGAAGGGGTGAAAAGAGGATGAAAATGTGTATGGAAGTCCTTCATTTTCAAATTAAACGTCACTAAGTTTACTACCAACGTATATCGGTATTTTAAATCGGTAAAATTATTTATTTAAGTTGTTTATGCACATCTATATATATAAAATTCGTGGAGATAATCGAGATAATCTGATTTTCATCAAATTTCTAATTGACATCTCTGAGTATGGTTGAAAGAGTGATAATTTTGTTAACTATTCATAGAATACGTACATTGAAATGTATATTTAGACCGCGTGTGACTACCACGAATGCCGTGGTCTTTATATTTTCTATTTGTGGCAACGCTGTGGGATATATAATTAACCCGTTGGTTCTCGCGAGGGACGCGCATCCTATTATAACAATTGATATCATTGTTATATTTTTAACCGCGAGCCAAGCGATTAACCTAATTATTACTATAAATAATTGTCATTGTATATCTGTTTGTTTACCAAAACAAATAAAAAAAAAATTCAAAGTCCTGACTGACTGACTGACTGATATATCAACGCACAGCCTAAACTGCTGGTCCTTGAGTCATGAAATTTGGAGGGTGTATTCTTTGGGAAGAGTAGGTATCCACTAGGGAAGGGTTTTTCGAAATAACTCCTCTAAGGAGGTAAAATAGGGGATGAAAGTTTGTATGAAAGTCCGTCAGTTTCGAAGTTAGAATCTTCAAATTTTGTGTTTAGGCTGACGATTGAAAATTAATTTATACGGGTCTCAGCGTTTTAGATAATTCTACCCTCGAAGATATGAAAAGCGGGATGAAGTTAGGTATGGGAACTCACTGACTGATATATCAACGCACAGCCGCTGGTCTTAGAGACATGAAATTTGTTCATGTCATGTGTTCTTTGTGAAGTGTAGGTATCCAATAAGAAAAGGTTTTTCGAAATTCGACCCCTAAGAGGGTGAAAAGGGGTTTGAATTTAGTTTGATCACGTATGTAAGTTGTTGGTTTGTTATTAAGTATTGTGTAAATAAAAACAAAATGTTGAAAAAAAAAAATAGCCAATCCTATAGCCCCAATTTAAAAAAAAAAAATTAACCTATAAATTGAAGGCCGACTTACGAACAGGTAGTAGCTTGAGTAGCTTTGACCTTCATAAGTGCGCCCTATAAGGGCCTTAATTGAATAAATGGCTTTGACTTTGACATTGATTCTCGGTGTCGATTAACTCTAAAATTGGTACACATACTCTTCAATTAAAATTATGAGACACGTGTATCAGTTTTTCCAAATTCATCCCCAAAATTCAAAGTCCTGACTAACTCATTAACTGGCTGATATTTAGACATATGCACAGACTAAACTGCTGGTCCTAGAGACATAAAATTTAGGGCGTGTGTTCTTTGTGAAGTGTAAGTATCCACTAAGAAAGGATTTTTCGAAATTTTTCCCACAAAAGTGTGAAACGGGGGTTGAAATTTCTTCGAAACTTATCGATTTGTATTCATTTTTTTTGTTTTATTGTTTGTATCCTTTGGATCGATTTCAAAATCGTAGTAGTAGCTAATCGTAGAAGCAAAATTAATTAGTACCAAAATTTACCTTAATTTTCAACTTTTTTATTTTTCGGAATTTTCCCATTACTTGTGCTACTTGCTTTTTGCCAAATTTCGTGATTCTAGGTCAACGGGAACAGCGATATAGGTTTTCGACCCAAAACCTATAGGGTACCTACTTCCGGTTGACCTGGAATTGACAATTTTGGTTAAAAGCAAGGTTTTACAGCACAAGTAAAGGAAAAATTCCGAAAAATAAAAAAGTTGAAAATTAAGGTAAACTTGGGTACTTACAAGTTTTCGCGAAAAAAACCCATATCTTTTTATCGTGTTGAATCAGGACCTAGATTTTTGTATAATAGGGACTATAGACCTCAGTATCTGGTATAAATTTGAACTTGCTAGGTCCACCCGTTCCTGAGAAAATTGGTGGTGACACACGGACAGACAGACAGACAGACGGGCAGAAGAGTGATCCTATAAGGGTTCCTTTTTTACCTTTTGAGGTACGGAACTCCAAAAAGTATATTATGATATAAGTGTGACTTTAGTAGTCTCTTTCACGCCGTGCAAAGTGTGTGCGCTTAAGGCTGCGTATAAAGCAAAATAACAATCTTAGAATTGAAATTTACCCAAGTAAATAGTATTTAAATGAAAAAATATTTTTACATGGGTATGTTCATTATATACGCGAGGGTTCTGCCTGAGCAAAAACATAATGGAATGAAATTTCCTCGATAGAAAAAAATCACAAAGCTACCTCTAATAATAATGAATTTTCGGTTTTATTCGTTCATGGTGTATCTAATTAAGACAAACATTCGATAAATAATATCACTAACATATGACCTAGGGCTGCTACTAACGATTTTTTAAAATATTCTATACTTTACGAGTTATTTAGATAAGAAGCGCTTCGTTCATTTTTGTGCCGCGAAACACGCTATCTCCATCTCATCTCCACGCGAAGATTAGACATAAGTTTGTTTCATCTGACATTGCGATATTTTTCTGGCTTGGTACGCACTCTTAAGTCAAGAGTATCGTATAGGTACTATTTTATAACACGTTTGTAATAAGTGCGGGTTTTTACACGCAGTAAAACAGATAATTTTAAAGCTTTTATATAATTAGAACTGTTTTACAAAAAAAATAAAGCGACATCAAAGTACACTAAGAAGTAATCAAATCCTGATCTGATGACATTTCGTCTCATGACAATGAGACGAAACGGGAAGTGTACCCTTCCAAACTAAATTATTTTCCAAATCGGTTAATAAATGACGGAGTTATGAGATAACAAACATAAAAAAAACTAATTAAGAACCTCCTCCTTTTTTTGAAGTCGGTTAAAATACGTAATTGGTACTGTAAAAGTATTAAAATGAGCCCAGACTTCATCATTCTATGTTTAGTCACTGAGAAGATACTTTGTCTACCTTCCGTCTCCATCATCAGTTCAGCTCGCTGTCACCATAATATTGTATTGTCATCGGAATTTGACAGGCGTTTCATTGTAATCAATATAAATTATTTATTATCCACTTCTGGCTGTCTCCTATTTAAGTATTTTCACACACGCTTCGAGTACTCTCATCCCAGAGATTAGTTTAGTTTTACGGAGAACTTCGTCATTATTGCTTTCTTTAGGATAATGATAGTTTGTATATTCAATTGAGAGGGAGTGAGAGCGCTTATAATGTTTGTTTGAGAAGAAAAATATGTCATTTGTTTCCTGTAGGCCACGCGGGCGAAGCCGCGGGCAGAAGCTAGTATTCATATAATTATAGACTAACTACCTAAGTACAAAATAAAATAATGAATTAAATAATAGGAAATTACCCTCTTCTGTTTTAAAAAAGGCTCGGCTGTGACAACTAAAGACAGAAGTGAAAGAAAAATTACTGGTAATAGTTTTATGCAAGTAGAATTACCATAAACAATGCATTTGACTTTTTTCATAGGATATTATTGAATATTACAAACTAAAGAGAAAAAAAAATAACGGGTTGCACTCCGGGAGTGCCGGCAGAAGTGAAAACTTGAATATTAACGTTGTGCATTTTTGAAACCAGACATTTTCATATAGTGTTTTTATACAAGGGAAAGCTAGTTCAAGATACATGTACATATAATACTTTTGAATAAGATTTTTTTATTAACTTAAAATGGGAACAAAAATAGTACCTACCTTCCGCCTAG
This sequence comes from Polyploca ridens, assembly GCA_951394255.1. Taxonomy (NCBI): domain Eukaryota; kingdom Metazoa; phylum Arthropoda; class Insecta; order Lepidoptera; family Drepanidae; genus Polyploca; species Polyploca ridens. Next base: position 15,992,465 of record OX596249.1, on the reverse strand, counting down.
CTAGAGAATATTATAAGAATTTGAACAAAACCTCAGTATAAATACAGTCTAATTTATTAAGGCGCGGACTGACTACGATTTTGACAGGACTCGTTCTTCACTGGAATAGGGTTGAAAATGGTAAATCATAAATGTGTCGACTCTATGAAATGGACTGTTATTTACGGGTTTTCTTTAGATTATACAGAATATACGCATTAAATTGAATAAGTGTCCGGTTAACATTCTAATATAATTCTGTATCTTATATATTCTTAAAAATAAAATTGTTGTCATCGATGAAAATACGGAGAATTTCGACGCGAAAGATTTTTTTAGACGTAACTTAGGATTTTTTTATTGGGAATATCAAAGCACTTTTTAATATTCTATTCGGTTAACATTTTTCTCAAAACCCTCTTCTATCCACAGTATTTTTTTGTGTTAGGTATTTCATTGCGTTACGTCATACTCGACTCTCAAAGAAACCCATTTTAGCTTAGACCCGGCCTTAACTTAAAATGGGAACAAAAATGGTACCTACCTTCCGCCTAGCTAGAGAATATTATATGAATTTGAACATAACCTCAGTATAAATACAGTCTAATTTGCAACTACTCTTCCTCCATCGAACGAATTTTCGATCAGGGTTACGTGACATCTGACGCGAGTTTAACATTTACCCATCCCAAAAAGTGCACAACGCCGCTAAAGAAGTTTTCACTTAAAAAATATTTAGGTATTGCCCCACACTTAAATTAACAATATTTTATAAAGAAAAAGATAAGATATAATAATAAGAATTTATTTCAGAACAAAAAAATTATTCCATAGTTGTTAGTAAAACTTAATATTAGTGTTAGTAAAAAAAAAAAAACATAAACTTATATAAATATACAATTTTGACTGACAACATTATCAGGGGCGTGTGGCAGGGGCGTGCAACTGTAGCCACCGCCCCTGTAACATTGAGTCCCACCGCTCGAGTAGCGTACGTATGATGCTGTTTGGGCTGCCACGCAGTCGATATACTTGGAGTTTACTAATAAACTATTATAGCTAAGTTAGCCATTTGCAGAGAATATAGGCTGCTGTTTCAAAAGCCTACGTAATCATATTGGTAAATGCATAGCATGGAATTGTGTAAGTTTCACGCGACAAGAGTTTAACGAACATCATAATAATGAAAGATTTTTTATAGATATTATTTTGTGGCGTCCAATCCTTACTAATGTGCTAATATTATACAGGCGAATATGTTTGTTTGTTACGCTTTCACGCCTTAACTACTCAATCGATCACGATGAAATTTGGCATGCAGATAGCCTATGGTATTTGAGAAGTTCATAGGCTACTTTTTATCCTAGGGACGCGGATGAAACCGCGGGGGATATCTAGTAAAACTATAACAGCAAGCTTCCAGATAAAACAAGTAGTTTTAAATTTAGGTCGGTTACACTAATTCAACTAGTGTTGCAAAATATCGAAGACCTACAAAACCGAATGATTTCATTGGAATTCAAGATATTGCCATGAGAGTAATAATAATAAAACAATACATACTATTCGCATGTAATTTTTTTTTCTGTTTATAGGCCTGTGTTTGACCGCAATCTCAACATGGTAAGTGATGATGCGGCCGAAGGTGGTAAGAACACAAAGCCTAGAAGGAACTGGCTCTCAAGTGCAGCTGTCGGAACACACCGAAAGGTGCTTGGCGACAGATTTTCAACTTGAGGGTGGTAGCCAGCCAGGCGGGTACTACAAAGTACCCTACCACCGTGCTATGGTTTCCTCACGATGTTTTCCTTCACCGAAAGCTCAAGCTCATTGTAGGATTCGAACCCGGAACCTTCGTCTCGGTATCTGACGTCACTACTACTGAGCTATCAACGCCTTATAAACCTTATAAACAACAACAATAAGCCTTATAAATATTGCACCTGTAAAGACAACAATTTACAATCCAACAGAGTATTCTAAACTTCAGTAGTAGTTATAAATAACAATGCAATCCTAACACCAAACCCGAAGTCCAATTTATATGGTGTTTAAGATTTGTGGCAATTCGCCTGGCACTTGTAAACTCGGTTAGCGCAGTGGTCACTATTCAAACATTCATAATTTTGTTGGTTATTCTGGTGTGTTATTCATCGAGTTGAATTATGGTAAACGGAGACTACTCTTGACTGATTTCAATAATGGAGGAGTTTCATAATTCAAAGTGTATGTTTTTCTGATAGGTATTTCAATATCTACAAAAAGTAAACAACAAAAGCCGGAGTTTAAGGTTCCGTGGCCAATCGTAACTAGGGATGGGCAGGGAAAGAAAAAAATATGGGAAGAAAAGAAAAATACGGGAAAATACGGGAAAGAATGGAAAAATACGGGTAAATTCCCGAACGGCGGGAAAATACTCAAGTGGTTTTTTGTAACTAAAAAAATATTTTTAGATGCTTTTGATTGTTATTTTAATCATACTCGCTGTTGTATGTACCTACATTACCTACGCGCGGACCCACGCGGACCTTGCGTGGACTGGACCGAGTATCACACTTCCGGACTTCGAGTCGGACGAGTATGTACTACCGGTACCGAGGTAATTGTGTGGGACCGCCGCCTGTCCACCACAAGCCCAAAACGTCACTTTTTAAAAAACAATGCACTCATTCATCACAAAAAAAAAAAGATTTTTTATTGTATGATATATGTGTATGACCGTGGTATGACCCTAATAGAAATCTTGTTAAATGTTATTCAAACGATTTTGTTAAGGTGTCTCTCGCTATATACGCAAAATCTAGTAACTGTGACCATTTGAGTATTTTCCCAGCCCATGGGAAAATTCCCGGGTTTTTTCCCACCAAATTGGAAATCTACTCGAAGTTGGGTTTATTCCCGGGAACAAACCCAACCGTAATCGTAACCCTTATAAGCTTGTTCAACACGGACGTGATGAACTCTTCAAGTCATGCATCCACGCGTCACAGAAATCTCCTTACTATAATAATATATAATATAATATTATAATATATAATATAATATATAACACAGATGACACAACCTGAAGTAAGGGAAAACGAGACGGCAAAAATAATGTGGGAGATACCTATACAGACTGATGTTACAGTGACACATAACAGACCCGATATAGTCTACGTAGATAAAATTGCAAACAAAACTTACTTAATTTATTTATTTATTTATTTATTTATTTGTTACATAATCCACAGCTCTTAAAAACTAATATATTATCTAATTAAGTATAACTTACAGCCAATTAAGGATTAACAATATATTACCTTATCTTATAATTTAAAGTAAGAAAGATACCAGTATGTGCCCGATGAGCAGAGTATTTATAGGAAACAATATTACATAATCGATATTACAGTACCGTCAGACTATAACTTAGGGGCGAAAGAGCTAGAGAAACTCAGTAAATATCACCTTTTGAAAGTAGAAATCAGTAGGCTTTGGAAAACCAACACAACAATAGTCCCAATAGTAATAGGAGCTACAGGAGTTATTAGGAAGAATATACAAAAATACATTGACATACTGGATACACAAATCAACATACACATAGCCCAAAAACAAGCAGCCATCCATACCACAACAATAGTTACAAAAGTTTTAGGAGATACCGTATTTGTAGGAAGAGAAGCCGAACCGACGACATAAATACCAACGTATGTCGAGAAGAAAAACACTTATAATATAATACATATTCTGTCTTATACATATTAAACATAATATATATAATATAATATGAATATATTTACGTATAATATATTAAAATATACAAATATTTCTAAAATACACATTTATTTAAGTATATTTACATATAATTTATATAATTAACTATACTACTAAATAGGAAGGGGAATTAGGTACCTTTTTTCCTGTGGGTTCACAGGACGGGGTTCCTAACAAAACCGACAAAAGTCGAGAAAAAGAAAACTAATATATAATATATAATATATAATATTAATATTTAATATAATATAATATATAATATAATATATATTAGTTTTCTTTTTCTTTAAATAAATAAAAAAAAACGTACGTAATTGAAAAACGATATCTCATATCAGTAATCCTATCTCAGCCCATATCACTAATAATATAATAATCTTACTAATAATATTATAAATGCGAAAGTTTGGATTGATGGATGTTTGTTACTCAATCACGATACAACATCTGTACGGATTTGGATGAACCTACACCTTACACCTTTCACCTAACACCTTACACCTTACACGTTACACCTTACACCTTACACCTTACACCTTACACCTTACACCTTACACCTTACACCTTACACCTTACACCTTACACCTTACACCTTACACGTTACACCTTACACCTTACACCCTACACCTTACACCTTACACCTTACACCTTACACCCTACACCTTACACCTTACACCTTACACCTAACTATCTTACGATCTTACTTCTAACTAATCTTACTTGGATGGATGTTACTCAATCACGCTTCAACATCTGTACGGATCTGGAGGAAATTTGGCACAGAAAAAGAATATGTAATATGTAAGGTGTAAGGCTATCTCTGTGCCTAATTTCATGTAGAGCCGTTCAGCCGTTCTGCCGTGATTGAGTAACAATCAATCAATCCATCCAAACTTTCGCAGTAGGATATATACATTTATAGATATACTAGCTTCTACCCGCGGCTTCGCCCGCGCAGCCTACAGGAAACAAATGACATATTTTTCTACAACTATAAAACAAAACCAAACAACTTCATCCCGCTTCGAGGGTATTAAAAACGCTGAGACACGTATCAATTTTAATAATATTAATTTAGTTTATAGTAATATTTATTTAGTTGGATGAACCTACACCTTACACCTTTCACCTAACACCTTACACCTTACACCTTACACGTTACACGTTACACGTTACACGTTACACCTTACACCTTACACCTTACACCTTACACCTTACACCTTACACCTTACACCTTACACCTTACACCTTACACCTTACACCTTACACCTTACACCTTACACCTTACACCTTACACCTTACACCTTACACCTTACACCTTACACCTTACACCTTACACCTTACACCTTACACCTTACACCTTACACCTTACACCTTACACCTTACACCTTACACCTTACACCTTACACCTTACACCTTACACCTTACACCATACACCATACACCTTACACCTTACACCTTACACCTTACACCTTACACCTTACACCTTACACCTTACACCTTACACCTTACACCTTACACCTTACACCTTACACCTTACACCTTACACCTTACACCTTACACCTTACACCTTACACCTTACACCTTACACCTTACACCTTACACCTTACACCTTACACCTTACACTTTACACCTTACACCTTACACCTTACACCTTACACCTTACACCTTACACCTTACACCTTACACCTTACACCTTACACCTTACACCTTACACCTTACACCTTACACCTTACACCTTACACCTTACACCTTACACCTTACACCTTACACCTTACACCTTACACCTTACACCTTACACCTTACACCTTACACCTTACACCTTACACCTTACACCTTACACCTTACACCTTACACCTTACACCTTACACCTTACACCTTACACCTTACACCTTACACCTTACACCTTACACCTTACACCTTACACCTTACACCTTACACCTTACACCTTACACCTTACACCTTACACCTTACACCTTACACCTTACACCTTACACCTTACACCTTACACCTTACACCTTACACCTTACACCCTACACCCTACACCTTACACCTTACACCCTACACCTTACACCTTACACCCTACACCCTACACCCTACACCTTACACCTTACACCTTACACCTTACACCTTACACCTTACACCTTACACCTTACACCTTACACCTTACACCTTACACCTTACACCTTACACCTTACACCTTACACCTTACACCTTACACCTTACACCTTACACCTTACACCTTACACCCTACACCTTACACCTTACACCTTACACCTTACACCTTACACCTAACTATCTTACGATCTTACTTCTAACTAATCTTACTTGGATGGATGTTACTCAATCACGCTTCAACATCTGTACGGATCTGGAGGAAATTTGGCACAGAAAAAGAATATGTTCCTGATTACATCCATACATTTTATCCATGTAATGTGTTTCTGTGAGATAATTTTCAAGGTTAATTTATTTGAAGAACTATAACTATCCTAAATTAATATTATTAAAATTGATACGTGTCTCAGCGTTTTTAATACCCTCGAAGCGGGATGAAGTTGTTTGGTTTTGTTTTATAGTTGTAGAAAAATATGTCATTTGTTTCCTGTAGGCTGCGCGGGCGAAGCCGCGGGTAGAAGCTTATATTTAATAGACTAAAGACATAGTTATAAAATTAAAGAAGCTACTGAATGCGCTATAAGACCGCTTTTATGAGCGCAATGATTATTATGATAAATGAAACAAAGATTTTGTTAAAATAAAAGCAATTTTGTTGAAACTAAAATATTATGTCACTGAACATTCTTTCCAAAAATCGTAAAAAAATAAATTGCTTCTAATTTCATAATCGATAAAGCAGCGATATTAAACAAAGGCAAATACGACGCAAAGACATGCAAACCTTATACAAACATCACCCTTAAGTACTTGTAACAAAGTAATGGTAAAATGTTTAACAATTCTTGCACACGCGAGGCGGGCAAAACTAAGACCCTGTTCAGAAAGGACGAATTCGCCGCGAATCTCTACAGCGAGGTACTGGTCACCAATACATTGATTCCACAAGCATCACGCGTATTTTTATTGGTGACCAGGGGCCCAATTCTCACCCAATCGAAACTGATCGCTCGATCGAAAAAAGCACGAATTCTAACTTTTACGAACGTTACGTTATTCTGGCAATTTCAAGGCCGGCATATTTAGAAGGGAAACCAGTCAGCTAGAGCGTTGATTGGTCGGGACCGTTCGAATTGACTCCGCCCCTCGAAATTTTACAGTCGAATAGGACTCGAACCGTAAGTTCGATTCGAAGTCTAGTTCGAGGGAAGTGAGAATTGGGCCCCAGTGCCTCGCCGTACGCGCGTAATGCATTCGCGCGAGAGATTCGCCGAGAATTCGTTCTTTCTGGACAGGGTCTTAGGTAGCCGGCAGTGTGCTTTGATTTTTTATGGCTTTCAATTTAATCAGGGGACAATTTTATATCTTGTGAAAAAGCGCGTGTTTTGTGTACTGATTATGATTTACTTTCGGTAAAGGAAAAAGTAGTGAGGAAACCAAAGCACATTGGTTAGGGACTTTGTTGTAGTCACCTTGCTGGCTACCACCCTCAAGGTGTCAATCTCTCACCAAGGAAGACGCCGCTGATGTAATGCGGCTGCAGGCGTATCTGGAAGGTGCGATGGCGTGAGGACTACCTAAATAATTACCGGGGCATCAACGACAGAAAAAATTAATAAATTGTTTTTATTTCACAAGTATAATTAAAAATTATTAAAAAAAACAAAACCCGAATGCGTAAAACAAATAATAACTGAATAGAGAAAAACAAGCTATTTAATTTATAGAATTTAGAAGCTTCTGCTCGCGGCTTCGCCCGCGTGGCCTACAGGAATCAAATGACATATTTTTTACAACAATAAAATAAAACAAAACAACGCTGAGACACGTTTACATTAATTTTCAATCTTCAGCCTTAACACAAAATTTTAAGATCGTAACTTCGAAACTGACGGACTTTCATACAAACTTTCATCCCTTATTTTACCCCCTTAAGGGTAAAATTTCAAAAAATCCTTTCTTAGTGGCTACCTACTCTTTACAAATAATATACCCTCTAAATTTCATGTCTCTACGACCAGTGGTTTAGGCTGTGCGTTGATATATCAGTCAATCAGTCAGTCAGGACTTTGAATTTTATATATATAGATTGTAGTCGGGGATAAACCAATAATTATGTATTTTTTTTGTAATATCTGCTTATTAATACCCCCCCTTTTTTTATTCGTAGACGCCATATAAAAATAATATACCCTATGACACTCCCACAGTTATGAATCTAACGACACCTCATATGCTATTGCTATATGCTATTTCTTAAGCTGTAGAGCGTGCTAAAGAAATAGACATACATACATACATACACTCGAAAAACATAACCCTCCTTCCGGGTCAGTCGGGTAATAACAGCTCAATTATGCTTGTAATGTTGTGTGACGTCATGAATATGGGTACGAGTCTGCATACATTGAGGTGAGGGTTACGTAGTAACTATTTAGTAATCTGTGGTGAGGGGACCTCAACAGCCAGAGTAAGGTAAACGTCACAATTGTTCACACTGTAACGTGCTGTAACGAGTTCGTGTATTCGCTAAATTGTGTAGAAGTTGTTGGGACGGACTAGACGCCCTTCGGCAAATAATATTTGTTGTTTAATTTATTACATAACCAGCTTCCATACCTCGGTTTTAACTTCTCGAGGAATCTAATGTTTTCTCGGGATAAAAAGTATCAATTTAACAACATCTACACAATCAATTGTATTCACAATATTAGTACGATTAGTAAATAACCACTGATCCCATATGTATCACAATCTTAAATTCTCTCAGTAATATTATCCCAATAATAGGACGTAAGAGTCGGCAACGCGCGAGTCATACCCCTGGTGTTGCAATTGTCCATAGGCTACGGTAACCGCTTACCATCAGGCGGGCCGTATCCTTGTTTGCCAACTAAGTGGTATAAAAAAAAATAGAGGAACCTATCTACGTGGTACATAAGGGTATGTGAGATGTGATTTTTGACCATATTCAATAGAGCTCGGAGTGATAGGAACTCGGTACGAATTTACAAAATGTTCTCTTTGATCATGTGATGAGCAATTCAATTATTTTGTAAAAAATAAATTATTTTCAGAGCTTTCGCCCGTGTTTCCCTCTCCTGAATCCGGGTCTGTCAATTTGTCTCGGCTGCATGAATATCATGCTTGGTCCGATGTAGTTTAGTGCTGTAGATGTATTTGGAATGTTAGTAGACTCGGGCTATTGATTGTTAGTCTTATAATATGTATACATATAAATTATGAAAAAAATATACAGGAAATCTATACTGAAGTCTCGGTAAGAGGGAAGGAGACTGGATTCAAATGGTTCAGAACTTTTTATTGGAAAAATAGTATAAGTAAATAAAATAAAGAACTTCAAATAAGAAAGTGAGTAAACATTAAACCTACGATTTTCATAAAGTGGATAATAATATTGCTTACGCTTGTTTCATAATATGCAAACAATTCATATTAAATCTACAGCATTAGATACAGAACACATCACCTTAAAGCATGTTGTAAGCAGATAGAGGAAAACTGACTTTTTCCAGAAGTGTGGCAATTTTCCAAAGCTTAAGAGGCCATTAGTAAAGTTGTTTACAGCTGCCCTCGGGCACCGGGTAGAGTACCTAACGGCCTCAAACGAATATTACTAGTATAGAAAGTAGTCAGGAAATTGACCGTATTGTACGATACGAGTATTGTATAATTATATCAGTGCAATTTAAAAACTAATATTATGAAATAACTATTTGACCTAATTTTGTGATTTCAGCTGCTTATCGTGAGCAATATTAAATCCGGTATACCTAATTCGTTATAAAGTTTTTTTTAGTTTCCAAAAATTATAAGATACTTTTTTTTTCAAAAATCTATACTTTGTCCTCTCCTGCTATAAACTGGCACCATTATGCCTTTTATAGTGGCCTTTGCTACCACAGAGCTTTATTGTGCCGTTAATTCTTTTAATATACTGTTTATTGCTGTACATTAATGGGATTGTAGCTATTATAGGAAATAGTCTATCAAAAACTAATTATTTAATAAAATACGAGTTTACGTATTTTATTAAATAATGCTTATGCTTATGCCTCGCGAAGTTTCTCATCGGATCTATCACAGTATAAGCACACACAACATACTACTGCTTGTACGTAGTATATTATTAACTCTGTGCTACCTGCAATTGTAAAATTACATAAATAAACAAACTCTTAATTCTAACGTTCATTAAGAAGAGAGCCTTATCAAGTCGAAATATTTTGCAGAGAAACAAATAAGTGCACATCTTACTTTTACTGTAGTTTATAACCTTAATAAATTCACAATAAAGAAAAAGGCCGAATCGGTATCATTAATAATATATGATATAGATAACTACAATTTAGGATTGTAGGATAAAATATTTTATCGGCCTACAGAGAACTAGTTCGGTTCGACTCCGCTCCAGATTTACACGACACCACTTCGAGAAATGCCAGCTTTGTGCCTTTGGTTTGAATATTAGTTTTTGGAGCAAGGTGTGAGCTGAAGCTCCATAGTTATCCTAAAAATGTTTATTGGATATAATTTTTGCTTATCAGCTTTGTATAGGTATAACAGCAAATCATTCAGATTATAAGTTTGTATTAGAAATACCCATATTATTGTTGAAATTGAGCTAGTATGTTTTATATTGCAAGATTTTTAGTTCCATGTTTATAAAACTAGAAGGCCAACTTGCATTACTATTAGAAAACACTTGCGAAATTAAAAAATAACTATACATTATTTTATGAATATTATTATAGATAGATAGATTCGCAACATATCAGTTCGCTATTTACTTATTCCTTGAACGTAACACAGACAGTGTTCGATATTCCATAAACAACAGGTTCAGATACTTAGAATATTGAGATTATATTGGCTTATCGACTCCTATTGAAAGTGTCCTCTCACGGCACGCTACAGAACAATCGTTGCCTCTAGCCAGTCGTTCGAATGCTTTAGATGATCCTATAGAAAAAAATACTTTTTTATCGACAAACAAGCATATGGCCTGCCTGGTGGTAAGCGGTTACCGTAGCCCTTTGGCACACACGAGGCATCACTCACGCGTGAACAACCCTTCTCTCCTCCCCGATGAGCTCTGGCGACCTTACGCAGAAATACAACATTAAGTTATTTGACTGCGGTATTCTGTAAGGCGGAGGTACTTCCCCAGTCGAGCTGCTCTTTGAGCGAATAAACGCTATGCTCTACCTCTCTTCGAACTTTACTTTGGGTGATCGGTTCTATCTGTAACATAATATGTTCCTATAATTAGAACGAATAAAACACATCTATCTTTATACATTATCTCGTACGAAAGGAATAAAATTAATTTGAATAAATGTTAGGTTTATTTTGTTGTAATTAATTTACTACGTTTCTGTCAAAATATTACCTAATTTACATGGAATCTACAATTTTATCCAAAAATAGAATATTTTATTTTTTCACACTGTCATTCTGATCCCAAACTAAGCTGAGCTTGTACTATGGAAACCAGATAACTGATATAATACATATATACTACTTTTTTGTTTGTAAATACCTACATACTTAATATACATAATTACACCCAGACTCAGGATATACAGACATGTTCATGTACACTAATGCATGTCCTGTGTGGGAATCGAACCCACGACCTGCGGCGCAATAAGTGGAATCTTACGGCCGGTAGCTAGAACGTGTATGAAATGTCAAATCAGGTGACAAACCACAATTAGCAATCTGTTGACAGCCATTGAGTTGCCGAAAAGAAAAAAATAGTTAAATTATCTAATTGATTGTCAACGGATGATTTATTTATTTAATTTACTTTCATTCGCTCCTTTGTGTTTTGTTTCTGTCTCTCGCGTAGCACTGTTTATGATATTCGCCAAAAGGCAAAGGTTGAGCCATACAGCCTAGTCTTATTTTCATTTATTCATCATCATTTATTTCATTTCATTTCAATTATTTCATTTCATTTCATTTATTCATCAAATTCAAAAAAATCTTTTTCTTATTTTGACAGTATAACCATACACATAGTATGGCTTACAAAACAGCCAGTGTTATGTTGGTTGTTCCAGCCATTTTATTTCATATCAACCAAGATGACCGTGGCAAGTTCAATCAGGACGTTTATTGCAAAAATAGCTTTTCATGCAAAAAGTACTTAATTTAAGGTTTAAAATTAATTTTATATTCAGTTTTTATATTGAACTGCTTTAAAACCTATTATTTATCACAAAAAACACTTTAATTCTCGAATAATTGGTCCATTATCTCCAATTAGCTAATTTGACAATGTGACAAGGCGTTGACATGCGAATAAGCTTTCCAGAAACCCAATTAAGTATATTCAAAATTATTTTTTGCTTTTCAGTTTTTTCGGTGGTTTAATTTTTTTGTTAAAAAGTTTTTATTTTATAATTTTTTGTGGCTATAAGTAATCTACTAATTACTACATGCTTAATTTTTGATTTCTTTTGATGTAATACACAATTCAGCATTAAAATCTGTAGGTCACCCCTATTTTTCCACCCTTAGGGTAGGTTTTTTGCACCCAAATTTATATGGGACCAACCTCGAGGTATACCCTATCCATTAAAAAAAGAATTATCAAAATTGGACAACTCTGTAAAAAGTTATGCGTGATCATACATAAAAAAAAAAAATATATACGCGTCGACTTGTAAACCTCCTCCGTTTTTTCGTCGGTTAAAAAAAATGCGATAATTGACGAATAATTGGAGATTTGACACTTGGAATAACAAACTGTTGACAGATTGTTATTTGCCTCTTTCAGCAACCCAAAACACGATTTACTGGAGATTGACAGCATGTTACGTAATTTTTCGATAATTTTCGCATTAGCAGGCCCATCAATTAAACAACATGATTATTGTAATTACATTTGATTGACATGTAAAATAACACCAGATTGAATATGTAAAAATACTTTTGCTTCCTAAAGCAATATAAATAAACTAAGCGAATATAACCAACAACAAATGAGCTTGCCTCTCTGGAGACAGTTTAGGGACATTGCGGTCATTAGAAAAGTTTTAGTGGCCATTACAGCCTATAATATAAGACCACAGAGCATAGGTTGTCGGGATTTACGTGAGAGCAAATACCATGGGATTGCTCCCGAGTTTATTGTCATAAAATAAATTTCTTTATTTGCCATTGCGTCGTATAGTTATTTTATTTGACTTATTTATTTATGTGATCTGTGGATAGTATGTTTGATGTATGTATTTTGAAACAACGTAAGAAGAGGTAGATTTAGAAGCCACTTAGTTACCTTATAATGCTAGCCATAAAATCATAGTCTTGACAATAGTATAAAGATGTCGAAGATGCAATACCATTACTTTTGTGAGTTTATTTGTTTGTTTGTTACGCCTTCACGCCTCAACTACTCAACGGATCATCATGAAATTTGACATGCAGATAGCCTATGGTATGGAGAAGGAATAGATACCTTTATTAGAACAACAAGTTCTACCAACCTATTCAACCTATTGAATATTAAACCAAAATTAATTGAAATATAAATAATCTACACTAGTCATGGATATTCTTTTGATGATTTCGTAGCTATTTATTTCATTACGTATTATATGGATAAACTACATAATGTACGATCACAGAGATCGATCTGCGTGTACACTAAAGAATTTATGGAATAGCACCCAGAATGCTGTGATATACTAGTGATAATTCTTATTTATATATTAATTCTTATATCCAAGCAAAATGTATAACGAATACAAACATTTCGTTAACAATTTCCACTAATCTTTAATTAGCGACAAAATAAGTTCACAATTGACATGAAAACGAGAGCTTTAAATTATTATTGCCAATCGTTTTTGTTCTCCATCAGATCCAAAAATACTGATCCTTACCAAATTAACAATAGGAGCTATTATCAATTGCATTCAAGAACAATACTGTTAGGTATACTTATCGGCTATTCCAGTAGGAATTTCCAATTTAAAACAAAGAACTGTACAGAAGTTTAATTTGAATTGATTGGTGAGAAGTCATTGAATAAAACCTTTTGAGCTGTCGAAGCGAATTTCTTTCGAGACATTTTATTTAGAATTTTCTTTGTGATGAGGCGTCGTCGTTTGAATAGTTTCAAGAAAATGGATAAAGAATTAAACGAGACGATTGTAAATGGTAAATGTCAAGGCAATTGTTGTTGACAGATGTCTTGCTTTAATTTGCGGTGGAATAATAAATAATAATTAAATAATGGAGATTCTTCGGTATGTACATAGATTCCAAGAGCATTAAACAATTCTTTCAATGCATATAATGTTTTCAACATAATAATGATGATACAAAACGTTACGTTACTAAAAGGTTCTAATTTTAAAGCTTTACATATTGCAATGCTGAGAGTTTCAATATAAAATCAATAAAAACTTTTTAACAAAAAAATTAAACCACCGAAAAAACTGAAAAGCAAAAAATAATTTTGAATATACTTAACTTGAATTTTATAAGGTTATGCAGTCGGGGATAAACCAATAACCTACGTAGGTATGTATTTTTTTTGTAATATTTATGTATCCCCGACTGCAAAACCATATAAAATTCAAGTTAAGTATATTCAAAATTATTTTTTGCTTTTCAGTTTTTTCGGTGGTTTAATTTTTTTGTTAAAAAGTTTTTATTTTATAATTTTTTGTGGCTATAAGTAATCTACTAATTACTACATGCTTAATTTTTGATTTCTTTTGATGTAATACACAATTCAGCATTAAAATCTGTAGGTCACCCCTATTTTTCCACCCTTAGGGTAGGTTTTTTGCACCCAAATTTATATGGGACCAACCTCGAGGTATACCCTATCCATTAAAAAAAGAATTATCAAAATTGGACAACTCTGTAAAAAGTTATGCGTGATCATACATAAAAAAAAAAAATATATACGCGTCGACTTGTAAACCTCCTCCGTTTTTTCGTCGGTTAAAAATAATAATTGCTTCGGCTATGCACAGCTTTCAAAGAATTAATAAAAAATTACAATAGGCCTATAAAAAAATCAAGACGGAGAGTTGCCTAATAAAATTGAAGCCGAATATTTCCGTATGCGTGAGTAAAATCAGTACTGGCCCAAACAGGTACAAGTGATACTGATCCTTATTATCAATGTCAACGTCTCAATGCTGAATGACAACCGATCGACTTGCTAGGTGCGTGAGGTCATGTATTTAGAAGAAAGCCGACTTGCTTTGCGGGTTTCACTCGTTTATTAGGCGACACTCGGTCTGATTTTTTTATATTTCTATCCTGGTGATTGGGATAATCTCACACAACAAAAATATATTATTATGATACTTCATTTATTTATTTATTATTATACCTACAATATTTGCGCATTTCCGTACACTTGTACCTTTTATAAACCATCCAAATGGTCATAAACTTTGTTTTCAAAGAGAGTGAGTGCTGGAACTCACAACACAAGTTAAATCTTAGTGTGGGTTCCAGAGCTCAATCAACACTTTTATTATTATTATTATTGTCGCACTGTGCTATTTTACTGTAGCTATAAGATAATTAACTTTGTACTTAAGTGTTTGTTCAATCAGAAAATCAATAAACTTTATTATTATTATTAATATCCTACTTCCATACTCCTGTTACTTTCATATTGCAAATTCCATACTTCAAACTGTTTGCATTTTTATGAAAGTATATCTCTATTCCATATCGAATTAAAAATACCAAACTATAGTACCTGATAGCCTTTTTATATCATATAAAATTTATTCAAATTGAAGATTAAAAGAACGGAATATTGGTATTCGCAAACTGGAGTGGAAGGAAACCAAAGAAAAGTTGGCTCTACATTACGCGTGTTATGTAAATCGAGACAAGTTAGCAATGCTAAGTTTCAAAGGTAGAAGTTGTTCAAACCAGCTATGAACTGGTCTACTTAAAAATTCTGAACGCAAGAGTGATACTCAGATATTATGTTTCTGAGGCACGAGGGAATTGAGGATCTGGATGCGGTATAATTTTTGATACAAATTGAATCTCCATCAAATACCAATAAACAGTTCAGCTTAAGTGCCTTGTTGGTATCCCACTAAAATTATATTTCCTAAAGATTTTGACAGTTTACAGATATTATTTTCTTTATTTTGTGACATGAAAAAATACTGGAATTAAGAAAGTATTTACTATTTTATTGCGTGAATTTTATGTAAAAGGCTTTGCTGGCTCTTTCTGAATGATTAATTTTATTTATACCATACACGTCTTGAAAATCGGTACAAATTTATCCATCTAAAGACGATTGATGATTAATCTTTGGCAGCAACTTTGAACCACCGTATTCCCACTTCGGTATTTCACCTCGCACTCACTTATCGAGGGGAAACTTTTTACTTTCCACACATGATTGACTCTTTACCGGCAAATATATACTAACTTTACTTTTCACGAGTACCTAACTCTATTACAATATGAGTAATGTCCAACTTTTTTTTAATGGTATAGAAATAGCAAGTGATAGGCCAAAGATTAGCTTCATCACCCTTACAAGGACAAATCAGCGAGCAAGCTCTCAGCCGGATTAATATTTAGGTAGGGGAGATAGGGAACGGATATTTTTATAAACAAGTTACAATTAATTAGGGGCGGTCGGATTACTATTGGCAGCTCGGGCCGCTTGAACGGGACGAGACTGGATGAGACATCGTGACGCGGGTAAGCTACGAGCTTCATCAGCTGTGATCTGAGCTAAGGTTGTCACGACGTGGCTTGGTTGGCTTGGCTATCAGCTCAACTATCAGCCTACGATCGCAGCATTCAAAGTAGTAGATAATGCAGTTGAAGAAAATGAAAACTATGACCGTCTTCCATAGAGTTTATTGTGTAAAAAAAAAATTACAATTACGAAAGAAAATATGATATAAAACACTTCTATAGATATTATTACTGAGAGAACATTTGGAACACAGGGAAGTGGTGATAGGAAACCAAGGAACTTACCCCAGCTGGGCTCTAGTACTTATGTTAAATCTTTAAATTGATGCACTGGTAAAACATATCACATTAAATATATCAACATTGACTTTTATTTCACTTTACAACAGGTCCACTTGTAACGAGTTGGTTCTCAATAATGACCTAGTTGAATGAATGTCTGAAGGACATTCTTCATTCAAAAATTTGAAAATAAGATAAACCAAAATTTGAACATTTGAAAATTGAATAATATGTAAGTTTCGAAATAGTATTTGTGACCAGAAGCAATAATTTGAAATAGGAGAGGTCGCATCGTTACAAGGTGATAGGTCATTCGGCGCGCTTGTCTTGGGCGGCGGATGTGGGATACTCGTATACGGGATGGGAGTGGTTAAATATTTTTATTTTGAAGATTTTTTTGAAACCCTTGTTTTTATAGATTTTTGTTTGACCACCATCATAATATATTATGTGGATTGTGGTCATTATTAGCAAGCACGTTATGAAAACTAGGAGCAAAAAAGTTCCTGGCGATAGACAAGTAGCCAGCTAGGCGAGTACTACAATGTACTACCATAGTTTCCTATCGATATTTTCTATTATCAGAAGCTCAAGTCCATTGTAGCATTCAACTACTCGGACTTCGCCACAATATTTGATCACCACAGAGGTAATAATATACTACGTAATCACAGCGCTATCGCCGCTATAAAAAATACGAGAAAAACATTAATTCAAAAACTTGTGGTTTATTCTTGAAACTAAATTCATTCAAATGTCCAATAAAAGCAATGCGGTTTGCATGCAGACGTACCATGAACATTGTACAAAAGCGGCCATTAGCGAGTCGATCTCGAACATGTAGGGTTACTAACAATACGAATAAAACCAAAAAGAGTGTGTGGCATTGTAAATTTTGGTAAATTTTATTTAGTAGATTGTTTTTTTTTTAACTATTTACTTATATTTTTATTTACTTCTTGTTTTATTATAAGTTATGCACTAAAATATAATATATTTTTTTAAACGTTTAAAAAAGTATTCTAATTAATTATTTTTACATTGGCTTGTGGGTGAGACGCACTGCCTATAAAAGTACGTATGAGAAAAAATTGAATTCTGGGAACTGCGAGTCAACAGATTATAAGATTCAGCCCTGTTTAAAAAATTGACAGAAAGCCAGACGGCAATAGCTTTATAATAGTTTCGGGTACGGAACCCTAATAAAAACTAAGACTGAATAAAGTTTAGGGAATAAAAAAACTCACATATACGGTTGAAACCAAATAGAAGACAAATGGAAACTGAAACTACAGAAAGTTGGCACACAGTTTGCAACTTCATGATATAATAAACTACTTCGAAATGGCTTTCAGCTGAATTAGCACTGAAAAAAGCTGGCAATTTTTATAGAACTTGATCTGGTTTCAGTTAGGTTGTTAGGTGGAGGAAATAGGATAAATATAAAAGTTTGTCAAAAGGTAACATTTGGTTCTGTTTTATGTTTGAAGTAGCTGTGATTTGTGAATTTGCACTTTCTTGCATTTTTCATGATACCATTTTATGTGTTACCTACTTCATTGACACGCCGCTGTTTTAGAAATCATCATCCACCTGCCCTGACCCAATCATTTGGGATTCGCGCATTTTGTACTCTTCTTCCATTTGCCTCTTCTATCCGTCAGACCAGCACTCACTCTTTTTCTACCCGTGTCATCTTCACACAGTCTATCCATCTTTTTCTCGGTATTCATGTTAAGTCGCTTTCATTCCTCCTCATAACTTGTCTATACCTCTGTTTTTGACTGTTTTACCACTATTTTAGAAATGTATTCTTAAAATATTCCAAATTTATACTAGAATCAAGTTAAATGCAAGTGTCCATAGGCTGCGGTAACCGGAAGATATCACAAATTTTAAATTAGGTACCAAAACAACAGCGCGTGCAATGACACTACATAAGTACCTCTACATTGCACCCGTGCGAAGCCGGGGCGGGTCGCTAGTAATAGTATAAAAATATATACCCAGGGCGGATAATTTAAAGCTAAAGTACAATGCGATAATACGGATGATAAGCTATACAGGTCGTTGTTTTGGTCAGCGACGAGCGACTCAGGGTCGAGAATACAAATGATACTGGTGCTAAAAAAATATAAAAAAATACTTTATTTTTTTTAATAAAAAAAAAAATGAAAATCATGTAATAAGCTAAAGTGTAGACATAATACTCAACGGGAGTACGAGGAAGTAAAGGGGTGGGGCGATGGCGGCTTGCGCCTAGCTCTAGTCTGTGCACGTGCCTAGTAACCAAACTTTGCGGTAATTTTATTTCAAATTGAATACGGTATTTCTCAACATATTTACAGTATTTAATGGAATTAAATCCATTTTGGGGAAAATATATTTTGTACTACCGCTCCTGGGTCGCTTGTCGCCGACCAAAACAACACCCTGTATATTCCACAGTGGTGCAAGTACCCATCAATTGAATCAACCAAAGCTTATCGACCGACCCAAGATAGAGTTTATATTTCTGGCATAATGCAAAGCGGTTGCATAAGTTATGACTCTTTTGGGTATTTGTTTCGTTAATAAAATAGACCCTATTAGCCCGCGTTGGGTATAAAACCTTTTATTGGGCTATTACGTAAATTAACAGAATATGTGACCTTAACGGCCTGAATTACGACCGGCTATTCATGTCGTAGCTAAATCCTCGGAGGCAAATGTGTATTTAATCTGATTTATTTGTGAGTAACATAAAACATTTGATGTTTTAATATTGGAAGGTATTATAGAAATATTTGAGGTGATTTTCATATTCTAGCGAATAGTTTTAGTATATTTATATCTTTTTATAGGAATATTAAGTAACAACATTAATGAAAAGCTTTGAAGACACTGGTTTCCAAAAAGCAATCGAGTTAGCCGATACCTGAAAACAAATTAGCACGAAATGTGCTCCTAACTTCGTATAATTTATATTACGTAAAAAAACTTTATCGACGATAGCCGTCAGAAAGGAGGGTAATTTCAACAAAAACATTAGTAAGACCAGGTAAGAGTACTTTTCAACTTTCACGAGTTGTTTTCAATTGGTTTTTTTTTCGCTTCCTTCTCTTTTTCTTGTACAAATTGGAACAGTAATTAAAACTTATTGACGAGCTTGACTTTAATTGTTACGGATATCTGTTTGTTTGTACGCAGTTTTTTTTATACCACGTAGGTAGCAAACAAGCATACGGCCCGCCTGATATTAAGCGGTTACCGTAGCCAATGGACGCTTGCAACATCAGGGGTATCGCGCGTTGTGGTTCCATTCCATCCAACGCACTCGTGTGTTTCAATCTTTATTATTGAGTTTACTTTCGCCACATTTTGAGCTTACTGTAAAATGTTATAGTGTTTTAGGCTTTAGTGTGAATACTCTGAATGCTAACAGACTTTTAATTTTGTTGTCATGTACTTTCAAAAATTACCCATGTTTTACTTACTAAATAAAGTCTTCTGTTCTCTTGTCTAATATCAAATACAGTCCTAGTAAAAGCGTACACTGTGGTGCAATGTAAGTGATAACAGCGCGCTGTAAAAAATGCGTTGACGCGTAGTGACAGAGTGCAGTAGCGTCGTGTGGCTGAAGTTAAAACGACCCCATTAAGCGTGTTCTGAACAATACTAGAGATATTGGACTGTTATGGATACCTCATAAATATACATACCTGGTTTGTATATAATTTGTAGGTTATAAGAATTTAAGATTTTACGATCCTACGATTTTAAGAATCACATGGTTGTCCTTAACTTTACACCTTCTTGTAAATTGATTTGAAGAAGAATTGAGAGGAGTAGAGAAAATTCGCTTTGTCAACACAAGAGACAAAGCGCTGGATTTTGACCTCATTCATTAAAACGAAACATAATTTTTAATGTTTTGTTTTTGATTTGAATTTTTAAAATGACAAAATCTGATAACTCCAATATTTTCAGCTGAAGAAGTCCTCAAATGTCAAATTTACATATTTTGAGGAAAAGCCGAGGAGATAAGGGTTAAATACGTGCTTACACCATAGCATCGCCACATTTCTAGAGAGCTGGCAAATTAGCCGGTTGCTTTACATAAAACACGTCCGTAATGTGAGGCGTGGGTCAAAGTGAGGATATAGCGGAGACTGTAGCGATTAAAAATATTTTGATGTTCTACGAGAAAATTAAGTCCTTTTTTTTCTTTAACCTGATTCATGAATGAACGAAAGATATACTGAAATGAATGTTAAAGTCAAGTATATTTCAATAAAAATCTATATAAAAAAAATATGAGTATGTGGTGTGTTTGTTCTTCTTATGTGTGTTTACGCATCGTCCATCCGATTGTGTTGAAACTTTGTTTAATAATTATAGGCACTTGATTGAATGTTTCTAGCATGGTAAAAAATAAACAAAAATAAATTTTAATTTATTGCAATGTAACCGTAACCGTAAAACGTAAACTTCACCCCCGGATGTAGGCAACTCAATAGACATATCATTGTACCATGATAGTGTATTAAGCATTGTAAAATTACCTCACGAAATATTAAAGCAATTGCCATAGTACAGGAGTTTGAACGGAGCATCGATTTTTTAAAGAAAATATCATAATTGTATGGTATTTTTTAAGCTTTCACGAAGTACATAAAATTTGTAATAATTATCTGTGCGCGAATAGACCCGAAACATTAATATAATAATATGGCCAATACTCATAAAAATTTAGACCTTAATATATCAAAATAATTTGCACCAACCGTTCACGTGCACTGATTCACGTTGATTACAGAGTCTTCACCGTCACGCGATTACACTCCGTGTCGGAAATATACTGCTATCTCTAAACTTTATATTCTCAACTTTATGCTCTATAGAGACGATAGAATCTCAAGTAAGTTATTCACACCCTGTAATAAACACTCAATGGGAATTACAAATGCTGCTATGTTATACAGACATCGGAGCACCGCCGTATGATTACAATCAGTAGGCACAAGTGATACTGAGCCTTATTGTCACTGTTGACGGCTCAATACGATATGATAACCAATCGGCTTACTATGGTATACATGTGTGTGTGAGGCTTGTATTTACCAGACGGCCTGGCTTACTTGGGGTGCTTCACTCCGTATATTGCGACAATCCATCCTGATTTTGTAATATAAATGTATACAGAACTAGCTTCTACCCGCGGCTTCGCCCGCGCAGCCTACAGGAAACAAATGACATATTTTTCTACAACTATAAAACAAAACCAAACAACATCATCCCGCTTCGAGGGTATTAAAAACGCTGAGACACGTATCAATTTTA
The DNA here is from genome assembly GCA_951394255.1 of Polyploca ridens. Classification (NCBI taxonomy): domain Eukaryota; kingdom Metazoa; phylum Arthropoda; class Insecta; order Lepidoptera; family Drepanidae; genus Polyploca; species Polyploca ridens. Next base: position 15,970,268 of record OX596249.1, on the reverse strand, counting down.
ATAATATTAATTTAGGATAGTTATAGTTCTTCAAATAAATTAACCTTGAAAATTATCTCACAGAAACACATTACATGGATAAAATGTATGTATGTAATCAGGAACATATTCTTTTTCTGTGCCAAATTTCCTCCAGATCCGTACAGATGTTGAAGCGTGATTGAGTAACATCCATTAGAGTAAGATTAGTTAGAAGTGTGAGGTGTGAGGTGTGAGGTGTGACGTGTGAGGTGTAAGGTGTAACGTGTCAGGTGTAAGGTGTAAGGTGTAAGGTGTAAGGTGTAAGGTGTAAGGTGTAAGGTGTAAGGTGTAAGGTGTAAGGTGTAAGGTGTAAGGTGTAAGGTGTAAGGTGTAAGGTGTAAGGTGTAAGGTGTAAGGTGTAAGGTGTAAGGTGTAAGGTGTAAGGTGTAAGGTGTAAGGTGTAAGGTGTAAGGTGTAAGGTGTAAGGTGTAAGGTGTAAGGTGTAAGGTGTAAGGTGTAAGGTGTAAGGTGTAAGGTGTAAGGTGTAAGGTGTAAGGTGTAAGGTGTAAGGTGTAAGGTGTAAGGTGTAAGGTGTAAGGTGTAAGGTGTAAGGTGTAAGGTGTAAGGTGTAAGGTGTAAGGTGTAAGGTGTAAGGTGTAAGGTGTAAGGTGTAAGGTGTAAGGTGTAAGGTGTAAGGTGTAAGGTGTAAGGTGTAAGGTGTAAGGTGTAAGGTGTAAGGTGTAAGGTGTAAGGTGTAAGGTGTAAGGTGTAAGGTGTAAGGTGTAAGGTGTAAGGTGTAAGGTGTAAGGTGTAAGGTGTAAGGTGTAAGGTGTAAGGTGTAAGGTGTAAGGTGTAAGGTGTAAGGTGTAAGGTGTAAGGTGTAAGGTGTAAGGTGTAAGGTGTAAGGTGTAAGGTGTAAGGTGTAAGGTGTAAGGTGTAAGGTGTAAGGTGTAAGGTGTAAGGTGTAAGGTGTAAGGTGTAAGGTGTAAGGTGTAAGGTGTAAGGTGTAAGGTGTAAGGTGTAAGGTGTAAGGAGTAAGGTGTAGGTTCATCCAAATCCGTACAGATGTTGAAGCGTGATTGAGTAACATCCATCCAAGTAAGATTAGTTAGAAGTAAGATCGTTAGATAGTTAGGTGTAAGGTGTAAGGTGTAAGGTGTAAGGTGTAAGGTGTAAGGTGTAAGGTGTAAGGTGTAAGGTGTAAGGTGTAAGGTGTAAGGTGTAAGGTGTAAGGTGTAAGGTGTAAGGTGTAAGGTGTAAGGTGTAAGGTGTAAGGTGTAAGGTGTAAGGTGTAAGGTGTAAGGTGTAAGGTGTAGGGTGTAAGGTGTAAGGTGTAAGGTGTAAGGTGTATGGTGTATGGTGTAAGGTGTAAGATGTAAGGTGTAAAGTGTAAAGTGTAAGGTGTAAGGTGTAAGGAGTAGGTTCTAAAGTGTACTGGTTTAAGGTTAGCGAGAGCTCAATGAAAATGCGTTTTAGTTAGTCACGGTATATTGCAGACTGAATCAATGTACATTGCTACAGTGGTTGGTGGCATTGCCTACCCTCTTATATCTATATAATGAGTATAGCGAACTACCTACATTACAATCCTCCACCCTATTCATAACTAACAATTTAAATTTTAATATTACAATCTTTAACTCTCTCTTGAAAACTTACTGGCTATACATCATAACTTACTTACTACCCATTACCTACAAACCTGACAATTAGACAAAAACATAACACAACATAAAATAATATAACAGAACAACATTAAAACCCTATTTGGTACAATCTTATAATTATAATCTACATTAAAACTGATAAGTAGGTGGGTTCTGTAAGCGACATTTACGTATCAGTTTGGACCGGGGAGTTCTTATGAGTGGTTGTGGTGGCGCAGTCAGTGCGGGAGCGGGAGTTGTTCTCCGTTCTGTGATTACATCTGTATTAACGTCAGCATTGCTAGTACTGACCGTGCCATCCTCAAGGATCGGTGGAACGGTGGTTGTCGCCTCCTGATCAACCAGTACTGGACCTTCCACTATTGGTTCCGGTTGTGGAGGACATTCGCTTGGCTGGGAAGTCGCGGCTAAAGAACATCGTGATCTCCGTCTTAACTGATCAATATGCCTATGAGATTCCCTACCAATTACATCTAGAACCCTATAATCGGTCACACCTAACTTCTCCGTTACTTTCCCCGGAACCCATTTATTTGTACCCTGATACTGACGTAACCACACTTCTTCCCCAGGCTGTAGGGCACGCTCGTTTTCGGTACCTAGCTCTATTTGTCGCCTTTGAGCAACTCTAATTTTTTTGTCACGGTCAGGCCTCAGAATATCTAATTTAGTACGAAGCCTTCTTCCTAACATAAGTGAAGCCGGGCTTTCCCCAGTAGTGCAGTGTTCCGTATTCCTATAATGTAATAGAAAGGTATTCAAAAATGATTGAATACTTTCTTTCTTACGGACCGCTTTTCGAACAGCATTTTCCGCTGCACCGTTTGAAGCAGGGTGGTAGGGTGCTGTAAAAACATGTTCTATTCCATTCCTACTAAAATAATCAGCGATTTCTTTACTCGTAAAGGGTGGACCATTATCACTAACTATCTGTTTCGGTAACCCCCAACGAGCAAAAACGTCAGATAATACGTCTAATGTATAGCGAGCCGCTGTACTAGGTACCGGGAACACTTCCAACCATTTGGTACGAGCATCGATCAAAATTAAATAAATTTTACCAAAAATAGGTCCTAAAAAGTCTAAGTGCACCCTTGCCCAGGGCCGCGCCGGCCAGGGCCAGGGCGCGAGCGTATGGCGCGGCGGCGCGTCAGCTTCGCTCGCGCACACCTCGCAGCGCTTGCACAGCGCCTCGAGCGCCTCGTCGACGCCAGCCCACCACACGTAGCTACGTGCTATTGCCTTGGTTTTTATAATACCCATGTGTGATTCGTGCAATTCATTTAGTACCCGATCCCTACACTTTTCCGGTATTACGACCCGGTGACCCCACATAATACAACCTAGCTCTTCGTAAAGTTCATTTTTCCTATTAAAGTATGGTTGTAATTCTTTGACTTCATTATGTTCCGGCCAACCGTCCCTGATAAAATATAAGATTCTACTCAAAATTGGATCGCGCAGTGTCTGGCGTTTAATCATGTTATGATCGAGCAATAACTCGTTCTCTGCGAAATGCAAGTAAGTCTGTTCGGGCGGGTTGAGCGATGAGTCACTCACTTCAACCGGCACAGGCAGCCGCGATAAGCCGTCCGCTCCATTATCGTGCGTGCTTACATATTCGATATCGTATGTATACGCCGATAGTATTATTGCCCAGCGCTGCATGCGACTCGCTGCCATAGCTGGAATACCGTGTTTAGGACCAAAAATGCTAACTAGTGGTTTGTGATCCGTCCTTAAGTTAAATCTACGACCGTACAAATACTGGTGTAGCTTTTTAAAACAAAATACAATCGCAAGTGCTTCCCGATCGATTTGCGAATAATTTTTCTCCGCCGGTGTGAGCGCACGCGAGACGTACACAATAGGACGGTCTCGGCCGGCGCGGTCCTGCTGCGTGAGCACGCCGCCTATTCCCCGCGCGCTCGCATCACACGTCAACACTAACCGCTTACTAGGATCGTAGTGCGCTAATACCTCGGCACTGGTTAGAATACGTTTTATCTTAACAAAGGACGTTTCACACTGCCTAGTCCACTTCCAACTTGCTCCTTTTTTTAGTAATTCATACAAAGGAGAAAGTAAAGTACTAACATTTTTAACAAACTTTGCATAAAAGTTAACTAACCCTAGGAACGATCTAACTTCAGGCACTTCAGTGGGGCGGGGAATTCGTACTATTGCCGCTACCTTCTCAGGATCTACCTTAATACCGTCTTTAGAAATAACGTACCCTAAATATTTCACTTCTTCTACCAAAAATAAACATTTACTTTTTTTTAACTTCATACCGTGAGTATGCAGCCTATGTAAAACTTTCTCGAGTATACCTAAATGTTCCAAGGGCCCCCCCTTCGTACCTACGATCACATCGTCCAAAAATACCTCCACACCGGGAATGTCATTTAAAAGATTTGACATAATCCTTTGGAAAATACCCGGACTTGACGATAAACCGAATACTAATCTATTATATTTAAATAAACCGCGGTGTGTGTTAATAACCGTCAAATCTTTTGAATCATCCAATTCTACCTGATTATAAGCCTGTGAAAGATCAATTTTTGAAAACAACTGTGACCCATTTAAACTCACTAATAAATCTTCAATTTTAGAAAGGGGATATCTATCGATCAGTAAGACGGGATTGAGCGTAATTTTATAGTCTGCACAAATGCGGAGTCCCCCATCAGCCTTACGTACCGGTACCAATGGCGTCGCCCAGTCCGAGCTGTCCACCGGCTCAATAACGCGGTCGCGCAGCATAGCGTCCAGCTCCGCGTCCACCTGACCCTTGAGCGCGTAGGGCAGCGGCCGCGCGCGACAGAAAACCGCCGAGGCACCCTCGCGCACCCGCAGCTGAGCCTTACCGCCCGTAAACCGCCCCAGTCCGCCACTGAATAATTCTTTATAACTGTTAATTAACATAGGCAAATTATTACACGGCTGTCTCGGGTCCTCACAATAATTAATTCCATTACGGAATGATGGAATTTCAATTCCTAACTCTGACAACCAATGTCTGCCAAGTAATGACGTCGTACCCCCATCGATCACAAATAGTTCAAGACATTTGACCTGGTTAACATATTTCACTACTGGTCTTATAATCCCTAACGGTTTTATCAAGCTACCATCATAAAACTTAAATATCATATTATATTTTTCTATAGGCCTGACTTTAAAATACTTTTCATAGGTAGTTTTGCTAATACATGATACTGCCGATCCCGTATCAATCTCCATCTTAAGTGGTGATCATCAATACATAAAGTGAGACTTACTGGTTTATAACCGTTTAAACACAGCTGGTGCAATTCTCCCTCCAGTTCATCCACACTAGAATCTTCACTAGCTTGCTCCTCGAAGGAAGGGTTCACATGGTTGACACCATGCTTGCCTGCCGTCCCAGCACTCGACTTGTACTGCGGGCAAACGCGTCGCAAATGGCCGGTTTCCTTGCATTTACTGCACACAAAACTTTTATAACGGCACCTGTCCTTTGTATGACCGCGCCTGCCGCACACTTTACAGTCATCGTTCCCGTCTGCATCCCACGAGCTCCGCACATGGACTGGGCGTCGCCCGCGTCCACGTGCTGCCGTCACCGCATGAACCGCTCCCGAACCGGCACCCCCTGCCACGGGTTCCATCACCGCCGCATCACGCTCCGCCGCTTCCAACATGCACGCAATTTTAACTGCACCACCATATTTTAAATCATTTTCGGCAAACAACCTTTGACGAATCACTTCACTGTGCACCCCGCACACCAGCTGGTCCCGTAAATTATCCTCCAAGCTGCTTCCAAAGTCACAATACTTGGATAATTTCTTCAGCTCTCCGATGTACTGTGCCATAGACTCCGTGTTGTTTTGTCTCCTTTGCCGAAAACGATACCTTTCCGCCATTATAGATGGTTTCGGTTGTAAATGGTTCCGTAAAACTTCAACTGCCGTCTCGAAGGTCAACTTTGCCGGGGCCACTGGACTCGATAGATTGCTCAACAGTTCATATGCTTCATCCCCCATCACCGTAATAAGCGTAGGTAACCACAGCTCCGTTTTGACTCCGTTCACCTTGAAGTACATTTCCAGTCGTTCCACGTACAACGACCAATTGCCGGACTTCATATTATACTCGCTGATTTTCCCAACCGACGACATTCTGATGATGTTGAAGTCTAGTTTGTAGAATAATCCTCGATCGCCAATAAAGTGTACTGGTTTAAGGTTAGCGAGAGCTCAATGAAAATGCGTTTTAGTTAGTCACGGTATATTGCAGACTGAATCAAAGTACATTGCTACAGTGGTTGGTGGCATTGCCTACCCTCTTATATCTATATAATGAGTATAGCGAACTACCTACATTACAGGTTCATCCAAATCCGTACAGATGTTGAAGCGTGTGAAGCGTGATTGAGTAACAAACATTCATCCATCCGAACTTTCGCATTTATAATAATATTAGTAAGATTTGAGATAGTGATTTGAGATATCGTTTTTCAATTACGTAGGTTTTTTTTTATGTATTTAAACTTTTTAAATATTTAATGTTACTGTGTAACATGGTCAAGCCTTCTTGAGGAAAATGTGCTGAAACTCATTTTCAACAACTTTTGTACGATACATTTGTTATGCTGTCCCATGGAATCTGTGCATTTTAAAGTAAAGTAGCCCTTGTCATTCTCTAATTCCTTACCTAAACTACCACAATGCAAAAAATCATGTCGATCGCTTGCTCTGTTAAAATCAAAAACAAACCTATCCCACGGGAACGTACATTATTCCGGGATAAAAAGCAACCTATGTCCTACTCCAGACTATAATCTATCTCGTGCCTAATTTCATGTAGAGCTGTTCAGCCGTTTTGCCGTGATTGAGTAACAATCAATCCATCCATCCAAACTTTCGCAGTAGGATATATACATTTATAGGTACCTACATAAAGTTATAGTCATTCAAATAAATTAACATTGAAAATCATCCCACAGGAACATATTACTGGGATAAAAAGTATCCTATGTCCTTCTCCATACCATAGGCTATCTGCGTGCCAAATTTCATAATGATTGGTTCAGTAGTTAAAGCGTGAAAGCGTAACAAACAAACAAACAAACAAACATACAAACAAACAGAGTTACTTTCACATTATTATATTAGTAAGGATAGTAAGGATACTAATTTCAATAATGGGTATACCTCTATTAACAATGGCCCTGCTCTTTTAATTGAAAATTAAAACAACGATATCAATAAATATAATAAAGGTATAAATGAAAAAAAAAACCGATCAAATACTTAACAAACAGCAAACGTATAAACAATGAAAAAATAGTACCTACAAGGCAAACCGCATGATGATACAACAGTATGCAAAGGTCGTCAATTGAAATGATATTCAGGTACTCCAATACTTCAAAGATAATACAGAGACCAGCGAGCGGGGAACTTTTTCCGCCAACGCATTAGCTTGTTTATCCAAAGAGGAAACGCTACCAGACTGCTGATGGGAGTAGCAGCTGCAGAATCAAGAATTTTGTATATATTATTGACTGTATTTTGTATATATTTGTTGTAAGTATAAATTATATATTTTTTTTTTATCATTGAATAACAAGCCAATGCAATATAATAAAAATCACATAGCTTTAGTGTATTTTAGATTCTTTTAGCGGTATCTAATTATGTTGGAAGAGCTCTCCAGTAAAATATTCGGAAAGGCTAGGAGCCGTGAATGGGGCGTCGAATCGTAAAGTGTTCCGAACGTTCAAACGCCTTTGCCCCGTTGCTCACCGTAAAAGCGATTATGTTATAAAGTTCAACGTGGGAAATGTTTGGTGGAGATGCTGGAATTTGTGACGACGTCTGTACGTATTTCTGCGTCGGAATCTAGTATTGTAGGGATATATATGGGGCACTTGAGAAAAGAAAGTTCAATTTTATTTTATACCACTTTTCGCACCACGATTTCAAAAATCTTTGTCTTTGGTCTTTGTTGTCGTGCAACCGGTTAGTCGACTGCGCGTCGAATGCACACTAGAGAAAATGCATCCAAATAATTTTCTTAAAGCTTATTAAGGTTGCTTGACCTTCCACCCTCCACTTATTTTTTTTTCTGAATTATAAAACCTTTAGCAAAAAATTAAATTAATTAGCCATTCTAATTTCATAAAAAAGTTGAACTTTTTTTTTTTTTTTTTTTTTTTTATACCACTTAGGTAGCAAACAAGCATACGGCCCGCCTGATGGTAAGCGGCTACCGCAGCCTATGGACGCTTGCAACACCAGGGGTGTCACTCACGCGTTGCCGACCCTGCAGAAATCTCTTCAGACCCTTTTTGAAGAACCCCATGCTGTACTCCATTGGGAAAACCACGGCAGGGAGCTCATTCCACAATCTGAGCGTCCGCGGAAGGAAGCTCCTTTGAGACCGCACAGTTCGAAACAATTCTGGTTTCAATATGTGAGGATGGACTCCCTGTCGATGGCGAGAGTTGCGAAACTTAATTTTAAATTAAAATAATTTTATTCCCTTAGATCAATCGGGCGTGATGTTTACCTATTGTCTAGTCTATGAATAAATAAAAATGTATTTAAATGAATTCATAAAAGATCTACCTATATTTTGATTCCTTAGTTCGATTAGTTTCGTAAGCTTCTAATCCACTTCAAAAAGAGACACAGAGACCGATACAGGGTTTGGAAAATTTTCGTTTCTGGATAAAAAGTTTTAACGTTTGTATACTTATCTCTTTAATATGACAAAAAGGCACTTCTTGTAGGGCTGGCTGCTTGAGTTGATAATACTTCACTTTACAGTCTCAATCATAGCTGAGCTCTTCCTTATTTGTTAATATTAAGTCCTCAAGGGTTTTTCTTAAGAGTTGAATGGCCATAGCGACAGCAGATCAGGATTCGTGTTAGGTATCGGGCAAAATAGGCAAGAAAATAACTCGATGCAAGACTGTGAACTATCCAACACTATTAGAAGCCTCAATAACTAAAGAAATGCGATCAATTTGCTTGAGTGAACAAACATTCCAAGCGTTTAAACTAGCAATCGGGTCAATCGCTTCAGTCGGCAATTGGTATCAAAGCTTTGCAGCATAAAGAACTACTTCAGCTCATTGGAGAGACTTCTGGTTAAGGCTTGCTGTTGTATACATCTACTATTCCTTATATTGCATGTGGTTTAATTACGTCAAAATACGTTTTAGGCAATGATAGATCAGTGGCAGTGACGTCGGATACCGAGACGAAGGTCCCGGGTTCGAATCCTACATAGCCAAACTAGGTGTATCTACGTCGCATCATGCGCATGATTCAATGGTGCCGATTCTTCGAAGAAAACATTGAAAAAGGATAGAATATTTTAAATCTGTCAACTTAGTCTTTTCCGTTACTAAAGCGGGTAAATTTTTATGGCAACTAAATTTATGTTGAAAACAAGCATTGAAGTAAGACAGGACAAAAGTTACACGCTTTTCTTATGTTCTTTGTTAGAAAGAGTTATAGTGAGACTAAATTAGTTTAGTTGTAAATCGCACTAAACTTATTTTAGTCACATCACATCTCTTTCTTACAAACATTATTAAAAAAGGATAGAACATATTTAAAGCTGTCAAATTAGTCTTTACCGTCTTCATTTTCGGGTATTTAGACGTAATCGCGATAGATGGCGACTTAATTTATATTGAAAACAAGCATTGGACTAATTTGACAGGACTAAATTTCTTACATACTTTTCTTATATTCTTTGTTATAAAGAGACATAGTGACATTAAATTGGTTTAGTTGTAAATAGCAGAATCAGCACCATTGTCTCACTTGGTTCCTATATTGCAGTACTCTTAAGGGATTATGGTTATGTTATGTTTTTCCTTGCGGTCAGTGTCAGAGGCATTTCCATTACCTACATTAATATTCTAACATATATTTTTTTATTGAATAATCTAGCAAATAGCTTCAAAGCAATATTCGGTATTTCAACTGTGACGCAAACGCCCGTTTTGGGCCCATCGGCGACGGGCATGTACGAAAAAATATTTTTCAATATATAAAATACTCCTGTATAAAACAAAATTTGTATTTCAAACGGCGCACGCTTGTAGAGTGGATATTTGCCAACTTTTTACCATACGCAAAAATACTCCGAAAAGGTTTGAATTTAGATTTTTAAAGTGATATGGATTGGCATAACAAAATTTTCACAATAGTTACGAATATTAAAATGACAAAAATCTCCCAATTTGCATCACGATATCCGTAACCGGGACCAAACACACTGTATAGATAATAATGATAATATTAGTGATAATATTTTATAAGTGGATTTTGTCACTGGTAATGGAAATAAATATTGCAAATGATAGATATACTACTTACTTATTTGGGGCTCTTGTTTCCGCAAGTAGGCCGGTTGAGTGGGTCCTTTTTGCGTGAATGCAAATTATGGGAAGCCACTTATAATCGAGCTTTATGCAATGTTTAAATATTTATTGGGGATAGAGACGTCTTGTCTTTGAAATTATACTTAGGTACGACGAATATAATTATCCATTTTTAAAATTTAACACTTCGATGATTATAAATTATAATTCATGTACAGTTTATTTATCAGAAATTCTATATAACAAGTACGAAACTCCATTCAAATTAAGTATAGCAAAATAGCGTTTGTATAAAAGTTATTAAAGCCCGTCTTCGAAAGTGAAACACCCGTGAAATACAATTTTAAATAAAGAGAAATTCTCGTTATACTTGTTCTCAACTGAAAATATAATTTAGAGCTCTCACTTTCACGTCTAAAACACTTGAAAGACACTCAAAGTAACTTACCATATTTCAGATTTCGTGCTTAAAGAATGTCATCGGGATCAAACGACGCAGGTTATACTATCGTCCATCCATCCGTACAGTCTGTATTTTATATATATATATATATACATATATGTATTTAAATATTATCGTAGTTTGCAGGCGTCGCGTTTTTTTTTTGCTTAATAGATGGAGCTGCTTGTTTATCTCTAAAAAGTAATGAAATCTAGACAAAGTCGTGCCAAGTCTAAGGTTCCTTACTGCGATTTCTTTATTATTGTAGTTAATGTTGTGTGACTTGGCCGTTGAAGGGAACACAAGGGTACAAAACCAGGTGTTCCATGACACCATTGCACCAATCTGTACTTACAACGTATAAAGAATGTTCAACAATATAATATTAACTACTAGCGACCCGCCCCGGCTTCGCACGGGTGCAATGTCGTAATGAGGTGTCAATAGATTTGCGCACCCGCGCCCGCCTCGGTCCGCCTGGTCACGGTATCGCGAATACTGTTTCTTGCTAATTTCAAATCTTTTAAATTATAAATGATAATGATTTTCTGTAAAAAGCAAACTTTATCTACATTAAATGTCCGTCGTAACCAACTTACCCGGCTTCGCACGGGTGCAATGTCGTAATGAGGTGTCAATAGATTTGCGCACCCGCGCCCGCCTCGGTCCGCCCGGTCACGGTATCGCGAATACTGTTTCTTGCTAATTTCAAATCTTTTAAATTATAAATGATAATGATTTTCTGTAAAAAGCAAACTTTATCTACACTAAATGTCCGTCGTAACCAACTTATAATATATATACTACCCTCACCTGTGGTGCTAATTAGCTTGGGGAAATCCTCATAGCATACCCGACCGCCCTGGGGAGGAGCGGCCAGGTTATGCCGGAATTCTACCGGCTAAAACCCCACGGTGGTCGCCATCTGCATTATCGAGAGGGGGGTGGACTCTCGTGTTGAACGTGTACCTGCTCACCCCTCCAAACGTGGCGCTTTGATAGCTCGTCCCGGGGGAAGTCTGACACCTCCCCCCAGCGTGCTCCCTCCCCCCCCCCTCGCTGTGCTATCGCCGGATGAGTCGTGACCATATCGACTCATCGTCCTCCTTGGGGTCGCTTCTAGGCGCACAGAGCCCCCGTTCTGATTGCCCGCGACTGGTGCTACCCTACCCTACCCTGCCCTACCCTGCCCTACCCTGCCCTGCCCTGCCCTGCCCTGCCCTGCCCTGCCCTGCCCTGCCCTGCCCTGCCCTGCCCTGCCCTGCCCTGCCCTGCCCTGCCCTGCCCTACCCTACACTACCTTACCCCACCTTACCCCACCTTACCCCATCCTACCCTACCCTACCCCACCCTACCCTACGGGTATGAAAAATAGTTTACGTCCTATTCTGAGACCTACTGAATATACACACAAAATATCATAAGAATTGGTCAAGCCGTTTCGGAGGAGTCTTTTTTCTAACACTGTGTTCTAATACTTACATTTTTAAACTCGTGATATCTTTGGAATGGAATGTCCGAATTGAATAATTCAAAAAGTTATACAAAGGTATTGAAGCAGTCTTGAATATGAAGTAATTTATTTTGATAAGGATTAATACCAAGATACAAATAAATAGCCTTTTCTAGCGGCGGCATTTCAATATTTTTTTTTAAATAAAAGAATACTTATTGTGGCATAACTATAATAGTTAGACATGTACTGTCGCGACACTTTTTGTAAATAATGATATGTTCTACAAAGTCGTAGTACATTATTTTATTCTATCATCAATAGTTTTCGCAGCGCACGCGATGTAATGAATATTTTAGGTAATTTTTTTACACCTTGGGTTACATTATTGGAGTTTTAGTAAGGATCCCTAATTTTTTTGAAAATATAATATAGCCTATGTCACCCGGGGATAGTGTAGCTTCCCAACAGTGAAAGAATTTTTCAAATCGGTTCAGTAGCTTCGGAGCCTATTCAATGCAAACAAACAAACAAACAAACAAACAAACAAACAAACAATCAAATCTTTCCTCTTTATAATATTAGTTAGATAATAATAAAGAAATCGCAGTAAGGAACCTTAGACTTGGCACGACTTTGTCTAGATTTCATTACTTTTTAGAGATAAACAAGCAGCTCCATCGAGACTTGGCTAGTTTTTTACAGAATGTTTTTGATGGGATATAATTTACACCATCATTTTCTTCTTCCATTAGAAACAATAATATAAATATATTAAGCAAAACAGAAAATAAGTTGAATGGTTGAAAAAAGGTTTAAATTATTGAAACATTTACACAGTGAGATACCAAAAAAATATGCTTCGCCAGGGGAATAATTCTCGGTCAGTTGGCCCATTAACTTTTATCTGCGAGGGGAGCAAAGCAGGAAACTGGGAGAAGGGGAAAGGAAATAAATGTATATTTTTGTGGCGATGACCTTGTTGGGGATGGTTATGTGGAAAATAATGTTAGGTGCGATACTAATATGCATTTTAAAAATATAAATAAATTAATGCAAGTGACTTATGACTAGCAGATTTTATTTTATAATAGTGTAGGGTTAGGATGATCGACAAACATACGTTTCCTTTTTTTTTACGAGTAAGTCGATAAGCAAGCATACGGCCCGCCTGATGGTAATCCATAGCCATATGGACGCTTGCAACACACGAAGCAACGCTCACGCGTTATCGACCTTTTCCCACTCCCCAATGAGCTCTGGTGACCATACTCACGCGCAGGAACACTACTGGTAAATGCCCGATGAACGCTTACTGATTGTTATATCAGTAGGTTTTCATATAAATGCCTCATTTTCTGTTGGTTCCGGATTGATTTGATGACTGTTGGAGGTCCTACAGTTAATTATAAAACAATTGTGGCATGAAACCAGGTATCATCATGATTCATGATATCAGGAGGGCGCTTGACGTAGTTTTTAGCGATATAGCTGTTGAAGGTTCATCATCCGCTAACTAGAAATGTTAAACCGTGCAGTAATCACCATAATTACCTGCCAAGTGTCAGTTTATTAAATCCAACTAAAAATCTTTTTCGAAAAAAGGTGAAAGGCAGAAATAAAGGGAAATTTGTATTCACCTCTAAATCATGGCGATACAAGGTTAATGGGGTTGAGACCCCACGGCCTGCCGGCAGACGTAACTTAGACAAAATACAATATAATATAACTGCATTAAAATTCAAACAATAGGATGTTTTATATTTTGTAGTTCAAATAAATTTAATATTATTTATTAGAGCTCTCGAGTTGATAATAATTTAAAGTGGCAGCCAGCAACTCTGACCAGTTCGTCAGTCTACCTTATGACAAGTTCCACTCGGAGCTTTTCAGTAGGTATGTGATCATCACTAGAGAACCTTTCTTGCCTCATCGGTTATCCGCTCCTGGCCCTATTGCCACTTCATCTTATTGTCTCTACAAGCAATCTCTGTCATTTTTGTTCGCCTAGAGTTTAAAATTCCAATTATTATGCCGTGGTCCAATTATTGTCTGTGTGAAAAAAAAGCTCAACATGACACGATCCAAAAAAAAAACCTTGTCGGAGTCTTCCCTTACTAGGGCCTAAATTGAATTTGATTTGATTTTACCCAACTCACCAGCTAACTCAATCCGTAACGTAAATCGTACCTTATTAACCTGCTGGAATAAAGTGGAGAGTGAATCATTTACAAGATATACGAGTATGTATACACTTCAACGCACCCATCTGCGACTTGGACCATAGTTGCCATAGTGCTGTGTCATTCGGGACATTATTTGAGATGAAACTGCAATGTTTAAATAAACAATTACTATATTTAGTAAGATTTTAATTAAAATAATCAGATTGTATTTTGTATAATTCTAATTAAATGTTCACATTTTATTAGAAAACCATTACTCTCAAGCTAGATTTAATTAATAGTTTAGCAGCTATTCCGTTGATAGGAGTTTAGTATCTAATTTTCAATGAATAGTGAATTGTATGGCGAGTAACTTTATTTTGCATTTCAAGCTTGCAAAACATTTATTAAAACACCAACTCTTGTAAATCTAAACAAGAAAGCAGCGCCACAGGATTGAAAGATGGAATAAACTAACTACTACTAGGATTTGTATTATATTACCAGTTTAGAAACCTTTGTTATTTAATAGTAAAGCCGGCTTTTTACTATGGGATATAATATAAATTACATCTTGAGCTGTATATTACATCCCGCGTTTGCCGTTCACACTGTAAGATATATATTTTGATACGTCGCCATTCAAACTGAGGGCGAGGCAGGGGGAGCCGCGGTGTCCTGGGACGTGAGGTAAAATATACTTCAAATATCGCTCGAAAAAATATTTATAGTTTGGGATTATAGCGCAGTGTGAACGGTCTCGTACAAAATGTATGAAGAGCGATAAAATATTATACCTCAAGATGTAATATATATATTATATCCCATAGTGAAAAGCCGGCTTACCAGTCGGTATTGAGAAATCCCTTCACTAGAAAACAATGGCAAATTGTTTAAAACAAAAGACTAGGATTTAGTATTCGTGCACAGTATTGGATAATCTTGACTTCGGTAATAGGTAAATTTTTATTAAGACCATACCCTGAAAAATAAATTCCCACGTTCGCTCCGCCTACACACCCCGCCACCCCTCATGTATAAGACGCGCTGCTGTCTGTATCGCGATAGCACGACCTAGTGTCCGATAGAAATTTGCGCGATTGATGACGCGCGAGTAAGAAAATAACACAAAAAGAATGGAGTAGTTTTTAAAATAAATATTTTTCCATCGTCACGCTCATTATCCCCGAAGAAGTAGCCTCAAGAGCCGCTTTTTAATATTCATTTACTACAAAAACTCTACTAAAAAGAGTAAAAATAATAAAACTATAGGGGAGAGAGGGTCAGTGTGGTTTTTTTTTTTAAACTGATATCATCGCGCTAGTTTCGCTTCAAAAAGGTTAGTTTTATTCTTAAAATATACGTTTAACATCTGTGTTAGAAAATCAAAGACAAAGATAGGACTTGGGAAGTTCAGTAATACAATATATACATTTAAAAAAGATGGTGACGTTATCCACTGTAACCCATGGGTGGTTAATACTGAATCAGGGATTTTTCGTACTGAGTAATTTGGTTAAAATGTTTCAGTGTCAAAAACCCACAGCTTTGGATTAACAAATTAATAAAGATAAATGAATTAAAAATAAAGATAACCTACTAAAAAATAAAGACAACATTTAGAAATGTAACACAAAATAGGAATAATTCACAGAAGATATTATTCTTAACAGCTTACCTAAGAAAAAGATTTGACTGAGTTTGCGCCTTACTGAAACAATGCTCGAATCAAACAAATCAATGTCATGCTCATGTGCAAGGCCTATTATACCTGTCGCCAGCTCGCAGAAGGAAGGCATTCTGCCTGTAACATGTAGAGGCATGCGGGACTATTATACCGCCAATTAGGCGTAGAGGATATATAACGATATGTTAGATAGTAATTCTGGACAGTCGACACTTCCAGATACTATCTTCAACAGGTAAGTAAGGTCGGCAATTTCGCAGCGCTGGTGCAGATGTAACAGGTGATGTTTCTTATCAAGATCAAGGTACATAGACGAGTCATATTTATGTTTAAAGAGGTAGCAGAGGTATTCAAGAAATATCTGTTAGATATTTTCGATTCTTGAAACAAGGTCCTTGTATCTGGGGTTCTAAACCTGCAATGCATACTCCAAGTGGCTTCAGACGTAAGTGCAATACAATATTTTTAACCATTTTACTTGAGTGAAACATTCATACGCATCACAAAATTCAAAATTCAAAATCATTTATGCAAATAGACCTTCGCAGGCACTTATGAAAAGTCTGACTGTAATACTCTAATACCGGTTCGGAAGGTTGCATTTGCTGAGAAGAGCCGGCAATAAACTCAGCAATTACTCTTTTCAAAACAAGCTTAGATTCATTACATAATATTTACATTCTAATCGCACTGACAACAATTGCGTGCCCCAGTGCGGCGGCAAAGTAGACTGAATCTATATTTAATAAGTAAATATATAAGTGGCAAACTTAGGCAGACGAGAGAAGCGCGTCAGCATCAGAAACAAAGAACATGAGAAGTCTTAATGCACCGTTTTCGTTAATTTACAAATATTATCAATAGCAAAAGCCCCAGTAATGAACCCTGGAGAATGCCACTACATATGGGAACCTAGCTTGATATGTAGTTATTGACAACAACAGCATGTCTCCGATTTTCTAGGTAAGATGAAAACCATCGACACCTCTTATGCCTATGCCTTTTAGCTTGGATAAGAGAAGACTATGGTCAATTCTGTTAAGAAACCATGTTGGCTTTGGTTGAAAGAGTTCTTTAAAGCTGCGTAAACTTGATGTTAGATAAGATATTCAAGTATTTTGGATATTATACATAATTTTGAGATAGGGCGGTAGTTGGCTACTTCTAATTTAGAACCCTTCTTGTAAATTGGTAATGAAGGCAGACTTCCAGACAGAAGGGACATAACAATCAAGAAAGGCTCTTTTGAACAGAATGGTAATTAGGAAAACAATAGTTTTAGTACAGAATTTCGGAACCTGGGCATGCAAGTCACGAGTGCCAGCAGATTTAGATGTATCAAGGATTCACTTCAAGAGAGTGGACGATGAGGACGATCCTGATGCTTTTACTGATGTTCAAGGACATTTTATTACCGCCAGTATCGCATCAGCGACGGCAACTGTACAGGTGTCAGGATCTTCTGTTGCGAAGAAGAGCTGCCTGCACACCCGTGCAGGCAGACGATACGTAGTATCCACGCAAATCATCCCAGTCTGCTGACTTATAGTGCCACACACGACGACACCCGGGTGACCGGAGCAAATCGGGCCACGCACAAGGCACCTGCGTCCGGACGAGACAGTGGTCCCATGAGCCGAGTGGCGCATCCACTGTCACTGCATAGCCGTCCGGTCGCATAGTCAGCAGAAGGTCCAGTAAGGAGCTAGTATAGCTCTCAATATCTGGGATTCTCGTAGGAGAAAGAATCAGTTGCGAAAAGCCATAGGCCAGAGCAAAGTCGTGAGCAGTCTTCCCCGAAAAGTCAGTGGACCGAGAACCATGCCACTCAACTTGGTGAGCGTTGAAGCTAAAATCACTAACTCCGCGGAGAGGTACTGCTTCAGTACTTTGTCAGTCATCGATTGCAGTTGCTCAAATAACCGTTTTGTCTCGGAGTCATCGCTGTGGGCGCGTAAATTTTGGTGTGGACACCGTGATCTACGCGCGCTCACAAAACTGACAGGTCCCTGTCTTCGAGGCCATGGAGACGACGACAGCAAATATCCTCCTTAACTTAAATACATACCCTAGCACGGCACACAAAGATGTGATCCTGACAGCTGAGATATTTGCTTGTGGTAGACAGGCAGGCAGACAAATAGACGGGCGGCAGTAGAGGCTTAGTAATAACACGATACACGTGTACGATATTTTTACTTGAATATAAAATTTTGTGAATAAACAACTTGAATACAAAATTTCATGCCCCTTTTCACCACTTTGGGGGTGAAATTATCAAAAACGCTGAGACACTTATCACAATCGTCAGCCCTAAACACATAATTTGAAGATTCTAACTTCAAAACTGACTGACTTTCATTGAAACTTTCATTCAATCCATAAATAATCCAATCCATAAGAAAATATCCAAAAACTCTTCCTTAGTGGATGCCTACACCGTATAAGGTATCTTTGTGCAAAATTTATAGTCTACGTCCAGCGGCTTGGGCTGTGCGTTGATATATCAACAATCAATCAGTTTACGATAAATATTTTGAATTTGAAGCGCTTGTGGTGTAGCATAATTAGCCGTGCTTAATCGATCGGCAAAGTTAAGCTACCACCATCGTGGTCGGTACCTGGATGGGTGACCGCCTAGTGGTATTTCAAATCGAGCGTTTCCGTGCTACGGAAGGCACGAAAAGCCGTTGGTCCCGGTTATCACTTAATTGTGATAGTCGTTAAGCTAGTTGGATGCCTCATAGGCGGTTTGGAAAATCTCAACAGTAGGTTGGCCACTAGCCCTAACTCCACCGATCCTTAGTGGGCACGTGTGGTGGAGTATCTGCCCATTACCTTACAACCTCATTTGTGAAAGGAGGCCTGTGCTCAGCAGTGGGACATTATAGGCTGATGATGATGATGATGATTTTGAATTTACTAGTTTTATACAACGAAACGAGAGAATATAAAAAAGGTTACAAAATAATGCCAAAAATGTAGAACTGAAGTTTATAACGTCAAATAATTTCTAATACAATCTGATATTACAATCAATAAAATAATTACAAATTTTCACATCAAAATATATAAAACTAGCTGTCCACCGCGGTTTCACCCGCGTTTTTTCCTGAATTTTCTTTGCTATAAACCTCACGGAGCCCGAGACCTTTCCAACGAATGCAAAACCGTGGAAATCGGTTCGTGCGTTCTGGAGTTATAGCGTCAGGAAGGAAAACCCGACTTATTTTTATATATTAGATTTCTTATTGAAACAAGAACGTTCGCTAAGTGAAAAAGTACATAATCCATATCTGTAAAATACAATGATTACAGACAAATCTAGGTTCTCATACTGCTACTTCTAATTTAACTATAATTCTATGTTTCTTTGGCGACTCCACTGGATCTGTTCCTTTTGTATTCTAAAATGAAACTAAACATAAACTCTGCCAACCAGGGTCATCAGTTTTTGACGTTTAAGAATACCCACGAGTTTCAATTTTAATGCTTTGTGATAAGGTTTATCTGTTAAAATCAAAGGTATGATGTTACAAAATAATCTTACTATACAGGATTAAGATTCATTTTTCTCTATCATTTTTTACGTCAAAAAGTAATTGAACTGGTGGACAGAGTGTCTTTTGTTTACAAACATTGTCATGTCAAACAACTCGTCGAAATTGAAACAAATAAAAAAAAAAAAAAAACAAAAAAACTAATACATCCTTTCTCCTGAGCGCACTGCGCGGTACTGAAGAACCGCTGCCTATTCATTGCTATTATAACTCGAGGGAGGACGAATACAAAGTTGAATATCGCGTGTGACGTTTGAACGTAGAATGGTCCAAAAGTAACTGACTAAAAGTTTAAAAACTAATTTCGTTTATAAAATGAGTTATATAATATCTAGGAAAATTTTGGTTTGCTATGCCCTAGTAAACTATATTTTCTTGCTGTAAGACAAATTTAAGACAGAAACCTGAAGCCGTTTACGTAGAAAATGATATTAAAGCTAAAAAAATACCATTTTTAAAACGAATAAATGATCGAATGAAAGTCTTCGAATCATGTTTTTGGCTTTTTGGGGCCCTAGATAAAGGTCTGAAATAACTTAAATTATAATTTCCTTTTTGATCAGACTTGTGATGGACTTAGAATATTAAGTCAAAAATGATGATAAATTTTGATGCATATATTTATTAACAACAAAGTACAAATTCCTCAAGTCTGCCGCAGCTTCCGATTGACGGTAAGGTTCCTAGCAGGCTCGCAGCGTTTCCTAAATATTGCCTACTTATGTTTTTTGTGGTCAAAAAAAGCAATTTGTCAATACAAGTATAGTCCCACAAACTTATCTGGGCCGGTCATCAAAAGTGGAACTAACGACGCCATTTTGAAATGTCAATCGTCATTGGTCAAAGAGAATATGAACACTACGTTAATTGATTGTTTGCTCCACCAAATGCGATAACAACGACTCTCTCACCGGGCCAGATAAGTTTGTGGGACTGTCAAGCCGCCATAATATTTTTTTATCGGAACAGCAGGTTATATTTATTTCTACAACACCGTATATTATTCTAGAATTTAAGTATTTTAGATCAAGAATAAATAACAATAGCTATAACGTCGTAGAAATATACTAAAGAAAAAAAAGAGAAAAAAGATTTATTCTGCAACAGCACACAACACAATTACACAAATATAAAACAGTACAGATAGATAAAAAATTAGAAAAAAAGAAAATAATAATTGTGTTGTGTAACATCAGAAATGGACAGCGACTCAGTTGTAAACTGCAAGCCCAGTACAAGCACCAGGCTACAGCACTGATTTTCAGTCGCTGCCAAAGGTGACGTCACGAACAACGTTAATCAAATAATAAAAAAACAAAGGAGAAAAAGGAAAAAGAAATAAACGTTATATAAAAAATAATAATTAAACAACATAACTTATAAACTACTGTGTACGGCCCGAATATACATTTCCGGTAGAACCGTAATATTCCAACAACAAAAAAACATTTTGGCTGGCAACACACATAAGTAAAAGAGAAAAAAAATACAATATTGTCTATGACAGCGTACTACTCTTAAAACTACATGTGTATCTCCATCAACTCAAGAACACGAACCACATCTAATATTCGAAATCAAATACTTTACACCCGCCAACTTGTCGTTCTTCAGAAATAACGGTTATTATCGAACTGATAACGTTCGTGTAAAGTTGTTGAAACCCACATAACAATCACGCAGTACTAAAATAAAATTCATTTAGGTACATAAATAAGCGTACTTACTTAACGTTTATTTATGTACATTTGATTACTATTATCAAAGTATATTATTATCGTATAATATATACAGCTGTTTTGGTATCTTATAAATTCATTGCTTCGTTACCCAATAGAGTTTCACTGTGTTATCGACGCATTACTATTTTTATTAATATTCTTTTGACATTTTCACACAACAGAGTGGGTAAAAACATCTTTTTTATATAAAAAAATAGTATATTATGATACATGTGTGCAAAGTTTGTTATTAACACTCGAGGCGGTATTAAAAGAATGTGAGCCGCAGGCGAACGCGGTTAGTGAGCCGAGATTGTAATAATCAATGCACACGCGTGTCATACGACGTTTTTCAACACACTCGCTAGGAAAAAACAGACTTGTATTTTTAAGTAGATTTTTTGATAATAATCAACCACACAATGAGAACGTTAACAAATATGGCGTGCAAGGTTTTTTTTACAGCGATGATCTGTCAAACTATTTTATTCGTTTATAATGCTTGGTCTACAATCATATTATCACTTGCAGTGAGGTACAAACTTATCATAATAGGGAATATACCTATCATAAAACTGTGCGGTAATGTAAAGTAAAAAGGTGTTGCAAGCGTCCATAGGCTACGGTAAATGCTTACCATCAGGCGGGCCGTAAGCTTGTTTGCCACCTTAGTGGTATAAAAAAAGCACTAGTGCGTAATAAGCTGCATTAAGATACTAAAAACGTTGCAATAAATGTCACTTTACGAGCGAGTGTGTTGAAAAGTAAATTAATTCATGCTATCGAACGAGCTATGCTCGGAGTTTCTCTACGTGAATCCAGAACGAGGGTATTCGTAGAAGAACAAAAACGACAGAGATTACTTGTAGAGACAATAAGATGAAGTGGCAATAGGCAGGCCAGGAGCGGATAACCGATGAGGCAAGAAAGGTTCTCGATTGACGATCACGTACTGTAAAGCGCCGAGTAGAACCTGTCATAAGGTGGACTGACGAACTGGTCAGAGGTGTTGGATGCCACTGGATACAAGCACCCCAAATCTGTTCGATATGGAAATCAATGGAGAAGGCCTTTGTTCAGCAGTTAGCATCCTTGGGCTAAAATAAAATATAAAGCATTAACCCCCTTACTCATAAAACGTTATTTAACTAATAAGCTGATTAAGTGGTCACCTAAATAACGTCAAATTGTTTGACAATGACAGCAAGGTGACGTTATTTATTTGACCATTTATTCAGTAGATTTAGTTAAATAGCGTTTATGAGTAAGGCCGTCAATGATTTTAATACTAAATTAATACCACAAAGTAGGTGGTCCTACTTTGTGGCCAACTCAATAAATGATACCTACTACTATATTGTATTGTAATTTGTACTAGATATGGAAGAGCGGGGCCTCCTAGCACAGGTATTTATTATACTTAAAAGGATACTCCAATTAACTATATTATTATTGTAGATGATAGGTATGTGACCGAAATAAAAAATATGTAAATATTTTCTTATTCCGTTTTCCTCATCCAAATATAGATCCCAAATTATGAAAGCCTTGTTAAATATATTGGCTCCGTATGCCACAAACTTTTTATTGTAGCACTCCACTCACGGTAATGGGCCCTTATCGAGGGTACCTAATCTTGATCTCCATCGAAATTTTCTGTTCGTTGGCACACAATTAGCTTTGATAGCTTTTTGTACCACATCATGCTTGCGTGTTGGTTGAGCAATGCTAAAAACAAAAATAAAATACAAATAAAAGCACTATTTTACATTAACTACATTACATATTATTATCAAATTATTTAGTACGTGTTTGAACATAGGCACTACTAAAATTTTTTTTATCCATTTTCATAAATTGATCGAACCCCGCAAATCTTCGGCTACCCACCGCATTTTTGCACGAGCGATCCGCAAAATGTCTAGAATTTCAGAACAGAAGATTTAATATAAAGTTGGGCATCAATTGACTCTACGGAGTTGCCTCTAAATTTGAAAAGGGAACCCATTTCAGTCGAAATGCAGCTTAATTAAACTTTACCCGTGCTCTTGAGAGGGAATGGCCCGCCCTCATAATTTATTCCTGTGGGATATAATTCAGCTGGATTTAGTAACAAACACTCGAACGAACAAGAATTTATCCAAAATGTGTAGTACACATACAATAGCTTGAGGCTAATGTAACAAGGAATGCCACGGCTTTCGTTGGTTGAAACTAAAGCTACGAAAATTATATTTTATTTTTACTAGCTGTCCCCCGGGGTTTCATCCGCATTCCCGGGATAAAAATTCCATCCTTCTCCATACCATAGGCTATCTGCATGCCAAATTTCAGTAGTTGAGGCGTGAAGGCGTAACAAACAAACAAACTTTATAAAATAAACAAAAAAACGCATTTATAATATTAGTTAGGATGGCTAATTATTTAATTGAAGCCTAACGGCCTTACTCATAAACGCTATTTAACTAAATCTACTGATTAAATGGTCAAATAAATAACGTCACCTTGCTGTCATTGTCAAACAATTTGACGTTATTTAGGTGACCATTTAATCCACTTATTAGTTAAATAACGTTTTATGAGTATGGGGGTAATTATATAATTTGGCCGGAATAAGTTTTTATTGTGATTTTGTCGTTAAGAGAAGCGCGTCTCATGGCTAGCCAACGGGAATTCAGTTTAAGCCAATTGGAAACATGAATCCTGTTTCTTTGGATCACCTAGTACTTTTTAAAACAAATTCATAATTCAAAAGTACTATACCCAGTATAAAACTTCAGGTTCATTACAGGCAAAAAAGCTAGCGAATTCGTCCGACATTTTGCGAGTGAAATTAAATTAACCGCATATATGCTGTATTTCATATTACGTGCTTCAGTCCACCCCTAATTTAACTGTTTATATTCATAGCGGCAACTTGTGGTTGTATCGTTGCAGGTTGTTTATCTCGTTCACGACAAATTTGTGGGTAAAAAGTTGGTCCATCGCGTCAGTTTCATTGAGATTTCCCTCTACAGTTATAATTAATGGGGGTATTTGTTCTATAGTTCTGGCATTGTAATTTGTATTGTAGTTGCATATTTATAGGGTTAAAATTTTATGGCGCCATAGTTTGCATTGTTGATGTAGATTTGAAAAATATTCGAAGGTTAGTAATAGTAGATTATTCACCAAGGGTTGAACGGCACCCATTGTACATGCGATGTTTTGGTGCTCGAAAGAAGTGAGATCGTGCCATTGATCAGTATAGTTATATGCTTGCTTACCCCCTTATTCGGAATAAAGTTTTCAAAGCTAAAATTCCGAAGTCTTTATCTGACAGGTGACGTTTGGTGATCGAAAGAGTGAGACGGGGCACCCTATTATACTGATTTAGTTAAAAAGCGATTATGAATAAGGTGGTTAGAATATATAAACTTATATTACAGTCTCCTTGTTTAATTTTCATTATTTAGGGTTGAAAATTATCACTACCAACCTCTTTCCTAAACAACTTTTCTTAGATGGTCTACTTTCAGATTATCAGAAGAAGACTAAGGCCGGCCGCATACTATAAGAAATTTTCTGTTAGAAAATTTCGGACGCCCGCCGGAAGGCACTTTCCTCATACATTTTGTTCTAGACCCCGCATACTATCCGAAAATTCTGACGTGTCTGACGTCCAAAAATGTATGAGCAAGCGGGCGTCCGAAAATTTCTGACAGAAAATTTCTTATAGTATGCGGCCGATCTAAAATATCTTATAAGAATTTTAATGTCAACAAAGCTTAAATATGTCAGATGAATAAACAAATAAATCAAAGCAAAGTACCAAAAACTTGAAGATTGACTAGTTACCGCTTTGCACTTCGTTAAAACACAATTTTGATTTAAATTAAACAACTTCCCCAAGAATTGACGGCGTAAGGCCTTTCATCAAAATTGTTCAACCGCACAGTTTTATAAGGTTGGAGAGTCGGATTCATGAAATAAAACTAATTAATAAAAGGAATTCAAGTCTTTGCGGCGTCGATGTTCATGGTAGAATTAAATACTCTGGTACAACTGAACTGTTACTTGTTTAATGTTTGAAATATGATGATAACGTTATAATGTGGATTTCACTACTGATTTTGTGTTAGTAAGCTACAAGTACTGACTAAACCCCTTACTCATAAAACGTTATTTAACTAATAAGCTGAATAAGTGGTCACCTAAATAACGTCAAATTGTTTGACAATGGCCCTGATTCTGTTGTTCACAACTAAACTAATTTTAATCTCACTATGTCTCTTTCTAACAAAGAACATAAGAAAAGGATGTAAGAAATTTAGTCCTGTCAAATTAGTTCAATGCTTGTTTTCAATATAAATGTACGGCCTTACTCATAAACGCTATTTAAAGTTAAGTCATACTTAAAACAGTTATTTAAAAAAATCTTCACTCATAAACGGTATTTATCCTTATTCACTACTTAAAAACGTTATTTAAAGAGCTGTCAAATTAAACAACCTAAGACCCTTGTTTAACGGGCTAAATAGCAAAATGGTCGCCAAATAAACAGCTGTTCCTTGATTGCTGTAAAATATTTTTCATCGATTTCCGAAAATAAGCTGGATATATGATGTTAGATTATATAGAAACACCTTAAATTATATAAATTACTTAAACTTATACCTCGATGACCGAGCTTAGCTCGTTTTTTTTTTTTGGTAAATCATATTAGTTTTTCTCACAAAAGAACTGCGAAAAAAATTATCATCAAAGTCAAAGTCAAAGCCATTTATTCAATTTAGGCCCTGGTAGGGCACTTATGAAGGTCAAAGCTACTGAAGTTACCACCAGTTCGTAAGTCGGCCTTCAACTGAGAAGAACAGGCAAGAAACTCATCTGGACCAGGGTCTTCTGGTTTCGGGACCGCCCGATTTCCCAACTGGCTATGATAACCTTGTAAATGGTGGCGAATTTTACCTTCGTATTCTAATGATATTGAAGCAGTTTTTCATTGCCTGAAAACACGGATAAAACGACGTTTTCTAACAATGAAACCTAGCTAGATCGATTTATCGCCCCCGAGACCCATTGGAGTAGTTTCCGAGATTCAGATCATATGCAATATAATAAAACACATAATAAAACTTTTCAAATTGTTGCTGTTTCTTTTTTTTAAAACCTCCATAACTGTCAAATTTATGGTCTTGACGTTGGTGTCGCCATATATAATATTATTTTTGCTCTAATAACTAAATCATGATTAAAATGCGTTTATGAGTAAAGAAAAGTTAAACACTGAATAACATTTTAAATAGTATTTAGCTATACACTATTTAATCCGTTATTTAAGAGATTTTTATGAGTAAGACCGATAGTCGCCATCTATCGCGGTTACGCCTAAATACATGCAAAATAAGACGCCAAAGATTAATTTGACAACTTAAAATATGTTCTATCCTTTTTCAATAATGTTCGTAAGAAAGAGATGAGATGTGACTAAAATTAGTTTAGTGCGATTTACAACAGAATCGGCACCAATGACAGCAAGGTGACGTTATTTATTTGACCATTTATTCAGTAGATTTTGTTAAATTGTGTTTATGAGTAAGGCCGTAATTCTATAAATTTACCAAATGCGATGACTCAAAAATTACATATCATTAAATTCAAGGAGTACCTACATATTAAAAGATATTTCAGCCATTTCGTTACCATTTAGTTGGTTTATACACCGTTACTTTTTATTCGTCTTAGAAACGTAGGCCACATAAGGCGCCCAATGAATAGGTACTCATTATTAAAAAAACATTTGTTTTATTAAAAAAATAAAACAAATATTATTCATTATGATGCATGACGTAGTTTTAAACATCCTGTTATTATTATTTTTTTTTTATTTATTTAAAGGTTCACCAACATTTGCTTACACTAAACATAATACGGCCTTACCCATAAACGCTATTTAAAGTTAAGTCATACTTAAAACAGTTATTTAAAAAAATCTTCACTCATAAACGGTGTTTATCCCTATTCACTGCTTAAAAACGTTATTTAAAGAGCTGTCAAATTAAACAACCTACGACCCTTGTTTAACGGGCTAAATAGCAAAATGGCCGCCAAATAAACAGCTGTTGCTTGATTGCTGTAAAATATTTTTCATTGATTTCCGAAAATAAGCTGGATATATGATGTTAGATTATATAGAAACACCATAAATTACTTAAACTTGTACCTCGATGACCGAGCTTTGCTCGTTTTTTTTTTTGGTAATTAGTTTTTCTCACAAAAGAACTCTAAAGCAAAAAAAAATATCATCTGGACTCGAACAGGGTCTTCTGGTTTCGGGACCGCCCGATTTGGCTATGATAACCTTGTAAATGGTGGCAAAATTTACATTCGTATTCTAATGATATTGTTCAACCTTATTCCACCATCCCCATTTTTACACCGAACCACAAGACGCCGGGAAAATTTTCACCCGTACGTTGTTGACATACCGAATATACGGACACAGCATTTTACATCCTCATTTATAATGCGGACAGCAAGGGAGTGGAACTTGCTTCCGGCGTCTGTGTTTCCTGACACTTACAATCTAGGTACTTTCAAGGCCAGAGTGAATAGGTTTCTTCTGGGTAAGCGTGTTTCATCTTAGGCTTCGTCATCGCCCCTTATGGGCGGGTCAGTGGCCCAACGAAGGCCCATTTAATTTAAAAAAAAAGCAGTTTTTCATTGCCTGAAAACACGGATAAAATGACGTTTTCTAAAAATGAAACCTAGCTAGATCGATTTATCGCCCCCCGAAACCCATTGGAGCTATTTCCGAGATTCAGATCATATACAATATAATATTATCATAAAACACATAATAAAACTTTTCAAATTGTTGTTTTTCTTTTTTTTTAAACCTCCATAACTGTCAAATTTATGGTCTTGACGTTGGTGTCGCCATATATAATATTATTTTTGCTCTTTAAATCCTTCAATAACTAAATCATGATTAAAACAAAGATTTTTATAGGGCATCGTGCCTTAAAATGCGTTTATGAGTAAAGAAAAGTTAAACACTGAATAACATTTTAAATAGTATTTAGCTATATACTATTTAATCTGTTATTTAAGAGATTTTTATGAGTAAGACCGATAATTATTACAATTGCAAATATAAGGACTAAGTGTAACAAACAATTATAGGTAAACACAACATATAACACGACAAATTTTACTTAGTTATTAACTAATTGATATAATCACAGTACGCGAAAGAAATATGTATAGCAAAAGAGGAAAAAAATATATATGTTATAATAATTAAGAACACATTTTATTTTTATTTATTTATTTATTTATTTATTACATAATCCACAGCTCTTAAAAAATAAATACATTTATCTTACTAAATACATCTTATAGCCAATTACGGATTAACAATTTAATACCTTATCTTTTAATTAAAGTAAGGAAGACACTAGAGTGTGTCCGATGAACAGTAGTGCAATTCTGTTCTTTTTTGACAGCTGACGACGACGACGTCCGTCGTCGCGGTCTATTCTCTATACATTCGTAGTGCGGTGCTACATTTTTCAATTGGTCAATTAATTAATGTTTAATTTTAGGAAGCTCCTATTAAGGTCGTATTATGTATCCATTATAAAAAAAAACCTGTCACTTTGTGGATCACTTTCATTTATGATAGTTTCTGTGTAATGTTATGATATTTGAAGTAAGTATGTTTTATTACAAATTATTTATTATAAATCCAAGACTGTTCTTTGTCGAAATCAGTCAAAAACAAAGGCCCAGTTCAGCAGAGGACATCTCGTGACAGAATATGATGATGATACTAATTTTATAGTGGTTACAGAGTTGGTATACATATTTCAGATATCTGCAGCTCGGATAAGTCATATTATGGGCATCCTTAAATCAGCCAATGATGAAGATATCTTGGAAAAACGTCGTCAAGCTCAACAGTTGAGACTTTTGGCGAGTGATTCTTTAACTATTCTTGTTGAAATAAACATTGATTAAATTGTGCACAGCACTACAAAGTCAATGCATTTTTATTTACTGGAAATGCTAAAATTCTTCCAAATTCTATATAGAAGTCTTTGATATCTGGCTTATTTTTATTATTCCTTATAAAAAAATACCTCGTCAATTTAGTAGTATGTACTTACATACGAGTATGTTATTAAACATTATTCGTGAAAAAATGTTAATTGTTTCAATTTTTTCAAAATATGGGCGCTATATCTAGCTTTCTTTTTGTGAAGTTTAAGTCGTAATATTAAGATAAAGTTAAACCAATGAATAGCCTTCATATTAAACCTTTAAAATTGGTATATTCAGTACATTAAAGTTTTACTAAAATATGAAATAAAATTAGCCTTTATCTAGTTTCCATATCATAAGTTTGCTTAGCTTGGGATTACGACTCAGATCATTAAAATAAATGAAACCCACTCGCAGAGCGCAGTTGATGTTTACAATACACCTTCCAGCCCATTTTAATTCTTTTGACCTATTCAAGTATTCAATTGTTTCGACATGCAATAGTCCGGGAGGTACTGATGCATTTTAGGTAGTATTAATACGCCGATCGATGGCCATATTTTTCAATAGATCTTGAATGACTAATATGTGAACCACGCATCAGCGATGCACCCGCGGTGGGTTTGGGATTGGAAGGTTACGGCAGGGGTAAACTTTTTTTTTTACAAATTCATGCGAGCAGCTGACGCGTGTTCCCCCTCCACCATGCAGCAGACGATTTTTTTCAGCTCAGTATTATGTCAAATACTTACGAAACAAGTTTGAGCCGGCGTACTATGTCTTTTTTTTTACTGGGAGTGGCTGATGACGGATGTAGAAGACTTGAGCACTTACTTGAGCAGACGGTCGGTTCACTTATTAGTCATATAAGATCAACTATACATTTCAACGTCAGCCGGCTTACTATGACTTTTGTGTTTGCAACGCTACCTCCCGGACTAACCGTCACAACGGAGTCGTCGTCGGTTGCTGTCAAAAACGTTTCAGAATACCAAAGCAGAGTATTTATAGAAAACATAATTTTTTTACAATTAGATTGTGCATTAAATAATGGAGACTATGTATGTGTGTGTGAGTATGTGAGTGTGGGTGGGGGTGGGCAAGTGTAGGGGTGTGTGTGTAAGTGAGTATGAATGTGCGAGATTTTGTATGTATTAATATATATTTAGCCACTTTTATGTAATATGTTAGTAATGTACTTTTTGAAAGACGCTTTAGTACAGTGGAAAATATCCACGGAGCCAAATTCCTTGTTGTACGTACGTAATGTCCTAATTATTACAGAGTTGTAAGCGAAGTTAGTATGGCTAAGTGGTGTGTGAAATAATCTAGTATGTCTAGTTCGGGTTGACGGCGCTTGAAGCTGGAGAAAGAGGGATG
This sequence comes from Polyploca ridens, assembly GCA_951394255.1. Taxonomy (NCBI): domain Eukaryota; kingdom Metazoa; phylum Arthropoda; class Insecta; order Lepidoptera; family Drepanidae; genus Polyploca; species Polyploca ridens. The sequence continues at coordinate 15,939,809 of OX596249.1, read as the reverse complement.
ACAAAGCGGTGCTTTCAATACTGCCACTACACACATTATGCAGGAACAGCATATCCAGTAGGGTACGCCTTTTTTCAAGAGACATGAGGTGGTGGTGCTTGCATGCAGTCGCATAGTCGTTGGCTTTGTAGTATGTACGGAAATTGAGATGTTTCAGGAATTTGGATTGAATTTGTTCAATATTCTGTTTATATATTATGTAATGAGGATTCCAAATGTTACTACAGTATTCCAATACACTGCGGATATACGTAAAGTAAAGTATTTTTAAGCAGTCTATGTCTGAAAACGCTTTGCTAACTCGCAATATGAAACCAAGGTTTTTGTAAGCTTTATTAACTATGTGATCGATATGATTTGAAAACGTTAATTTTGAATCCAGTAGGACTCCGAGGTCCTTGATCATTTTAGTTTGCTGGATGGAAACATTATTGAAGTGGTAGTTAAAAGCAACGGCCTGCCTTTTACGCGTAAATGTGATAATTGCGCATTTATTGACGTTTACACTTATACGATTATCTATATAATATTGATGAAGACGACCGAGATCCTCCTGTAGACAGATGCAGTCATGCATACTCTTGATATTGTGATATATTTTTGTATCATCTGCATACAGAAGGAAATTCGAGTGATGAAAACACTTGGTGATATCATACAAATATGACGCGTACAATAAAGGGGCCATAATCGATCCTTGGGGTACCCCCGAGGTGATGGTAATGAAATTAGACCGGAATCCACCGACGACAACTGCCTGACTGCGGTTTTTCAGGTAGGACTCCACCCATCTAAGCAAGTTTCCACCTATACCCAGTTCCTGGAGTTTGCGCAGTAGGATGATGTGGTCCACCCGGTCGAAAGCTTTTTCGAAGTCCGTGTAGACCACATCAACCTGACCCGCTCCATCCATACCACGCAGTACGTCATTCATAAAGACAGCCAAATTAGTATTAGTGGATCGGCCTTTAACAAAACCATGTTGCTGAGGAGGAATAAAGCGAGCTATGTACGGATATAAAATATTATGAGCAACCCTCTCCAGTAATTTACCCAAAACATTTAACAGAGAGATCGGTCGATAGTTCTCTATTGAGTTTTTAAGTCCTTTTTTATGTATCGGCACGATCAAAGCAGTTTTCCAGGTGGAGGGAAAGTAGCCGTTAGTAAAAAGTCTGTTAAAGATCACAGTCAATGGACAGGCCAATGGGCTAGCACATCTTATAAAGAAAATGGGTGGAATTCCATCACTTCCAGCTCCTTTATTGCTGTCTAAACATTTTAATAGTTTTCGGATTTGTTCTTCGTCAATGTTTATGTTATTTATTGTATCATCATGTATTGGCGAGCTAGGAACAAATGTATTATAGATATCCGCAGGCTTGTTGAAATTTTTATGGAAAAAGTCATTAAACGCTTTGGATATAGTTTCCCCACTAGTCAATCTTTGGTCACCATAGTTCATTAATTGCGGATAACTGGATTTGTTTTTTCTCTTGCATTTAACATATGTCCAAAATAATTTAGGTGAAGATTTGATATTCTCTTGCGCGCAGGTGGTGTAGTCTTCAAGACATTTATCTTGTAGTACTTTCTGTCGGGCTCTTAAGATGGAGAAGGAAACATAGTCACTTTGGTTGTTATATTTTTTCCAGCGTTTATGTAATTTACCTTTTTCCCTAGTCAAATTTATCAGCGCTCTGCTGTACCAAACAGGATAATTAAATGAGTTACTGAAATATGTCTTAGGAACATATTTCTCTATTACTATATTCAAAATTGAGTAAAAAGCCGCTATCATTTGCTCAATATCCGTCATACTTTTAACGAAAGACCAGTCCTGTGCTGCCAAGTAATCATTGATGACGGCATAATCGGCTTTCCTAAACTGATATTTGACGCGTTTTTTGTTACATAATGTGTTTTGAAAAATATCCTTAGTGTTAAATATCAGTGCAGGATGAAAGCCATCTTCTTTTACTAGTGGAGTATTTGCTTTTACAATTTCCACGTCAAAGTTGGTGAATATAAGATCAAGTGTATGATTATGCGAGTTTACTATGTTATTGTATTGTTTAAGGCCCAAATAGTTAGTAAGTTGAATAAGCCTGGATGCGGAAGTTTGTAGGTCTATTGACCCCTTTTTTGGTACAGATATATCAGTCATATTCCAATTTATAGATGGCAAGTTAAAGTCACCTGTTAAAAGAAAATTATCATCTTGGTGAGTCTCAAAAATACGTGATAAGGTATCAAGAAATATATTTAACTTGCTAGATAATAAATTGTTCGGTGGTATATACAGTACTGCGACATGCATGTCTTTTTTATTACATAGCGCGCGCGCCGGGATTGTAACCCATATACATTCCAAGTCCTTGTGTTCCCACTCAGTACGCACGAACGCTCCCAAGCGAGAGGAACTTAGAACCATTACTCCGCCGCCGCGCGAGCCGCGGTCACGCCGATGAACGTCGTATTGATCTATGCATAGTTCCGTGTCCAGTATATCATCTCCCAGCCAACTTTCTGTGATGAGTGCTATGTCGAAGTTCAAGAGACAAGTGTTTTTATAGAACTCATCTGTTTTAGTTCGTATACCACGTACGTTTTGGTATAGAATACGTAGTTGTTTATTCGTATGAGTTTTATCCGTATACACGGTGTAATGTGAAGTTATCGATATGCCTTCTCAAACTTACAAGATAAAAGTGGTTAGATTGTGCGGACAAGTTGCCAAGCGTTATAATATTATAAATTCTTATTGTAAGGTAATCGCTTTGGTGGAATCGTGGAGTGCAAATGTTCATAATAGTACTATGTATAATTGAATTTGTTGTTTGGTTATGCCTAACAAAAATTAAGTTGAGCTTGATTGTGTTTTTATGTGGCTTATTGAACCTTAATATTGTAAGAATGTTTCGTGTAGTGTTGTTTAGAATGTATAAGGTCATGTAACTTTGTTTTAGTAAATATGTGTATAGTGCGAATAGTTTTTTTGTACATAAAGCAAAATAATAGTCATTAAGACATACAAAGTGTTTTTTGTAATTATTTTGTTGTATATATGTGAATAGTGTGATTTGTTCTTTTGTATATATAGTATTATAGTAGGTATTAAGACGTACAAAGTGTTTATTGTAATTATGTTGTTTTAAGTATGTGAATAGTGTGATATGCTCCATTATGTATATACGGTAATAATAGTTATTAAGATGCACAATTTTTCCATTGTAATTTTGTTGGTGTGTATATATGTATAGTGTAATTTGTTCATTTTGCACAGTATTATAATGATTATTAAAAAGTATAAAGTATTGAATAGTTTTATTACTAACAATACTACAGACTAACATGATAATGTTGGACAGTCGAGTTTAAGAAAATAAAAATCGCTTATAATGGGACATACATTTATTTGCATCAAAAGAATTCTAAATAGGTATTTCAATAATTTAATAAATGCGGTAAATACACAAATATATATTATAATCAACACTATTATTCTAAAATAATATAAGAAATATATTTATTAGGTACTCACATGTTTTAACAACTCTTTCCACTGAATAAATCACAACTTTTATAATGTGGCTTGTAGCCTTGCCGTGTTTTCACTTCAACGATCAACGTACGACTCACCCGCTTCGTAGTAAGCTTCTCAACCCCTTGCAGGGCGGGAATCAATTGCGGGATTGTTGGTCCCTTGGTTGAGGTGTCTTTCGCCGCGTGCTAAAGAACACGCGGGGCCTTGGGTTCGTCTTGGACTTCTGTCTTCGACTTGTTGGATGCGCGTTGTTCATCTTCTTGCCACCGCGTGATCAAGCCGGCCGGGTGGGACCCGTTGGGGAGGCCCAGCCAGCGATCGACAGCGGTGGCAGCAGGTCTTACTTCTTGTGTCTGGCTTGAATCTATGGCTCGGATATGGATGGGGCCGCACGCTCGAGGGGCAGGCTGCTCGCCAAGGAGGCGAGAGAGGCGATCCCCTTCAGGATCGTCGGCACTGGGTCGTCGCCGGCGCGGATGGCCTCACCCGCTTCCTTGTGCAACAGCCGTATTTATACCCCCGGCAAAACAATATAAAGGTGGGGATGGTGTCGGAAAAAGAACACGTGCGGATGGTGTCATGCGCACGTGTTACTCATTATTTTTGCACAAGCAAGCTTTAATATACATTTGAGACATATAATTACACTATTTATTTAAGAAAGCTGACATTCGGCCATCCTATACTAAGCATGTCCTCATGCTTTCCAATTTAAATTAACTTTTATCAATTAGAACGAAGTTCATGACATAGGTAAGTATATAACTAAATACTATCAAACATAAATTATGAAAGTACTTTTTTTTTTTTTTTTTTTTTTTATTTTTTTTTTTATCGTGATTGTATTGAATATTTATAATTAAACATTTTCTTTAGGGATCCATATTGGACGACCTTTTAGTAATTAGTCATAATTTATATTTTATACAAGTAAGAAATAACGGACCCTTCTGTCCAAAAAAAGTAAGAAATAACGGACCCTTCTGTCCAAAAAAGTAAGATATAACGGACCCTTCTGTCCTTTTAAGTTAAGACCCTTCTGTCATATAAGTTAATTAAGACCCTTCTGTCATATAAGTTAATTAAGACCCTTCTGTCTTTTCAAATTAGGACCCTTCTGTCCATTTGGGCCCTTCTGCCCTTAACTATAAAATAACACATAAAATTATTTAAATCAAGACCCTTCTGTCTACTAATTATTTTTGGGCCCTTCTGCCCTTGACAATAAAACAATACAAAATCAATCAGATTCGCTGGACAACCCATCATCGCTATCATGGGGTCTATTAAAGTTTAGCCACGGCTTGATTTTATCAATCGCAACAACTGTGGTATAAAGTCTATTACCTTTCTTTGTGAGAGGGGTATTTTCTATCTGATATCTATCAAGACCTAAGACCTTTGTTATTCTGTACGGACCCTGAAATTTGGGTGCTAGCTTCCTACTTTGACCAGTAGAGGGTATTTGACGCTCTACTCTCACTAGGTCACCTACCAGATATTCAGCTGGTGCACAGCGTTTTTTATCAAAATAGATTTTTGCCTTTGCTTGATTAGATTCAATGTGAGAACTTATTTTTTTTCAAATATCTGTTATATTTTCATTATCACTTACTCTAGTTATATCATCGTCTAGCTCAGAAATAATTTTGCTCTCACTACACCCGGTTAATCTCTTGCCAAATAACGCTTCGGCGGGTGTACGATTAATTCCCTTATTAAAAGTGTTATTCATGCCCCATTGCACCTCGGGCAGGTGGTCATCCCATTTATTTTCGGACATGCCAATTGTTTTCGCAGTTAAAGAATCTACAACTATTTTATTATAGCGTTCCACCTGTCCGTTTGCTCTGGGAGTAGCTACAGCGTTTAAAATATGGTTAATTGCCCTTTCTTTCATGAATTCCTTGAAACTATCACTTGTAAAAGATGTCCCCCTATCAGAGATGACTCTTTTTGGTACTCCAAATATCCCAAAATATTCACGAAGTACTTTTATAGTTGTTTGGGTCTTAGTATTTTTAACTGGCTTTAAGTATATGTATCGAGTAAATGCGTCAATCAATACCAATATATACACATTTCCCTTACTGCTTCGTATAAAAGGACCAGTGTGGTCAATGTGAATCGTATCGAAAGGATAGGCTATTTTAGGTATAGGGTGTAGGAAACCGGGCTTTTTCCCAGTGGAAGACTTGGAGTAAGCGCATTCTAAACAAGAGTTTACATATTTTTTTATAAAGTGACGCATTTTAGAGAACCAATAGGTTGATTTAATTTTTTCTAGAGTTTTTTCGAAAGCAAAATGACCAATATCGTCATGATTTTGTTTTACAACTTGCCAGCGAACACCCTTTGGTACCACCCAACGATCGCCATCCGGCGTTACACGAAATAATTTGTCGTTTTTTAGTTTAAAGTTCGACTTTAGGTCAACTACATCATTAAGCGTAGGGTCTTTAAGAATTCCTATTATTCTTTGTATTTCTTCGTCTGAACTTTGGACAGTAGCTAACCAATTTGATTCCGAGACTGCAAACACATAAACACTTTCTGAATTAGGGACTGGATTGCGACTTAGTGCGTCGACGTGGGTCATAGATGTGCCAGGCCTATATTCAATCGAGAAATTGTATTCCTGCATTTGCTCCCACCATCGCGCAACTCGGGGTAGCATATCCCTTTTCTGGAACGTTGCTTTAAGAGAATTGCAGTCCGTGACTATTTTGAATGATATACCAACAAGATAAACACGGAATTTTTGCAGGGAGGAGACTACTGCCAACGTTTCTAAATCATAAGATGAATAATTTTGCTCTTCAGGACTTGTTTGCTTGCTAAAGTAAGCAACTGGTTTGAGAACATGATTTTCATCCTGTGGCAAGTCCCTTAGGGGGACGCCAACAGATAGGTAGGTAGGGTTCGATTAAATGAAACAATGGAAATTAGTCCAATGAAACATTTAATTGCCTAAAATTCTGTGGCCGCCTCACGTCCAGATTTCACAGGGGGTACAGTTTTTAACAGGGGGAACACTGGCCTGAACTAAGGTAGAAGTAGCAGCTTCAGTTTTCGCTTCGGTCTGGTCCAGCTCCCAGGATGTCAGCGGGAGTAGGTAGTCCAGGCAGGCAGTACAGGAGGTAGGTCCCTCAGCGTTCCACAGCTAGTTATCAAGCTGCATAGGTAGATGCAAGGTAGGCGTAAATGTAGACGTAAATCCTGGAAGGCCAGAAACAAAAAGGCTAAAGCGTTTGCTGCGCAACTGTGTAGGTAGGTTTGAATCTAGGTTACAGTGTCCCTGACAAACAATAAAAAGGAAGCAGCGCTAGCATGGATAGGAAAGATAGAAAGCTAGAACACCTTACAATGGAGAATCAGATAGATAATACATGGGAACTTACCCTAGCGGGATTCCACGTGATATTAAACTAGATACAAAATTCGAAGCAAGTGACGCAGCCGTCACCTGTGAAGTCTCAAAGCGCACTGGCCGTGGAGAATTCTCGAACTGAACGACTGGGCGTTGGCCGCCGCGCCGGCGCAGCTCGCAAACCCGTTAGATTTGTTAGGGATGCGTAGGTGCGGGAACCATCATCATTAATACGTACTTGTAGATTCCGTACAATAATATTTATTAAGTATTTAGATTTTTAGGTTTTATTAGTTTAATAGGTTATATTTAATTATGTTTTAGAATAAGTTGTAAATATTATTTTAATTTAAGTGTAATTAAGTTTTATTAAAGGTTTTCTAACTATACTTATATTTATTTATGTAACTTGCAAGTGCAACGTTACAGTACCCCGCCAAAAAACGAAGGATTTTGCATACTAGACTGCAAAATCCGACTACTACCTATTATTTCATACTAAACTTATCATTACTCACAGACTACATTCTATACTTCGCGCATCATACCATCTTCTTTCATAACATCATCAAATCTTACTATTAATGACTTGAGATCCTTACAAACAGAGTATAATTAGTAAATTTTAAGTTATACTCAAACAATAAGTTAGGTGTACTAAAATACTTATGTTTCTTTAGTACACTACAGTTTAGGTAATAGTTTTAATCTAATTTTAAGGCTAGTATATAGGTTTTATTTTATTCTTTATAGTTAATAAGTTTCATATCTTTGATATGCCAGGAACCTAGTAGTTTTCCAGACATATCTGCTAATTCATAGACCAGAGGAGACTTTTTATCAATGATTTTACATTTTATGAATTTAGGAGCTAATTTTTTATTAAAATACTTGTCTTTATCACTTTGATAAAAAGTCCTTTTCCAGATAACGTCACCAATATTAAATTCAGCAGGTCTTCTGCGTAAATTATATTGTTGACAATTCCTACTATGAGCCTGTAGTAGTAGTGATTGTACTTTATTAAAGATACTAGAAAGCACACCAATATTCTCAGCGTAGGAATCTCGAGGTTGAAAGATGACGTCGTTATCGTTCTCAGTATCGATATAATGTGAACCACAAGTAACTAATTCACGCCCGTACACTAGAAAGGAAGGAGTGTAGCCTGTTACCTCGTTTACAGAACTATTCACAGCGAATTGGATTTTTGGTACAAGTTGATCCCAAATACGTTGATCGTTAGAAATAAATGTGGAGATAGCAGTCATAACAGTCTTATTGTAGCGTTCAACTGTATTAACATGAGGTGAATACTTAGGAGTGAAGTGTAATTTAGGTACTTTATATTTTTCGAACATCTGTTTTAACGTAGCACTTATAAATTGTTTACCGTTATCAAGTATTACAGTAGAAGGAATGCCATGTATTAGAAATACTTGTTCTTCTAAGATCTTAGTAACAATTTCTGCAGTCGCGCGCTTGATTGGAAATAATAAGCAATACTTACTAAAACAACAAGTCACGACTAAGATGTAGCAGTTTAGTTTTCTAGTAGGCGGTAGAGGTCCTACTAAATCTATGCTTATAGTTTGAAAAGGTCTCGAACAGTGTTTGGGCCGACCCATTTCACCTAAGGCAGCGTGGTTTTGGTGTTTATGTGATATACAGGTATCACAGGATGTTACAGCTGTTACTACGTTAGCGTGCATACCAGGCCAGTAGTACCTAAGACTGATGCGCTTATAAGTTTTAAAAATACCAAAATGACCAGCGGTTGGTTCAGAATGGTTTTCAGATATAATTTTTGTTCTATATTCTGCAGGAACAACTTCTTTCCACTCGAACTCTTTATTTAGAGGATGATGAGTTTTCATGAAGCGAAATAAACGATTATTCTTGACTAAGTAGTTTGGAAAAGAGGTAGGAGAATTTTGAGAACCATTGTATATGTTTAGATACCATTGATCATTTGTAGTTAATGTAGTGTTTAGATTATTATCAATGGCTGAAATTTGGCAAACGCGAGACAAAGCATCCGGTATAATATTATCAACACCTCGACGGTGTTTCATTTCAAAGTTAAATGCAGATAGACGAACACCCCATCTAGCTAAGCGTCCAGTAGGGTTATTTAGATTAAGAAACCACTTGAGTGCTGAATGGTCTGTATAGACAGTAAACTTAGTACCATTATCGAGATAGCATCTCCAGTGTTCCAAAGCCACCAAGACAGCAAGAGCCTCTCTCTCAGTGATGCTATAGTTTTTCTCTGGACCTGTCAAGGTTCTACTAGTGTAGGCGATAGGATGTTCAACTCCGTCAATAGTCTGCGTTAGTAATCCTCCAACACCATAGTCACTAGCGTCAGTGTGTACTTCGAACGGTAGGTCAAAGTTAGGGCATGATAGGATTGGGGCAGATACAAGAAGTTCTTTGAGTTTAGTGAAAGACTCCTCAGCTTCAGTAGTCCAAAGAAAAGGATTAGATTTTTTATTAGTAGAAGTTAGCTTATTCAAAGGACCAGCAATAGAGCTAAATTTAGGGACAAATTTACGGTACCAAGAAGCAATTCCTAGAAATCTTTTTACTTCTTTTTTATTTGTAGGAGTAGGGTAATTTAAAATGGTGTCAATTTTATTAGGATCGACGTGAAGACCTTTAGAATCAACAACATAGCCTAGATATTTAAGTTCCGTACGGAAAAATACGGATTTTTCGTAGTTAATAGTCAGATTAGCCATTGTTAGTTTCTTAATTACTTTTAAAAGCAGGGACATGTGATTTTCGAATTGAGCCGAGCATATGACGATATCATCGATGTATACAAAGACTGAGTTTTCAAATTCAGGCCCATAGAAAAGAGTATCAACAAGTCTTTGTTGAGTAGCGGGAGAATTTGTCAATCCGAAGGGCATAGTCACAAATCTAAAGGTGCCACGATGAGGAATATAGAATGCAGTTTTATTCCGATCATTCTCAGAAATAGGCACTTGCCAGTAGGCCTTAGATAGGTCTATGCTACTTAGGTATTTAGCATTTTTTAGGTTATCTAGAATTTCTGAAATATAAGGTAATTTATATGCGTCTTTTTTCGTAACAGAATTTAGCTTACGACTGTCTAGACAGAATCTGAGCTTGCCATCCTTCTTAGGAGTTAATAATACAGGTGAAGACCATGGACTCTCACATTCCTCAACGACACCCAGCGACAGCATCTCGTCTAGTTGTTCAGATAAGATACGTTGTTTTTCAGGCGAAACGCGATAGTATCTTTGCCGAATAGGTAAGGCATCGCCAGTATCAATAGTATGTGATACTAAGTTAGTTCTACCTAAACCACGTTTTTCAGTTGAGATATTTTTAAACTGTTCTATAATGTTATCAGCAGTAACTCGCTGACATTCAGTTAGTTCATTATAGGACTGTAGTATACTTTTAGCATCAGTTACAGTAGTCACATCACCATCATAACTAGTAGCATCGTGCAGAGATATAGAATTTGAAAATTTAGGAAATAGATTAAATTTTGTCCAAAAATCAATGCCTAGAATTAAATTTGATTTAACAGTCGGAACAACGTATGCTTTTAGTAAGTGAAATTGGTTTTCAAAAGTAACTGGAAGATTAATGTATCCTATAGAAACCATACTTTGTCCACCAGCAGCAGTAAAAGTTCTCACAACATCGTTATTAATGACTGTATGACCTAGTGAAATTAAATTTAGATGAGCATTATTACCTAGAATAGTTACTGTAGAACCAGAATCGAGTAAACCGCAGAGGTTTTTGTCGCCTACTTGGATAGCCGCGTAAGGACGAACATCATCAATAGGTTTTTTATCGAAGATTGTTGTAATGAAATAACTAGAAAAGAAAATTTTAATAGTTGAAAGCCAGGCTTTCCAATCCTTTTCATCAAAATTTTTAGTTTTAGTAGAATCAGTAGTTTTAGTTAAGTTTTTTACCTCATTTATATTACAGCAATCTTCAGTAGCTAGTTTTTTTGAATTAGATTGAGATTTACATTTAGGACATTCAGGGTAAGTGACATTCATTGTTCCACATTTAAAGCAAATGGGGAACCTATCAGCTTTACATTGCTTCAAAGAGTGTTCAGAGTTACGGCAGCGAGGGCAGAAAACATTTTTAGTATTAGAATTAGAAGAAGCAATAGCAGCTACACCTGAATAATTAGTATTATTTGTTGGTTGATTTTTATAGTTATATTTCTTGTTGTAAAAATTACTATTAGATTTATTAGAATTGTAACTATTGTATCTATTTTGATTATATGTATTAGATCTGCTAGTACTAGGTTCAGACGTTTTTGAAAATGCTAGATCAGGAGCTAACGTATCAGTAGACACTCTAGGAGGTTCTTTAAATTGAGAAGTCAAAGACTGAATTTTTTCAAAGTTCTTACAAATGGTTCTTAAATTATCGATAGAATTGATAGTTGAATAATTAGAAGCTAGTACGCTAGAGTAACACGGTCTAATATTGTGCATTAAGATGTCTAATTTCTCTTGTTCAGAAATCTTTTTAGTTAGCCTGGAAAATAATTCAGACATTTTAGCAAAATATATAGTAATATTTTCAGAATCACCCTGTGTTCTGTTTCGTATCTCAGACAATAGCCGGTAGTCGAAATCAAAATGACTAAAATCCTCAATCAGTAAAGAAATTAACTCATCCCAAGTAGTAACACTGTCTTTAATACTACGAAACCAATGTAACGCATCGTCCGTGAATATTTCCGTAGCATAGTTCATTAATTTAGAAGGCGATATGTTTCTAGCAGTACTACACTCGTTCACTCTCTGGACAAATGCATGTACACACGTTTTGCCGTTAAATTTTATTTTTTGTATATCATTTAAATGCGAGCGGTCACAATGTATCGTTACGTTTTGTACAGAGTCTAGCGACGACGATGTCTGTTCAACGTCTACAACAGGCTCACAGCTAGGAATCGGATTAGCCGATTTATTAATAGTAAAAATTTTATTAATCAAGTTCGTAACATTTTTCGACAAAGCCCTCACTCTTTCTAAATGTTTAGAGTCCGTGCAATCTATTCTTTTTAGACGGTGATATAGATGATTACCCAACGCTCTAGTGCGTTCAAAGAGATTTGAATCGTACTTCTCCTCTAACGATTTAACTCGCGATGTAAATTCACTTAAGGAAGTGCTAACGCCAGAAATATCAATATCCGGATCGATTCCAGATTCACAAATATCAGAAGTAGGTATAAGCGGTGTTAATTTATTTATTTGTTTACGTAATCCAAGTACGGTTGATGCAGGTTCCTCGCCTCTAATGAGTACTTCGTAGGTTAATTCGTTTTTGTTTAGCAAAAAGAATTTAATAGTATGAGTTCCCATGATTAACTAGACGATTTACTTAAGTAGTTAATGAATATAATGAGAAATGAATGATTGGTGTTCTTTACAAGATGAGAAAATAAGCTTATCTACGATTAGGTGATGGTCAAAGCAAATAAAATTAAAATTGAAATGTTTTTTTTTTTTTTTTTTTTTTTTTTGAATGAATGAAAATGAAATGAAAACGAAAAGATGAAAGAAACGAAAAGGTATGAAATGAATGAATTTAGGTATGCGAACTGTTACGTATAACAAACAATAGATTTAATTTTACAATTTAGTTTTAGCATATATTAATTATTATCAGTAGGTAGGTACTAATAATAACGGTTTAGAATATTCAAATAGTTACTATATAACAAAATTACTCAATCATTAACACAATTAGTAGGAAGATACTAATACGTAGCAGTTAACAATGATAGGTAATGAAAAATGAGAAAAGAAAAAATCAGGGTAAGCGGTCACATAAAAAAATAAAATAAGATAGTACGTACCAGTTCGCTATTCTGCAATGTCACCTTCACGTTCACAGTACAATATGTAGGTAGATAGATGATTGTACTAGCTGCTGACTTCTGGAATAATCTAGACGTGAATAGGCCACTAGAAACACACGTAAAGAGCGCCACTGTGGCAAGTCCCTTAGGGGGACGCCAACAGATAGGTAGGTAGGGTTCGATTAAATGAAACAATGGAAATTAGTCCAATGAAACATTTAATTGCCTAAAATTCTGTGGCCGCCTCACGTCCAGATTTCACAGGGGGTACAGTTTTTAACAGGGGGAACACTGGCCTGAACTAAGGTAGAAGTAGCAGCTTCAGTTTTCGCTTCGGTCTGGTCCAGCTCCCAGGATGTCAGCGGGAGTAGGTAGTCCAGGCAGGCAGTACAGGAGGTAGGTCCCTCAGCGTTCCACAGCTAGTTATCAAGCTGCATAGGTAGATGCAAGGTAGGCGTAAATGTAGACGTAAATCCTGGAAGGCCAGAAACAAAAAGGCTAAAGCGTTTGCTGCGCAACTGTGTAGGTAGGTTTGAATCTAGGTTACAGTGTCCCTGACAAACAATAAAAAGGAAGCAGCGCTAGCATGGATAGGAAAGATAGAAAGCTAGAACACCTTACAATGGAGAATCAGATAGATAATACATGGGAACTTACCCTAGCGGGATTCCACGTGATATTAAACTAGATACAAAATTCGAAGCAAGTGACGCAGCCGTCACCTGTGAAGTCTCAAAGCGCACTGGCCGTGGAGAATTCTCGAACTGAACGACTGGGCGTTGGCCGCCGCGCCGGCGCAGCTCGCAAACCCGTTAGATTTGTTAGGGATGCGTAGGTGCGGGAACCATCATCATTAATACGTACTTGTAGATTCCGTACAATAATATTTATTAAGTATTTAGATTTTTAGGTTTTATTAGTTTAATAGGTTATATTTAATTATGTTTTAGAATAAGTTGTAAATATTATTTTAATTTAAGTGTAATTAAGTTTTATTAAAGGTTTTCTAACTATACTTATATTTATTTATGTAACTTGCAAGTGCAACGTTACAATCCCTCTGTAAAATTATTCCAGCGACCCCATATTTACAAGCATCGGTATGTAATTCCGTCTCAGCCCCTGGACTATAAAGCGCTAATATGGGTTTCTGTGACAATGCTTTTTGTAAGTTCCTAAAAGCTTGCTCTTGATCGGGTCCCCACACCCACGCCACATCCTTCTTTAGTAAATGCGTCAGTGGCTTAGCTATGATTGAGAATTTGGGAACAAACCGCCGGAAAAAACTAGCCAGTCCCAAAAATTGCCGAATGTTGTGTTGATTTTGAGGTGTGGGGAACCGCTCAACTGCTTCAATTTTCTTGGAACCAGGACGGATACCATTCTCAGAAACTTCGAATCCTAAGTATTCTACAGTTCGTTTAAAAAAAAAAACATTTAGACGGATTCAATGAAAGCCCTGCATCTTTAAATAATCTTAATACGTATTCCAACCTTAACAAACCTTCGGAAATAGATTTTGATGGAATGATTACATCATCAAGATACACCAATGCCTCCCCATGACAAGCAGTTCCCAAGACCTGGTGCATTATACGTTGAAATGTTGCTGGTGCATTTGAGAGTCCAAATGGCATCCGATTAAATTCATAGTGCCCATCGGGTGTTACAAAGGCGGTTTTGTATTTATCTTCATCGCAGATAGGCACCTGGTAATAACCGGACGCCAGGTCCAGGGTTGTATAAAACTTATTTCCAGCGAGAATATCCAACTGGTCGTCAATCAGAGGCATTGGGTAACTTTCTCTTACGGTTTTTTTATTTAAGGCTCTGTAATCTATACAAAGGCGCATTTCGCCAGTTTTTTTTCTGACAAGCACAATGGGACTTGCGTAAGGTGAAGTAGATGGACGGATTATATCATTCTTTAATAATTCTGAAACCATCTCTCTTACTTTTTCTTTTTCTTTTATCGCGAGCCTATAAGGGCGATATACCACAGGCTGATCGTCTTGTAAATTTATTTTCATACTACCAGCTGAGGTCTTTCCTAGCTCAGATAGGTCAAATGCAAAGCACTCCCTATATTCATTTAACAAGGAAATCAGTTTTTGTTTGTTATCATAAGGAAGATCGTTATCAATATTTAAATCTGACCCCGATATCGGTTGTGGTTCATAAGCCGGGCTCCTTGTAATGTTAAGTACTTGTTTTGTCATTTCTTCGTGAGCTATACGGCCCCGGGCAATCAATAAACCCTTTTGAAATTTAAGTTTATGCAAAGGTGAACAGCTGACAACTATCTTCCCATGACCATTTTGGATGTAATATAAACCGGATGATATAAAATATCTTATGTCACCACTGTAACGCAAGCTACCCTCTATAAATATCACTCCGTCAAAGCTAGGGTCATCACAAATAACATCTACGATGCCTAAACCAGAGACCTCGACTTCACCTTTACAAAAGAGTTTGACCTTATAGACGGGGTTTATAAATGGTTCAATACTGGATATTTCTAAGGAATGACTAGTCTTTTTAATTATTATATGAGATTGTTCTGTGAACGTTTGGCCGATCATAAGAGGAACATGCATGGCATTATCAGGAACTATAATAAGATCCAAATCGGCAGAAACGCCATCTATTGTTACGTGAGCGTTATACCTACCGATGGCTCTAACTACTGAGTTACCGAACCCTCTAAGGACTGGCAAATTGGTTGTAACAAACTGGATACCAATCTTTTGGAACTCAGAATATTTAATCATGGAGCACTCGCTGCCAAAGTCAATGAACGCTCGCAAAGTCTTTCCATTAACTGTAACCTGTTTAAAATATTTTTCATTCGGGTCTGAGCTAGCAGAAATCTCTAACTCGAGGTTTGATTCGTTACTGACAACTCGTAAAACAGTTTTGTCAGGTGTTGGAATTTTTGAAAAACACTGCTCTGTCTCATGCCCGATTTTACTACACTTGCCACATTTTTTTAACGGAAATTTACATTGTGCAAGCAAATGACCTTCCTTTTTACAGTTTAAACAATGGGATGGCTTGGAAAAATTTCGTGAATTTGTATTAGTTGGTGTATTCTTACCGACTTTGCGTTCGTTCATAGGCTTAGCATTGCGGACATTACGTAAGTAAGACAACAGCTTGTCAGGGTCATCAAATTTGACGGCTTCGGCCCCTAACCTCACGGACCTATCGTCAATCCCATGTAGGATACATTCAACAGCCCGAGAGCCTACTATTCCGCATCTATTTATTAAACCAATTTTATCATAATAATACTCTTCTAAAGAATCTGCGTATCGCGCCCGTTTAGCAAGCATCTCGCTAAGCATTTGTCCATAATTTTCCTCAGATGGAAAAGCGGAAAGAAGTTTCTTTTGCCATTCATCCCAGGAGTAAAGAACAGACGGCAAGCCTTCATACCATCTTTGGGATACACCACGTAATTTAGGCAATGCATAATGTATAATTTGTTTTTCAGTCCAATTATAGATACTGGCGCACTCGTTCACCTTGTGCAACCACATGCTCATCGTCTGTTCCTTCCTCCCCGGATCAAATTCAGGGACCGTATTTTGCATTGACCCTAACTTGTCCAACGAATCTGTCTGGTTCATAGTTTTTAAAATCTTTACAATTTGAGCAATATTATCAAAACTATAAGAAAGATTCATTGACTTACTGTTATCCTGGGGTGATTCCATTTGATTTTCATCACCGTGCCGGCTATGTGACTGGTCAATACTCGACGCTGGTTTCCCACAGTGATTCTGGCTGCGAGACTGATCTTCGCGCGCATGGTGCAATTGCTCTTCATGCCCACTGCATGATCGTTTATCGCATCGACCACGCGACTGTACATCGCGACAACCGCGCGAATGTTCGTCACGTCCACTGCGCGATCGTCCATTGTGCCTACTGCGCGATCGTTCATCGCGCCTACTGCGCGATCGCCTTATGCGCCTGCTGCGCGATCGCTCATTACGCCGCCCACGCGACTGTACATCGCGCCGTTTCCTCGAGTGTTCGAGGCGCCTACTGCGCGACCGTTCATCGCGCCGGCTACGTGACCGTCCATCGCGCTTGCTGCGTGACCGTCTACCGTGCTGGTTACCAGATCTCTCATGATGATTGTGGTCTTCACAATGGCTAGTTGTCCGCGCCGGGAATATCGGACTCTTGGCTATTGAGCACCGATTGACCGGGCTTCGTGATCTGCGGTGTATCGGACTGCGAGACTCGTTTCGACTAGTCCGGGATGTAGGTCGTCTTGAGACAGACCGTGGTATCTTTGGGATCTCATGATCCATTTATCTAAAATATAAAACAATAATTTACGCAGATTGAAGCCCAAAAATCATTAAATTATTTTAAACATTAAGAATTCAATTTTACTGATTAAGAGTTATTAGTTTTAATAAAAACAAAATATTAAGGAGGAGAGAAAGAAAAAAAAATGTCTTACGAAAAACATTGATTCATTATCCCACTTCTGATATGTTGGACAGTCGAGTTTAAGAAAATAAAAATCGCTTATAATGGGACATACATTTATTTGCATCAAAAGAATTCTAAATAGGTATTTCAATAATTTAATAAATGCGGTAAATACACAAATATATATTATAATCAACACTATTATTCTAAAATAATATAAGAAATATATTTATTAGGTACTCACATGTTTTAACAACTCTTTCCACTGAATAAATCACAACTTTTATAATGTGGCTTGTAGCCTTGCCGTGTTTTCACTTCAACGATCAACGTACGACTCACCCGCTTCCTTGTGCAACAGCCGTATTTATACCCCCGGCAAAACAATATAAAGGTGGGGATGGTGTCGGAAAAAGAACACGTGCGGATGGTGTCATGCGCACGTGTTACTCATTATTTTTGCACAAGCAAGCTTTAATATACATTTGAGACATATAATTACACTATTTATTTAAGAAAGCTGACAATAATAATAATAATAGATGACATTAGTGGATTTTGTCTAGGTCTGAGTTTGTTATGATGGGAATGGGAGGTGAAGTGTCGTTCTTGCGAACATAGATACAACAGTTTTTTGTCCAGGTGTATTTATATCCGGCTTCAGCGGCTTTAACCTTGCATGATTTTAATAACATTTTATTATGTTGAGTAAGATGTTCATTTATATAAACTTTATTTACTTCTACTCCCAATCCCATATCCTTTACAGTAGTTCCCTTATATTTCTTTGAGGATGCTACAAACGCATCCTTAGTAGTGCGGAGTCTAAAGCGGGCAATGATGGGTCGCGATGAGGTGCTGCTGCTGCTGCTGGCACGACGGGGTTGGATGCGGTGAGCAAACTCCACGTCACTGGCATTGAGGTTGGTACCGATATGTTCGCCAATTTTCATCACGATGTCGGTGGTTTGTTCATTTTTCGTCTCCGGGACCCCAACTATTTCTACGTTTTGCAGCCTTGCCCACTGTTGGTGACGTGCTTGTTCCAGTTCGAGATGGTTCAAACGAGACTCACACTTAGATAACTCTTGACGCATATTAGCATTTTCCTCTTTAAGTAACTTTGTTTCTGCATTATTAGTTTTAAGCTGTTTCAAGACATCATCATACTGTGCACTTACAAATTTCAGGGATGATTCTAAGTTAGTAACTTGCTCCTTAATGTTTCCAAATTCTGTTATGAGTATCTCGCGAACCATTGAGACAAGATCCTGCTGGATGGTGGCAGGTAACTCTGTGGGCAATTTAGCAACGAAGTTCTTCGACGTATTGGTAGCATTAGACGTTTTCCTCATAGTGACATTATCCTGTTCTTCTTCTGTGGTACAGTCATCGTGTCGCCTAACTGGAGTGTTTGTGTTGTCAGCTTTGGGCTTTTTGAGTTACACGATGGACAGATCCAGTTTGATGCGTGTTTTTTGAAGTCAGCAGTTAAGTTCACGCAAAAGTAATGGAATTGTTTTGCACATGATTTCCGTGAACAGGTAATCTTTTCTCCAGTTTTGAGGTTATCGTTACATGCATAACAGTTAGTCATTTTAGTTTTTCCTGGCGGTTTTTTTTTTTTCGTTAATGTGTAGGTACCTCTACTTTTATGCTGTTCGTGAGATTGCGAGCAGTTTCGTCAGGCGCCGAGTAGTTCGTCGACTCGGTGACAGTGATGGATAATCGTGGTCGTCTCCTTCACTCGAGGGGGTGCGGGGCACCGAACACACAGGGTAATACACAATTTAGATATTTAGCTTCAACCAAATACAGTGCTTAATGTTGAGTTCGGAAAGGGTAGATTCGCTTGAACTTTTAAGAGAGCGCACTGTAAGAACGAGCAACACGTCTGCCTCGGACAACAACTAGAGGGGTATCTGCGGGGGTATATTTAAACTATTTATGAGACAGGTATTTATGCATTGTGGATTTGAACCTAACTAATGAATCCAGATGAATGTCCACCAAATCACTGCAACCATTCAGTTATCTACAGAATCTGGCTACCGGAGAGTTAAAACCTAGTTGGGACAATCAAGGTCATTTCGAATGTTATGAGCGCAGTCTACTCGACTCGTGCTCTGGGTTGGTATTCTCTACTATTTTATACGTAAACTTCAATTTATTAACTCGATTTGTTATAATACTAATATTTTTTTTTAATATACAAATGACCAAAAAAAATTTTTTTTATGAATGATTAATACCTTACTATTGGAAACGCAGCCCACTTAATGTACTAAGTGGGCTGCGTTTCTAAGTCGAATAAAAAGTCACGATGTATAAATGCCGTAATTTTTTAAGGGATTTCTTATCCGGCATCATAATCATCATCATCAGCCTATAACTCCACTCCAACTCCTATAGTCCCACTGCTGAGCACAGGCCTCCTTTCACAAGTTAGAGTAAAAGGGAATGGGCAGGTACTCTACCACGCGTGCTCACTGCGGATCGGTGGACGTAGGCCTACCTACTGTTGGTGTTTTTAAGACTCCAATGCGGCATGTTTTTTTAAATTTATAAATTGACTTCTCGTATCAAACAAAAAGTTTAAAAAAACTTTGTAGTTTTAAAATAATCCTGCCAATTTCATACAGCATTCACGGATTCAATTTTAGTCCATTTTCAGTTATACTAGACGCTAAACCAGATTTATCTGTGTAACCCTGTTTAAACCGATCTCCAACTATTCGGAAAGCCACCGCTTTCGATCGCGTTTTCGATTGCAGCATTCCTACGTCCAACGTTTGTAACTATTGGCGTTTTGGTGATAATAGGACCAAACTTTGTGAAATGTGGGTTACTTTAGCACATAATAGAACAGAAAGCAGTTCAAATTATATACTACTACGTTTATAATCTAGGATAGATTTAAAAACTTTATTATATGGATAAACTTCAAACACTTTTTGAACTACATATTATGTCTTAATAAAAATATGTTTAGAAGAAACAAGTAACAGTATGTAGTATAAGTTTATTTTTAAATGTGTCTGTTGAAATTATTCATAACAAAAAAATGAAACCGCCTTCAAAGTACACTAAAAGGTATGAAATAACTCTTATCTGACACTGTTTTAAAGTCAGCGAAAGGGCATGACGTGTTCTATAGCAAAATATTTCGCTGACTTCAAAACAGTGTCAGATAAGAGTTATTTCATAATTTTAGTGTACTTTGAAGGCGCTTTTTTTTTTTTTTTTAAGTTTTTATTTTTCAATATAGGGTTTCGTATATGTGTTTTCCATACTTCCCAAGATTTGTCACTAACCGAGGACGTGCATAATCTATCTATACATATAAAATGCTTTGTCCTGAATGACTGAATGACAATCAACGCACAGCCTAAACCGCTGATCGTACAGACCTGAAACTTGGAGGGTGTGTTCTTTGTATGACGTAGGCATCCGATAAGAAAGGATTTTTCGAAATTCTACCCCTAAGGGGGTGAAAAACGGGGGCAAAGTTTGTATGGGACAACGTGATTCCTTGGTCCGATCTACTTCAAATTTTGCATACACATTCCTTAACAGAATTGATGGAAGACGTGTTTCATATTTTATTGAAACTCATCGCCTAACGGGGTCAAAAAGGGGTAGAAAGTTATTTTAGGGGTGATTTGCATCGAAGTTGATATCAATACTCCTTAGGACTTTTGTTTTAAATTACATTTTATTTTGACACATGTTTGAAAACTCAATCTGATTTTCACAGATTACAAAATAAGGCCGATGGAGCGCCCGAAACACGGGAGTGAGGCCAAAAAAGCAAATACAAATTGTAAAACACATACCTGGCCCCTATTTGACCAAGCTGATAGATGACAGGTGATATGTGACAATTTACAGGTGACAGATTCTAGGCGACAATTCTACAAATTCGCATTAGATTACTAAAGAAATGCGAAAAGTTGTCAAAAAAATCGTTTCTTAAACATTTATTGTTTGATATAATGTTTAGATTTATCTACAATTGTAGTTTTACAATGACAGGCATGACAGGCAACTTTTTATGTTATGATACAATGTTATTTTTTACAACTCTACATATTTGTAGATTTGTCGGAAATAATTTACATGAGGTAAGAGCTGTGTCGGCTTCCTCTACTACAATTGTGTTTTTGTTGTGATCATTACAAGTTGGCTCTTCGCGAAAGCAGTAAATAGGTAGGTAGTGGTAGCGATAATAGATTCAATGAGTTCTCAAACTATAAAGAACGAACTTTTAAAGAAAATCAGATTACCTAGCGAATCTTTTTAATTAATTTATCTTTTTGGTTATCTATGATAAATATGATAATTATTATATTTAATTTGAAACGCTTATAGTAAATGTCATGTAATTATTTATGTATTTATTTAATTGTGTAATTTAATTCAAATTAAAAATATGTTCGAGAATAGCCCGTAAAAATAAAATAAAAACAACAAAACATCTATGTAGCAGAAAAAAATATATAAGTATGTGTGGAAATTAGTGGTGATCTTATGGCCGATCCTTATAATTTACGGACCGTTATCAGTTAAAATTAAGACTCTTATATATTTACTAAAAATTAAGCAAAGACCTCAAAGCTTTGCATATGAGACCCTCCCATATGGAAGTAGCTATCACAGGTAAAAATAGCTCAAGAAACGATCTATTTGCCCAGTTTGGCAATAAGCGAAACGGCCAAGCCACAAATTTTGACTACGGTGTGTAGAGGTTGTGAAGTTAGGGCTTATATAGTAAGTGCATGTAGTTATAAGCTTGGCTCTACATGAGATCTGATAACTTTTTGACAGTACGAGCCATATGTCTTGGCGGCAACATTTTACATGAAAATGTTTTTGGTGGGATTTCACTTATTTTTTTTTTGTTTGAAATTTCCAAGTTTTATAATTTTTTTGTTGTTTGTGTACTAATACAAGCTTAAATACCAAATTTCAGCTTTCTAGGACTTCAGGAAGTACCCTATGAGTTTTGATGATCATCAGTGAGTCAGTGACGAAATCGGGGTTTTTTAGATATCAATAAAATCTAAAGTATAAGAGCTATGTTATTGAAACTTAATATGCTTAATAAGTTCACTATTGACATCATGTTCCGAGAATTTTATTTATCTGGTATAATCCAAATCCAAGTTATGAGGGTTCAAAAAAACGACGAAGCGCTTCGAGAAAAGGTAGGTAGTTCCCTTTCGCTTCGCTTGGCTGTCTTGGCGGGGGGCACTCCCGTGCCCCCAGATTATCGTGGCATATCTGCAATTGCCATATTTTCATGACATTTGTCGCACCTGTCCGTCTGGTGAAATAGGGGCCTGGTATTCACTTTTGAATTTGTATTTGCTTTGTTTATAAAACATTATATAATAATATACATATAATTTATTTAACGAAAATACCTTTCGTTTAAATAAACTTTGTGGTTTTTTGGCCTCACTCCCGTGTTTCGCGCGCTCTATCTGCCATTTGTTCTGTAATCTGAGCAGATTTTATTCAAAGACTTGGTGCAATGCAATACTCTTTAAAATTGGAATGTCAAATATAAAAGAATATTTAAATCGGATTAGAATTCGAAATATATTTTTTTTTGTTCTTGAATATTTGAATGAAAAACTTATCTTAGGCGCCGATCCCATAGAGAGAGTTCTAGACTTGAACGATAATCGTTCAAGGTTCTAGAGTTCTGCGTTCAGAATTCTGCATTGCGTGTTGACTATTGTGCACACAGCAAGCAGTCTAGAGTTCTAGAGTTCTGCAATATTCGCTACTGTAGCCTTAGCACGAACCACTTTCGTATCGCCTTCGTAGCGTCATCGTATCGAGTAGATGTCATTTTTGACAGAAGTTCTATCGTCTACTCGAAACCCAGCTTGCGAGCTACGTTAAATTCGTCTAGAAATTTTGAATCATATATTTTTGATTTTATTGGTACACAATATTAAAATATTTATTTCCAATAACATAAACTAAATGAAATAATCATCATATCTTATATTATTAGCAAACGATATAAGATAGGTATTACATCATCATTCCCATGTAAATGTTTTCTTTTTCACCATTGAAATGTGATGAATGTGGAAATATTTTTGAACGTACAGCAAAGAGTTCACGTGTTTAAAGGTTTGAATTTAGAACATAACAAGATGAAGAGGATGAGTCTTATGACTCCGTTAGAAATAAACTCGACGATTTTTATTTCTAGATTTGTGTTTTAGCAGTTTTAGGGGATTTCATATAAAGAGTGGGTCAACTTGAACTATCGACATCCCCTAACATTTATACACTTATTATAATTAAGTATATATAGGATGTTTCAGAATCAATGGGTTCGATTCAATTATATTATTTTAACTAAATGATTCACCATATTTAGTTATAAGATTATAAATAAAGAAATACAAAGTAAAAATCTTAATGCTTCAAAAAAATAACACATTCGAAATATTGCAAATACCTACCTAAGATGCGACGAGTTCACGTAACGCTCTCACTGAAAAAATTACGGTGACAAAGTCTACGTTAGCTGGCTTGCGAGTAGACGATACCATACGTCAGAATTAGTTCCAATTTCAAATTATATACCAAACCACGTTTACGTAGTGTGACGTGAGGTTAACATAGTTGTTCATGCTACCGATTTCAACGTTTGGCAGCATTCGAATGACACATTCCCATACAAATTTGAGTTAACTTTCTCGATACGAATACGTTACGCTTGCGATAGATTTTCGTGCTAAGGCCTCTGATCACAAATCATACACTTTTTTTACTTTCAAAGGCGCCACATAGCTTACAGTCAACGCGGAATGTAGAACTCGGAACTCGGGACTCTAGAACTCTTCTCTGTGGGATCGGCGCCTGCCTTGATTTTCATTTGAAAATTCCTTGGAGATCTCTTAGATTACCTACTTAGCGAATATTTTCGATTGCTGTACAGTTTGTTTGGAAGTTCATTTTCACTATTTCATTAGAATATTTTGAGTGTAGTTAATTTAATTTCTTCTTAGTCTGTGCATTGCACCAAGCTTTTATGTAAGTTCAACTTTTTTTTTTTTATAAAATCGAATTGTTTTTAAACATTTTTGTCTGTCTGTTCAGGTTCATAGCTGATTTTATAAGGAGTAACTTAGCTACTTTTATATTTGAAAAAAACTTAGTGTTCCGCGGAAAAAAAAAACAAACCGTCGCGGGTGAAACCGCGGGGGTCTGCTAGTCATTGATAAAATTTCAACAATATTGAATGCTGTTTTCCCTTGGTGGTAACTTCAGTAAATTTGACCTTCATAAGTGCCCTTCTGGGGCCTAAATTGAATAAATGGCTTTGACTTTGACTTTGACTTTGACTTTGACCTTGAGGAATTCCATCATATTCTTCAATTTCTAAGTTCAGATAACAATAATATTTATACGGGATTACCTTGGGATCTACCTTGATATAGGTACAGTTTAAACGATCTAAATCGCATAAGCCGTTTCGGAGTAATCGGTGAACATAAAAAAAATATACATACACTAGCTTTATAGCCCGCGACTTCGTCCGCGTAGATTATTTCTTTTTTCTAGATATGAATCATTGTAACAATATAGAGCTTTGTTCATGGCTATTGTCCGCCACTACGTGTGATATTGACAAAAGTTCAGGTAGATTAAGAGCTCATATGCGAGGATGCCACATAAAACTGAAACAGTCCTGCCGCAAATCAACTCTAGCAAATTTCAGAGTTTTTCCCTGTGACTACAAACCTTAATTAGTAACTGTTATCTTTTAAATTCAAACGGAAGGTGATTTGGGATCAATGGTATACGCGGCAAGAAGACTGTTTCTCCTCTGGCAGAACCAGTAAATATTTTGGCCTCAATAACATTGCGGCGGAGAGCTGTTACTTGTAGTCTAGGTCCACAGCACAATTTTGGAGGCCTTATCTCTCTTTCCCTCATGTCTGAGGATCGTGGTTAACATCGGGTTTGCTTCTAGAGCGAATGATCTGCCTTCACTGGTTACTGTCTTCTGGTTTCTGTAAAACTTGGAGGACGATTAGTCTTTTACTTGATCGGACCATCTTGTTGGTGAACGACCACATAGTCGCTTTCCTTCCTTGTTCCCAACTATGATCAGATTTCCAAACTTTCATCACCTTTGCGCACCATGTGGCCGAAATACGAAAAAATACGTTGGTGGCATATGGTGGACAATCGTATTTTAATTTTGAGCTGCGATAGGATTGATGCATTGTTGCGTTTAGCGGTCCAAGGTATTTCCAACATCCGTCTCCAGCACCACATCTCGAATGCATCAATCCTTTTTCTTTCTCGGGCCAGTATAGTCCACGCTTCCACACCATACATGAAAATGAGGAATACCAATGCTCGTATTAACCGAATCTTTGTTTTAATACCGATTCCTCTCTTTTTCCTGATGTTGTTTAGGCGAGTCATTTCAATACGCCAATACCATAACCCGAAATAATAAATTTTGAAATTTTCACTCCGAAAATAAAGAACTTCATATACTAAATTTAATCCCCCTTTTCACTCCTTAAGGGTTCAAATTCCAACAACACCGATATTCGTTGCGTTAGTTTATAACTATAAGCTTAAATAATAAATTTAGTGTACTTCCACACACAAATTCATCCCCCTTTTTACCCTTTCGGGATCGGAATTATCAAAAACGTTGAGGCACATATAAATTAATTTTCAATTTTCAACCTAAACACAAAATTTGAAGGTCCTAACTTTGAAACTGATGGACTTTCATATAAACTTGCATCCCCTATTTTACCCCCTTAAAGAAGGAATATCCAAAAATCCTTAGTGGTTGCCTACACCGTGTAATAATATATCAAGTGACGTTTACTTTGAAACTGAATGACTTACATACATGCCATACCTTTTCACCCTGTCGGGGGTGGAATTGTCAAAAAAGCTGAAACATGTATAAATTAATTTTCAATCGTTAGCCTAAATACAAAATTTTAAGATCCTAACTTCAAAACTGACGAACTTTCATACAAACTTTCATCCCCTATTTTACCCCCCGAGGAGTGGAATTTCCAAAAATCCTTCCTTACTGAATACCTACACTGTATAATATTAAATTTAGTGAAGTTTACTTTGAAATTGAAGGACTTGCATACACAACTTCATCCCCCTTTTCCTCCCTTCGGTGGTGGAATAATCACAAACGCTGAGATAACTATACATTAATTTTCAATCGTCAGCCTAAACACAAAATTTGAAGATCCTAACTTCAAAACTGACGGACTTGCATACAAACATTCATCCCTTATTTTACCCTGTTAGGGGTGGAGTTTCCAAAAATCCTTCCTTAATGGATGCCTACACCGCATAATAATACATTTAGTGAAGTTTACTTTGAAATTGAAGGACTTGCATACCCAACTTCATCCCCCTTTTCCTCCCTTCGGTGGTGGAATTATCACAAACGCTGAGATAACTACACATTAATTTTCAATCGTCAGCCTAAACACAAAATTTGAAGATCCTAACTTCAAAACTGACGGACTTGCATACAAACTGTCATCCCCTATTTTACCCTCTTAGGGGTGGAATTTCCAAAAATCCTTCCTTAGTGGATGCCTCCACTGTATAAGGTATCTTTGTGCAAAATTTCAAATCTCTAGGTCCAGCGGTTTGGGCTGTGGGCTGATATATCAACAATCAGTTTATCATTTTATATATTAAGATTCAAACATAGAACCTCCTCCTTTTTTGAAATCGGTTAAAAATGAACAGTAGACAAAACAATTCGAAAAATGTCGCAAAGCCAATTATTAGTGGAGTAAATAATTGAACCATCAGAGGCCAACTCCACACGTCAACCCCGATAATTGGCTAAGTGAGGGGCTCAGTTAGATCTCACTTTAGTCACGCGATCATTTAAACACCTATGGGGTTAATTCCTTCACCATAAATATTGGAATTAAACTTTTTGTTTATTACTTAAACAGAGATTAAGCTGTTGTATTTTTATTTTTGTTGACTGTTTCGGATCTAAGTTATGTTTTGCTTGCGAATAATTTGCCTGGTTTAAATTAGATACCATGGATGTTATAGATTGTACAACGTGTAGTTTTAGATTGGTACATTTAGACTCTCTTTCCTTCTTTAAAATTGAGAGGAAAATTGCAACGCTTATACTAGAGGTAAATATATTTTTATACAGAAAATCGTTCAGTCTAAAAAAATGTTATTAACCATTAGGTATCGGAGCGATTTTTACAAAACGGAAGCGAGCGTTTGTCTTTTTAAAACATTCCTATAAAATAAACAATCTCATATCGCATAATTTATCATTTAAAAGAATTGGAAGGATTATTTATTTTCCATCTGTAAGGCTCTGATGCAATAAACTGAAGAAACTGAAACTTAATAATGTCAATTAATGTGCATAACGTTTGATCAATGCGAAAAAACTTGTGATTCTCATAAATGCTCGTTATAATATAACAACTTTATCTTCAGTATATTATGCCTAGCAAAGGCTTAGTCATGGGTTTTTTACAACAAAGACTTGTATAATGAATAAATTATCGATTCTAATGTGAAATAAATACAAATTAGACCATATAAAACGTAAACGTAATGATTCAGTCGCCCGGAACACCCGCCCTCCAGTAAGCATCTAAAAGTTCATATCGCAATATGATCGGATTAGCTGTGTTCATGATTATTGTTATTATTACGTAAATAACCTGAATACAACAAGGTAGGTAAGTATTTTTTTTATTCAAACTTATGTTATAAAATACTTTTGTACCTTGTTGTTACACGTTTTATCTATATATAAAAGTATCCTATGTGTTATTCTATCTGTGAGCCAAATTTCATTGAAACACGTTTAGTAGTTTTTGTAGTACCTAACAAATATCCATACATTCATCATCACAAACTTTCACGTTTATAATATTAAGTAGGAAGGATCTTAAGTAAGTTATAGTAATAACTTAGATTGTTAACTGTTTTAAAACATACTTATTTAACTATATCTGGATTAATCAATTATAATTTGGAGTGGATAGTAATTCGTAAAATGTTGGTTCTAATTTCACGCTAAAATGGGCATTTAATTTTGGTGATCACTTACTAATTTGGTGATCATTTACTATTTTTGGCAATATAAAGTGATTTTATCCGGTGGTTCGTGAAACATAAGCCATTAGATATTATTTAAAAAAAATGGTGTCTGCACCATTTGGATTTAAATTCAGGGCTGTTCGTTACTCACCCGTTCCGGTTCACACCCGTTCTGTTTACACCCGATTTTATTTCGATATCATAAATTTATTCCAAAGCGATTTTTATCAAAAGTACTGGCAGTCACAAAAATGTTATTACTGAAATAATTAAATATTGGAATTATGAATTTATTTTAACAATCATTATTATCTATGATTTTTGCGTTATTTATAACTTTTAACAATTGTTGACAAACATACGTTTCATTTCATGTAATCCAAACTAGCTGGCAATATCGTGAGCAGACACGTTCGACAGTGGAGTGGTCATTATGAGAGAGGGTCGGTCAATTTGAAATAGAGCAGGCGCACCCATTATGTTCCAAACACTCATTTTTTATTATTAGGGCACCATTTTTCCGCTCGTTTCGGAGCGTTTTAACTGTTATGAGAGTTTTGCCTTCACTGTTTTACTGGGTATTGGGTAATTTTTATATCACTGAACGACCTATGCTGCCGAGGTACGAAATTCATGCAGAGGTGTCAATTCGAGATGCTTCGAAGAGGCTTATCCTAACTAAGCTGCCTCAAGTACACACACATACCTCAAACTATATGTCTGAAGCATCAATATACGCTTATCTGATTGCTTCGAGAGCGGGACGGACTTATGTGAGCTTGGTCTCAACAAGTGAACAGACTTCAGTCTTATACATGAGATGGTTTAAGTCTAGTAAAACCCAGCTTAGCTTTTACCTTCGGCTTTGCTCCCGTGATTTTGACACTCTTCGGCCCATAAAATATGTACCTATCTATATCTAACGAAAAAAAAAGCACGGCGATACTTCGTAGTTACCAAAAAATATATACATACTTTAATTATGACACTGATGAAATAGACCATTTAGCTATTATTACTACGTATAGAGAAGCTATCATAAGCAAAGGTTATGTCCCATTTTTTTAGAGTCAACTAAAGTTCTCTTTACCGCTGAAACAATCAAAAAAGTCGTCTAAGCAGACAGCAGAAACCACTTGTTAGAGATCACTTTTAGTGATAAGGCCGCCCATTGTAACACTTTCACTATTATTTTAAGTTTAGTTTGTAATAATATTTTTTTTGGTGCAACAATAAAGTATTATCTATCTTTATCTACCTACAAACACGTAGCGCTATCAGAACTTTTTTAGGAGTATTTTTCTAGCAAACACCGTGATTTTCACTCATCTATCTGATTTTCGTTCATCATTCTGCAACAACAAGTGTGGCCGGATGGCCTCATTTGAACGGAACATAGTTGTGATGTGTGGCGTCTTCTCTATACGTAGTAGCTCAATGAAATAGACAAGGTTTTTTTGAAAAAACATGACGTTCATACAAAAAATAATTAAGACCACTTTAGTTAAATGTTTATGCTGTTTAGTTTTATGTGAATCTATAGCTATTGCATATTCATTTTTCTATTTTGACACTGGCCTTCTTTACCTCAGTGACAAGCAGCGTACCTCATATCTCCACAAATTATAAAAGATCGTCTACTTTGTCGGAACATTATGCGACATCACGCGGCGGGTCAGGCTGCGTAATGATTGCGCACGCAGACACGTGCCGACGCTCTGTTTGCAGAAATCGACTTTCAAGCTTTACAGGCTCTCGTTTGACTAATTTAATCAAAATATTTACTTTGTAATTTTCGAGCATTGATGATAAAAATTCTGGCGACGGCTTTGGTTCACTTTAGGTCTTGATTGTATCATGGCTCATAGTTTTCTTCAATGGTGCCGATTCTGTTGTAAATCGCACTAAACTAATTTTAGTCACATCTCATCTCTTTCTTACGAACATTATTGAAAAAGGATAGAACATATTTTAAGTTGTCAAATTAATCTTTGCCGTCTTATTTTGCGTGTATTTAGGCGTAACCGCGATAGATGGCGACTAAATTTATATTGAAAACAAGCATTGGACTGATTTGACAGGACTAAATTTCTTACATCCTTTTATTACGTTCTTTGTTAGAAAGAGACATAGTGAGATTAAAATTAGTTTAGTTGTGAACAACAGAATCAGGGCCAATATCTATGGTTTGGTCATGTGATTGCAACATTTGTTGGTAAGGTTTGACCAGCAAACTCACCATGGGCATGTTATGGCCGAAAATGGTACTAGGGGGTTAAGTTCGCTACATTTGCAGCTTCATATAATATGTTTCAAATCTGAGTTGAATAAAAAAAAACCGCTACGTAGTATACAGGTCGTTGTTTTGGTCAGCGACGAGCGACTCAGGGTCGAAAATACAAATGATACTGGTGCTAAAAAAAATATTAAAAAAATACTTTTTTTTTAATAATAAAAATATTTTTTTTTTTTGAAAATCATGTAATAAGCTAAAGTGTAGACATAATACTCAACGGGAGTACGAGGGAGTAAAGGGGTGGGGCGATGGCGGCTTGCGCCTAGCTCTTGTCTGTGCACGTGCCTAGTAACCATACTTTGCAGTAATTTTATTTCAAATTGAATAAGGTATTTCTCAACATATTTACAGTATTTAATGGAATTAAGTCAATTTTTGGGGAATATATATTTTGTACTACCGCTCCTGGGTCGCTTGTCGCCGACCAAAACAACACCCTGTATAGGTAGGTAGCGACATCTTTTATTCATAGTATAAGTATCGAATTGTCTAATTGGCTATCTGTACTTCATTGTCAAATGTGATGCTAGTTAATCTGGTATGTAGATTATTTTTAAATGTTTTTTTTTCTCGTTATGGAACATTAACCAATTCATATTCAACTTCGAAAATATGCATCATCATGGTAATATGACACCGAAAATCCATAAAATTGGAATAAAACCATTATATTTATTACCAACGAGCCCAAAATCTAATCATTTATCAATGCCATAGTGGTTTTGGCACTAATTTTGGAAAACTGTATTGTATATCCGATGCGAAGCATGGCCTGGTGCCAGCTCACGGCTGGCTCGGCCCAGCCAACACCTGATCACTTAATTGTATTACACATATTGCCATGATTGTTGGTTTGGGTACAATATTTTAGTGCGATTGGAATTATGACGTTTATCAGTTATAAGTTTTAAGAGAGATAGAGCATAGCGTTTATTCGCTAAAAGAGCAGCTCGACTGAGGAAGTACCTCCACCTGACAGAATACCGCAGCCAAATATCTTTATGTTGTGTAAAGTTGTGTTCCATATAAATTATATTTAATCTAATGTTGTAAATAGTCACAGTGATAACAAATTGTGTGTTTAGTAGTTTCCCTTTAGTAATTTTTTATTTCTAAGGCAGACTTAAGTAAGTCATGCTCACTTTAAGGTCTCTGCTTGCGGCGGCGTCGTGTGACGGGTCGCTCACTTCCCTCCAATATGGCGAGGAGGGCGATGGCTGCCACACGCGTCATACTTGCGAACAGGTGCTGCTTGTGGGGGCTGGTCTGCTTAAGTTTGCCTTTTATTTATTTACTTATTAAATATAGATTCAGACTACTTTGTAGTTTTGCCGCCTCGCGGGGGCACGCAATTGTTGTCAGTGCGATTAGAATGTAAATATTATGTAATGAATCTAAGCTTGTTTTGAAAAGAGTAATTGCTGAGTTGATTGCCGACTCTTCTCAGCAAATGCAACCTTCCGAACCGGTATTAGAGTATTAGAGTCAGACTTTTCATAAGTGCCTGCGAAGGTCTATTTGAATAAATGATTTTGAATTTTGAATTTTGAAAAAGTTCCTGCGCGTGTGTAAGGTTGCCAGAGCTCATAGGGGAGGGGGGAAATGTCGGTAACAAGTGAGCGATGCTTCGTGAGTTGCAAGCGTCCATATGGCTACGGTAACCGCTTACCATCAGGCGGGCTGTATGCTTATTTGACGAATTGGTCGTATAAAAAAAACTTAAGTTACATCCGGTGGAGATTTTGAATAATAATAACTTTAATTGATTTTAACTAATTTTAAACTATAGTTAAGGTTAAAAATACTATAACAGAACCGGGTAATGATCATGGATCACCATGATTATAACGGACAGGGATGCATTTAGTATTCTGTAAACCTTACTCAGGGACGTATAAAAAAATCAGCACGGAGCACCGCCTTAGAAGAAAGTGATGCACTACATTTCCTACGTATATGTGAGTAAAATCAGTACAGGCCCAAGCAGACACAAGTGATACTGAGCCTTATTGTCACTGTCGACGTGTCAATGCGGAATGACAACGAATCGGCTTACTATGAGACGGGCCGGCTTAATTGGAATGCTTCACTTCGTATAAGGCGACACTCCGATTTTTTTATATGTCCATGACCTTACTCAAATATAACAGTTATGGATCATAATAAGCGATACTCTAAGAAAAGTCTGGAAATTGACATCATCATGAGTTACATAGAATAAGAACCGACGTGTATTATGTTGGAATGGTTTATCTCTTGACACTCCTCTGGAATTAACGATCATGAAACATTTGTTGCAGAACCCAAAATAATGAATCCAATTTAGCAAGGATCTTTAACAAAAGGAAGTTATGCACTTTCGACTACGAATTTTTCGACATGACCACGGCTACCTTCCACCATCGCAACTCTCGCCATCTACGGAGAGTCCATCCTCACACCATTGTAACCAGAATTGTTTTGAACTGTGCGGGCTCAAAGAAGTTTTCTTCCTCGGACGCTCAGACTATGGAATGAACTCCCCGCCGTAGTTTTCCCATTGAAATACAGCATGGGGTTCTTCAAAAACGGTGTGAAGAGATTTCTTCAGGGTCGGCAACGCACGAGTGATAACCCTGGTGTTGCAAGCGTCAATAGGCTACGGTAACTACTTACCATCAGGAGGGCCGAATGCTTGTTTGCCACCTGGTATAATAAAAAATGCACAAATACAGGATTTGCCTCCAGCTTCTATATCAGTATCAAATAGAATAAAACGTCGGTTTTTGATGCGAAACATCGTCGCCATTACGACTGTGTACGGAAACTTGGCCAGGTACCAACTTGCACTGATTCCGGTGGCCCCAGCATTCCCAGAGGTTATTATCTTCTAAATGGTACGTTTTGTACCTATGTTCGCACGTTTCGCCTGGGACGATGTCAGCTCTTTAGATATAAAGACAGCTCAAGTACTTTTGAATGCCTCCGTGATATTTTACTCTAAGCAGAAGTGTATCTAACTAAAGACTAGTTTATTAATTAATCCATACTTACAGAAATGATGAGTTAATGACCTTCTAGAAAGATATTTATTGCAGACTGACTGCTAAACATAATTCTAATGATTTAGAGATTGACACAAAAAACATACAATACAATAATTGAAAACTGTTTTACAAAAAACATAAACTGACAGTAGATACCTACACTTAAAAGTATTCAGATCCTATTAATATATGATGACATTGGGACCAAACTGGTATCTAGTATAAGGCAGGGCCAAACAAAAAAGGATTTTCCAAATCAGTTAATAAATGACGGAGTTCTGAGGTAACAAACATACAACCGATTTGAGAACCTACACCTTTTTTAAATTGGTTAAAAATAACAAACAAATAAAAAAGTGCAAACAATTCAGGCGGCCTTAAATATGATTACATATCTAACAATTTAATGGTGATTGGATGGGAAATTAGACGTAGGTGTGTCTGTGCGCCGGGGCACGCAATTGTTGTCAGTGCGATTAGAATGTAAATATTATGTAATGAATCTAAGCTTGTTTTGAAAAGAGTAATTGCTGAGTTTATTGCCGGCTCTTCTCAGCAAATGCAACCTTCCGAACCGGTATTAGAGTATTAGAGTCAGACTTTTCATAAGTGCCTGCGAAGGTCTATTTGAATAAATGATTTTGAATTTTGAATTTTGAATTTTGTGAGCTGAACATACGTTCAGTACTATTGATCATAGGTGTATTTAATGTTTTCCAAACAAATATGTAGGATTTATTTAATTATACGAAATGGTATTGATGCTAACAATTATGCATAAATTCTAGTCAATAGCCAAATGGATTACCGGCATAATTGACTAGTAAATACGTGAGTTCCATGTAAATTAATTACTACCATTCCCGGACTCAGGAGAGCTTAAATGGAAATACTATTATTTCAGATAAGTCTAGTTATCCTTATGTTATCCCGCCCTGGCTTCCCCGCGTGGGATCTAAACATAAATCTAAAGTATTTTTCAACACACGTGCTCGTAAAGTGACATTTATTGCAAAATACAGGTCTGTTTTTTTCGTCGCAAGTGTCTTGAAAAACGTCGTATGACACGCGTGTGCATTGATTATTACACTCTCGGCTCCCTTATCGCGTTCGCCTGCTGCTCCCGCGCCTAATACCGCCTGGTGTGTTAATAACCAAATTTGCACACATGTATCATAATGTACATCAACTTATTCACATTTTACAAGGGTTAATTCTTATTATCACATTTCGATTATTAGTCCGGGGAAATGAATCCGGAAGTATGTTATTGGCAAAGTTCCAGGGTTCCGCCACGGCAGTTGCCAACCATTTAGACCGGTAATTACACACATATTTCTTATAAAATGATTTACGTTGAAATTGCGTAAGAATCTATTATACTAGAAGAAAAAGCTTCTCAACAAAATGTGAACCATTGTTAAAATGAATACCAATTTATCGTGCAGATGTCATATTTATATCACATCCCGCAAATGCTGATAACTTATCTATTTGTATGAATAAATGTATCAATCTATCTTGTTGATGAGTAGTTAGATAACGACCAAGTGCCGATGAAAATTTTCAGTGTGTTGTAAACAATGCTGCTTTTGGAAGCTAAAATACGAAGTAAAAAATTTAAATATTCTATGTATTACAGTTATTATGTTAACTTTTGTCAAAAAGTAATAATTATGTACTCAATATTAAAGCATCAACAGTAAATATTGACTCACTTTTATTTCTCATTGCTTTGGATGCAAAAATCTCGTTCACAGATACGATTAAAATATAATTCAATTTTTTTTTATTTATTTGCCAGACTGCTGGGAACCTTGCCGTTAGTCGGAAGCAGCGGCAGACTTGAGGAAATTTTCTATTTATAGATTGTATTTTGTAGATATTTGTTGTAAATAAAGTTATTGTACATACTTTTATTTCATCTAAACATACTGTGTATCATATGATTTTTATAATATAATATTTATTTTGCATTAAAAACAGAAAAAATATATTTGGTAACAATATTGATTCAATAACAAACCAGATTTAAAATAATCATTACAAATTCTGCGTAGCAGTATCAGTCATGCCGAACACAACTATCTGAAGTCCTATAATATTCCCACTATGTTCTAAGGATAAAATTAAATGTAAATATGTATTCTTGGTCAACTTTAGGCTTTAAGAAGGTATATCATAATAGAGAGAAAAGCATACGTAATTAACGCAGTATCCAAAGCGTCCCAAGCTCAGGGCTGCCTCTTCTACACTATTTATTTTACTAATCTACAAGAGCATAACAAAATACATATATCGCTCGGCTCATTAAAAGTTTAATTAAGTTTTGGCCCACCCTGAGTTGAACGTAGTCCCTTGGGCGGGAATGGTTCTAAGATATAGCTAGGGTGCCAAATATGGCACTCCATTAACACACTCTGCTTAATGCTATTTGCCATTAAAAGTTAGCGTAATAGGTCATTTATCGAAGTTTTATAATGGGTTATTAGTTTTGTGTGATGATAAGATTAGTTCAGATTATGGTTGATAATAATAATAAACCTTTATTTCTAAAATACTTAACAGTTTTATACTTATTTTTAAGACTTATGTTCTACTTATATTAGATTGCGTATTTCAGAGTGCCTGTCGGCAAAGGCCTCGTCTGGCTCCTTCCAATGTCCTCTCTCTAGTGCAGCTCTTTTCCAGAAAGGTCCAGCTGTCCTTTCTTTAAACCGGTCTTCCCCTTCTTCTGTTCCCATCTGGACACAAAATTGTAACAATATTGCTCCATTTTTCATATTTGCTTCGAATCATATGTTCTGTCCATCTCCATTTTTGTTGAGAATAATTATGCTTCATATTTCTTCTGCTCATTAAAAAGTTTTAAAAGTTATTATTATCTCCACGAAAATATTGAAGAATAAAGACCATTCGTTAATTTTGCCTCACGATAAGATTATTAAAAGCAAGATTTTTAACCGTATTTTTAGTCAACACAATGAAGTTTCTTGAATGAAAACTTTGACAATTGAAATTATAAAAAACATAGTTCAAAAAGGATTAGTAATTTCATGTGGAAGAGAATGGCTAGAATTATGTAACCTGTAATTATGTAATGTATGTATGGTAAATTTGGACAAACTTTCACGATTTCTCAAACAAAACTCATAAAAATACATTCAGCTGATAAAAATCAAACGACTTGAGAACGACGTAAGAGAAAAAACGTTTGATTACCTTCCAACAGACTCAATAAAATGCAAAATTCAAAGGAAAATAATCATTTAAGAAACATAAGACGGTAGGCACATTTATACATTTTGGAGTAACTGTAATAAATAAAGAACAGGGGCAATTTACCTCGACCGTCTATTTGTTTGTCCAGTCCCTAATTCAAAGTAACACAGTTTACACAACAGTGGGGTGGTTATTTGTATTTGTGTTTGTAATTTGCTCCACAACACGTAGCTCTATATATCTACTAGATGCATTTAGGTTATGTCGTAGGTATACATATATATATATATCTGGGCGAAATAGGTGTAGGTTATCTTACTAGCATTTTCTTCAATTGAAAGGCCAGTATTCGATCAAGGTGGTAAGTATAATTGAAAGAACACACCCGTAGGAGCTTGGCGACAGAATTGAAACTTGGCGGGTGATACCCAAGCAGGCGAGCACTATAAAGTACCTACTCTACCACCAGGCTTCCTATGGCTTCCCCTCGATGTTTTCCTTCATCGCGCTCGTGGTGTAGCATGATTAGCCGTTCTTAATCGATCAGCAAAGTTAAGCTACGCCTGTCGTGGTCGGTACCTGAATGGGTGACCGCCTAGTGGTATTTCAAATCGAGCGTTTCCGTGCTTCGGAAGGCACGTAAAGCCGTTGGTCACGGTTATCACTTAATTGTGGTAGTCTTAAGCTAGTTGGATGCCTCCTAGGCGGCTTGAAAAATTCCAACAGTAGGTTGACCACTAGCCTACCTCCACCGATCCGCAGTGGGCACGCGTGGTGGAGTATTGCTCACCTTTGGGATATTATAGGCTGATGATGATGATTTATTACCGAGATCTATTTCATCACATATGTGGAAAAAAAAAGATTTTTTTTGATATCTAATAAAATGAGCAGTATTTAACATTTTATGCAAATGAATATTCATTTCGCTCTCAGACTTTTCTGGCACGTTACAGGGGATGAACAATAAAAATAAAGATGATAGTTGCTTAACCAGGATTATGTGGCAGCTCAACAGCGTGTTGTACCGTACACCTAGAACTTTGGTCCGTTCAAGAGTTGCTCGAGAGAGTATACGCCTCAGTTACGTTGATGTCGTTACTTTGGCCGGTCATAATGAGAACTATGAAAATGTCGTTCTAAGAGTTAACTAGGTTGTTTGACTTGACGTGCTTTGATTTTTACAATGTTAACCTACTCATATTCTTTATTTACAATTTTATGAGATGGCTTACATCATAACTCACAAAATAATCAAAATCTTATATAACTAGAACAGATTATTGTCCCAAACAGCCGTAGAAAGGTTACTTTAAAATTACCTCGGCTCATACTCTACCGTAAACAGAAAAAAATACAACCGTAATTGACATCCGTCATAAAATGAAAAGAGGCTTACTACCGTGAAAGATGGAACTTTGTTATACAATCATTAGAAGTTGGCAGTCGAACCGCTTCAAGTGGTGGGTCAAACTTTTGACTCTGACAAACTAGAATCAAAGTTTGATAGTTCGTGACACCTGCCCACCAGACAACGTTCTTATGACATTTAACATTTTCTGAAGCCGCAGACCTGTGCCGCAGACTAAAAGAATATATTGAAGATATCAGAATATTATTTTCTCACCATATTATTTATCTAGTACAATAAATTTTTTATACATATTTAGGGAAACTATAATTTCAGAGCAATGACGCGTAGTTGAGGTACCGTATCCAAGAGGCAATCCTGCAAATCTATTACACAATTTCATCCGAGATTCGGCACAGTATATATTAAGGTCAAGACAATCCTTTCAATCACAAAACCGACCAAAACCAATAACATTCAACTATGTTGTTTCATAAGAAATTATGGCCACATTACTATCTACTGTGGGTGTTTTCTTATAGAAGTCAGTGTAATGGCACTGGAGTTGTTAGTTAGTTCAGAACTTATTCGGACGTCAAAGACTCTTGGTTTTTACTTGTGAACCCTTATAGGGTTGCCAGGTAATGAACCCTCTAAACTCAGTATAAGGATCCTGTACACGTAGTCAGAATTACGTCAGATTATGTAGAAATGGAATGGATTTTTGTTACTGCGCCATGCTTGCTGTGAGTTATTGCCATAAATATTGAGTTTCCCATTTTTTCAATGTCAAGCTTTCATAGATAGACAAGCAAAGCAGTAGGCATGTCAATGATTATAGCTTTATAGATTGTGCTTGGTGGTTTTCTTTTAATTATGTTACTGTCTCGTCTATGTACAGTCATAAACCATATAAAAAATACGATTATAATTTTTTTATAGAACTATCTTTTGTGAACTGTTTTATATGCGTTTAATATCAAAATCATTTATTATATCAATCGAGTCGAAACTCACTGACTTTACCAGACTGTACCAGACCCTGAAAACATCCAGGAAATCACTCGGAAAGATTTTATTACGCCATTACTAAATGGGGGTCGAGCAATATTTTATTCCTTTACATTAATATCCAAGATTTATGACAGACTACTAAGTTTATTATAGACCTAAAATACTGGCCCAAGTCGGGTCCAAGATGGGTCTATGTGAGAAATTTGTCAGGAAATATTTACGCAGTGAGTACTGGTTTAATTTCGTATGTTTAGTCTTAGTTTTCAGAGAGGTAGAGCGTAGCGTTTATCCGCTCAAAAAGCAGGAAGTACCTCCACCTTACAGAATACCGCAGCCAAATAACTTTATGTTGTGTAAAGTTGTGTTCCTGCGCGTGAATAAGGTCACCAGCGCTCATAGGGGAAAGGTCGGTAGTAATGCGTGAGCAATGCTTCGTGTGTTGCAAGCGTCCATATGATTACGGTAACCGCTTACCATCAGGTGGGGCGTATGCTTTTTTACCGACGAAAAAAAGATATGTAACAGTTTATTATAAGATTTTAAATAATTTGGATCGCGGTAATAAAAATCAATTGTTATCATAGAATAGATAAAAGCTAGGACTATATTGATATCATAATCCAACCGTAATCCATAATAAAGTGATCATTATAATTAAGCGATGCTCTTTAATATTATAACCAACTTTAACCTCTCAGGAACTGGCCAATCCAATTGTCATCGGAAGGTTTTTTTTTATATTATGACCAGCTAATATTGAAACATCGCAGACGGTGTAGATTTTAATATTTACCTTATAAAAATAACTTAGTTTATTTACAACAAATATATTATGTACAAAATACAATCTATATATAGAAAATTTATTTCCTCAAGTCTGCCGCTGCTTCCGATTAACGGAAGGCTGGCAGCGATTGGATAGCCAAGCTGATGCGTTGGCGGAATAAGCTCCTCACCCGCTGGTCTCCGGAGGTCTCGATCAATTTTCATGACAAAGTGCGAGCAAAACGGCGAGCTTAGGACCCCCACGGTCCCATGGTCTCGACCGCAAAGGGCATAAAAATATATTATAATTTGGTCCAATCGATGCGTATTTTTTTTAGTTTCATTTTACTTTAATTACTGAGTAATTATTATTTATACATATGTGAGAAATATAAAAAAATCTTATAGTGAGAATAATTTTAAAATAATAGTACAAATAATTTACGTTCATAAGACTACAGAATTAAACCAGTTTTTTTTAAATCAATAAAGAAAACAAGTAGGTATATGCATCACCTACTTCTTTCTTTTAGGATGTTTATAAAAGTTCCTCAATCCCGTAGTAAACCTCAAAGTACAGTAGGGTCTTCACCACTTGGCTTTCAGCTAAAACTCTCGGTATCAAGAAGGGCTAACATGAAACCGCCAAAACTTCGGCCATTGCCGACGACTTTAATACGAGTTTCGTGATACTCCGGGACGTTATCGTTATAAAATCGACTCCATGATTTTTCCTCTTTCCTCATTCCAACGTTACATTACCATGTTATCTCAATATAGGATAACATTCGCGGAGTTTACGAAACTCACAATAAAAATATTTTAATTTGGCATTCGAACAGAATCATTGCTTGATTGGCAAAAATCAAACCAACTGTTATAGTTATAAATAAACAAAGTGTTACTACAAGTTTTCCCATATCTTTTCATGTTGACTCAGGACCTCGATTTTTATACAGCTAATAGGGACTATAGACCTCAGTATCTGGTATAAATTTCAACTTGTTAGGTCCACCCATTTCTGAGAAAATTGGTGGTGATATACGGACAGACAGACAGACGGACAAGAGAGTGATCTTGTAAGGGTTCCTTTTTTTACCTTTTAAGTTACGGAACCTTCAAAACTGTATATTATACCCTTTTGAACAGTAGCAAGTAATCAGCAGGAATTCCGTTTAATGACAACAATAAAAATACAAATAGCCCTAGTCATATGACGAAAATTGACTATGTACGGCACGTGGTGGCCTCTTGGAGGGAAATAGCTGAGTGGATACAAAACAGTTCATACTTTCCCAACCCCCGCTACCCTCGAAGCCTTTACCGCGTGGAACGCTCAGTCGTATGAGACGCACCATCCAGTGTCGACGGCTCGTTCCAAACTTAAAATCATAAACTTTCCGTTACGTCACACGATATAATGTGCGGGTGGATTTCTAATCGTTGATCGTAGTGTCCTATGGATTGGTTTAGTGGAATGGTGGTTCGATGATACTGGCATAATGGTGCGTAGGCATGGTGAGAAGCGTGTGGCTTTCACGCATCTATGCACCACATTACTGTGGCTGCTCACTTGTTTCAATGGTAAGTTTTAGTGTTGTGAGGTTCATCTTGGTGAAGATAGAGTTGCCACGATTTGGTGGTCACCTGATTTATCAATTTTTTTACCATCTTGGTCCTTATAATACCTATTGGGACTAAATAAATAATTTAAGTTATTTATTTCATCAAAAAAATATATTTCGCAATTTATTTTTTACCGTAATAATTCGTTTTGCTAAACTCGGCTTGCTTAATTATGATAAACATACGCAAGCCTTTAAAATCCCAAATTAACGAATTTCTTGCGTTTTCACAGGTATACAAATTCAACGACCCGCAAAACAGGGGATAATTAGATTTTCTCTAGGTACATCAATCATCGATTAGGAATTTAGGATACATAAAGAATATTGACGTGCCTTTTCCTATTTCAACAGTTTTGGACAGCCTCTTATTGTTACAAAATGTTGGTAGGTACCTACCAAATCGTTTGGTATTTTATTTTTCGCAAACCTAGATATTACGTGTAACGCGTATGTACTATTATAGCTAACTAAAAATATTCTTGTAGTAGCGAAACGGCCAAGCCACATATTTTGACTAAGGTGTAGAGTTTGTGAAGTTAGGGCTTGTAAAGTTAGGGCGTGTAGAGTTATAAGCTTGGCTCTACATGAGATCTGATAACTTTTTGACAGTGCGAGCCATAATGGTCTCGACTTGGTACCATTTTACATGAAAATGTTTTTGGTGGGATTTACTTTATTTAACAGATCAAAGAAAGATCCCGCTCAAAATGTATGGAAAAAGTTGCTTGGTGGATTGGGATGAACTATTTATAGAATCAAATTACAGATCTGCTGTGACTATATAGGTAACCAGGATTTTTTTGGAATTTTAAAATGTTTTTAAAGTCAAAATCAAAGTAATTTATCCTGTTTAACCACAAGGAGGGCATTTATATTTCAACTCATATCCCGCACAGATAACCAAAAAGAATTGCCTCGACCTTTACGAACTTTATAGGTATATGTTTAGCTTACGGCCTGAAATTATGCCCAAAAATACTGACTTGGATTCCTTTATTTTATTGCCCCATATTTCATAGCAACGGTTATTAACGTCACGAGCAAGATTGCCAGCTCGAAAAATATGTAATTATAATGCCAT
This sequence comes from Polyploca ridens, assembly GCA_951394255.1. Classification (NCBI taxonomy): domain Eukaryota; kingdom Metazoa; phylum Arthropoda; class Insecta; order Lepidoptera; family Drepanidae; genus Polyploca; species Polyploca ridens. The sequence continues at coordinate 15,897,037 of OX596249.1, read as the reverse complement.
ATTGCCACTTTTATCAAGTGTGGTCACTTTACATATTGTGTTTCGGTAATAAGGCGGCAATTTCGTGTTAGTAATTTGACTATGTATTATACTGTGATAAAACTTCGTTTGTTAGTGAAGACGTTGCCCGAATACCTACTTATTTTGATAGTTTTTTTTAATCGAACATGGCTCTCTTTCACATTTTATATTTTTGGGCGGCTTAGGCCAGTTTTAGTGCTTGGCCGATGCATAACGTACGCACGCAATGCGCGCATTTCTATACAAATGACGACCACGACCGAGTGACAGTCCGTCAACCACTATACCAAAACTCAAATTTTATCAGATTCCATTTCATGTACCATCTTCAGATAATAAAAAAAAAGCAAACTCGTTGTTACAAAATTGCTTTATTTCATTCATATTTTATGTACGAAATGTAATAGATAAAAAATGTAAATGCGCTCCATACCACAGATACAATCCAGCTTTTATCTTGTAAGAAGTTGTAAGCCGCATTTGCGACAATTAGCTCCGTATATAATAAAATAGCATACTTTTAAGATACTTGATACACAGTTTGACGCAAGGATTTGACGCATAAAATGTTTTATTAGCATTCCTATTCCTTGAAATAAAATAAAAAAACCCACTTTGATTTTGAACTCAGTATGATTGATATGCATCGCCAAAAAATGCAATTGAACACTATTACCATTTAAACCTTTTACTATGCACCCGTATGATTTTTTCATCCAGTTAATTAAATAACAGGATAAGATTATGATCCGAAAAAACACATTACAATGGGGTAGCTTTATGTCCACGGAATCCGCACCAAAATGTAAAGATAACATGGCCACAGTGTCTCTCTAAACCGGACATATCCGGCAGAGTCCCACGCTAACGCCTCGATGGACCCGGCATGGTACAGTTCCGGACTTTTTGGCTGGTAACAGTTTTATATTTGCAACCGTCGTGTTTTTATTTGCTTTGCACTGCTCTTTTTTTATGAATATTTATCCATATAAGCTTTAACTATTCCAAATCTCACACTCCTTCATGCGAGCAAGAGACTAAAAAAGGATCGAAAGTATTTAACGTACTATGTATTTAACGTAATCACGTATTAATATATAGATATATAATAAAGATCATTGTATGCAACAAATCAAGAGTATACATTAGCCAAATACAAAAAATATGTATATAATAAAATTATTCATACAATATATTTTTTCTAAATTGAAGTGTTGAATTTACAGGAACTTAAACCGTAATAGAAATGAAAGAGACAGAGAGTAGACACTAAACTGTTGTCGTGTCCAACTTTTATGGTACATCCTGTATTCCATTGAATAAAAACAATATAATGATGTCATCATTTCAACTATCCTAAGAAAATTTTTCACTTATTATTACTTCTACATTAACACTTATATACACACAAGGGGTGTTGCAATTTTACGTCTTTGTAAGATACTTCACGCGTTGACCTACATTTTGTGCTCGTTTTCATCTAACTGAAACAACGATATTTTTGTGTAGCAAAAAGTTACATTGTTCTACAGTCGCTATTTGGGCTCTAATTAATTAAAAGCGTAACTTATTTTTTGCACAATATTTTGACGGACAATGTTCTGTTGTTTCTCAGTAATTTCAAAAGCTTTTGTTTGCCTTTATACAACAGAATGTTAAAATTAATATTTTTGGATGAATATTCTCAAGTAAGTAGATATATCTATTTATAGATTATACCTATTAAAATATTAATGGAAAGTATGTATGTGAAAAAATATAACCAGTGTCAAGTAGACAGAAATCGTCGACTTTCGTATTTGATATTAATTTCAATATGAGGAGAAGAGAGGTAGAGCGTGGCGTTTATTTGTTCAAAAGCAACTCGACTGGGGAAGTACTTCCATAGAGCGATTGGTGGTGTAGGGTAAAGTAGAGGGCACCAGAGCACGTGGGAGATCACCCATGCGATGGACCGACCAATTTAAGGCCGCAATAGGTGGTCTCATCAACGACTGCACCAGAAGGGCAGCAGTTAGGGATGAATGGCAGCGCGTTGTGAAGCGCGCCACAAATCACACGTCATGACGACCACGACCACTCTGTCAAGAGTGACACGTATGAGAAGAAGATTGTAGCTCCACCATACAGAATACCTACCGCAGCCAAATAACTTTATGTTGTTTTCTTGCACACAAATAAGATCTCCAGTGCTCATTGACGAGGAAGATTGGTTGAGTGATGCACTTTGTATTTGCAGCGTTTATATCGCTACGGTAAAGCCCTGATCGAACCGACGCATCCAGCTTGCGTCCGCGTTGGCGTGCAAGGTGGCGATCAGCTGTAGTGTACGAATTTGTAGCAACGTGTTCACATCGACGCGTCCTACAAGTTCATACACAACATCTAGACGTGTAAGGTTCCAGCAGGCTGGCAGCGTTAAACTAAGTTATTATCAAAACAACAAATATTTCACATAGATTATGGAAACTTTAAAATATCATGCCTGTAATCTGTATATCTCAATATGTATCATAATAAAAAAAAAACAACTATAGTTACAAACCACAGACAGTCTGTAACTTTTTATGTACCTACCATAATGTCACTAGATTGATTTAGAGGCTGGCAATCGATTTTTAATGTGAAAATGAAGCTATCCTATTTGTCAGCTAAACACATCCCTCGGTACACATCTCTGGTGGACATGCGAGTTTGCTGTCCGCGAGAAACAGTTTCAAAAGAAGAACATTTGGCCTTATTTTTGCACAGTTTTTGACACGCGAAGTACATACACTCGTGGCATCTATTGAGATTTATATCTGTGGTACAGTAGTACCCAATTAATACGGCTTACCGATGTACCTGCGCAGAAGATACATTTTCAAAGCGCAGGAAATGCTATTGGCCGACAGCTGCCGTCATGTTAGCTCGCGCCGTGCGGAGGAGCGTGACTTGCGAGTGAGACGGAACTAACAGCTGCAGTGTATTATGAACCTTGTAGTAAGTAGTGATCTAAGGTTGATTGTAAGTTTTAAGCATTCTTTCGTTAATCTTCGGGGACATACTTTCTTTTCTGTGCGAACGAAGATTCACGACGCGCCATACAAGTTAGGTAATACTGTACATACTATATATTAGGTCACATTTTTACTAAATCGAAACCAATTCAGTGCAATCCAGCTGGTGCAGTATACCGGTATTAGATTCTCGCGATCGATTGTAAAGAATAGCGATGTATTAAAATTGTATATCCGATTAGACGAGTAGTGTAATGTAATTAAGAGACTGTATCTATCTATATCGAGCTGCAAACGTTGGAACGAAATTGAGACACAAAGCAAGGCTAGCACGGCAAGTCATGATGTTTTAATTATTTGACGCTCAATTATTTATTATCAGGCAAATTGTAAATCATAGTCATAGTAGTAGAATATCTAACACTTGTTTAGTCAGAATACCTAATCAGAGATAACAAAGATAAGTTTAAATAAGTGCTCACTGAATTATAACTACGGACAATCCCCACAACTGCAGATAATATAATCAAATCCTGAATTGAAATTAAAATGACATTTGATTCATCATCATCAGCCTATAATGTCCCACTGCTGAGCACAGGCCTCCTTTCACAAATAAGGGTGAAAGGGAATGGGCAATACTCCACCACGCATGCCCACTGCGGATCGGTGGAGGTAGGCTAGTGGTCAACTTACTGTTGGAATTTTTCAAGCCGCCTAGGAGGCATCCAACTAGCTTAACGACTATCACAATTAAGTGATAACCGGGACCAACGGCTTTACGTGTCTTCCAAAGCACGGAAACGCTCGATTTGAAATACCACTAGGCGGTCACCCATCCAGGTACCGACCACGACGGTGGTAGCTTAACTTTTCGGATCGATTAAGAACGGCTAATCATACTACACCACGAGCGCTTCATTTGATTAGAGATAAAATGAAAATGCGCAGCCTAGTTCAATGTTTTTGCAAATCAACCACATTGGTTCAAGTTTAGATTGCCACAAAAGTAGAATTACTTTGAAATTGTAACTTTACTTAACTAGTTAACTGGAGTTGAGTGAACGTATTTCAGAATTGAATCGTTTGAAGAACTTACTCAGTTAATGGCTTCGTCGATAGATAGGTACATTAACTTTGACAAGCGTGTAAATGATCAATCAACCTTATATTATTTCATTCTGACTGAATAAAGTGGCGACTTCTTTAATATTGTTAATACAGGTTTAACATTTTTGGTTAGCGACAAGCGACCCAGGGGCGATAGTACAAAAAATACATGTTCCAAAAATGGCCTTAATTCCAATAAATACTGTAAATACAGTGAGAAATACCTTAATTAATTTGAACTAAAATTACCGCAACGTGTGATTACTAGGCTCGTGTGCAGACTAGAATAGGTGCAAGCCGCCATCGCCCCATCCCTTTAATCCCTCGCACTCCCGTTGAGTATTATATCTACGATTTAGCTTATTACATGATTTTCCAATTTTTATTTTTATTATTATTAAAAAATAAATATATTGGCTTTTGTTCTATATGTAGTTCTGAATTTAATACTAAAAGCTAAAAAAATGCATTCATATGTGGATGCGGTGTTTATCCATTAGTTATTGTTAGAATTTAGTTATCGTTATCAACTTGTCATATATTTTATTGGTGCAAACACTTATTGGTAAATAAACAAAAAAAAATAGAATCTATTCACGCTGGGCACAGGATTCACCCTGTGGCCGTTGATTGCGCTGATCTCTCGGTAGTAGAAGGAAATATTGAGGACTATTTAAGGCGATGATAGCTCAATGGTAGTGACGTCGGATACCGAGACGAAGGTCCCGGGTTCGAATCCAACAATGAGCTTGAGCTTTCGGTGAAGGAAAACATCGTGAGGAAACCATAGCACGGTGCTACTTTGTAGTACCCGCCTGGCTGGCTACCACCGTGAAGTTGAAAATCTGTCGCCAAGCACCTTTCGGTGTGTTCCGACAGCTGCACTTGAGAGCCAGTTCCTTCTAGGCTTTGTATGCTTACCACCTTTGGCCGCATCATCACTTACCATGGTGAGATTGCCGTCAAACATAGGCATATAAATAGTTTAAAATAATCTATAGTCTACCACTTACCCATGGTGCAGAGATGTTTGCACTGCACTTACACCGTTGGTAATATGTAGTGTAATGATGTGAAATTGAGTTACTGTATGTTTATCTGTGTGTGGGTGGTGTTTGGCGATGTATTTGTCATGAATTGAAATAAAATAATATTAAAAGGCGCGGGATAATATAGCGGATCAGGCTCAAGAACGAAGCTAAAACAGAGAAAAAACAAAAGAAAATCATAAAGAAAAAAAATTGAATCACAAAATCGTTCCAATTAAAAAAATAAAATTATACAGCCAGCACTATTGAGAACTTGCGTAAACGGCGTGACTAGAATCTAGAAAGTATTTCGAGGGTAATCGAGTCATTTAATGATAAGCAATTATATGATTCATCAATAGAATGGATATAATACAGAGGAAAACTTATTTCTAACAATAAAATAAATTCTAAAGATATTGAATTACAATAAAAATACAGAAAGAATACTGTACAAAAAGGTGCCTCTCTAAGAATACAAAATTATAGCGTACCTTAAAACTTTTTCAATTCGTTTCCTCCGCCGATTGGGCGATATTCGTTCGATATAAATGCCCGGGCGATAGGTATTTGGACGAAATTAAATATAAATACCAAGCGAGGGCTTGCGGGGACGCTAAATCGAATAAAAAAATAATAAAGTCTAGAAGACTCTCGATATTATGTTACGATATTTACAATGTGGGAGGACAATCTCTAATTATTTTTGCAATTTATCAGTAATTGTATTGATCTTCATAGTGCTTTTAAGAAATGCTACAAAAAAGTGACGAATTGTCTCATTATTATTGACAAAGAATGGTATAAATTATAATGTAGTAAATAAAAATAAACCAAAGAGCAAATTATGAAAGAAACATTGAATATAATGATAAAAATAATAATGTTATAATTCATTCATTGAATACGAGTTCCCAAAAGTCAAGTACAAATAAGACGCAAACAAACTATACGTACCTACTATTATTAGTACAGTTATTACATAAATACTCTATAACGACATTCCGATAAGTTATTGAAGGTAAAATTATAGCTGTATTATAATAATAATAGTCGTGTTGACATAGTTCAGGAGAAGCTCCAAAGCTTGTACTTTACTGGAATAATTTTCGAAGTTCCGAAAATTATTATACTATAATGTTATATTATTTGTAGATATATTTGTTATATTTCTTTCAAGTTATTGTTTTGTGTCCTCTATTGGATTGTGTTGTGTAGACTGAATTATTTGAAGTTTATTTTTATTTGAAAGATGTCGTAAAGCGAAGCATTCTAGCCTTGTATGGGCTGTGCTTTTTCACTGAAATCTGAGATTTAAAATAAAATATATTTATTTTAAAGCACCAAATATTATTAATATAAAAATCATATAGTTAGGTAAATTATCATTGAAACATTCAAACAACAAGGGCAATGCAGAATCGTGCAGCAAAGTGGTCGTAACTGGCCGCCAAGCAACTAAGTGGTCTTCTAGCCCAATTTTCAGGTTATGTCTGCCATCGCCCTATCCTACATAAAAGGACCTAGGAATAATTTAAATAAGTTCCTAGCAGGATTATTACATAAACATCTTGATCTTTTAAAAGTAGAAGACACAAAAAAAGGTGCAGCGCAGACGACAGACTATCCGTGCCGCACTTTTTAGTCTATGAAAATAGAACCTATACAATTCTAAACAGTAACCGCACGACGCATAAAAAGTCGGCGAAAGAACAGGATAAATAATAAATAAATATCCAGGGACATTCCTTACACACGGTCATCTGATCCCAAACTAAGCAAAGCTTGTACTATGGAAACCAGATAACTGATATAATAGGATGTACCCAAATCTCTATTACTTCTACTTTTTCAGTACTTTAAGTATAAAATAGTCATATTTAAATAGACTTTCGCAGGCACTTATGAAAAGTCTGACTCTAATACTTTAATACCGGTTCGAAAGGTTGTATTTGCTGAGAAGAGCCGGCAATAAACTCCGCAATTACTCTTTTCAAAACAGCTTAGATTCATTACATAATATTTACATTCTAATCGCACTGACAACAATTGGCACCCGGCGTGGCAGCAAAACTACAAAGTAGACTGACTCGATATTTAATAAGTAAATAAATAGCAAACTTAAGCAGACCAACCCCCACAAGCAGCATCGTAATCTGCATTTCCATAGCATGTACGTATCTAGATAGAGTTCCACCAACAGAATGATCGAAGATGTAATTTACGTTGTGTTGAGTGCTTTGAATCTGTGTAAATCCGTGACGGACTTTTTTGTTCCGTAGACTAGCAGCAGCCTACTGGGAGTTTTCATAAAGCAGCTTCACGTTCTTTTTCACCAGAAATATTGTTTCTTACTTCCCGTTGAACATTAATTGTGACGTAAAACATTCTATATTTTTCTTTATCCTTCGGTATTGTGAGTTTCCGAATTATTATTGACGTCTCGCTAATGTGACGCCCGTCATTCAGAGAGCGTGACTGTTCGGGCGTAAAATGAACGCAGGTTTATTATTTCAAGATGTTTTCTTATGGGGTTTTGTTCTGTTGGCCCTTTCAATAAAATATCAATCATATTATTTTCGTGTTTTGTTACGATTGTATCCACAGTTATTTTCGTAAAATCAATAACATGAATAATGTATTGCCTATCTTCATTTTTTAGACAGTATCCAAAATAAAAAATTCAGCATTAACTAGTGTCTCTTTTATATGATAAAAAGGGCCTTAATTTAGGTGTAGCATCATCATTTAAGTAATTCATTTTTAACCAAAAAAGGAGTTTCTCAATTCAGTTGTGTGTTTTTTTATGTTTGTTACCGTATAACTCCGTCATTTATTAACGGATTTGGAAAATTATTTGTTTGGAAGGGTACACTTCCCGTTTGGTCCCATTGTCATCAGGTCAGGATTTTATTACTTTTTAGTGTATTTTGAAGTCGGTTTAAGTTTTTTGTAACACAGTTTTATTCATCTTTTTTACCTGGTTACTATAATTATTTAAAATTAATTAATAAAAGTCTTTGAAATGATAAAAATATGCTAAGATAAAGTACGAATATTAGTTATCCATAAATGAAAGAAAGGAAAACTATTCAATATTTTTAGACATAATAACAAATAAAAAATTGAAGAATTGTGAACAGATTTTAATCACTTGGCTCGCGGTTAAAAATATAACAATGACATCAATTGTTATAATAGGACGCACGTCCCTCGCGAGAACCAACGGGTTAAATATTTAAATTTATTAAAACTTTTTTTTGTTACAGGTATAGACACTGTGAAGATAGTGAAAGTGATAGTGCCAGAAATAATACAATATGGTGTTCAGGACGATGTTATTTTAGACTGTGATTACACTTACACCAATGACACAGCGGGTCTGATGGTCAAATGGTTCTTTAGGAACAAAGCCAGGCCAGTGTATCAATGGATAGCGTCACAAAAACCTCAAGATATGGGGATATTAAGAGGTAGAGTTGACTTAACTTATAGGGCATCTAGTGATCCGCTAAAAATGCATAGAGCATTACGTATAGTTAAGCCTAATACAGACATTTCAGGTGATTACACGTGTGTAGTGTCTACTTTTATGGAGGAAGACTCGAGAACTAAACGGATGATTGTCTTTGGTGAGTATTTTGAAATTGTATCTAATTTGAGAAAAAAACTATTTAAATAAAATAATGAAACTACTTTTCGACGTTATTGAATTAGTAGACTACCAAAACTGTCAAATCATATAATTGTAATAGCAGACTTGTGCCCCATGGTACATACTTTATGTCGCGCTCATGTCTCCAATATTTCTACTTGATATGCACCAGACTATTTAGGTATATTTTAAACATGGTCTTTGAAATCATTTTGGTTGGTCATATTAGGCAATAACGTGATTTCATTTAACTTTTTAGTCACATGTAAACATAATACATAATTATATTCTGCTCAAATGGTTTAAGAGTTTTATCATCGCTTATACCCTTTTCTTCTTCAGTGCCCATGTCAACCGCTGTCCGCTCATCCCCCGGGTCAATTACCCTTTTTGTGGGGCTAAGCAAGTTTTATACATTCCAACATCTGGTATCCGCATCACATATTTTTATATCAATAGCACTCTTAAAACTTGCTGGAATAACTATTATTAATCTATAGTTAAACCTGAAATAGTTGAAATTGTAACAACGTAGGTATGTATAATTTAATGTCTCATTTGACATTAAAATAAAGATTCGCAAACATGAATGAATTTCCTATCCAAAAACCAACAATCCTTGACGGGCCAGTTGACGCAGTTTGTTAAGACTCCACCTATCGCGCCGCAGGTTGTGGGTTCGATTCCCGCACAGGACATGCATTTGTGTGCATGAACATATCTGTACGTCCTGAGTCTGGGTGTAATTATGTATATTAAGTATGTATTTCCAAACAAAAAGTAGTATATGTATTATATCAGTTATCTGGTTTTCATTACAAGCTCTGCTTAGTTTGGGATCAGATGACCGTGTGTGAGAATTGTGCCAGGATATTTATTTATTATCCTATTGCAGTACCAGAGACGCACTTTCGTCTGATCCAGAACAAGACGGATGACGCCACGGTGAATGTCATCTGTGCAGCGGAAGGTGCCTTCCCTGCGCCTAACCTCACGCTCGCTACGCCTGAGAAGTAAGTTAAGACGTGTTATTTATGAGAATGTTAAAAAATAATGTTATTTTTTTTTAATGCTTTCTTGCCTGTATTTTTAACGTTTGAAGTGTTCGTGGTGTAGCTTGATTAGCCCTTCTTAATTAAGGTAAAGTTAAGCAATCAACTATCTAGATGAGTAACTGCCTAGTTCAGGGGTCGGCAAGCGGCTAGCGAACCGCATGCAGCTCTTTCGATGTAAAGTTGCGGCTCTCCGGTTCCATACGCAAAAAATATTTAATTTATTATCAAAACTCTTAAAAGTACTACTTACATTCGTGTCTCACCCGCACAGCCCCCATCGCGACGAGTTATCAGTCGGTCGTTGCATCTTGGCAAAAGCACTCTACCATCGCCAGATTAAGACTGCGTATAAAGCAAAATAACAATCTTAGAATTGAAATTTAACCAAGTAGATAGTATTTAAATGAAAAAATATTTTTATATGGGTATTTTCATTATATACACGAGGGTTCTGCCTGAGCAAAAACATAATGGAATGAAATTTCTTCGATAGAAAAAAATCACAAAGCTACCTCTAATAATAATGAATTTTCGGTTTTATTCGTTCATGGTGTATCTAATTAAGACAAAAATTCGATAAATAATATCACTTACATATGAGCTAGGGCTGCTACTAACGATTTTTTAAAATATTCTATACTTTACGAGTTATTTAGATAAAAAGCGCTTAGTTAATTTTTGTTCCGCGGAACACGCTATCTCCATCTCATCTGCACGCGAAGATTAGACATAAGTTTGTTTCATCTGACATTGCCATATTTTTCTGGCTTGGTACGCACTCTTAAAGAATTCCTTAAAGAAATAGAGAGCCAGTATTCTGCCCTACTTCTGCACAATAAATTGCGATGGTTTCTCTTATAATAATTTTAACTAACACAGGGCTAGAAAAATATTCTTATATTCCACAATCAGTAATACTATGTGACTTTACTGAATTTTAATTTTGAAACGGTCGATCGTCAAAGTAAGTACTAGGGTAGCACAATGTTCAAGAGCTAAAAATATTATCAATGTTTTCGTACTCGTTACTTAGCGAAACACACGGCGCTATGCTCCATTTATTGGTACTACAATGTTGGTAACAAGACAACCGACAAAACGCAAAAAATGAAATAGAAGTTTCCATTTCCTTTTTATTTCCACCGAATCGCTATACAAGACGCTAAAGGCATAAAAACATCTAGATTATCCGTGTTCTCCTTAGGCAGTTCATTTTCAAGTACTGGGTAAGGCGTTGGATAGAATTTCATGTTCACGTTAGACTGGTGAAACTGTGAAGCATAGAGTGCATTAGCAACCGCAATGCGGGCTGGTTGTATAATTCACTAAACTTAAGCACAATTTGACATGAAATTTGCCTTAGTAACAATTGTTTTGGCTTTGTGGTTCTCACGGTTTATGATGCAGTTTAGTTTGAAGCATCATGTAAGATGCCAGACATACAAATCTTGTTGATAGTATGCTAACTGTTATGGATGTTGAAGAGCTATCAAAATTCAACTGCTATACCTGTGGCTATACTATGTATATTTGTTAGTATGAGTAGAGAACAATTAAGAACGGGAATCAGGCAACCGTGTGTAAAGATGTTTTTTTTATACGACTAAGTCGGTAAACAAGCTTACGTCCCGCCTGATGGTAAGCGGTGGCGGTTCTCAAGATATTCTTATTATTCAACTTTAAAGTCTATCCATTTGGATGAGTTGTATTTTTTTTTTCAAAATACACACAGTTTTACCCAACTGATAAAGCTTACCGATGTACCTGCGCAGAAGATACATTTTCAAAGCGCTGGAAACGCTATTGGTCGGCAACTGCCGCCATGTTAGCGCGCGCCGTGCGGAGGGGCGTGACTTGCGAGTGAGACGGAACTAACAACTGCAGTGTATTATGAACCTTATAGTAGTGATCTAAGGTTGATTGTAAGTTTTAAGCATTCTTTCGTTAATCTTCGGGTCCATACTTTCTTTCCTGTGCGAACGAGGATTCACGACGCGCCATATCAGTTGGGTACCTACTACTGTACCTAAATTTTGATTTGAATGTAGCGACATATATCAGCCATCTATCAGTTACACTGTGATAGTTCACACACGGCGTTCCTGGCGAAAGATTTTTCCTTTTAAATGAAGGTGTCATCCACCTTGCAGCTCCATATAGATTTCAAACTGCCGATTTATATGTTATTTCGATCTATTTTTTATTTTGAAAGCGACAGACTGTCAGTAGCACAAACTTGTTCTTATTTTATTTGTTTCATTAGGTAAACCAACAACCATACGCTAACATAACTTTACTATGTATGTAGTTTGTAGTCTAAAGTAAGTACGGTTCCACATTTGTGGTCGCCGCTTTGTGATTTTGGTTAAACAAAGTTGAATTACAAAGTGCCACAGTCTCATTTAAGTTTGCCCTATAAGAAATTGTAGAATTATCGTCAGTAAAGTATTGTATTACATCTTATATAATATCACTTTATTTTGTATGACTATTGACATTTTAGGAAGGCAGTAGAGAGTTTCATTCCAAAGTTTAATATTCATGAAAAATTTACCGAGATAAAGTCCCAATAATTTTCCTTATTTTTTGTAGGTATATAGAAGAAAGAAAATCTCAGCTCTATTTTTTATAGTCATAAAACAGAATAAGAAAAAAGAAGTATTTTTTTTCACGTTAAATTCTGTGCCTCAAAACGTATAATATTCCCAAAATAAAAATGAAATTATTACCAACCATACCAACATTTCTATAATCATCATCATCATCATCATCAGCCTATAATATCCCACTGCTGAGCACAAGCCCCCTTTCACAAATGAGGGTGAAAGGGAATGGGTAGATACTACACCACGCGTGCGGATCAGTAGAGGTAGGCTAGTGGTCAACCTACTGTTGGAATTTATCAAGCCGCCTAGGAGGCGTCCAACTAGCTTAACGACTATCACAATTAAGTGATAACCGGGACCAACGGCTTGACGTGTCTTCCGAAGCACGGAAACGCTCGATTTGAAATACCACTTTCTTAATCGCAAATTTATTAATACTTGACTTTACTTATTTATAATAACTTAACTCTAACAAGCAACTGTATCTCAATAAGCCTTGAAGTCAATGCACCGAAAAAAATAATTGATTAAAAGGAACACCAATCCTTGTCTTATTAACGTGATCTCACAGCAGTCAATCTAGATTGTCAATTATTTCAAACAATCATTTACACTGCCCTCTAGATACCAGTTTGCCTAGCAATGTTACCCATGACTTTTTGGCGGGATCTTGCAGAGTGATTTTGCGTTTTCGTTTATATTTTCATAAATTCGTGTATTTTGAGTTTTATTGCATATCGGTGGTATTTTATCCAATAAAGATCATCCATGTGCACCAGTGAAGTGAAATGAAATGAATTATGTGTAGCTTTTCAAGTTGTCTCAAGAAGTCCGTGAAAAGTTTGATGACCACTATTGTACTAAAACATGACTTTTATGGACGGTGACTGACTGAGGACTATGTGAAAGTGATTTATTGTGCTTAGAACTTATAATATAACTGGAAATTGGCATAATACACAAACCATGTGACGCCATTGAAGAAAAAAAATATGTTACCCATTATTGGACAACATTGCTAGGCCAACTGGTATCTAGTAGATAAATTGATGGGTTGAGTAGGTATATAGAGTCTAGTTTGTAGCATATTCTATGGGGGCCCAAATCTGCTATTTGCAATTGTGTTCCAAAGTTCCAATGAACTATCAATGGTGTCAAAAGTTACAGATGATACAGTTTTGATAGTCCACTAATTCAATAGTGCCAAAAAAATATTATGAATTTAAGGCAATGAAGTTGCAAATGTATCTTATCGGGATGCCATTTTGAGTTCAAACTTCACTCTGACAAGACTAGACTTAACCAGCCCCCTGTGATCTCCTGAGTAGCGTCAGCTGGCTGACATTCAGTACATGGCATTCTGTATAAAATATCGTTTTTGGCTACATGATTCTAAAAGTTTCTTCTCTTCTTGCTTGTCTATTGTAGATATGTATTTGTGTTGCTAGCTTACACGTTCAAATGAAACAAACAAATTATGATGATCTTTTACGATAGGTAGCAAAAGATTTACCTTCTAAAATAGACATTAAAAATAACGAAAAGCAAGTTAACGTGTTAGTGAATTTGTCGTGAATTGTTCGCCTCAAACCAATTCAGTGTATATTTAGTAACACAGTATTTATACAGGTCGCTGTTTTGGTCAGCGACGAGCTCCTCAGGGTCGATAACACAAATGATACTGGTGCTAAAAAAATTAAAAAATAAAATAAATAAAAAAATATAAAAACATACTTAATTTTTTAAAATAATAAAAATAAAATTTTTGAAAATAATGTAATAAGCTAAAGTGTAGACATAATACTCAACGGGAGTGCGAGGGAGTAAAGGGGTGGGGCGATGGCGGCTTGTGCCTAGCTCTAGTCTGTGCACGTGCCTAGTGACCATACTTTGCAGTAATTTTATTTCAAATTAAATAAGGTATTTCTCAACGCATTTACAGTATTTAATGGAATTAAGTCCATTTTTGGGGAATATATTTTTTGTACTACCGCTCCTGGGTCGCTTGTCGCCGACCAAAACAACAACCTGTATACTCTGAGGTAACACCTACCTTACATTCCCTCAGGGTCTTCCATAATTGTTAAGGTAAACGAGAAAATAATGACATAACATTTTTCCAGGCGGCTAGATGGTGTAGCCCATAATTTAAAGCTGGTCAACGGCAGGTACTCAGCGGTGGCATCAGTGACGCTCAATGACGCTGACCTTCCGTCACCAGCTGAGTTCATCTGCACATTGAGGATATCACAAGCGAAGTACGCAGTTAGAAAAGAGTCTATTTATTATCCAGGTACTTAATCCTTTTATCGCTTTTTCATAAAGTGTGTTACTCTACATGCCTACCCTACCACATTGTATGTTTTTCTCATATTTTCCTTCACCGTAAGTTCAAGCTTGAGGATTTGAACCAACAACCTTTGTCACGGCATTCAAGGTCACTACCACTGAGCTATCATAACATCATATCGCTTCAAATAAAAAAACAAGGAATTGAACCGCTTTATAATACGACGAACGTCATTAAAGTCGGCCAGTGGGTACGGAAAGAATACGAAATGAAATATTTTTAACGGGAAGGCATGAAAATAACAATTTCACGGAATAATTTGCGAGAGGGCCATTTAAGCTTTTTATCAGCGCAAAGTTTGTGTACACAGCTATCTGAAGTGTAGAAGTGAAATGAAACATTTCCTGGAGCAGTCTCTGTGAATAATTTTAAGCATCGTTAACTCAGTTATAGAGGAAATGTGAGTTAAATAGAATATCAGTAAACTAGTGAGCCTGAGGTAATGCAATATGAATTATTATGATACATCGGGGTTTTACTTAAGTACAAATCTCGAGGATATCGAAAAAAAAACTACAGACTACTAGGAATTATGATAATACTAGTTTCTGGTTTATAGTTTATAGCAGCACTTCAAAAAAATTGGAATAATTGGACAAGTATGGAAGCCGATGCAGGAACTCCGGATCAGTTGTGGGATCGAGCTAAGGATCTAATAGAAAATGCTGCTGAAGAATCTCAACCACCTAGAGAGATACATAAAAGACAACACTGGATGAGTGACAATACTCTGGCTCTTGTAGAGGAAAGAAGAAAAATGAAGACCTTGGGAGTGGATGTGAGGACCCTGAATGAAAAGTCTGCTCGAATTCAGGAAGCATGTAGGCGTGACCGAAACGCTCAACTTCGGAAAATATGCTCTGAAGTTGAAGCCCACGCAGACAAACATGAAAGTAAAGACCTCCATCAAAAAATTCAATCCATTACAAAGACTCTTACATCCAAAACATGGGCTATTGAGAACTCTCGTGGCGAAACAGTGACAGAAATTGATGATATTTCCGAGACGTGGAAGGAATACTGCCAGAAACTTTTTGAAGATCCACATTCGCAGTGTTTTCATTCAACAGAGCCTAAAGACGAGGACATGGAGCCAAACATTCTTAAAGATGAAGTAAGAGCTGCAATAAGGAAACTAAAGAATGGTAAAGCCATAGGAAAGGACGCTATCCCAATCGAAACCATTAAAGCCTCTGGAGATTATGGCGTCCAGATCTTCCAAACCATATGTAACAAAATATGGCAAACGGCTACATAGCCTAAAGAATGGACCCACACCATTTTTGTCCCGCTCCACAAAAAAGGATCCACGAAGAACTGCAGTAATTACCGTCTCATTGCCCTTATACCTCATGCAAGCAAAATTTTACTGCACATACTCAATGAGCGTCTCAAATCTTACCTATCCAAGGAGATTGCACCCGAACAAGCAGGGTTCGTAAAAGGTAAAGGTACCCGTGAGCAAATCTTGACGGTCCGTCAGATAATCGAAAAAGCTCGAGAATTCAATAAGCCGGCTTATATTTGCTTTGTTGATTTTTCAAAGGCATTCGACTCGGTTAAATGGCCAATACTCTGGAAGACTTTATTGGAAATGGGTACGCCAAGCCATCTTGTACACATGCTTAGGCGCCTCTATGAAGATGGAACAGCATCAGTCAGAACAGACGACGTATTATCGAGCTACTTCCACCCCAGCGCTGGAGTCCGTCAGGGATGCATTATTTCTCCACTTCTGTTCAACATCTACACAGAAATAATAATGAGAATAGCTCTAGAGGACTGGACAGACGGCATTACCATTGGAGGTCTAAAAATATCAAATTTAAGATACGCAGATGACACCACCTTATTTGCATCTAGTAGTCTCCACATGGAGGAACTTCTCCACAAGATGGAAAGTGTTAGCCTTGAGTTTGGCCTTAAGATCAACCGCAGTAAGACCAAAATGATGATTGTCGACCGCGCCAATAATAATTCGCCAGAAGTCACTGTTATTGCGAACTGTGATGTGGTCCAATCATATATATATCTGGGAGCTTTGGTATCGAACAATGGTGGATGCGTGGATGAAATCAAGAGGCGTATGGCTATATCTAGGTCATCTATGGATAAGCTTAGGAGAATATGGAGGAACCGAAACATAACCAAAGCCACTAAGACCAGGCTTAAACAGGTATTAAACAGTCTCACATCCTTATTTTCTTTGGTCACGTGTCGCGGCGCGGAGATGTTTCCATAGAGCGATTGGTGGTGCAGGGTAAAGTAGAAGGCACCAGAGCACGTGGAAGATCACCCATGCGATGGACCGACCAAATTAAGGCAGCAATAGGCGGTCCCATCAACGACTGCGCCAGAAGGGCAGCGGTTAGGAACGAATGGCGGCGTGTTGTGAAGCGCGCCACAAATCACACGTCGTGACGACCACGACCACTCTGTCAAGAGTGACACGCATGAGAAGAAGAAGAAGAATTTTCTGGAGTTTTATTGGTGAAGGTTTATAGGGACAAGAAATTTCGGTGAAATTAGTAAGAAAATATCAATGATTGGAGAAAGATAAATTAACTTGAATCCAGAATCCTAATGAGATTTTTTTTCATATAGAAGATCAAGCTGATGTTAATAATAGAATATTTTTGTTAACAGGACCTATAAGCACAACTCCTGAGATGCCCACAGCAGCAGATATGCAACTTGCTGCTGCAGTTGGATCTAAAGGTAAATGTTATTTGATAAATGTGATATCTAATAGGATATTTATTAAAGATTGTTTTTGTAAATCATAATACTATAAAAGATCTTAACAAACTACGTTTACTATGAATTATTATAAATTTTCTTGTACTTGAGACTATGAACAAACAGATGATCTAAAATATATTACACTAGCAAAATAAATGTTGTTTTTTTTTTCACAGGAACCAATATCTATACAGCAATCAGCAGAGTCCTATTCCTGGCTTTAGCTCAAATACTTGCCTCATAAAATGTAAAATCCATTTTGCCCGAACGTCATCACGGCAGACTTTCATGTTGCTGTGATATGAAAAACAATTTTCCTCCAAGGAAATCTTCTGTAAATAAATGAAAATGTTTGGTTATTTTGTAGTGGTTATTTTCGATACTTAATTATATTTAGGAAGGAGTAATTTACAAAATGTGCCATGTTTGTGATTATTTGTTTCTTATAGACAGACAAAAGTACGGATATATGTAGCAGACGTACTCAGACAAATCTAACCCAATAACCCTATCTAATCTAATAACCCTTTGTTATTTTTAACTGACTCCAAAAAACGAGGTTCTCCAGTTGTAAGTTTTTTTGTTTGTTACCTCAGCACTCCGTCATTATTAACCTATTTGGAAAATTCTTTTTTTGTTTGGAAGGGTATTCTTCCCATTTAGTCCCATAGTCATCTAGTCAGCATTTGATTACTTTTTTGTGTACTTTGAAGTCGGTTTAAGTTGTTTTTAAAACAGATTTCAATTATTGTGTAACAAATCTAATCCAAGTATTACATGAAATCGTTTCTAGTCATATTTACAAAACATTATCGGTTGTGTACATTTTAAGGCAACTATTTTTTTATGTATTTTTAGTTTTTTTAAATATAGGTATATTGTAAAGATTTTTGATTTTATATGTATAGAATTTTCAAATTACACAATAAAAATAAATATTTCTTTTTATAAATACGAATAGAGTTTTAAATGTATATAGCAGTAATGTATATTCTGAATGTTGCTATTATGAATAAGTTTGTGTTTGAACACAAAATTAAAACTGTAAGAAAAATTATGTGATGCTAAATTAATGGAAATGTTTATTACAGATTTAGCTGTGAAGAAAAATAATTTATTAAATCAAGCCTCTGTATATATAATTATTAGATTCATATTATTTTTATTGGTGTGTGTAATTTATGTAAAATAGACGTTAACAGAATTATTGTATACTTTTTATATACAATCATCAATCAATTTATACTATTTTCAATACACTCGCTCGTAAGTTGACATTTATTGCAAAATACAAGTCCGTTTTTTTCAGCATCGTATTTTCCTCGCAAGTGTGTTGAAAAACGTCGTATGACAGACGTGTGCATTGATTTATTACTCTCGGCTCTCTTATCGCCATACCGCCTGAAGTGTTAATAACCAACTTTGCACACATGTATTATAATGTACTATTATGAAACAAATGAAATAAGTAGTATAATATTATTAATATTCGCTTATTATATTTCGGAAAGGGATGACCCTTTTAAACAGGGTATCGAATTTAGTTCATTTTAATTTTCCGTAATAAATTTTGGACAATACCTATTGCAAATAATATCTTCGCCTTTTTTCATAAACTTATTTCGAATACTTGCTGTTTTAAAATATTTTTATTAGAATTATACTAAAAGTCAATAAATGCAAACAAGCAGAGGATATAAAATTCAAAACTGTCATAAGAAGTTTATGAATAAGGGCCATTGTAAATATTTGTATGAATTAAATATGCTATTTTTTATTTAAGGTAAGTTATTGTAATATATAAAATTGCTGTGTATATTGCAGTTTATGGATTAAATCCACTCAAGACTATTATTGTCAGATTTCTAAAAAATAATTAAACTAAAATCGTTGTAAATGTCAGTCGTTTTATTATATTACTAGCTTTCGCCCTTCTTTACCCGTTTCCAAAAATTCTCTCTTATAGGCTATAAAAGGAAATAATGTAAACACATTTTTGAATTAATGCAGTAAAATCCTCCCCTTAAAACGATAGTAGGTAAACGTTAGTAAACCCAAAAATACGTGTTTCTTTATTTTCTATCCGAAGTATTAATAACAAAGTTTCAAGTTGATCGGACCACGCGTTAGGTTTCTTACAAACATTAACAACTCCCTAAACCCCCTTTTATGGGTAGTTTTCAAAAACGAATAATGAGAAATAATGTTTAGGTAAGTAATCGTGCTAAGTTTCAAATTAAAAATCCACGGAATAAGATTTTTCATACAAACAAAATCTCTCTTTTTCACCCCCTTAAAAGTTGAATTTGGAAATGAAAAACCCGTGTACAAAGAAAGAGTCATGGCGAGATTTGTACAAAAAAATAAAGGTTTTTAGAGACGTTAAAATGATGTTATAATTGATCCTTGTTGCCTTAGGAATAACTTGAGGTATTTAAAATATTTTTAGATCCCTGTGATAAAAATGCGACATTCTATGCCATGCCAGCGAATGGCGACCAAAACCGTTATGTTGTTGTTATGGTTTGCGGGGTCTATAAAGTATTTCAATACATGTAGCTGGTAATGTAATTTTAACATTAGAAGTGATTCAAAACTCTCTAAAATGTTTTATTATTTTGTACAAATCAATTATGGATCTCGCCATGATGTAAGTAGTATGGACAAATTAGAGGTAATGGTTATTCTCATCGTTAATCGAACAAAATTTGTAGAAGCACTACATAGTATTTCAATGCAAGTTCATCACTTCATAGTTTATATTTCATAGTTTCAAAATAATCCCTGGGGAAGCAGATTAATGTCAAAACTAGAATACAGCTATATATCCCAGCTAATAATTTAGGGATCCTTGTGAAATTTATGACGTGACGCAGTTGGATTACCCCTAGTGACTAAAACCCCTTTGTGTAAAGTTTAACATCAAATAATTAACGATATGTCATATTATAATGGAGTAGTTTATTGCAGTTACTTAGTTTATAGGCACCTATATATAGGCCCCCTTATTCATAATCGCTTTTTCAGTGTAATAGTCTCACTCTTTCGATCAACAAATGTCACCTGTCAGATAAAGACTTCGGAATTTTAGCTAATCAATATTTGATAACTTTACTATGAATAAGGGGGATAGACTAAATATTTCATGACATATTCACTACGATACATATTTATTTAAACAATATTAACCACAATTTTCCCAAAAGCAGGACAATTTTCCGCGACACACAAATACAACGATACATTAAATACACAATTATAATTTTGTATTCGGGACGCTGGCGACGCAATAATTTAAGCTTACGAATACAATTTGTACGTCAGGGGAAACGAATGAAGTGTGCCGAGTTAATAAGTTTCTATACTGTTGTCGTCTGGGTTGGGAAAAGGTCTGACATGTCAGGTTTCTTATATCTAGGTCGATGAAAATGGTGGTGTATTATGTAGACTTATAGTTATTGTTTTAGTTATTGTGATTAATTTAAAAATAAATATACAAAATATAATGTATACAGCACATGTAAATCAATGTGCCAAAAAGAGACAAACATAGTGCGACAAGAAGAGACACCCTCTTGTCAAAACGGGCCTCTTAGATCTCGACAACTTTAGGAACGTGTACAGACTAGAGCTAGGCGCAAGCCGCCGTTCGCACCACCTCTTTAATCCCTCGCACTCCCGTTGAGTATAACGTCTACACTTTAACTTATTATATGATTTTCGAGTTAATATTATTTTTATTAAAATTAAAAAATAAAGTATTTTTTAAATATTTTTTTAAGCATCAGTATCATTTGTCGCCCTGAGTCGCTCGTCGCTGACCCGAACAACGACCTGTATTTTAAGTTGATTTAAAGGTTGTTTGAATTGTAAAAGGCATAATCATTTTCGAATTGAAATCGGTTTAATATAACGGTTTTCTGATAACTTTTTTACGTTCTGATAACGGCAAATACAAACAGTGGTTCATTAGAAATGGAACCATTTCCGATTTTTATATTTCTACCGATTCAGAGGTTATTTCAATCTCAATTTCATTGAAATAAAGTTACGTAATCCACGTACAGATCGTTTTATCCAATCAGTAATTTAGAAGTTTCTACACCGTAGAGGTGGGTAGCTATTCTAATAACTAGCCAAAAAACGGCTAGTCACAACATAGCCACGGCTACGTTAGCTGTCAACACGATAATTGGCTATTGGCTACTGGGTGGCTACTGGCTACAGGATGGCTACTGGCTACTCGCTAGCTAGAAAGAATGAGGAGTTTTCTTACCTGCCTAACTGTTGATAATTCGAACCAATTTGAACCTTAAGTGCACGTATTGATAAGTATTTTGACCATAGAGATATCATAAGAAATTCTCCTCATTACGACAAGTTTACGTCACACACAGCGGGTAGCCGCCTAGCCGCCACAGGTCACTAGCCGCCACTAGCTGGCGGGCTAGCCAAAGCCATTCTAGCCGCCACTAGCCGGTAGCTGGCCGTCTAGCCAAAGCCAATCTAGCCGAGTAGCCGGCAGCTGTGTGTGCGTGCGTGTAGCCAAATAGCCAAAATAGCTGACTAACTAGCTGGCTTTTACACCACATATAGCCGGCTAGCTAAGCTATTGAAATTTCGGCTAGTTACCCATCGCTACTACACCGATCGCAGCCGCCCCTGCTACATACAAAGGTAAGTAGGATGTCGCAAGACTATACAATAAATAAATTATTATCATTTACAGAAATTCATACGCCGCGCCGTCATTTGTCTTCCTTGACGCATTATCTATGAATGCAACTTCTCGACCTCTATGTAAATAACCTACTATCTCTTACCTATCCGAGAAAACTGAAAAGACTCGTTACTCCTGAATATTTCAGGAAATTTTAGTATATAAAATAAACGATTCCATTTGCATGAAATATATTACAAGTATAATGCTAAATGTGTTAACTCTGGACTGCGAATGCGGTCGTTATGACCACTGAAATTCATTTTGACACATAATGGTTTACATCCATTACAAGTGATTTATTCGGGTGTAAAAATATAAACTGTTAGCTAAATATTTGTTAGTCAAACCGGTATGTACTGATAATATTTTGTTGATGATGGTAAACAAATTTAATAATGATTTAATTCCATTAAAACGCCTAAAAAGACAATGAATTTTCCAAAATTCTATATTTTTGGTTAGGTTAGATAAGTAACAAGTAAGTAAGATAAGTAAGTCTTCACGTCGGGGCAAAGACTGCAACTTTATAAGTCACAGGTCCGGCCGCATATAGAGTACTGCTGTCATCTATGGGCGGGAGCTCCTGGTTACCAGCTTGGGCCTTTAGACTCGGTTCAGCGACGTGCTGCTAGAATTGTTAACGATCCCGAGCTCACAAGCGGTCTAGAGCCCCTCAGTCTGAGGAGAGACTTTGCCTCCTTATGTGTATTCTACCGCTTGTATAACGGACAGTGTTCTGAAGAATTGTTTAAGATGATGCCCACGGCTACATTCTACCATCGCAACTCTCGCCATCAATGGGGAGTCCATCCCTACATATTAGAACTAAAATTGTTTCAAAATGTGCGGTCTCAAAGGAGCTTCCTTCCGCGGACGCTCAGATTGTGGAATGAGCTCCCTGCCGTGGTTTTCCCAATGGAGTACAGCATGGGGTTCTTCAAAAAGGGTGTGAAGAGATTTCTGCAGGGTTGGCAATGCGAGAGTAACACCCCTGGTGATGCAAGCGTCCATAGGCTACGGTAACTGCTTACCATCAGGCGGGCCGTATGCTTGTTTGCCACCTTAGTGGTATAAAAAAAATAAAAAATATAAGGAAACATAAAAATCTATCAAGTTACTACTGCTACTAAAATATTAACAACTCTACCCGCTTAAACATGATAGTATCACTATCATCTACTTCCAGGAACACTCGAAATTACATAACGGGTCTCAGTGACCGATCATACACTGAATATTCAGTCTGAAGCGTGGCTTTAGTGGGTTAACCGTCTGTGAGCGTGTGAGTACATGAACGTAAATCGTTTCAAATGAGTGCTTCATGAGTACAGATAAATTACATTAAATCTCCGACTCACGTGCCGGAAAATTCACCAATGTTTCACTAAATGAATGGGGTGACCATATTATTATATTTTTTTTTCTTGCATGGTAAAAAGTACATTGTTCACGATGCTATGGTGCCCTCGCGACGTTTTCTTTTACGATGATTCTAAATCGCGACATGGAATTCAACGTTACTTCCACTGTGCTAGCAATGCCTTAGCTGTCACAATAATAGGGTTTCATTTAGCAATGCTCTAGGTATAGAGGTAAAGGTACCTATTTTGTTGTTACTCTATTCCTTCCCAAACACTCACTCAATTGTCGATCATTCGAATCAAAATCGATTTCACCAATAGAAAATGAAAACATACAAGTGCATTCCATTAGTATACTATTATAGTCGTTTAAAGGGTTTCCGAATATGTTAATGGCACCAAGCGGTCGTTTTGTAGTTAATGTTAATGTTCCATTATTTCAAAATGGCTGTTAATTGTGAGTTCGATTATAATTGCACGACACTTCAATGTTTAAACAAGATATTTTCTAGGATATTTTAATACTAAAAACGCAATTTTTTAAATTATTTTGAGTTGAAATAATATAATTAAAGACAATTCAAAATCGTCACAATTGTATTAACATCCAAGCACTGAAATCACAGTTAGTATTGCCATTCAAAGATTAATCATAAACTTTTCATTGATTGGCTTTCCACAAACCGAATGCTAGTCTCTTACGTAAATTGGATCTATGAATAGATAAATCACTGATTGAATTAGTCGGTTCATCGGCGCTTCATTATTGGTTCACAACTATGAATCTGGATTTTATTGATATTACTTTTGATAATATCATAACTGCCAATATCGATATTGTGCGGGCTAATTGAACTATGATATTCATCTTGATTTTCTTCTAAGCGTATCTATTTGTAGTTGTTGAAACACATATTGATATTTGTTTCTGTACTTACAGATTGTCGTCATTGATTACGAGTGCTGAACATAAGCTTCAAACGTTGATAACACACTTTTTAGACCTTGTAATGCACTATACATGAGCCAACGTGAGGAGATAAAATATGTAAACAACCGACCTCTACTGAGTTAAATTACGATAGCGAGCGATCATTCTCTCGCGTGCAATAATAACGTCAGTTCGTCGACGACAGCTATCGTAGTGTGATTCATGGTACAGGAAAGCGGTCGGTAAAGCAGCTGTCAACATAATTTCTTTAAATAAAAATTGAAAGTTTGTTTACTTTCTTTATCTCGTCTCGTTGGCTTACCTGTATGGTTGTGTGGCTTCTTTAGTAAATAGTAGCAGTAATTAGAAACTCTAAAATGCATTTAAGAGTGAAATTACCGAAGTAAAGACATTAAAACGCACCACTGTAAAACGGGATGGAGTGCAATTGTGCTGAGGATCGCATCAGTTGAACACGAGATCCATTTAGCGTACACCTCGGCTATCCATGACCTAAAAACTATGCAGTCTGTAGTTCTCACTAATGTGATGAGCTAAGTTGAATCATATCAAATGGGAGTTTCTATTTCTAAGTTAGATTAGAGTATCGGTTTAGCCATGTTTATCCTACGCTTCATAAACATAATTTTTAGGGTTTCGGACCTTAAATAATAGAAACCCTTATAAGGTCACTCTGGTGTTCGTCCGGCCGTCTGTCACAGAGGTTTTTCTCGAGAACTAAGCAACGTAGAAACTTGAAATTTGGCGTGACGATAGATCTTTATAACGCACACATTATAAATATTGCCCGTAAATAGATTTTATAAAAAATAATTTAATATTACTATGGGGTGTCAGATTGGTAGGTTTATGTATACACATAAAAAACGAATAAACAAATCGAGTGGGATATGCAAAAAATTTGCATATCCCACTCGGTTTGTTTATCCCTCCCTGTTCTCCTAGG
Source organism: Polyploca ridens (assembly GCA_951394255.1). Taxonomy (NCBI): domain Eukaryota; kingdom Metazoa; phylum Arthropoda; class Insecta; order Lepidoptera; family Drepanidae; genus Polyploca; species Polyploca ridens. Next base: position 15,871,489 of record OX596249.1, on the reverse strand, counting down.
TTCTTAAAGCAACAATTTTGATTTTAATAAGTAGATATTTTTAAGCTAAAGATTACTGTAAAACTGTGCAAAAATTCAACATTGATAATTTTCATACCAATGAACCTTCAAAATCTGTCAGTTAAATTTATAAAACACAAATGCAAAGTATGACAAGAACAGATTATAACGTACGACAGCGAAATGCATTTAAAACTTTATTTAAAGCATAATAGAGAACAGTTGACAGCTTGAATGCTGTTGTGGACATTTAAGCGATTGTTTTCTGGCATAAACAAGATGCCAGTTTAGACGAATCTATTGTTATTCATATCATGTTGAATTTAGGTTTAAATTTAGAGTAACATCAGGGGGTCAGGCCTGCTCTTTTACCAAAATATGTCATTCTGATACGATCCCATTACCCATAATGGTTTTTATTAAATTAGTAGAACTTTCAAATCTGTTAGTTTTGACACCACTAGATAATTGGAATACAATTATTGTCACAGCAGACTTATGGTTATTGATTATAGTTCCACTTACGATGGATATTATGGTTATTGATTACCTATTGACGGGCCAGCTGGCGCAGTTGGTTAAGGTTCACCTTACGCGCTGCAGGTCGTGGGTTTGATTCCCACACAGGACATGCATTTGTGTGCATGAACATGTCTGTATGTCCTGAGGAACCTCCTCTTTTTTTGGAGTCAGTTAGAAAAGCACTTCTTGCCTACTTATAACCGTGCGCTGATCGCATTGCAATGTGAAAATAACGTACTGCTAAAATATGAAATAAAAATACGACATAAACCGCGGGGGATAGCTAGTAACTTATAAAAACTGACATAAGTAAGTTAATGGAAAATGAGAAGATAAATGTTATTGTTCCAAAAAAAAAACAAGACTGTCAAAATATAATAACCATATAGGTTCTCTCCAAATATTCCTATCATTTCTAAATAAAATATGGGTCATAAAAACAGATCTAGAGAAACGATTTGTACGAGTCAACCAACAAAACTATACGAACAAAGATAATATTTTATTTCCACATTATTACACCTTCATATAGTCTGAATAAATTACTGGTTTAATTCATATAGTCTGAATAAATTACTTTATTTAGACGATACTATACTGTTAGCATGTATTCTAGTTTATGGTAAAGATCGATATTAAACAATATTTTGTTTTATAGGGATAAGTGCCAAAGTGTTTCCGTAACAAATTATGGTTGAGCATTAGCCTGATTACAAAAGCTCTAAAACAAAAGTTATCTCTGCTACAAACTGGGAACTAGGTACCTTAAACTTTATTTCTAGTTGACAAAATTTCTTAAGTAGCTCTCCATTCCACTAACGAACCAATAAAAAACGTACGCAGAAATGAATAAAGTTTTTTGGCACGAGCAAAAATACAGTTCGGTAAAACTTATTGTTGATGCGGAGAATTCCTTATTTTCTTCGGATATGCTCACTGAAAATTTAAACTATTCTGGCAAGACGTAAAATTGTTGTAAGGGTTGAAACATCGTAAACCTTATTTACGACTTTTGTTACGTATTATAGTTAAAAACAATTTTCTAAGCATTCCAGTAACTTAATATTTATGGGTTGACCTCTCATGAACCGTTTAATAGGAATTTATTCAATTATCGTGCTTTTAAAGGGTGGGTTGCGTTCCTTTCCAATTTATATTAATGCTTTGAATCGTGGTTAAAAAAATAACAATGAAAACAATTGTTAGTACGGGACGCGCGTCCCTCGCGAGAACTAACACGTTGTTATACAACCTACTGAATATAGTAGTAAATAGTAAATTCCTACAAAAATTTAGGACAAAAAAAAACACTCTAGTTTTCAAAGTTCTGAAGATTTATAAATATATACATCATCGACATCCGGAAGTCATCAAATGTATCATCCACATAAGTCACAATACCAAAACCAGGGTATTTCAGACCATAAATATTCTACTAGTCAGAGATATGAAGTAACGGTTTTCAGTGGTTCCAATTCCAAGATAGAGGACCATATTTTATTCCCAATCCCCCAGCAATTGTTAGTGAGCTGACTTATATCGTACATTCATATTTTAAGTGTACTCACTCCCGCATATTATGTTGATGTCAAACGTCTATTGCGCCATTTTTCAATGTCCTTTACAATGATTGCATTATTATTTATGTATCAAAAGATCATACCCATAACCCGTGCATACCTCTTCAGCTTCCATATGATATGCGACTAGCTCTTATCATTTGGTTATATCAAACCGTATACTATTGGATATGAAAATAAAATACGAATGATATTTGTCGTGGCAATGAATAATATAAAATAAAAGCTTTTTTCATTTTCCGCACACGTCGCACCGACATATCATTTTTAAGAGACAGTCGACTTTAGTACTCATATTTTCAATTGCTACAAAACACATCTATTAAGTATTTTTGGAACAGAAAATAACAAAAACGTCGGCAATATAAATCTGGACGTGACGTAACCCGATCTGTAATGGTATTATTTTTGTCACAAGTGAACTTAACGTGTTGCTTCAGTCCCACTTGAGTGGAATCACTGAAATCGGAATAAATAGGTAGGTGGAACGATGACAAGAAACTCGAGGAAATTATATTTATAAAGAAAGAAAGAAAAAAGAAAGAAAAAAAAGAAAAAAAATATTTCTGCACGCCATTCGACGCATAAAGAAACATTTAAAAATAATTAAAAACGCAAAGAAAATGTATAGCTTAGTATATTAATTTTATCCTTTAAAATGACTATGTCAGGTTGAGAAAACATACACGATAGAACTGTATGCCACTCCTTTGCGGTTCGTATGATGCACGAAGAATTAAATCGCTTGCTGTGTGTGTGTGAATGTATTATTGTCATGCTGGGAGCCAATTCTCAAGCACTCGAATTCATCACTCGTTCGAAATAAAGTTCGAATTCATCACTCGTTCGAAATAAAGTTCGAATTCGTACTTTTTTCTAATGAAAATCAAGTTAGGCTATTCTGACAATTTCGAAGACGCCATTTTCTCTCATTTTTCGAGGGCTAGCGATCGAACTGCTTCGAATGGTCGGGACCGTTCGAAACGTATTTCGAATGCGAACTATCAAACGTCAAACAGTTGGTTGTCATTTGGAAATGTAATGACAGCGAAGAGCGGGATCTCCTAACACAAGCAAATCTTTGCTTAAAAGGAGATTCCAAAAATATGTTGTAACCTAAGATAAACAAACCTAAGGACGCACAGACAATATTTTTTCATATTAATTCATAATTATTATATAAAATTGATTAACTTATGAATTCCGGATATATTTAAATATAAAAAGGGTAAAACGTTGTTTTAAATATTTTATAGTCAATCAAATCTTTTTAAATTTTAATTTAAGATATAACATTATCGCGTACGTTAACAAAACGCAATTATCAAGTGAAACGAAACGCATCGTGCAATTTGTATCCATCATAATGGCAACATTTACTCCTTACACTCGAACTTATTTCGAAGGTTAGTTCGATTAGTGCCGAGAATACAGGAATCGAAAAATTTACTTCGCCCCGCGAAATTTTACGGTCGAACTAGCACTCGTAATGCAAATTCGATTCGAAGGCTAGTTCGAGGGAAGTGAGAATTGGGTTCCAGGCATGTGACAATAACCTATGTTAATACGAGTGGTATCTGATGTTCGAGAACTGGAATAGTAAAAGATATACCTTTAAGATTTAAAGGTGCCAGATCGTAGTCGACTACATGCAGCAGCAGCAGACGACGTACGTGATCGCGATACTACTGGTTTCTATGTATTACTATGAAATACCTTCCGTAGATAGTGATATGATGGTTCCATAGTAATAAATAGAAACGAAAGAGAAAGAAGTAGTGCCGTGACGACGCATCAGCTGCTGCAGTCGGCTACGAACTTAGACTTTAAAGGTAAATTTTGCATTTAAAGTCTAGGTAAATATTTTTAAAGTCGTATTACCCAAGAAAATCCAACCTCAAAATATGCTAAAGACCGCATGAGTGTTGTGAATATTTTTTGATTTTTGAATTTTAAGCGTTACTTTGGGCAGTGGCTTCGCAATAATATGAATATAAGATCCCTCATACCGCATTGCGACGACTCAGTTATTCGCTGACACCAGGCCACATTATGTTAAGTGATGCATGTGGTGGAATACAGTAGTTTGTTATAGATTTATTTTATAAAACTACTAGCAGACCCCCGCGGTTTCACCCGCGAACGGTTTGAATTTTTTTGCGCGGAACACTAATTATTTTTCAAAAATAAAAGTAGCTAAGTTACTCCTTATAACATCAGTTATAAACCGGAACAGACAAAAATTTTTTAAACTCAATCCGATTTTATTCAAAAAAAGAACTGACATAAAAGCTTGGTGCAATGCATAGATAGAGAATTGTAGGTAGATAGGCTGTCAGCGTATAGCGAAGAAGATAGCGATAGTTCGACATAATTACATATATATTTGGATTTTCATCGTATTTAGACGAAATTATCTATAAAATTTGCATGATATTTACAGAAAATACACTTGAGTATAGTAATCCTTTGATTTACATTAATTTACTTTGATAAAAAACTACTGACCGATGAAAGGTTATGTTTGGTTCATTTCATTCACTAAGTACGGCTTTTACAGCCAATTACAGTATTACCCAACTTATATGGCGCGTCGTGAATCTTCGTTCGCACAGAAATGAAAGTATGGCCCCGAAGATTAACGAAATAATGCTTAAAACTTATAATCAACCTTAGATCACTACTATAAGTTTCATAATACAGTGCAGCTGTTAGTTCCGTCTCACTCGCAAGACACGCCCCTCAGCACGGCGCGCGCTAACATGGCGGCAGCTGCCGACCAATAGCATTTTTCCCGCGCTTTGAAAATGTATCTTCTGCACAGGTGTAGTAAGTGCCCGTCTGGGGCCTAAATTGAATAAATGGCTTTGACTTTGACTTTGACAGGTACATCGGTAAGCCATATTAATTGGGTACTATTGTACACAACAATTCACCATCACTACCACAGATCATATAATACTACAGTATCACTACACACTAAACAATATCTTATAGGTTCCTTCTGGGTAAGCGTGTTCCATCTTAGGCTTCGTCTTCGTCCCTTATGGACGGATCAGTGGCAAAACGCAAGCCCACTTAATAATTTCCTTTTTATAATATAATGGCATTTTTTTTCTTCTTTTTGCATGTAACTGAAAAACGCTGTTCAGATTTCTTCCGTTACTTGTGCTACATGGAATTGATTTTAGCCAAATTGTATGATTCTAGGTCAACGGGAAGTACCCTATAGGTTTTGATTCCCTTGCGAGCGTCAAAATATGCGGCATATACGGCTGTATCTTTTTATTGCGGTGACTTAAAAGTTTGATTTTTGTATGTAACAGTGATATTTAGCGCACATTGGCGCCGTTCCCCTTAAACACCACTGTGATGGTTAAGACGCGTCACGGGAAAGCTGGTGCCATTTCTGTGCAGTGGTGGCTTTAACATTTCCCACTTCTACGTTCAACGATGATGATGATGAAAAGCGGGACATTCAATTTTGGGCAAAAAATAGGGACAAATTTCATACAATTAGGGTTTCACTGATCTCATCAACAAATATCATATATACACAAACTTTTTTGGCCTCAACGACACTGAGGTCAAACAATAAAAACCCATACGCTTAGTCCTGCTCACACATATCTACACGTTTTGACATATGTATCTTGCCCTGTCTACCTGTAATTCTCCGTCTACAGTGCAATGCAATACTCTTTAAAATTGGAATGTCAAATATAAAAGAATATTTAAATCAAAAGCATTAAGGAGTATAGATATCAACATTGATGCAAATCACCCCTAAAATAACTTTCTACCCCTTTTAAACCCCGTTAGGCGATGAGTAACAATAAAATATGAAACACTTCTTCCATCAATTGTGTTAAAGAATGTTTATGCAAAATTTGAAGTGGATCGGACCAAGGAATCACGTTGTCCCATACAAACTTTGCCCCCGTTTTTCACCCCCTTAGGGGTAGAATTTTGGAAAATCCTTTCTTATCGGATGCCTACGTCATGCAAAGAACACACCCTCCAAGTTTCAGGTTTCTACGACCAGCGGTTTAGGCTGTGCGTTGATTGTCAGTCAGTCATTCAGGACAAAGCATTTTATATGTATAGATGATAGAATGGAAACGGCCCGATGATACCGAAGATTGCCACTATTTTCGTAGTCTGCAAAGTCTATGCATTGACATGTTACACCTAAAACCTCAACGATTTTTCTCTAATTCGACATCGATGTCGAAAATGTGCGAATTCTGGCGAGAATTTTAAGTATGGGAATGGGAATTTTGTACTCGAATAATTTAACCTCTTAATTTAAGCTAGTCGAAAATAATGACTAAAAATATGTCCCAAAAGTGTTTGCAACGAAAAAACATAACACTCATGTAGCGCATATTTCTCTGTCAAAGGTGTATAAATAATGACAATCAATACCATTCAATTCACATTATATTACAAAGGGACAAAACAAAGAAGCCGCAGGAGACAAATTACTGTCTCGAAGGGACGGGATTTGCGTAAACCTCAAATCTATCAATCTGCCGATACCGATGCGGGGTTGTGACCAGATATTCAAATCCGCAATTGGGTATTCCATTGATACTTGATAGTGTATAATATCTATCCTGTATTGAACATGAAGGTTAAATTATATAATTTGGGAAATTCAATGTTGATTATTATGAGTTAAGTAGAATAATAGAAACAATTTCGAAAGCCTAGTAAAGCACAATTCTTTTGCCCATAGAAAAGTTTAAAACGATGATGAAAAATCAAACTTATCATTATACCTACTAGCAATACACCGTAACCGTATCGATTCGAGCATCGTTGATTTATTTCGTCGGCCCATTAAATGCGATTTAACTGAAAAAGCCCGGCTTTTAATCTGAACTGTACGTTTTGCAATCAATTGAGCCAATGAAAATATTTGCTTCGATAGTAATATCCACTTTATATGAATAACGTATAATGAATTACTGTTATTTTTTATTTTTTTGTAGCTGTTTTAGTTGATTTTTTTACGTAGATATTCAGATAAAAGTGGCCAGCACGATATTTAGATTTTCTTCAACAGGCTCTCAAATAGTGTACGAGAGTAACACACGGAGGACTGAAAAAAGTGGTAAGAGAGATTTTTTATTTTATTTAACAGATTTTTTATTATATTACAAAAGTGTAGATGTGAAACCGAATATTTTTTTATGTATCAAATATTTAGATTTGCCTATTTTGTAAGCCTTTAATTTTAAAGAAGATACAAGATAAACATACTTAAATATGAATAACGTAAATATTAAAAATTCCAAAGTATACTCCAGGGTAACATTACCGTTCAAGTTACTTGCAACTTGCTGTTGTACATAATTTAGTTGAGTTCATGAACATTCTTCCGTAGACTCCGTGGACGTCCCGCCACATTACTGAAGTAATCTAACCTAAATAATGTATTTATGATAATGTGAGGAAAGGGTAGGATATTATTTAACTTTAACACATTATCTTTATTCATTAAAGATATTTTGCCTTTTTGCTTGCAATCACCTTTTTTGGGATTGCATAAGTAACGATGCGTCGAAGTCCATTTTTGGTGGTATACATATCCTGTTCATCAAAACGTGAACTACAAATGACGCTGGCGCTCGATGGATTCCATTCGTCTTCACCTCTACAAAGTCTAATAATATCGACCCAATCTCTTTTCCACGCATTGTTCTGTTTAGAAAATCTAAAAAAATATGGATGTATTTGTTTGACATATTTTCGTAATAGGATCGAAATCGGAATAATAAAAAGTACGCAGAGTTCAAGAATAAATCGAAGACAAAATGTAAAAAAAAAAACAAATAAACATCAGTAGTAATCTTTTTGACCTTCTTTTCATATTTTGTGAAAATTATAACTGTCTACCTATTACGGTGAGAAACAGCCAACTGACAGACAGACAAACGGACGAATGAACGGATAGTTGGACGGACAACGGAAGCTTAGTACCTACCATCTTAGTACAGTATTACCCAACTGATAAGGCGCGACGTGAATCTTCGTTCGCACAGAAAAGAAAGTATGGCCCCTATTGAGGATGAGCAATGATTAAAACTTTAAGACGAGCTAAAAAATAAAAACACGTCCGCTCACTAGCGTATATTTTATCACACGAAGCCGACAATAGAAACAAAACAATGACATCGAAAATCACACTGAAAATTTGAATATAAAAAAGCCAAAAAAGGTTAGCTCTATAGTTAGGTCGCCAACAGCCCCGAAGATTAACGAAAGAATGCCTAAAACATACAATCAACCTTAGACCACCACTATAAGGTTCATAATGTAATGTGGGAGATAATTCAAACGTCCATTTCTAGAGACAGTTCGTTTATTACTGAATCACACGTATTAATACATCCACTACACCATGGGGGTGCAGAAAAAAAAAAAAACTTAAGTTCTAAAGTTTTTTTTCTTTTATGTTATACATTTATAAAAAGAAAATAAAATATATTTATGTTCCATTAAACATTATTAAAAAGTAAAAGTAAACATAAGTAAAAAGTAAACAAAAACATACGTAGAAGTAAATAAAAACATATGTAGAAGTAAATAAAAACATATGTAGAACCATGGCTCGATTACATTCTACTACTAACAAAATGAAACTTGTAAAACTATAGACTTAAGAACATTTTATGAAATAAACTTTTTAGATCTATTTTTATGTATTAATTCAATCTTTCCATTCTTAATAACCTTTACATTTGGTTCACAATCTTCTAACACTTCAAATGGTCCATGATACAATTTATCCATTTTTGATCCACTTTCATTCTTTATCAAAATTAAATCTCCTTTTACATAACTAATTGGCTTAACATTCTTATCATATACAATTTTTCTTTTAATCTTACTGTCTAACAAATTTTTACGAGCATCCTTATGTGCTAACTGTAATCTATACTTTAATTCTAACATATAATTTTCTGGATTATACAGTGGGTCTAATCTTTCTATCAAATTACTAGGAAGATTACAATTCTTACCAAATACAAGTTCGAAAGGTGTATATTTCGTTTCACAATGCACATTGGTATTAAAAGCAAAACACCAAAATTGCAACCAATCGCTCCAAGTGTCTGGATGTTCATCACACTGGGTACGTAGAAAAGCACGCAAGTGTTTATGTGTATTTTCTAAAGCTCCAATAGATTGATGGTGATAAGCGGTTGAATTTTGTTTATCTATAGCTAAAAGCTTACATACCTCTGTAAATATTGTTGACATGAACTCGGTACCTCTATCTGTTGCGACGACCTTTGGAAGTCCGTAACGTAGTATAAAATTACTTACGAATGCTCTGGCGACAGATACTGTGTCCTTGGCCTTGAGTGGATAAGCTTCAACATACTTACTGAGTTCGCATTGCAGAGAAAGAATGTACACGTTTCCATTGCTATCTCTATCTAATGGACCTACAATGTCGAGATAAATCTTTTCAAAAGCCGAATTAGCCGTACTTGTAATTACCATAGGTTCTTTAACATTTTTCGAATGTTTCATTGTTTGACATTTCTTACACTTTTTGACGAAATTTCTCACGTCACTATCTAAACTAGACCAGTAGTATTTCTTTTTAATACTATTTATCATCCTACGAATACCTGAATGACCACTTGTTGGAAGTAAGTGATAATCTTGTAATATAAAAGTTTTTTCGTCGTTACCAGTTATTCTTCTTATCTTACTTAAAATATGTATTTTCGGTCCTAACCATTCTTTTCTACTATTTATCTCTTTTATTAATTCTTTGATAAATAACTCATTATTTTCGTCTTTCAATACGCATAATTCTTTTACTTTTATTTTTTCACAAAAACATCTCAATTCGTCAGCAAATACGTCTCGCGTGAAATGCATTTTATAATTGAGATTAATTAGTAATGTCAATTGACTTTCAATAAATGAAAAACATTTTTGTTCGTACGTGACTTTCTTGTCAATTCTTATTTTGTCAAGTTCATGGCCATGAATAAGTCGTAATTCAATAGAGTCACTAGGTTTCTGCAATATCTCCACGACTCTTGGGTGATCGGTCCAATCATCGGTGGGTATATTACTAGAAATGTGTCCATTGTCAGTATTTGTCATTTCTATTTGTCTTCTCCTTTGTCCTCTAGTCATAACATTTATAACTTTTTCATTTAACGATTTCAATTCATCGGAATTGATAACGATTCTAGACAAAGCGTCTGCTACTACATTATTTTTCCCTTTAACGTAAACTACCTCGAAATCGTATTCTTCTAGTGTTAACCGAAATTTTAATAGTCTACTGGATGGATCCTTCATTCCAAATAAATAAACCAACGGTTTATGGTCTGTCATTATAACGAATTTTTTACCATAAAGATAAGGTCTATAGTACTTTACACTCCAGACAATCGCTAATAATTCTTTTTCAATAGTAGGATAATTTAATTCAGCTTTATTTAACGGTCGACTAGTATAAGCTATTGGTCTCAAATCTTGATTACATAGTACTGCTCCTAGTGCTTTCCCGGAAGCGTCTGTTTGTAATACAAATTTTTTATTCTCTGAAAAATCTGGATATTGTAAAATAGGTGGGGTAGATAGGGAATTTTTCAAAAACTGAAATGATGCTTCGCATTGTTCTGTCCATAAAAATGGTTCATTCTTTCTTCCTAATTTATTTAATGGTATAGTTATTTCTCCAAAGTTAGGTATAAATTTTCTATAGTAGTTACAAAATGCTACGAAACGTCTTACTTCATCAGCATTTTGTGGGACAGGATAATTACGTAAAATTTGAGTTTTTTCCGGATCTGGTAAAACTCCTTCAGATGTTACTAAATGTCCTAAATACAAGATCTCTTTCTTTAGAAATTCACATTTGGCAGGATTTAATTTCAAATTAACAACACGAAATCGTTGTAAAACATCAATTAAATTTTTATTATGCGTTTCCAAATTTCTCCCAAAAACAATTACGTCATCACAGTATACAAAACATTTATCAAAAGTGAGACCAGAAAGCGCTACTGACATAATTCTTGAAAATGCATTCGGGCAAATTTTTAATCCCATGGGCAAACGTTTTAACTGGTATTGCCCCGTATCAGTAGTGAATGCTGTAACCTTACGACTGTCGGGTTTCAAGGTCACTTGGTAAAATCCCTGATTTAAATCGAGATGAGTAAAGTAAATTGAGTTCGAAAGAGAGTCTAAAATTTCCGTTATGTTAGGTAAAGGAAATTTATCATTTTGAATTTTTTCGTTAACTTTACGAAAATCTATCACTAAACGCCACTTCTTTTTTCCACTAGCGTCAACTTTTTTTGGAACTAAAAGAATTGGACTTGACCAATCAGAATTAGTTTTTTCTATTATGTCATCATCAATCAATTTATCAATTTGTTTTTTAATTTCTGACTTCATAGTTACAGGTAAACGATAGGGTTTAGTATAAACAGGAGTAGAATTTGGTATTAATGTAATGTCTTGCTCCATAATATTAGTTGTAGATAGTTTATCATTTTGTAAATGAAAAACATCAGCGTATTTCGCACAAATAATTTCAATAGATTTCCGCTCATTAAATTTAAATGATTCAATCTTAGTAATGGTAACAATTCCTTAACGCGTTCAACATTGTTCGTTGTATGATTAAAATTACACATGTCATAATCTTGTAATGAATAAATTTCTGGTTCAAAAATTGGTAATTTAATTAACTTTTCACTTGTGTTTAAAATTTGAATAGGAATTTTCCCATTTATAGGTTTAACAATTCCTCCAGCTAAAAATAAATCATCTGAAATTTGATTTGAACAAACGACCAAATCTCCGTCTAAGTTTGAATTTAGTTGTAAATAGTGAATAGATTCACTTCTTGATGGAATATAAAAATATTGTTCAAAATCGCTCCGCTTATGGAGTGGAACCACATACTCATTACTATCATTGTTCAGTGTTAAAGTATTATATTGTAAGTTTATATTTGCTGAATAAGTTTGTAAGAAATCTAGTCCGATAATACCGTTAGCTTCACATGGTAAGGTATCAAATACGTAGAACTTATGATGAAACTTAATATCATAATTCTCAGATAGTAAATTCAAGTAAGCATAACTGTTCGTATGTACTTGTCCTCCTATACCTTTGATTACTGTGCAGTCTTTGTGTAATGTTATGTTACTAGGTATCGCGTTACTTTGAATAATAGATAAGCTAGCTCCGGTGTCGACTAAAAATGAAAGTCTTTGGTTATTTAAATACAAGTTAATGAAAGTAAATCCATGATTATAAGTTAATACTTTAGGAACGAAAAAACTGCATGTTTTCATTTTTTTCACAAGAAGTTGTTGGACAAACTGGCTCTGATTCTACTGTATGTGTAGGTTGAGTAGAATACACATTACCATAATTCCTACGATTCCCACGATTGCCTCTATAATAACGAGTACCTCTTTCTGATGTCTGATAAAACTGTCTGCGTGGAAAATTTTGATTAGTTCTATTACTATTGTAATTCATGTTATTACCACGGTTGTCGGTTACTATTAGAAAAATATCTATTACCTCTATAATTCCGTTGAAAATTGTTGCCTCTGGTTCCTTGGAATCCTCGCGAGCCTCCATTTGACCTACCTCTCATGTTCAGAACGACATCGCGTGAAGGCTGCTCCAACTCTTCATCCTCAGCTGCTCGTACTGCATCCTTCAAGTTGGTATAATTACGTGCAGATATTATTGTACTAAGGCGTCGATTGCGTAAACCATCTGCAAATTTCTTAATAGCAAGCGTTTCATTAATGGGCCTTAAAACCTCAAAAGCCTTTTCATTAGAATCTGCTTGTGAGATTGTAAGGTCGGCAAATAATTCCTCAATTTTATTTCCAAACTCTGGAATAGACATATCCTTCTGTACAATATTATTTAATTGAGATAGTAGAGAGTTAGACGATTTTTTGGTAAGTAAAAATCGTTTAATGTCAATAATTAATTGCTCAATATTTTCATATTTTTGTTTAAGTTTCAATTTTGCCAATTTATTAAAACGCGTTTTTAGAACAAAAGATATTAGTAACTTTCTACTGTTCTCATCACCCAAACAACTAGCGTACATTTCTATTCCATCAATAATCCTTTCTACCGTCTCTTCTTTCCCATCCATAATAGGAATTAAGGATGTTGCCGTTTTTATTTCGAACTTGTCCATGGTAGTCATATTACAGTTATAGCTCAATATTCTTTCATAAGCCTCTTCAATTTGTTCACAAAGAACCTCTGTACGAGTATTTGCTAGACGCACATAATTACCTTCATCAATAAGATTACGATATTTCGTATATAAAACTTCTGCTTCAACAATTTTTTCTCTTACATTACTAGTATATAATTGACGTCTCTGTGGACCTAATTTCCTTAAATTTAATTTTATATTATCCAATTTATCAAAAATAGACTGTAAACAACCTTCCATATATTATTAATCATGAATATATTTTATGAATAGAAATAACATAAACTAATTTTATGTAATATTAATATTTAAGTAAAACTTACTATATAATTATGTAACATATTTTTTTTTTTTTTTTGTTTTTAAATTTAAGGAAATTGTTATACCTTAATTAAACTTTAACTTATACGATATCCATTTTATTTTTTTATTTTTACCTTTTTTTTTTCACTCACTAAAAAAAAACACTTGCACTGTGCACTTATTATCGACGGGCGTGGACGGCGTGGTGCCCTCAAACGGTATCAGGATCTCAAGCTGCTCTGCCTTGTCGTCTTGATAGCCGCTACTGCATTCTTTCTAAAAAAAATCTCCTCGAACCTCTTCGTTCACCCAATTCTTATGGCACTTTCGATTGTACGAACGCCAACGCCGTGTGCGTGTTCGGCGTGTGCATCATTACTGGTAGTAGTAATGCGTGTTGTGATATTATGGTTTCCGTATTTTTGCATAGGCATATTTTGAACACTCCTTGCCCATTGTTTTTATTGTTAACTTATAACTTCACTAATGTAATGTAATGTTCGCTGTGGCACTGTCTATCTGCGATTGCGTCATGCTCGGGCGCAAACTGGTGACCGGTAACTTTTAGCGCGGCCGGCCGGCGCGGCGCGATTCGCGTATGGCAGGGTCGCCATGTAATGTGGGAGATAATTCAAACGTCCATTTCTAGAGACAGTTCGTTTATTACTGAATCACACGTATTAATACATCCACTACAATAATACACTGCAGCTGTTAGTTCCGTCTCACTCGCAAGTCACGTCCCTCCGCACGGCGCGCGCTAACATGGCGGCAGCTACCGACCAATAGCGGTTTCCCGCGCATTGAAAATGTACAAAAAGTATCTTCTGCGCAGATATATCGGTAAGCCATATCAGTTGGGTACTACTATGACTAGGTACTGTAATAGGGTCCGATTGACACCCTTTGGGTATGTCTAAAAATTAAGTCTTAGGAATGAATTAATCCAACCATAAATTGCACGAGAATAATTCTCATACAATTTACTAATAATAATGTAAAATAAATACCATATGTTATTTACTGATGTCAAATTATTCCTATCCTACATACCTACCTGCCTACTATTCCTAGTTTTTTTATATGTTAGTGTAGTCTTTGTGTAATCCCAGTTTGTTAACATCTCAGATATATCTTCGAAGCAACTGCCGCTAACGGATTTGCTCGTAAGTAGTAGGTACATACATACGAGTGAATCTGTTCTTAGTTTCCATTGTATATATCCGAAATCAAATTCAAGGCTTTGCATCAACAATATAGTTGAAAACTTTGACAGTCAACAAGTCGAAAGCCAGATTATCCCGAGCAGTACGCATGAGTTGGAATTTTCACATGTACTCGTATTTCTGTTTATAATATAAACCTACGAAACAATTTTCGGGGAAGCAGGTAAGAATTTGAAAAGTTAGAATATTTTTATCGGACTCGAATAAACTCGTAAACGACTCGAAACTTAAGGCTTAATTAGTGACTATCCCATACCATTTGAAAAATGTATTAGTTTTTTCTTCTTTCTTTCTTCTATAAGTTATTTTAAGTTACACACACAGTTATGTCTTACATATCTTTATAAACGAAACGATATCAGTCTAAGCCGAGTCGGTCCCGCCAATTGAGGGCTCCGATCTTCCTTGTTATAATAAATATATTTCCTCAGTAGTAACGAGGCGGGAAATTTGAACTTTTTCGAGTTTTTATTTATTTTTACCTTCGTAGAACAATATGGATTGATATTTCAGTGATTCACGACCATAGTAGTTCATTTAGCAAATTGTAGAATTGATACTTTTTGTTTAAGAATAACTATTTTCGTACATTTCCCAAAATAGTAAGTTATACGGTTTTTAGAGAAACCGTGAGAAAACGTTCAAATATGGCTCATATTATACAAAAAACATTCATACCACAATGTGCCAAATGAACTTCGACTGTCAAATTTCCCGCCTCGTTACTGATGTTTACCATTAACATAAAAATATAAACTAGAATTAAAAAATATATGTGTTCGATAAAATAAACTCCTGTATGTTACAAAAAAAGCTAGAAGTAACGAAACTTTTGCCTCTATTGAACTAAACTGTTTTTTGGACGAGTATTGTACATGAATTGGTTTTTCATTTCCGTATTGCCATAGAGAAATAATAAACAGTTATCTACGTGTGATACAATTTCTGATTAAAATAGTTCCTATAACTTAAGGGCAACTCAAGGTATCAGAGTCGAAGCGCATCGAAGCGAAAATCTAAAAGTAAATATAGCCTTATCTTGACAAAGTAATGCTCATATTTTTTCTGAGATAAATAATAATACACGCGAATTCGCACGCATTCTACGAAATTCGCGCGACTGCGAGCGACAAACGCTGAATGGGCCGCGCGCATTCGCGCGTTGAGATAAGGGAAATGGAGAAAGAGAAATGTGAAGCCCGCAATATTGTGACTACCCAATAATTTCGGCCAATATAATCTCTTCCTATACCAAACTATTTTTATGTTAGGAAAGCCTAGATTTTCTTGTATACCTAAGTATAATTTTCTTAAGCTTCCATGAAGTGAACCCCCTCTTAGACTCAAACACTCCTAGACTTGCTGAAGCGGCAGCGCTAATTTAATTTGTGAAGATTCAAGTAAATGTAGGTCACTAGTTTTACGTGAAAATAGGATCTGAAATGCATTTTATGACTTGCCTCTTTAGTTTTTATATTAGTTTTCTTTTAATACCGGGGGCTTTAAGTTCGTAAACGATGTAAATAAAAACATAGATAATATGATAGATTTTTAGAGAAACTAATACTTTACCTTTTTTTTTACTGTTTATCGGCCTGTGTTTCAACGCAATCTCACCATGGTAAGTGATGATGTGGCCGAAGGTGGTAAGCACACAAAGCCTAGAAGGAACTGGCTCTCAAGTGCGACTATCGGAATACACCGAAAGGTGCTTGGCGACAGATTTTCAACTTGAGGGTGATAGCCAGCCAGGTGGGTACTACAAAGTACCCTACCACCGTGCTATGGTTTCCTCACGATGTTTTCCTTCACCGAAAGCTCAAGCTCATTGTAGGATTCGAACCCGGGACCTTCGTCTCGGTATCCGACGTCACTACCACTGAGCTATCATCGCCTTAAAATTGTAGGTTATTGACATATTAAATTCTGAATATTATCAAAAATATATAAAGGAAAGCCACTCATGAACAAATAGCTAAGCTTTCCTTATTCGAATTTCGTACTATCGAAAAATGTTATCGGCAATTTTTCACTTTGACGTAAATACGAAACAATGCAACGTCCCAAGTCCCAGGTTCCCAATACATCAAATGCGTAGTATATTTTCATGGGTCCTCAGATCGCATTTGTCACGTAGAACCAATATTTCCGTAGGGACCAACCGCCAAATAACGCTACTAAATTTTTTACCGAAAAAGAGGCAAAAAAATTCTTGCTACTTTCTATCTCGGTCACTGTGTCCAATAAATTGCCAGCAACAAAATGAACAAGTTTGTTTTTTTATCCGTCTTTCAAATGTAAAAGTAATCTACTACATTTCCCGGGCATGTTCTTATCAAAATTCTATACACTACTTATAAAATTCTAATCAATTTTAGATTTTAATTAAGATTTGTAGTACTATGCTTGCTATGGACAGAATTACCATTTTGTAAGAACGCTTTGCACCATCGTGTTGCACAGAGTATTAATTCATCTACTTCAGTTTGTGTTGTAAACATTCCACACACAACCCGCCCCGGCTTCGTACGGGTAGCAGAGTAGTTTTATCCGCGCGGCTTGATTTTTTTCCGACATCTTCAATCATATTACAGTCAATTTACATAAAACTCGTAATTGAGTTATACACTTACGGCCTTAGGTACTCATAAACGCTATTTAACTAAATCTACTGAATAAATGGTCAAATAAATAACGTCACCTTGCTGTCATTGTCAAACAATTTGACGTTATTTAGGTGACCACTTAATCAGCTTATTAGTTAAATAACGTTTTATAAGTAAGGGGGTTAATCTTTCCTCATGAATCACTCCGTCTATTGGTGAAAACCGTATGAAAATCCGTTGAGTAATTTTTTAATTGCGGTCAGACAGTAAGGTGCGAGGACATTGTTTTATAATATTTTAGAATGTCTAGGAAAACTGTTCTACAATATCTCACTAATATTATAAATGCGAAAGTTTGGATGTTTGTGAGTTTGTGAGTTTGTGTGTTTGGATGTTTGTACCACAATCACGCTTCAACATCTGAACGGATTTGGATGAAATTTGGCATACAGATAGAATATGTTCTGGATTAACACATAGGATACTTTTTATCCCGGTAATGTGTTCCTGTGGGATGATTTTCAATGTTTATTTATTTGAAGAACTATAACTATATAGGTATATATATATCCTACTGTGAAATTTGGATGGATGAATTTTGTTACTTAATCACGCCAGAACGACTCTGTATGAAATTAGATACAGAGATAGATTATAGTCTGGAATAGCACATAGATTACTTTTGAAAAATCGCACGGTTCTTATGTGATAGCATAACAATTATATCCCACAGGAACCGTGTATTTAAAAGGAGTTTCGTTGAAGTTCGTGAAATAGAGTTGTAGCGCAATTTCCTCAAGAAGGCTTGACCAATTTACACAATAACAAAAAAGTCTTTGAAGGGGTTAAAATAAAAACAAAAAAATATTTTGGATAAACCCACGACTGTATAATTAAAAAAGGATATGCTAAAAAAAAATTAAAATCCCCAGATTTGTAGTCACTTTCTATAGGACAAAATTTTCAGATTTGTAGTCACTTTCTAAAGGATTCCGAGAATATTATAAATACGGGATATTTGTGAGTTTGGATGTTTGTATCGCAATCACGCTTCAACATCTGAACGGATTTGGATGAAATTTGGCATATCTACAGAATCTAATTTATTTGAATAACTATAACTAAATATATACATATTTATATATATATATATCTGGGAAAGTTTGAATGGATGGATGTGTGTTACTCAATCACGCCAGAACGGCTGAACGGCTCTGTCCCGGTCTTTTTATCCCGGAAAAATGCACGGTTCTTATGTAATAGAGTAACAATTGTAACATAAAGTTCTGTTCTCCAAATAGTTTAAAATTTAAAAAAAATCTTAAAAAACCCATGACGCTGCAATTGAAAAAGGATATATGAAAATAATTTAAAATCCCCCGACTTAAAGTAGTAACTTTTTATGATTCCGATATAGTTTGTCAAAAGGTAAAAAGGTAGGAAGGTAAATATATAGGAGATAGGGTACCCAGAAAAAAAGGTAATGTTCCCTGAGGGATAGAAACATAAATAAAACATTTTTAGTAGTCCTGTTGACTAATTAAGTATGTATGTATGTACAAACAAAAATTTTTACATCAGTTATCCGGTTTCCATAGCTCTACTTCGTTTGGGAATTTGGGATCAGATAGGCTGTGTGTAAAAAAAACGAGGTCATCCGGCATAACAACATGATTATATCAGAAATACAGTTTTGCCATTCATCTTACACCTTACACCATACACCTTACTCCTTATACCTTACTCCTTACACCTATCACCTATCACCTTACTGCTTACACCTTACACCTCACACCTCACACATCACACCTCACACCTCACACCTCACACCTCACACCTCACACCTCACACCTCACACCTCACACCTCACACCTCACACCTCACACCTCACACCTCACACCTCACACCTTACACCTCACACCTCACACCTCACACCTCACACATAACACCTCACACCTCACACCTCACACCTCACACCTCACACCTCACACCTCACACCTCACACCTCACACCTCACACCTCACACCTAACCTAACACTTTACTCCTTACTCCTTACTTTACTCCTTACACCTTACACCTTACACCGTACACATATCACCTATCACCTTACTCCTTACACCGTACACTTTACTCCTTACACCTTACTCCTTACACCTAACACTTTACTCCATACACCTTACTCCGTACACATATCACCTATCACCATATACCTTACTCCGTACACATATCACCTATCACCTTACTCCTTACACCTTACACCTTACAGCTTACTCCTTACACCTAACACTTTACTCCTTACACCTTACTCCTTACACCTAACACTTTACTCCTTACTCCTTACACCTTACTCCTTATGCCTTACTCCTTACACCTATCACCTTACTCCTTACACCTATCACTCCTTACACCTTACAGTTTACACCTTACACCTCACATGTTACACCTTACACTTTACTCCTTACACCTAACACCTAACACTTTACTCCATACACCTTACTCCGTACACCTTGCACCTTACACCTAACACTTTACACCTTACACCTCACATGTTACACCTTACACTTTACTCCTTACTCCTTACTCCTTACACATATCACCGATCACCTATCACCTTACTCCTTACACCTTACACCTTGCACCTTACACCTAACACTTTACTCCTTACACCTTACTCCTTACACCTAACACTTTACTCTTTACTCCTTACTCCTTACTCCTTACACGTTACACTTTACTCCTTACACCTTACACTTTACACCGTACACATATCACCTATCACCTTACTCCTTACACCTTCCTCATTACACCTTACACTTTACACTTTACACTTTACACCTTACACCTCACATGTTACATGTTACACCTTACACTTTACTCCTTATGCCTTACTCCTTACACCTATCACCTTACTCCTTACACCTTACACCTTACACCTCACATATTACACCTTACACTTTACTCCTTACACCTTACTCCTTACACCTAACACTTTACTCCATACACCTTACTCCGTACACCTTGCACCTTACACCTAACACTTTACACCTTACACCTCACATGTTACACCTTACACTTTACTCCTTACACCTTACTCCTTACACATATCACCGATCACCTATCACCTTACTCCTTACACCTTACACCTTGCACCTTACACCTAACACTTTACTCCATACACCTTACTCCGTACACCTTGCACCTTACACCTAACACTTTACACCTTACACCTCACATGTTACACCTTACACTTTACTCCTTACACCTTACTCCTTACACATATCAACGATCACCTATCACCTTACTCCTTACACCTTACACCTTGCACCTTACACCTAACACTTTACTCCTTACACCTTACTCCTTACACCTAACACTTTACTCTTTACTCCTTACTCCTTACTCCTTACTCCTTACACCTTACACTTTACTCCTTACACCTTACACTTTACACCGTACACATATCACCTATCACCTTACTCCTTACACCTTCCTCATTACACCTTACACCTTACACTTTACACCTTACACTTTACACCTAACACCTCACATGTTACACCTTTTACTCCTTTCACCTTACTCCTTACACATATCACCGATCACCTATCACCTTACTCCTTACACCTAACACTTTACTCCTTACACCTTACTCCTTACACCTAACACTTTACTCCTTACTCCTTACACCTTACTCCTTATGCCTTACTCCTTACACCTATCACCTTACTCCTTACACCTTACACCTTACACTTTACACCTAACACCTCACATGTTACACCTTTTACTCCTTACACCTTACTCCTTACACATATCACCGATCACCTATCACCTTACTCCTTACACCTTACTCCTTACACTTTACTCCATACACCTTACTCCGTACACCTTGCACCTTACACCTAACACTTTACTCCTTACACCTTACTCATTACACCTAACACTTTACTCTTTACTCCTTACTCCTTACACCTTACACTTTACTCCTTACACCTTACACCGTACACATATCACCTATCACCTTACTCCTTACACCGTACACTTTACTCCTTACACCTTACACTTTACTCCTTACACCTAACACTTTTCTCCATACACCTTACTTCTTACACCTTACAACTTACTCCTTACACCTAACACTTTACTCCTTACACCTTACTCCTTACACCTAACACTTTACTCCTTACTCCTTACACCTTACTCCTTATGCCTTACTCCTTACACCTATCACCTTACTCCTTACACCTTACACCTTACACTTTACACCTAACACCTCACATGTTACACCTTTTACTCCTTACACCTTACTCCTTACACATATCACCGATCACCTATCACCTTACTCCTTACACCTTACACCTAACACTTTACTCCTTACACCTTACTCCTTACACCTAACACTTTACTCTTTACTCCTTACTCCTTACTCCTTACTCCTTACTCCTTACTCCTTACTCCTTACTCCTTACTCCTTACTCCTTACTCCTTACTCCTTACTCCTTACTCTTACTCCTTACTCCTTACTCCTTACTCCTTACTCCTTACTGCTTACACCTTACACTTTACTCCTTACACCTTACACCGTACACATATCACCTATCACCTTACTCCTTACACCGTACACTTTACTCCTTACACCTTACACCTTACACTTTACACCTTACACCTCACATGTTACACCTTACACTTTACTTCTTACACCTAACACTTTACTCCATACACCTTACTCCGTACACATATCACCGATCACCTATCACCTTACTCCTTACACCTTGCACCTTACACCTAACACTTTACTCCTTACACCTTACTCCTTACACCTAACACCTAACACCTAACACTTTACTCTTTACTCCTTACACCTTACACTTTACTCCTTACACCTTACACCGTACACATATCACCTATCACCTTACTCCTTACTCCGTACACTTTACTCCTTACACCTTACTCCTTACACCTAACACTTTACTCCATACACCTTACTCCGTACACATATCACCTATCACCTATCACCTTACTCCTTACACCTTACAGCTTACTCCATACACCTAACACTTTACTCCTTACACCTTACTCCTTACACCTTACTCCTTACACCTTACTCCTGACACCTAACACTTTACTCCTTACTCCTTACTCCTTACACCTTACTCCTTACTCCTTACACCTATCACCTTACTCCTTACACCGTACACTTTACTCCTTACACCTTACTCCTTACACCTAACACTTTACTCCATACACCTTACTCCGTACACATATCACCTATCACCTATCACCTTACTCCTTACACCTTACAGCTTACTCCTTACACCTAACACTTTACTCCTTACACCTTACTCCTTACACCTTACTCCTGACACCTTACACTTTACTCCTTACTCCTTACTCCTTACACCTTACTCCTTATGCCTTACTCCTTACACCTATCACCTTACTCCTTACTACTTACACCTTACACTTTACACCTTACACCTTACGGATGAAATTTGGCACACAAATAGAATATGTTCCTGATACCTTACACATCCATACATTTTATCCATGTTATGTGTTACTGTGTGATTATTTTCAAGGTTATCACTATTTGAAGAACTATAACTATGAAAAGAGTTTGTTTGTTTGTTTGTTCCGCCTCAACTACTCAACGGATAATAATGAAATTTGGCATGCAGATAGTCTATGGTATGGAGAAGGACATAGTCTACCGCGGGTGAAACCGCGGAGGACAGCTAGTCTTCTTTATAATGTTATAATGTGTGTGTAGTGTACAGTGTAATATAGATAGAGGCCCACGTGAAAAGCTTTGGTTTTGCAAGGGAGTAAATAATATATGACCAAAATTATGAGCCTAATCTTCAAGCCTTTCTCAAATAAATCATGAACCTCTACTGGATATTTACAGTTAATTTTATGCGGTATACGTTGGAAATAAACAGCGGGAAACTTTATAAATTTTCGAAGCAGGAACGTGAAAATTATTTTAATATAAACCTAATAAATTTCACATCGCATCGCATTTTAATAAAATAAAAATACTATATACCTAGTAATTTTAAGTGTTATACGTAGAAAAGGTACTCTTATTAATTTATAATATTTTATTGGAGTCATAATACGAGTATACAATATATAAGGTACCTTTAGAATTTTTCACTGAAAGAAATTTTCCACACAGACCGAATGTCTGTATGGAAAATAAAATTTAATGAAAGCGTTTGATAAATTATTTGAAGTATAAATAAAGTGGGTTTTCTCATTATAAATATTTTCAGTTTAATGATTCATATTTTTAGCATAAATTATTTTTAAGTGTACTTTACTGAGTTATAAATAATGTATGATACTAATGATCGAATAGGTCGAAGTTTCTGGGAGATTCTTTATTCATCTCTCATCCTTAACATAGGTCGAAAAGGTGTTGTAGGATAGGCATCCTACCTTCATGATAAAAATAATTTATTCACGATAATTTTTTTACATGACTAATAAAATAGTTCA
This sequence comes from Polyploca ridens, assembly GCA_951394255.1. Classification (NCBI taxonomy): domain Eukaryota; kingdom Metazoa; phylum Arthropoda; class Insecta; order Lepidoptera; family Drepanidae; genus Polyploca; species Polyploca ridens. Next base: position 15,847,502 of record OX596249.1, on the reverse strand, counting down.
CGAGTTATTCGTTATCTACTATAACAAATAAACATTAAACTAAAGACGAAATATATACCTATTGAATTACTTACGTTCTTCATGGAGATATACATGCTGGTAGCTACTGATAAATTTATTATTAAAAATAATATCCTTCAATTATTGCATAGTATAGTCTGAGTTAAAGGTCACCTTTTCTTTACAATAAACATTAATTTATACTGTATGTCACATTATTACGAGGTTATTGGAAACTACACTTACAGATCAGTTGCTACTACGGCTAAGCTGTAGCCAATGCTATGATTACGCTAAAGCTACTGCTACGACTAAGCTGTAGCAAATTCTACATGACTACAGCTACGGCTGTGGCTATTACTCCGAATATACTGCAACAAATTCACGGATTCTTTAGCCATTGCTATAGCAATGGATTCATATCCATAAGATACATCTTTAGCTATAACCGTGGCTATCTATGCTATAGCTATAGTTATAGCCTCCGCTGCTATGTCATACAGTTAAGAAAATTAAAAATATAAGGTGTACATATTTAAGACATCTACAACTGGTTCAAAACTTTTGAATTGTTGTACTGCCCCCATTCCGTAAATCTTTAACTATTTTGAAGCTTTTCTAGTTTCTCTAATTTCATCATTACGAGCTTGAGCCGAGCCGACCTTCGTTCGTTGCTTGCGATGCAAAAAAACTGATCTAATGCAATTGGCGGAGCGCAGTCGACCGCGAGCCGAACGTTCGTTCCAAGCTCCCAAGTCCGTCTGTCTCTATGCGAATTCGTGCTCGCAGCTCGCGGCGCGTAGCGTAGACCCACCTTAATATTGGTCACGTACATACACGGTCATATCAGAAGGGAGGCAGACAGGAGACATTCTTAAATTTTCATACGAAATACATTTCGTCTTTTCGTACATGTCAAGGTTAAAAGTAAAATTTCATATAGCAAATAGAATTTTACCTTCGCCATTATATTTTGATGATTTTGTTTAGTGGCTATATAATATTTTATGAGATATAATTTGCTTTTCTTATTGCATTACTGGTACTAAACAAAGTTTTCTTTAGTAGATGTAGTTGTATACTAGAAAAACAAAAATATTTCCACAAGGATAACAAAAAAAAAAAACAACTTCTTACCTCATACTTATTCTTTAATCATACTTATATACCTATTACCATATTATATAATGCACACTTGTTTTGTTTACTGCAAATATTTGTACCTTTATAAATATGATACTACCAAAATTATAGAATTATTGTCGTCGCTATAAATTATCATAATCTATCAATATTTGACAAATACGCGATGTCGTTGTCTTGTATCATATTCGCATAGCATATTCGTGTTCAAAATGAATTTGAAAATACGATTGCGTGACATTGACGATTACATATCTTGTTTGCTAAATTGTACATTATTGTATTGCTTTTGCACCGTAGTTTTACTCGCAAATAATGATAAATTTTGTAGCTCTAAATGTGAAAAAAAAATCCATAAAAATAGAAAAAAAACTGCAATGAAATTAGTTTTAAGCTTTTTACTGATACCAATTTGAAACCATGATCCATACACGGTGCAATTAAGTGTTCTTCTGAAAGAGTATTTGACTTGTATTAGGTTCATCTTACTGCCATGCTATAATTCCAATTTTTATAAAATTTGTGCAAGTAGCAAATTATACCTGATAAAAAATTAATATGAAAAATAACATTGAAAACCGTGTAAAAATGAAACGAAAGCAATAATTTCGTTAACATACTAATAACCACGATAATAATAAACGTTGGACTACGTGTACAAAAGCCGCAGCGGCGATTTCATTTGGATTCGTTTCTTAAAAATATAAAAAACATATTTTTCACCCCTTGCATTTTATTTCAATCAGATGCCCTCCCGTTTCCGAGTGATTTATGAAGTACTGCTTTCAAAACATTAAACATTCAAATAGACTGCAAGTAAATAGAAATAAAAAGCCAACTTTGTTTGGTTTTTGGAAAAACTCATAAGAATAGCATAGTGGATTTGAAGTAGGGTCATGTAACTGTTTTAAAAATCCTTTAATTTGGGAGGTTATTCAGAAAAACGCCTTTTTTACTTATGTAAATAACATGGATTTAAATTTTGTAAAAATATATGTCAACTTTATTTCTAAATCGACATCATTATATTTTAATTACATAAAAAAAGGAAAATTTAATTATAGAAATAATGATTGTAGTTATCTAATTTCAAAACTAATAAAGCAAGATAGTACACACACTAAGGCGCCGATCCCACAGAGAGAGTTCTAGAGTTCCGAGTTCCGAGTTCTGCATTCTGTGTTCACTATTGTGCACACAGCAAGCAGTCTAGAGTTCTAGAGTTCTGCAATATTCGCTACTGATCGCACATCATACACTTTTTTTTACTTTCAAAGGCCCCACATAGCTTACAGTCAACGCGGAATGCAGAACTCGGAACGCGGAACTCTAGAACTCTTTTCTGCGGGATCGGCGCCTAAGATCTTGATAAAATTTCACAATCACCATCATCATCAGTAACGTGAATCTATAGTTGAAAGATTTAACAAACATACAACATGTCTTATGCATGACCTAAACTTAATAAATGATTTAAATTTAAATCCATTGATCTCAAAAACGAGAAGTACCATCCCCAGCTAAGTATGCGCTCGGGTTCACAGTAAAAACTGCCTTTGATGTTAAAAAAAAGCTACTTGAATGCTGTCGCGCTCCATACAATGTGACAAATCTGGCTTAGCGAGATCATATCGCTTTGGTATCACGGCCGGTAGCGCAAAGTAAGTAAAGTGTATGCTTATGTTTTTGTGAAGTGAAAAGTATGTGTTCGTTCTGTGAATATTTTGCTCAAAGAAAAATGTATATTAAGACAATTAGTCAAAACATTAATTTCACAGCCGCCAATAAGTTTAATTTGTTTATTTAGTGAAAGTTTCCGACCGCACGCGTCAACAATATCACGACTAGGGAAGTTAAGTGACACAATGGAGTCAAAATTCCAAAAAGATTACTTTGTCTCCGTTGTTTGTGTTATGACCGATACATCAACGTCATCATAAATCATTCTGTCGCTTCTCAAATCAGAGGTTGAGAATTCCAACTCTTTCTCAATATCGGTAAACATCAAATCATTCAACATCCAATCGATTAGAATCCCAAGAATTTCCTTCAGAGATTCTTTTTTTTTGTTGAATTAGGTGGTAATCTAAATAGAATTTAGCATCGCAGAACAATTTATATTTTCGAGTAGTGCGACTTGTTTATTATTTGTTTTGGTTTTGGGTACAAAAAATAAGTACGTAAAAATAAGTATATATTATATTGTGCTTTTTAATTTTGTTGTTGACGAGTTGGAAATATTATAACCCCCTACTACCACGTTTATTGCTATACATAGGGGACCATAACCATTAGCTCATACTGTGATATACGTAGTGCTGGGGCACCAGACTTCCTATGAGGCAAATATTTGATGAAAACACCTTTTTTTATTAAATTTTGTGCTTGAGGCAAATTCTATGGCGTTGAGTGTAAATTATAATATTTGCGTACAGTATTACTCAACTTATATGGCGCGTCGTGGATCTTCGTTCGTACAGAAAAGAAAGTACGGCCGCGAAGATTAACGAAAGAATGCTTAAAACTTAAAATCAACCTTAGATCACTACTATAAGGTTCATAATACACTGCAGCTCTTAGTTCCGTCTCATTCGCAAGCCACGCCCTTCCGCAATGCGCGCGCTAACATGACGGCAGCTGTCGGCCAATAGCGTTTTCGGCGCTTTGAAAATGTATCTTCTGCGCAGGTACATCGGTAAGCCATATTAATTGGGTACTACTGTAACGATACATCATAAATTGTAACTTGATGTAGTAGGTATTTATTGGATAACTGATCTGAATCTAACACCTAAAACCGCATTATTATATTGATTGAGTTCAACCAAACGTCAATTATCACAGTACAATAAGTAGGCTAATATCTGTAATTGTAATTTGTCATTATTAAATAGTAATGTAACTCACTGACATCCATTATTATTTATGAACCGCTGTAATCATTATTGTATAAAACTATCCCTTACATTGTAATGGTGCGTCCATGCTACGCAAAGCAAGCACGAGCCGAGCCACGAACGAACAGAATTCGTTCGTTGCTCGAGATGTCAAGTGTAGACGTTACAACGAGCGCGACGCAAATCCCTGTGTTTGTGAAAAATCTGACAATCGGGCGGAGCGTAGTCGAGCGCGAGACGAATGCAACGCGAGCAACGAACGAATCCTGTTCGTTCTGCCTCGGCTCGTGCTCAGTTCGCGTAGCATGGAGGCACCATTACAACCAGTTACAGTTTCAGTATGTCAATAAAGTTCTCAGCAACAATAAGAATGCCAGGCTGAAATGGTGAGAAAAAAATAAACGATAAAGGTGGAAGCTTTATAAGTTACGGAACTACGGTACTACGTTACTATAAACTGGATATATAAACTTTTGTGGATTTTTATTTTATAAGCTAAGCAAAAACTACAATCCATCTAAGATATAAGCCAACAGAATAAAATAAAAACAGCTTAGCTTTACATTTCGTGTTAATATATCGTGTTCTTTTTAGTGCCAATTTTCTGCCAATCCACTTAGCAAAGTTTGTGAGCTTTAGCTAAGATTAATTTGGTTTTGTGATATATTTATTTACAAAAAATATGTACAACAGACAAAGTATTGTCTGTTGTACATATTTTATATATTTTATCTATGTTTAAAAAAATACTTTTCTATAAATGTATCTAGAATCAATTTAACAGAACATACAGAGTACTGTATGTTCTGTTAAATTGATTCTAGATACATTTATAGAAAAGTATTTTTTTGTACTGGATATTAATTAAATATTTTGTTTCCGTCTGTATTATTTTAATTTACAGTCTTTATTTCATAATTACAAACAACGAGAAGATGGGATATAAATAAATAATTAGCTATGATAAAGCAGATAATCATGGAGGATATATTCAGTTTCAATGTGGAATGAAAGTAAATCAGCTAATAAAAACCTTTTATAACTTAAAATTAACTTTGTTGTTTTGGACAAAAATAAAAAGTAGGTAAGTATACATCTAATCCCAAAAAAAATAACAATTCCGAATCCTAATAAATTCATAATACTTCAAATCCAAACGCACTCCCAAATTTTAATCAGAAGCTCTGCGACAATAGGACTCATTATACATTTGAATTCTGTAGATCTGTAGGACTGTAAGATTTAAAAGAGAATCAGCTTTGGTATTCTGAAACGTTTTTGACAGCAACCGACGACGACTCCGTTGTGACGGTTAGTCCGGGAGGTAGCGTTGCAAACACAAAAGTCATAGTAAGCCGGCTGACGTTGAAATGTATAGTTGATCTTATATGACTAATAAGTGAACCGACCGTCTGCTCAAGTAAGTGCTCAAGTCTTCTACATCCGTCATCAGCCACTCCCACTAAAAAAAAAGACATAGTACGCCGGCTCAAACTTGTTTCATAAGTATTTGACATAATACTGAGCTGAAAAAAATCGTCTGCTGCATGGTGGAGGGGGGAACACGCGTCAGCTGCTCGCATGAATTTGTAAAAAAAAAAGTTTACCCCTGCCGTAACCTTCCAATCCTAAACCCACCGCGGGTGCATCGCTGATGCGTGGTTCACATATTAGTCATTCAAGATCTATTGAAAAAGATGGCCATCGATCGGCATATTAATACTACCTAAAATGCATCAGTACCTCCCGGACTATTGCATGTCGAAACAATTGAATACTTGAATAGGTCAAAAGAATTAAAATGGGCTGGAAGGTGTATTGTAAACATCAACTGCGCTCTGCGAGTGGATTTCATTTATTTTAATGATCTGAGTCGTAATCCCAAGCTAAGCAAACTTATGATATGGAAACTAGATAAAGGCTAATTTTATTTCATATTTTAGTAAAACTTTAATGTACTGAATATACCAATTTTAAAGGTTTAATATGAAGGCTATTCATTGGTTTAACTTTATCTTAATATTACGACTTAAACTTCACAAAAAGAAAGCTAGATATAGCGCCCATATTTTGAAAATATTGAAACAATTAACATTTTTTCACGAATAATGTTTAATAACATACTCGTATGTAAGTACATACTACTAAATTGACGAGGTATTTTTTTATAAGGAATAATAAAAATAAGCCAGATATCAAAGACTTCTATATAGAATTTGGAAGAATTTTAGCATTTCCAGTAAATAAAAATGCATTGACTTTGTAGTGCTGTGCACAATTTAATCAATGTTTATTTCAACAAGAATAGTTAAAGAATTACTCGCCAAAAGTCTCAACTGTTGAGCTTGACGACGTTTTTCCAAGATATCTTCATCATTGTGTCATAATATGACTTATCCGAGCTGCAGATATCTGAAATATGTATACCAACTCTGTAACCACTATAAAATTAGTATCATCATCATATTCTGTCACGAGATGTCCTCTGCTGAACTGGGCCTTTGTTTTTGACTGATTTCGACAAAGAACAGTCTTGGATTTATAATAAATAATTTGTAATAAAACATACTTACTTCAAATATCATAACATTACACAGAAACTATCATAAATGAAAGTGATCCACAAAGTGACAGGTTTTTTTTATAATGGATACATAATACGACCTTAATAGGAGCTTCCTAAAATTAAACATTAATTAATTGACCAATTGAAAAATGTAGCACCGCACTACAAATGTATAGAGAATAGACCGCGACGACGGACGTCGTCGTCGTCAGCTGTCAAAAAAGAACAGAATTGCACTACAGAGCGTTTGAAGTCTGACGGAGAGCTGTTGACGTTCGCCCAGACGCACTTGCCGAGAGCCACTCAAAAACATCAAAGGCTGCATGATGTATTGCAGTGCTGTGAGTGGACTGATGACGCGTGATTAAAGTTTGGTCGAGATTAGGTGTCAGAACGTTTTCACCGCTAGTTTCGTCTTATTAAAAATTAGAGATATTACAGGTACGATTTTATAAATAATTAAATGTGATAAAAAAGTTGATAAAATTTTAGAAATCAAGTTTTGAAAATGTGGTAAAATGAGAAATATATTATTATAATGCTTAAATCCACGAAAGAATAAGGATATTTCGGGTTAAATAACTTAAAATAATTTAACAGTAGGTAACTGGAAGAACCCTTAGTTTACTTGTAAAAAATATTTTAACTAGCATCATTTTATTGTCTTATTAAGAAAAAAGAAATCAGTAGTTTAATAAATGAAATAATATTACTAAAAAAAAATTACTTGCGCTCCCTTGCACGTTTTAATTTAGCATCTCACCAACCCTGGCACCTTCGCGAACTATTGTGATTTGCCATGGTAATCCACCAATTATTATTCTAGGCATCGGGGGATTAATTAATTAAATTTCGTGATACCTAACGGGTAGGGTAAGGACGTTTAATAAAATAGGTGTTATAAGACGGTGTGTGTTCTGTGAAATGGTATTTGTGAAATTATATATCTGAATTAACAAAATACAGTCAGAATGCACTAAATATGTTGATTTAGCTATTATATACATGATTGATTGACTAAATTTGTTCAGCGTAAGAAGCTTATGGGGTGTCCGCGAACCGTTTTTTCACGAATACATCGCTCTCGTTGTAGGCTCCACACTTGACATCGCGATCAACGATCGAATTATGTTCGTTCGTGGTTCGGCTCATGCTCGGTGCATAGCATGGACGCACCATTAGTTTATATCTCTTTAGTTAATCAATGGAGTATATGGAATAAATCGGGTTTTTAAAAATTGGAATAGTAAAAAACCATCTGTTGCATGTATTTCCGTAAGATAAATAGGTACAATAAAATGATTATCATTTTATTTCTGTGCCAATATAAAATTAAAGGAAACCTACATATAATGCGGAAAAAAACCCAGTACTAACCAGTGTTATTGTTAATTTATTATTGGCAATATCCAGTGATAGACCTCCGAAGTATAATGATAAAATTAATATAAACATAGCTATCCCGCCAACCTGTGGCCTGAGGCCGATTCATGTTTCAGATTTTGTTTGCAAAAAGCATCAGTATTGACAGTATTTTATTAACAGATTTTAAAACACGATATCAAAGAAGTACCAGAATTATTATTCAATTAAACAAATTACCTGCCTCTGGGCAAATTCTGAATTTGCATAGTGGTCAATCAATGCCAATCGGGGCCATGATTACAGAGAACGGATTCCAGGGACCTGTATTTGAATAGGTTTTGTTTGACATACGTCTGTGTGTTCGTAATAAAGAAAAGGGGCTATTTGTTTCAGTGCTTTGATTGAACCTATTTCCCCTAAAAACGATAAGGTTAATAGGGATTCATTATTATGTGAAGTATGTATACGGTGTGGATAACAATACGACATTTATACCTAAATATTTATTTCTATAGCATTTCACAAAACTAATTTACTAAAAATAATAACAACTATAACAAACTAATATTAGAACTAATATAATAAGAATAAAAATATGTACAATTACGGGGCGTCAAAAAATTCGTCCACATCGCTGTCAACAGGAAAAGTGCCCAGAAGGCTGGCAGCATTGTCACGTTGGATGGCAATGCTGATTCTTTGACCAAAAAAAAGGCCAGCCCTCTGGTCTCGTGAAGAGTCGACCAATCGCTTGGCGATATCCCGAAATAATAGGTGCGCACTCGGACCCCATGGCCCTAGTGTTTCAACCCCAAACGGCTCAAACACATTACCAATTATTTAATAATTTTTCTGGTTAGCTTTTCAGTGCTGTGGACGGAAGACAGGAACGCTGGTAAGCTTACACTAGAAATTTTGCGGACGCCGAGGCCACCAAAACGAATTGGTAGGGTGGCTTGCAGCCACGCTCGGTCGTCCAAGGCCACATTAAGAATGGATGTTAACGTGTTGCGAATAATTTGGTCAATTTTGTCCAAAAGTTGTGGTTTCTTCCAAAGAGGAGAAGAACGGAGAAAATACATAAAATTTGGACCGAAACAGCAATATCTGATAAGGGTAAATGCCGAATGTAAATTAATTTTGGAGGGTCTATCCGAAATATCATTAAAAAAAATTATTTATACGACATTAAATAAAACCACGTAACGTAACCACGTTTGCGATTTCGAAGTTGTTCCCATTGTAATAGTTGATCGTATTTATGAGTATTTTACGTGGTTTCATCTATTTCTGTAGTGGTGTCGTATTGTCGTATCCACCCCGTATACTAGTTGCGCCCCGCGGTTTCACCCGCGTACCCGAGGGAAATATTGCTTTCCTGGCATAAAAAGCGTATAGTATATTCTATGCGTTAATACAGAAACTTTTCTATCAGCGTGCCAAATTTCATTCAAATCCATTCAGTTGTTGAATCGTGATTGAGAATAGATTGACCGTCGAAATTGGCAATAGATTAACGAATATATTATGAAAACATTGTTTAACATTTTGTGTACAAAATAAATATAGTAATATCCAAAACTATTCTTTAGGATATTACAAGCTTATTCGAAATAAAGAACATGTTACATAACCAAAATCTAATCTATTATTTTTAAAATAAAATTATTAACAACAAAAGACACATTTATTTCTACTTCCAACCCTAACCTCTGAAATTTCATCTGCCAGCACAAATTAACTAAGAGCTTATAAAGATGCGATTAGGCTACTCAGCACTAAGAGTAATTGCAGACCAGTACTGAGTGTTGAGTCTCAAGAGCAGATAATAAAGAAATATTGTCGTAAGAGCCCGCCTTTATGTCCTCCGAGTAATATATGACCACTATAGTACAGTAGAAGGAAATTATGTGCGGCAATGTCTAAGTTACCATGCTTGATACACACAGACGCTGCGTAAAATGACGCAAGAATGGTATTTATGCGCCTTTTATTATGTACTTTTGTTATCTTAACTATTCAATCCAATCACATTACTATTTGTTTTCATTATTGGAGATTTCAAAAGAAATATTATTCCTTATCATGAATCATTGTGCTAACCATCAATCATCGTATTGTTGAGGGTGTCACCTTCTTGGTGACAAATTAAGTTAATAAATAATAAAAAATAACTATCTTGGGACATTCTTCATACATACACAGAATAATTAATAGTACTAACACAGATCCCAAACTAAGCAGGCTTATAGTATTGAAACATGATAACTGATATACTACATATACTATTTTTCGTTTGTATGTACTTAATATACATAATTACATCCAGACTACAGGCAGACATGTCCATGCATACAAATGCATGTCGAGGGTAGGTATCAAACCTGCGGCGTCATAGGTGGAATCTAAACCAACCACGCCAACTGGCCCGACGTCAGATGAAGTACAATGTGGTTTCCTCAAGTACAGCAAAGTATACTTCAAGAAGACCGTGAAGAATATTTGTGGGTTCGTCAACGCCTGGAGTTGCAAGCGTCTTTAAGCTACGGTAAACGCTTACCATCTCACAGGCCCCATATTTGGTTGCCACCTTGTAGATTAAAGGACATTGCAGTTTCGCTGTAACACAACCACGGAGCATTGTGTTAAAAGCATAATCTTTGATAGCGTTGAATGTAAGAAAGGGGTTGAAAAGCGGTATTTTATCTCTTATAGCCATTGAAAAGGCAAAATTAAGGAATATTTTAGAGGCAGAATTACTATAGATCTGTCGTAGCGCCCTGCCCACATACTATATGGTACATAGATAGCATAATGTGGCTTTTTGATGATTCATTATGATGGTACATTTCACACACACATATTGGCAGGCGTAACGATAGCAATAAAAATTAGAAACCAACAAGTCTTCATACCTGTAAGTCCTTTATTTAGGTTCCTCAATCTCGTATTTATCTGTTTCGCTTCGCATAGGCTCCCGGCTCGCCTCATCCAAGCACCATCCAACTATCTCGGTGTCTCGGTGTAAAATTTATCACTTTTCCTTCAAAAGCTTTTTACGCTAATACATTTTTTATACCATCCGCTATTGTTATTGAAGTAATCTAGATTAAAATCTTTCAGGAAATGGCAATAAAGGCGCGATCGAACAGGAAATCTAATAAAAACAAGCCCTATAAAGTATTCGCACAAAGCGGGAACCTTGAATTACCAAATTCCTGCGAGGGTAGATGTGAAATTTATCACCTTCCGTTTCAATTTGCAAGAGTCGTGAAGATGTTGTTATTCTACTGGGACGGGAGACCATGTTTAGATTACTGCGTAATTTTTATATGCGGATAGTTGGTGCAATTTTAGATCACATGATATTTTTATATCCAGGAACAAATTAAATTAAATATCTACACTAATTCAAATAGACTTCAGAGATAATTGAATATCGACTCTAGCTTTTCGAAACAGACATATGTTTTTAACCAAAGAATGTAGGTGTAACCGCGGAGTGAAAGTTCTTATCATGTAAATAATTGAAATATAATTTACAATATGTGTTTACAAAAATATCGGCTAAAGTACATGACAGAAAATATATGAACAGCATCCGTTGCCAAACTAGGTAAAAACGTGTATTTCAGCAAACAGCGCCACTCCCCGCAGCAATGTGGATTCTATACTAGCCTAGCTAAATTTTTTTTTTTTTTTTTTTATGTCAAAAAGGTTGACAAACAGGCAGACGGTCCACCTGATGGTAAGTGGTCACCGCCGCCTATGGACATTTGCAATACCAGGGGGATTGCCGATGTGTTGCCGACCTTGAAGAGCTCTTTTTACGCCCCTTTTGAAGAACCCCATATCGTAGCGCTGTGGGAAAACCGTAATGGGAAGCTCATTCCACATCCTAATGGTCCGCAGTAGGAACGTCCGACTGAACCGTTGTGTGGACGATCGAGGTGGCTCGAGGATATGAGGATGAACTCCACATCGCCGGCGAGCGGTGCGGTGGTAAAAAGGTGATGATGGCACCAGGTCAAAAAGTTCTTGAGAACACTCCCCATTATACAGACGGTAGAACACACAGAGAGAGCCAATATCTCTCCGAAGGCTGAGAGGTTCCAAACCGCCAGTGAGTTCGGGATCGCCAACTATACGAGTGGCCCGCCTTTGCACCGAAGCAAGTGGATCAAGCTGGTAAGCGGGTGCGCCTGCCCAGAGGTGTGAGCAGTACTCCATATGCGTCCTAACCTGCGCTTTATATAGCTGCAGCCGCTGGAGTGGTGTAAAGTACCACTTAGACCTATTAAGCACACCCAGCTTTTTAGAAGCCAGTTTGACTTTACTTTCCAAATGGCCTCGAAACTGGACATCACTCGCAAAGTCGACACCGAGGATCCCGATACTCTTTGAGATGATGAGGGGAGTGTCTTCAAACTTTGGTGCAGCTACGAATGGGGTTTTTTTCGTGGAGAACGCGCAAACCTGTGTCTTCGAGGGGTTGAATTGGACTAAATTAAGTCTTCCCCATTCTGAGACCCGCTCCAAGGAGGTCTCGACTTCAGACACAAGTTGTATTCGGCTTTCCTCCACCATGGACCGAGGGATGTTAGCACGGCCAGAATATTGGGCATCACCAGTGCTGTCATCCGCATAGCAGTGAATGCTGGGAATTTTTAGCATATCATTGATATGCAGGATGAACAGTGTGGGCGATAGCACGCAGCCTTGTGGTACGCCAGCATTAATATTCTTGATGTCGGAGCAACATCCGTCAACAGCGACCTTGATGCTCCGATCAGCAAGAAAGCTGGTCACCCAGGTGCACAAACCCTCGGGAATTCCATAGGACGGTAGCTTCGATAGAAGTGCCCTGTGCCAGACCCGGTCGAAGGCCTTAGCAATGTCTAGGCCAACTGCCAAAGCCTCGCCTTTACTCTCTATGGCTTCAGCCCATCGGTGCGTCAGGTAGACGAGAAGGTCTCCAGCTGAACGACCATGACGGAAGCCGTATTGACGGTCGCTTATAAGCTGGTGCTCCTCTAGGTACCTGAGCAGCTGAGTGTTGATGACCCGCTCCATCACCTTAGAGAGAAGGGAGGTAATCGCTATAGGCCTGTAGTTAGACGGATCTGTTCGATCACCCTTTTTGGGGATCGGATGTACTAGGACGGTCTTCCACGAAGAAGGAACACGTCCGGCGGTATAAGAAAGCCTGAATAGGCGCGTCAACACAGGAGACAACTCTGGAGCACACGTCCTTAGCACACACTAAATGTTGTAAATCTAATATTCTTTCACTAATATACTATCGTATTTTTTGAACTCAATTACTAATACTATATGAGTACGTAGTTTGTATAATAAGATGCCCAAAAACTAATGTTTAACAATTCTGTAGATTAATAATTTATTTATTTTTTATTCACCCTTAAAATTATTTAGTATAATAAACTGCAGCTGTACCATTAATAAAGATTAAGGACTAGAGGCGAATAACGAAACACTTATTCTCGTAAATCTGAGGATAATCACTTAAATCTAGTAGTGAAGTAGAAAAACGAGATCAAATTAGTTTTATCGTAGAATGTTTTGCATTGATTCCTATTGAATTACTAGGTATATGTACAGCGTTTAAGGGACATCGCCGCACAAACGGATACCATGGGTCCAGGACATGATTCTGGAGCCCCCCATGTTGGAATTTTTCGTCGGTTTTTCCCAAATTTAAAAAAAAAAAATGAGTTTTTTTTTACTTTAGACTGTTCATAATCGTTATTCTTACCTAACCCAAAGAGATTTAAAATAAATAAGTTATTAATTCATTACTTTCACTAAACGTAGCAATGTAAATAAAACTAGAAACGGTGTCTTATGGCGATATTCGCCTGCAGTCAGCGACATACTACGTAGGCACAACGTTATCGCGCGTTTAAATCGCAGTGTTCACAATACATTGCGCGCTCGAAAATGTCAATTTCTATAACCGATCATTAGCGAGGTGACTTTCACAATTTAATTAGTGGCATTTGGTGTAGCCTTTTCGCGAAGTTTGCGTTACCATGCGAAATACACCCTGTATATCCCAATTGTATTAGTTATCCTGCTCAATACCTATCTAAGCAACCAAACCTATTTTAAATATATATTTTTAAATCTCGCTCCTTTTTTCCTGACAAAAAACTATGTTACGGTTCACGTTTTTTATTGTTTTAGAACATCTTCGATAAATTAATAATTCTGAAGAATAGGATTTACCTTAGCGCTAAATATATGTATATGTTCTGCAATTTTAATGTACCTAGCTACAATATCAAGATTAATAGTTTTTACAAAAAAAGCAAACATAAAACTTTTTATAACCAAAACAGTATGAATGTTAATGTCATTTGGTGTGATAATGGTGTGTGTGGTACCGCCATTACCAAGCATAAAATTAAGTGCATTTTGAAATTCAAATACAGCCATTATGTGCATCACCTATTTCGAGGTTTTACTGTTGAAGTGTATTTTACATCAATTTTATGAGTGCTTAAAAGTCATTGTTTTGACAATAACAGTAACCATCACCATGGCTATTAATACTATTTTTGATTGGTTATATTTGAAGCAAATCAAGTTTTTTTTATGCTACCAGTATATTATTTAGGTTGTTACCATAGCCATATGGACGCATGCAACACAAGAAGTATCGCTCACGCGTTACCGACCTTTCCCCCCTCCCCTATGAGCTCTGGCGACCTTACTCACACGCAGGAACACAACTTTACACAACTTAAAGTTATTTGGCTGCGGTATTCAGTAAGTTGGAGGTACTTCCCCAGTCGAGCTGCTCTTTGAGCGAATAAACGCTATGCTCTACCTCTCTGAAATATGCTCTCTCTCTCTCTCGGTTTGATTCTTTGGTTCTTTCGTGGTCACTGATAAAACTACGTACCCACGTCTTTATAAATGTATGGATGGTATGTATTTTGATGGTGTTTCCATACATCATAGGAGGACTTACTAAAAACCACTTCATTATGGGTGTTATTTCATAAAGCCAAAAGCGCGCGCATTGCATTATTTATTTTCTAACTGGGTGACAAATTGATAGCTGCACACAGTTTATTCGACCATGGGGTGCCCATATTATAGGTATATCGAAACTTGAATCGTATCCAAACACATACTCAGGTTTGGCACCACAATGTGCGGCTTTATTTTCTGGTGACCTCAATGTAACTGGCAATGGAATGGAAAAAGGAAATGACAAATTGGATATTGACACCCTTTATCGGCAAGCTTCGAATTTGTGGCGAATATCGTAATTTTTAATAGTAGAATTAGCTATGCTCGTAATTTCTATGTGTGACAGGGTCCGAAATGAGGACATTCGTAGGAGAACAAAAACGACGGACATAACTCGTAGAGTAAGTAAGCTGAAGTGGCAATGGGCAAGCCACATCGCTTGAAGAGCTGATAACTGATGGAGAAGAACGGTTCTCGAGTGGCGACCACGTACTGGAAAGCGCCGAGCGGGACGACCTCCCACCAGGTGGACCGACGATCTGGTCAGAGTTACTGGGCACCGCTGGATGCAAGCGGCCCAGAACCGTTCGAAGTGGAAATCAATGGGGGTGGCCTATGTTCAGCAGTGGACATCCATGGGCTGATATGATGATGAATTATAACTGGAGCTGGAGAGTAGAATAAAAACCGTTTTTTGAATATCTATAATATATCGTTTACTACTTACAAATTCATATCATAGATATTGTTTTATCAATAGTTTATAGACACAGTGACTGAGCAGATTTAAGTGAATAATATTGCAAATTTTGTGTTTCCTCAGACTCCTGCCACGCCCCTGCACTGGGGACGTATTTAATGATAATAATGCTTGTACTATGCTTTTACAATATTTCTACGCCAAATGATAGAGATTGCCAGATAGCTATAAATGCAGCTGATGTTACCAAAAAAGATATACAAATCACATAAGTTATTTCAGACCCCGTATCATACAGAACCCTTTTGTAAATGACCTCGTCTGAACGAATAGCAACCGATACGTTACCGGGATCATCGGCAAGGGTGGACTTGCGTGATAGGACGATAAATTATGGCGCAGTTTCCGGCGTCTAGAAGCGAGTGGACGCATCCCTGGGTATAGTACAAAATTATGCAGTAGGTATACTAAATAATATTTGAAAAAGGCACTGATAGAATAGATGATTTATTAATGTAGCTTCAGCTAGTGTACAACACTATATTATTTATCGAATTTAAAAACGTAACATACTATATAAACCAAAAGATACTGAAAAATACTGTTAAATAATAATGTATTGTGTAACCTTTAGTTATGGGATGTTGAATTTTTGTTTTGAGATGTTGTGCTCCGACTAGCTTGGTGGGTTCTGGGGTTCAGCAGCAGGCTTAAAGAGGGCGCCACGCACTTTTGGCCTAAAGTGCGAAAAGGTTGAAATTAAACAATTCTTTCAAAAAACATTAGGTATATTGCAACAAAAAAAATATACACAAAAGAAATTGAAATAGTTACTTTTCTTTTCACTTATCTGTATAGGTACTTAAATCAATAATATGCTTAGGTGTACCAATGGTATAGTCTAAAACTGTAGGATGACCAAGGTAAGAAACCGTTGTCTATGATGAAAATATTTTAAAAAGGTACCGCACAGCCTATCCGATGTATGCGGGACAAGTGGCGGTCCAGCGCCTCGATGAAACGCACGTGGCGGTACAACGCCCCCACAGAACAAGAGTGGTGGTTTCTACGCCCCCACAGAACACCTCCTGGAATTCGCCAAAATTGGTTGTGTTACAATCTTGACCTCATGGTCCGAGCACACAAAACAGCGGACACCAGATCCAGGTGTCGGCCATGTGCCTGGTAACACAAAACCTATTTCCCGTACAAAAAAAATACAATAAACTGTATCACGACTAAGAACAAAATTAATACATAGATTATCAATTGCACAATTGAAGATTTGGCAGAGCAAACCCTACTTCTTGCACAGCGTGTGCTATGTGCACAATGAAAATTTCCTGCCGCGTGTAAGACCCACATGTTGAAATTTTTACACAACTGTTAAAGATTCCCTAAAACAATATAAGGGACACCATAAATACCTTATGGAGGAAAATGGCCCTGTGTCCGGAAGGTGGACAATGTCGACTCCGATCTGTCTTCGGCTTCCAAGTGCTGGTGGCAACGCTCACAGCACGATGCAGGTTAAAGGTTATAAAAAAAACGTGGCGTGCTCGACGTCCCAATTTCGGAGTACGAGCCGGCCGCAAATCACGAACAACTGAAAATAATTATCACGATATAACAATCGTGCAACGGCACAAGCACTATTCGAATTTAACATAGAAAAAGATTGAAACTCACCAAAATCTTATGACAGTATACTTATCTTTTTAGGGTTCCGTACCCAAAGGGTACCAACGGGACCCTATTACTAAGCCTCAGCTGTCCGTCCGTCCGTCTGTCAGTGGGCTTTAATTTCATGAACCGTCAAAGGTAGACAGATGCCGCTATAACAACAAATAATAAAAATGAAAAAAAGGCCCTTCGTGTGCGTGAGGTGAGGCTATCCGGCCACACTTGATGTTGACGATGAACGAAACGCATAAGCGCCGTGAAAATCACTGGGTTTGCGAGAAAAATACTCCTAAAAGCGTTCTGATAGCGCTACGTGTTTCTACTGACTACTAAGACGACTAATTATTGTTTCAGCGCTAAAGAGAACTTTAGTTGACTCTATAAAAATGGGACATAACCTTTGCTTATAGCTTCCCTATACGTAGTAATAATTCCCTTCTTTCTACCATCGACCCATGGTATAATCATTATTAAATAAATAATTATGACTATATAACATTAAAAGAAATATCTCCATGAATGTCAAACTTGACTACTGTTCTTCCCTATACCATGCTCCAGAAGTATTCTAGCGCCAAAACTGGGGTCATTTACTTGTTAGGGTGAATTATGATAGAGAAATTAGTCATCTTTACGAAATATAGGCCAAAAGAATAGCTTCGGCGATGAATAATATGAATCTTTCTGGATTTAAGCGCTGATAATTTTGCTTCGAATATTTATCCTTAAGTATCAATCACATCTACTCAGCTTCATGCTTGTAAAGAATTTTATAAAGAGTAGTTTTATTTTAACGTCGGTAAACAAGCATACAGATCGCCTGATGGTAAGCGGTTACCGTAACCATTATGGACGCTGGCAACACACGAAGCATCGCTCATGTATTACCGACCTTTCCCACTCTCCAATGAGCTCTGGCGACCTTACTCACGCGCAGACATAAAGTATTTCAGCACTTAAATAAGTTTTTGTTATTTAATTTTTTATACAAGCTTTTTTTGGTGACTGTACTTGCATTGTCTTACAATATACTAATGTGCAACAAATATTAAGTCATTCCGACCACTGGAAGTGAGTGAAATTCGACTTGTATGATTCCACCCGAACTTACAAACATTCATACATACATTGCAAGTTAAATAAAAGCTTGTAATTAACACAAAGGTACTAAAATAAAAGTCTATAGGGGAGATTTATTGCAGCTACATAAATCTAGAAAGTTCTCATTAGAAAAATTGCTGGTGCAAGTTTCCTAAAATTATAAACGTAGTTCGAAAAACTTGGAACTTAAAAAGAAAACAATATATTGTTAGCGTTGGCAATCACAAGTGTTTCGTTATATTTTACGATAATGTGTCTCGTATTTGCCTCTAAAGTGTCCGTTTTACAACAAACAGACACTTTGGAACGGCAGAAATTAAACTCGATTTACATTTTTGTTGGCGTTCGCAGACTACGCAAAAACGTTATATAATACCGTCCATTTTTGTGAGATGCAACTACGGATAACTCATATTAATATAGTATTCACTACTATCGAACACATCTCATGTGTTTTGAAGGTGTAACATTCCGCAGTGGGTATACGTGGTAGAGTATCTGCCTATATTTCACCCTCAATTGTGAAAGGAGGTCCGTGCTCAGCTGTGGGACATTATAAGGATGACGATGATGATGATTTTAATATTTCGTTTACTGACATAACTACATTGTAAGAATTATCGCAGAACGGTTCGTGATAGTAAGAAATGTTTTACCCATATGGAGTGATAAAATATCGAGTTTAATAATTTAACACTGTCGAGTTTTTAAAGTAAGCATAAACTTTAGGAAGTACTATTTGCAAACAAAATAGCTTCGCATAGTAAGGGCCATCGCTCACTATGTCAGCACCGCTCCATCGCAGCAACGGCCCAGCACCGCCTCAACTCAATCCAACCACTAGCTGCCAGCAGCGCGCCGCCTGCAAGGTGGCAGCTTGCGGGCGGCGCGGCGCCTGTGAAATCGGTGGCACGGCTTTGGCAAAATACCACCGGTAGCCGTGCTATTATAATGAGCGGGGTCAGCGCGGAGTTCTCCGTAATACGAAAATTTGGCTTTTGGAGCCTTCAAACCTCAACTGATACTGTGTGGACAGTGGACTGTAGTGGATCTACCATAGTTTTTGTTTTCTTTGATATCTAAATACAATTTTAACGTCAAGCAAACAGACGTTTTACCAGTTGGTAAGTGTTCACCATCTAGGAGATTTGCAATACCAAGGCTAACCAGGAGATTGTCAACGTGTTTTTCTGATCTTGAAAACTTAATGGGAAGTTCAATCCACAATAGGAACGTCGAATGACTCCATTGCGTGGACTACCGTTGACCAAGCTGCCTCGAGAATATAAGGATGAACTTCACATTTTTTTTTTACCTACTGGTAAATGGCTCTATCTTAAAATGAATTATGAGCACTTATACCATCATTATTGTCGTTCATGGCTGCCACGGATTATAAATGAACTGGCATTGATTTTAGTTATACTAGTTTTGCTTTGTTATCATTATTAGTACATGTGTGCAAATTTGGTTATTAATACTCCAGGGTCAGGTCAACATTTGTATGGGATTGACATCTCAAATCGAAATATCATGTGATTTTTAACAATCTCTTATGTCAATCCCATACAAAGGTTGATCGTTTACTAACGATGACGATTATCGTCAACCATCTTGTCTAGGGGGGCTGGCGGTATTAAGCGATATGAGAGCACACAACACAACACACTTCCGAGGAAAAAACAGACTTGTATTTTGCAATACATGTCACTTTACGAGCAAGTGTGTTGAAAAGTACATTATGATACAAGTGTACAAAGTTGGTCATTATTTTTTAATTTGTTTTCCTACAGACTTTTTGTGTGCCGCAGACTCCGTCGCACTAAAAGTCCGTCATCTGTGCTGCACCTTAGGGTGAGCATATACATTTGCAGGTTTGACGGCGCGCAACGAAATGTGATGACATTTTGTGTGCAGCACAGAAAGCCAGTGACCTGTAACGCCCCGGTCAAATTGCTTATAGGTACCTACCCTATGTTTACACAGCTAAATAAATACCTTAAGATGTAGGTATTTAGGTTTTATATGTTGATTTGTAAGAAAAGTAAATGAGGGTTTCTTCGAGGGTAGAGGAGTAATCTTTCAATGTTTAAGATTAAATTACTTACTAGGAAAATGTAAATTATATGAAACATTTTATAATTTCATCATCATTGACATTATAATCAATAGAATAGAATAAATACTAAACAATAGAAGGACGAGAGTCAGAAGAAATAAAATATCAAAAGTAATAAAAATAACATACAATATTAAATACACACACCAAATATTTTTAATCCGGGTTCAATCAATTTTTCATTTGTATTTTCTTTTTCCCCTCAAATAACCCTCAAATAAATTTATTATTACAGAGACATCTATCGAACGTTAGAAAGAGCTACGTAGGGATGGGAAAATATTTCATACCGGGAACCATCAAACCTAGATTACTTTCTAAAGTAGTGTGAAAACATTCCAACAGATGGCAGCGTTCTAGGTTTCTATAGAATAGCTTCGAATTCTATAGTTTAACCCAACCAATTTCTTTGGTTTAACCACTCTGCGATAGGTGTCATATTTCTGTTTTGTGCACGATTACCAAAAAAATAATTTATTTCTTTGAAAATTTCAACTATGTCCTTGAATTATGAAGATTAAAATATAATTGATAATTTATCATACCAATCTGTAGCACGGACAGAGAACCCATTTCTTCTATGTGTGTGTTTACCACTTGAGGTATTTCATAACTTACCACAGTGAAATTATAGTCAAACAAATCTATTCAAAATAGAACAATAAATAATTAAGCTCTTTTTTCATAAAACCTCATATCTTCCAAATACCCAAAAAAAAAGTTACAAAACAATGCAACAAATCTATTAAGGTTCTGTGCACGATTTACAACCACGCCCACCTTACAAGTCGGTAGGTAACAAGCTTAATTATTCGAACACCTCTAAGTTAGTGCCTACACAGTCAACTTTTAATTTATTCACTAAAGCCAAGTCTGATTGCAAATTGTTTCCCGTGTTGAAATTCAACTGTCGTTGGTCTGTTTTTACTTTCAGGTCTTGCCGCGCGATAAAACAATTTTATTCATTGCCTTTTTTGGTTTCGTGGTCAATTATTTCAATATTTGACCACACAATACGTTTTAGCAAAATTATTATTTTGACAAGTAATTTCATCTATTACCACAGACATACATCTAAATAGATGCCGCGAGTGTATGTACTTCGCGAGTCAAAATCTATTCAAAAATAGGACCGAATGTTCTTCTTTTGAAACTGTTTCGCGCGAACAGGGAACTCGCATAACTCGCATATTAGGGTCGAGCGCAGATTTATGAAAAAAAAATATATTGACAATTTAATTTAATGGAAAAAGTTTAGTACAGTTATGGCCAATAAGCTGAAATTAATGGTAAATGGGTGAAAAAAGATACATAATATATAATTCAGATATTTATTAATCATCTTTAATCAAAAATACCAAATTTTTAATAAAAATATTATTTAAAAAGAATGATTGATTTTGCTCGAAAATCCCTTTTTGTTCAAATTTTAGCATTACGTTCCGTGATTCCAATCTGGCTCTCTGGCTATTATCGTGACTTTTTATGCATTGAGAAGTGGCGGCTTCCGTTATAACTTTTACAGTCCGATCAATCAACAGCTTGAGCATGGCATGGTAGAGTTAAAAACAACTCTTCCCCCTCACCACCTGATTCAACAATGGACTGAATTTCTTGGTCAGACAAGTTTGTTATAATCGGTGGTTCAGTTAATATTTCTTGCCAATATATTAAATCAATTATGTTGCAGCATTGAATTTTATAGACAGAACTTCAAACACACAGGCACACAGGTTGCCTAGGTGTTGAAGATATCAACACCTAGGCAACCTGTGTGCATTTAATATGGGCCGCTCAACGCTCACGATGAAATTTAGCATGCAAATAGCCTATGGTATGGAGAAGGACATTGTCTAATTTTATTTCAAGAACGTGGGTGAAACCAAAGGGTACCAACCAGTTGAACATATATTTACAAGTAAAATGGCGGAGACATACTAACATACGGTTGGATATGTCAAAAATATATGGGTTCCTTTTTGACTACAGAACCTAAAAAACCACGTTACCTTTATGCAATTTGAAAAATTGCTAGAATGATTTCTGAGATTATAATCAAAATATAAAATACTTTGATAGTCTTACAAAAATCCTTAGCAATAATACCATCCAGGTCCCGCATATAATGTATTTCATAAGGTTCATAAGCAAAGCTGATTTCAGTATCTAGCTCCTTATCGAGAAGGTCAGCGGAAAGGTCAATATGAATAAATGACCCCCAATATAAAAGGCCGGTTGCAAAGATTGAAAAAGGTCCGAAGATTGTCCCATAAATTTTGTTCGCAAGTACACGTTGGATAAGTGGAGTTTATTTCTGAAGATTTGGGTGAAGTTCGCTCCAACTTCTGTATGTATCGAACGAGGAATAGTGTTGCGACATTATTTTACTGCTTCTTAAATATTTTAGATTTTTTTAAGTACTTATACTATTTAGTATACCAATTCGTTGTGACTATGAATAAATTTTTCACTTGATTTATTTACAACTTATAATTTTTTTTTGACTTTTTTTTTTTGCTTAATAGAAATAGTTATTTACAATAAAATTACTTAAGACTTATTTTTCTGGTATATTTTTGTTTTTCTATTTCTGTTTCTATTTTTATTTAATGTTGTCTAAATATAATAATAGAATTCAAAATACTGTAAAATTAAATGTGAAGTAACATGTAATCATGTCATACAAAATGATAATAGATAAATTCTGAAAGTATTTAATTTATCGATATCATCCATCGATACTTGCACAACATTCTACCCACTCCAAGATAAGTTCGACAAGTTACCGTCTTCCACTAAAATATGTAGCGACACGGTATTGAAAAGTTCTGCTTTGTTGGAAGAGACCTCCGACTTTATCTAGTCTAGAGTTACGACCATCTTTTGTTCATTAGACGTTCAAACATTAATTTCGATTTCTTATTCATTAATTGAAGTGAATTATATAATAGTTTAAATTTTGAAGAAAAGTTTTATTTATACATTATTTTAATATAATATTAATAGAGGAATTAAATTAAATTAAATTAAATTGGAGAGAGACTTACCTAATTTATTAGTTTCCATTTAGAAATGAAAGTCGGAAAGTTGTGTTTAAGAAATACATGAAATCGGGATAAAATATTATTGTTCCCAAAAGTTGATATAAAATTTGTATGAATTTTATTAATACAACACACATTTCAAAATCAGTTAAAGCATTTAAAAGTTATAATGAAATAAAAAATTGTTTGGGTTTCGTAACCGAAGGTTGCTAAAAGGGAGCCTAAGCCTAAGCCTACTAAGCCTCCGCTGTCCGTCTGTCAGTGGCCTGTATCTCATGAACGGTAATAGGAAGACAGCTGGATTTTTTAGAGAATATGTATTTTTATTGCCTCTATAACAACACATAATAAAAATTTAATAAAATTAAGGAGGCGCCAATACTTATAAAAAAGTCTTTTTTGACGTTTTATTTTTTCATTGCAATGTTGTTTTATTTAATGTCATACGGAACCCTCCGTGTGCGAGTCCGACTTGCACTTGACTGGTTTTTTATTAACTCTTTTTAGGAAATAGGTAGTTAAAAAAATCTATGTGGCAATGTGTTTAATAAAATCTTTGAATATTTCTATGAATCCTAGCATTATACTGCGAGATAGTGAGAAAAAGCAAAAAAATTGCGGTCGGAAACTGAATCTAGCTGGCTCCATGCAGATATTACTGGTGCCATCTTGTTCAACCAGACAAAATACGTATAAATCAAGTCCATTTCAGTTTTATTAAAAATAACTGCAAGTGCAATGAAGGATTGTGGTAGAATTATTGTATTGCACTATTTTTCAAGAGAAATTGCGCAGCGGTAGTTTCCTAGGCAAGCGTATTCAATTTTAAGTGAAATATAATGATGATATTATGACAGCATGCATGAACAGCATTATATTCTTGTAAATTATAATCAAACCAAGCAAAATGTATCAAAGATTTACCTCATGTCAATTATGAGGTAAGTACAACTTTACTTATTATTGGCAAAATATCAGAAAAAATTGCTATAAATACAACTATTTTGAGTATGTTACCTACCTTCCGTTTAAAGTACATTGAACTTCGCATAATCACCTGTAAGGCTCCATACTGTCTAAAGGCTCGTAACAAAAGGCTCACACCGATGGCTGCCTCACCAAAACGTAGATATGCATCAGCTATTAACACTCTAGCCTGTCATTCCACTTGGTCCTTTGAAGATCCAACCCGCTGGTAGGAATTTTGATGAAAGAACACACGTTATTTCGGTAACAGCCTCTGGGACCCGAAGTCATTCAAGCGTTTGACGGCATGAGATAAAATTGTTTTCGAAGTTTCAATGGTTATAATCGCAACCCAGATTTGAGTTGATAGAGTTTCATTTTTGGGAGGCTGTGATGACGCTTTTTTGAATAGATGCTGGCACGAGGTCGTTTAATTCAATGCTGAACAGTGACTTATAATGCAACTAAATATCACAATATAATATTGTAGATAATTGTTTATTGTACACCAAATAGCAAGTAACAAAAAAACAAGAACTGCTTTTGACGATGGCTGTCACATGCATCATACTTGTGCACAGGTGCTGTTTATGGGGGCGATTAGAATGTAAATATTATGTAATGAATCTAAGCTTGTTTTGAAAAGAGTAATTGCTGAGTATATTGCCGGCTCTTCTCAGCAAATGCAACCTTCCGAACCGGTATTAGAGTATTAGAGTCCGGCTATTCATAAGTGGCTCCAGCGAAGGTCTATTTAAAATAAATGATTTGAATTTGAAGGGATCTCTTCCAGTCAACCTTTATTCAATGTAGCTCAAAAAATATGTTGATCTCATCTAGTGATGTCAAAGTCAAAGTCAAAGTCAAAGCCATTTATTCAATTTAGGCCCCAGAAGGGCACTTATGAAGGTCAAATTTACTGAAGTTACCACCGGTTCGGAACTCGGCCTTCAACTGAGAAGAATCCGGAGAGATGGGCTGTGACATAGTGAAGTACAGTAGTACCCAACTGATATGGCCCGTCGTGAATCTTCGTTCGCACAGAAAAGAAAGTATGGCACCGAAGACTAATGAAAGAATGCTTAAAACTTACAATCAACCTTAGATCGCTACTATAAAGTTCATAATACACTGCAGCTGTTAGTTCCGTCTCACTCGCAAATCACGCACGGCGCGCGCTAACATGGCGGCAGCTGCCGACCAATAGCGTTCCCCACGCTTTGAAAATGTATCTTCTGCGCAGGTACATCGGTATGCGATATTAGTTAGGTACTACTGTATAAAGGTAAATACATATCCATTAAGCTGGTAATATATTGCCCTTTATACATTATTTTACTCATAAGATTCAATTGTATCAGTTTCTGATCCCGATTAGCTAACTGATATACTACTTTTTAATACATACTTATTTATAAAATCATAACTGCTCGCAGACTAACGAAAGAAAGACAAAAGTGTCCTGGGTGGGTATCGAATCTATGACCTATGATATGTGACAGGTAGGGTTTCAAACCATGCCAACTATCCTAAGAATCTCCTACAAATCTATATACAACACTTCCTATTATGCAAGTGAAAAAGCTTTGTTACCTAGATACATCAGCTGTGATGAAGCTTAAAGAGTATCTTTACACATGAATGGGCAGAAATCGTGGTTTACAGGCCAATGCATGGACCGATTTTTGGACCATAGCCAATGGTTGAGAATTCTTTATTTTGTTAGAGCAAATGCTCTGTCTCTTTGTATGGTAGAAATTTGAAAAAATGCATTTTATATCGATTATAAAACGCTCAATATAAAATATTATAAAAATAGAATCCTTACTAATATTATAAACGTGTAAGTTTTTATGTATGGATGATTGTTACTCTTTCACGCAAAAACTACTGAACGGATTTGGATGAAATTCGGCACACAGATAGAATATCTTCTGAATTAACACATAGGATACTTTTAATCCCGGAAAAACATTACGATCCCTCGGGAATGTGGGTGAAACTGCGCGAGACAGCCATTTTATAATACTTCGGAAAAACCCAAAACAAGTAATTTGGCTTTTGCATCTGGGATCCTATTATTAAATAATAGAGGGAATTGGGTTTTAGTAATTTGTTTGGATATTAAAAGAGACGTGTTTCAGATTTTTTGGAAGAGAAAATGGGTGGAAAGTTTGTGAAACAATATTTTTCTACTAATTCTCTTTAAAATAATAAAATCTCGTTTTTCAAAATTTTATTCTAGGAAAAACAGCAAATTTTGTATAGATTTTTTATCTGGTTATATTTTCTTAAAACTCCACTACAACCCCTAATGGGAGAAAGAGGTTGGCAAAATTTGTATGGATATTAGTATTTTTCAGATTTATTCTAAACATTGTATTAATACTCATTAGCACAAGAAAGAAATAGTACATCCTACTATTTCGCAAATGATAAAAATCGCATCCTCACTTAAATCGTGAAACAAGTCGTTCTTTAATGCAAAAAGTTCCTATCACACTTTTGTACAAAAATCTGAACTGAGTACGGCACTATTTTTTAATCTCATTAAGCCTTCAGTGTTCTGTAGTACAGTAAAACTTTGTAAATGGAAAAATACTTTTAGATAGCGCTGAGAAAAAAATCTCTTGTTCTACAACGATGGTATATCAAATGAGTTAAACAGTATGTTACACGTATAGCACCTGTCTAGTGTATTGTAGCCTGTCATAAATAAATCCAGCCATTATTCAAATAAACCCGGCCAATGGCGAGTCTGAGTCTGACTCGGCGATTCCAACCTTACATACTGGCCCCCAATATAGACATTTACCAAAAAACATGGCAGATATCTAAAAATTCTATATGTTTTGACAGAAGACCGCAATGTTTTTCGCCAAATGTCTATTTGACATCAATGTCGAAAGTGCGAGAATGACGTATGTTTCTTGATTTGGGCCGTAACTATTGTAAAAAGCCGGACCTCATAACTAAGTTTGTTTGTACAAACGAACAACTAGATATTTCACTTTCCGAATTTCTGAAGATAAAATTGTTCATTAGGATCAATATAATGATTATTATTATTTAGTTTGTGTTTTTGCACCTCTTAAACAGTATTAGTTCAATCATCAGAAATATAGATGATAAACCGGCAGACCGATTTTGCTCTTTATATATTTTTAAGTTAATTTTATTTTAGAATAATAACTGAAAACCTGTTTGGTATTATGTTTCTTGAGATTTTTTATTCTTCTTTGTACTCAATTTTTATATTGAAAGAAAAAATTAAAGTTTTAAAATTACAACTTAATGAAATATAGTACATATTTCCATACTCTTTTCATTGAATAATAAATACATTACGTTTCAAAAGAAAAATCCACCTGGTATGTATGTATGTAGTCCAAATGGTAACACTATTTCATACTTGCTAAGAAAACATCCCAAATCCGTAAGTCGACGGTGTTAAACATAACCGCACTAATACCGACATAGCTTGCAGCTTGTCAGAAGCACGTTGCCCGCTGACAAAATAGCTTGTGAGCTTGTGTGTCACGTCATGGGTTTAAACCCACAAATGGAGACTGAGCTAAGTCCGGTAACGTGGAGTCTGTTAATAAAACACTCTTGATAATGTGAAGGAGCTATTTCATACATGGAAATTGCTTTTTGCTCTGCGCCATGAAAATTGCGCTTTTATATTTGTTTGAAGAGATTTTCCTGCTTTTTTATGTTTATGTGATAGAAGTTTTATTAATGTTATGTTCCTGTTTAAGATTTATCTTCTCAAAGCGTTAAATGTATTTTGACTTTGTACTTTACCAGTGTATTTAAATATTTTTACTAGTAAATTTAAGAGGAGCGTTTATTCGCTCAAATAGTTGCTCGACTGGGGAAGTACCTACAATTTACAGAAAATCCGCAGCTAAATGTTGTGTTCCTTCACATGATAAAGTGCTTATTGGGGAGGGGGAAGGGTCGGTAACGCGTGTGATGCCCCTTGTGTTGCAAGCGTCCATGGCTTCAGTAACCGCTTACCATCAGGTGAGGTGTACGCTTGTTTATCGATTTAGTCGTTTAGTAAATGATTAGATAAGATTTGATTTTTTATGGAAAACTATTAACCTTATTACAAAAGAAGGTTTAAGCAAGTTTAGTGAAACCATTCACTCTGTAATTTTCTAACGTAATTTAACAAAAAGAGACGAGGCCATTTTAAAACCTGGGTTTGCTCAATACCATGTTTTGTAATTAGGGGTCCCTTATAGAGGGTATAACGTAAAGTGTATATACATTACAGTAATCCACTTTTTTGTTACGCACGGCCACAGATCAAGCTATACATCTCCAATATAAGCTGACCTCTCATTGTACGGAAATTATATACAATGCGAGATCAGCTTATACTCGAAATGTAAAGCTTGATGTGTAGCCGTGTGTACACGGCGCACAGATCGCGGAAGATAAAATTTATATTAACAAGGGACGCAAAATGATAATGACCCTCATTGACCGGTGACATGTTGGTTATGATTCAATAAACTTGAATGCAAAAATTTGGTTTGAATTATTGGGTAACTTATTTTGAGCTGAAACTTTTTATAGAGAGTCTGTACCTGATGTTGTCTTCACCCCTTTCGGATGTATAAGGTCCTAATAAATTAGTGAACTTCCTCTTGAGGGATGAGTGTATAGATAAAAAAAAAATTTTTTTCTTTGACTTGTATGGAGTCTCTATGCAAGTCAAAGAAAATTTTTGCCTCGGATTTTTTTTTCTAATATTATTTTTTGATTACTAATGACCGGTACAGACTCTCTATAAAAAGTTTCAGCTCAAAATAAGTTACCCAATAATTCAAACATTCAAGAGGAAGTTCACTAATTTATTAGGACCTTATATACCCTTTCCGTTACACCCAGTATAGTTGGTACAAGGAATAATAAAAAAATCAGAGTTAAACCTCAATACCTACCAGATATTGGTCAAATTAATTCTAAATTAATTATTAGTGAATTGTTACTTTAGCTATATTATACGTATTGACGTATCAGTGTCGCGTTTCATAGTAAAACAAATGGTACCTACTTCAACCGTAATTTCGAGTCTACTTTATCAGATACTATACTATAGCTGTCCCCTGCGGTTTCACCCGCGTTCCGGGGATAAAAAGTAGCCTATGTCCTCCATACCATAGGCTATCTGCACGCCAATTTAATGATGATCCGTTGAGTATTTGGGCGGTAAGGCGTAACAAACTCACTTTCGCATTTATAATATTAGTTAGGATGCACCGAATAATTATAATTATCTGGTAACATTAAAATAGACATAGCATCCATTGTACGACAACTATAAAGCTAGTCCATATCCCCGTTATTTGAAAGGCAACGACAGTGTATACATCGCCTAACTGCACCCGCCCCTTTCGTGTTACAAGAGTAGTTTGCCAGATAATATCTATAGAGGTGAGTATGAGAATATGTTAATAGCTTACTTGAATGGTGATAAAGGACTTCACAAGCTATATCAAAGAATCATATAGTTGTATGTCTTCTTTTGTTTCTATTCATTGCATTAGTATTATATTGTGTATGGAAGTCCAAAAAGTTTAGTTGCGTCAAAGTATTTGTATAGCGCCATCTGTTGGCATGTATTACTTTCAATTTTTTAAACACAGATATAGGTAAAATAATCAATGTTTAAACTACTTAAAAATGATATTTTAATAAGACAACTAATAATCCCTTATGCTTCTTACCCGACTGCGCGACAGCAAAGACACTCCGTCATAACCTATATACCTAAAACCTGAAAGGAATGTATGATATAAGAAGCTCCCCGTCGTTGGTGAGAGATGCTATGTTTGTTATCCTTACTCTCTAATACCTAACTCAACAACTCGTTTATTAATAAAACTATACAGTCTGAATATAAATATTGACAATTACGAAAAAACATATTTGTTGTAAAAATTATTGCTGTTATTTTTTTGTTTCTTTTAATTATTTAATTTCTCTTGTTGGTGCCCTGACCGTCCGTCGTAGGGACACTAATTTTTTTCTCCCGGGCAGAACATAGTAATATTATGTTGTAACGTAGTAAAAATGGGTTTTTAATTATTTAATTTTTATAATAACTTTCGATTATCATTCGATTTTTCAGTCGATGAATCGTTCTTTTTTAAATCAAGTTTAATGCTTTTACTTGATTAATTGTCTGTAGCCTCTTAATATTTATTGGGATTTATAGCCAATTAATCAATGTTTCGTTAAATGAACATATCTTTAATTATTCCTCCTATTTTATTGAAATACAGGAATAAAATAATGATTTTCTATCGATTAATCGATATGTTTCTGAACGAAACCGATTCGTTTTCGAACGCAACTTTTAATGTTACAAGTTGATTTATTGTCTGTGACCTATAGAAAAGTTAGGGTTTCCAGCGAATAAAATGTACAATCGGTTTTGACAGGAATATTAATAATTTCGCAATTTAGTTGACGTTTTTATTGTTTCTTTACAAATAATACGAATTAAAGTTTATAAACATTGTATTTATCAATTAAACACTGTTCCTGTGCTTTTTGGTATTTCAGACATCGTTTTTCTTTAATAAAACATTCAAGTTAATAAGGTTTTTGACCTCAGTGTCTCGTAGTTTTCAACAGATGTACGGATTACGTTTTCTACTGTAACCCTCTCTGAAATTCTCCAAGTTATAAAAAATGGCTAAGGAGCCTGTCTTTTCGATCCTGTCGACGTGCAGTGCGCACGTAAATTTTTTAATATGTGATCTTCTACTATTTTTTTTGGTATGTTTGATCTCTTGGAAGCTTTGTTCTTTGGTTTTAATAGTGCCTCGGTATTTATTTCGTGGTTTTCTACAGAATTGTGCTGGAGGAGGGATCCACAATCGATCCATGACGCGTGGTTTGGAGTTGTTAGGAATTCATTCCATCTTCTTCATTTAAGCCTCCTTTATTTTCTCAAAGGTATGCATTACTTATTTCCTACAAACTATCCACATGCTAGGCCTATTAAAAGTGATATTTTAATTATTTAGAAAGCTAGGTTGTACATGAGGTTGACATGCTAGGCCTATTAAAAGTGATATTTTAATTATTTAGAAAGCTAGGTTGTACATGAGGTTGTTAGGTTATTTTTTCCCTCATAGATTAAATCATTGCAAATAAAAGAAAAGATGAAACTTATCATTCGATTCCATTCTATTTGTGTTATAATACAAAAAATACATAATTAACTTTATTATATTCATTTTACATCAAATTTATGTTTTGGAGGTTAGGTTTTCCCTCTTTCAAACTACTTTATTATGATGTTACTGTAATTGACAAATCAATTACAGGAGGTGTTTGGTTGGGGTTCAAGATACCATCTATGTGTTTGGTTGGGGTTCAAGATCCCATCTATGTGTTCGGTTGGGGCAGAATATCCCATCGAAGGGTTTCGGCTGGGGCTCACATCCCATCAATTGGTTCAGTTGGGACTTGATCTACTGTCAACGTGTCATGTTGGTGCTACACATATCCTTTAATTAATACTTTTACCTGAATTTTTCTTCGGTAAAGCAGCCGTCTCTGCTTTTGGCGCCCTTATACTTTATTTAAACTTATGTAATTGGTAATGCAATTCATCTCAGGTTACCCACATTCTCTGGCTGTGGCATTTATTTAAAATATCTGTTTGTATAAAATTAACTTAAAATGAATAACTGTTTATGTAGTTAAATAATAATATAGGAGTTCTATGCCAGTAAAGGTTGTTTCATTTATCAATTTTTCTTATTAACGTACCGGCCTTAGGGTTAAAATCCGATACGTTACAATGTGTAGATGCGTTCTCCATCACGCTACGATGGCTGAACGGATTTAGATAAAACTAGGTACATAGCTAGATCATATCTTGGCATCATTCAAAATGATGTCGAATATTAAATAGATGCTCAAAATTATAGTTCAAGTCATAAATATCAGTGCAAGTAGGATCATTAAACCAGCAGTTAACAAACAAATTAATTCCACAATAATATTGTCATTTCAATTATGCGCCGATTGTGGGAGCCGAATTAATATGTATTTGTTACAATGGCATCCGCTTGTAGAGGCCCGATTGTAATCGGTTCGAGCGGTTTTGATCAGCTTTCGGCCTGCGCTCTGGCCACAGCCCACAAGCGAATTTGTCCGATCATGTTATTCATGTTTGCCACAGTTTTAGTAGCTGTGTTATTGAATATTGGAGCTTGTCAAATCTGATAAACTGAAAACAATAGGATCAATGATACTAGTGATAGCGCCTGCCTAATTAGGTATTATCTTGTTAAAACAGGGTGAGTTTACATGTGACCAATACATTAGCAAAACTTTGTTTTCAATTAAAAAAAACTGATGTTATAGTCAGTGATTGCAGTACTTATATGAATATTTAAGATTAGATTGTGCGGAATCAAAATAAAACAAGCAAAAAATAAACAAAATAAATGACTAAATGTGATTACCTTCATTGAGGCGTCAATAAACGCAAATATAAAACTCGCTATTGGATTTAATATATTATTTTCGTTGGCCAAACGTACCCATTTAAACTGAGTTTAAATCTTAAAACCAAAAACAAACATGATTATTACAAAAAATTTCTCAAACACATAAGAAAATTCTACATTATAATTCTACCCCACTTTTCGAATTAAAATATTATTTTCGTTGACCAAACGAACCCATTTAAACTTAGTTTAAATCTTAACATCAAATACTAACATGATTATTATAAAAAAAGTCACAAAATCTATTCTCAAAACACATACGAAAAATCTACATTATAATTCTATCCCATCCCCGTAGGAGATTCAGCTGTCAAACGACCCAAAACATCTCCACATGTATGTTTCTGGTCACGTTCAAATCAAGTCCCTTATGGATGAGTTTGCGGGTCAACATTCAATGTCAGTGACGTTTAAGAGTATTTTTTCAGTAGATACCGTAACAAAATACAAAGCCACATCGTTGCTCCTTTGGCTCTTTAATTTCAGACGTGGATCGCTTAAGTGGTGCGTGAATCCAATATACGGGACCTATTCTACAAGTTGGGTTTAGAAAGTTGTACGAATGTTCGACTTTTTGTTGGAGCTGGTCAAATTATAATGGAAATATATATAAAATTCTTCTGCACGTGTGTATGTCACTGAACTCCTCCTAAACGGCTGGAC
Organism: Polyploca ridens; assembly: GCA_951394255.1. NCBI lineage: Eukaryota > Metazoa > Arthropoda > Insecta > Lepidoptera > Drepanidae > Polyploca > Polyploca ridens. Next base: position 15,813,704 of record OX596249.1, on the reverse strand, counting down.
CGTTTTGAATGATTTTTTTGTACGCGTTTGGATGGCGCCCTGGATGGTTTAGATTCACAAATAGGGTAGGGTAGGGAAGGGTAGGGTAGGGTTAATTGACAATACTTCACGAGCTATTTTAAAAACAAAACTGTTTCTTTTTTTTGTCCGTCCTGATAGATCTCACACGCAAAAAATACAAAAATTTATAATACACGGTAGCTTTTTTTTATGAAAGAGTAACAGTAAAAGATTCCAATAGAATAGATATTCAGAGCATTACCCGGAATATTGACAGTGACTTCTTAGGCAGTTTTATTTATTACTATTTACTTGGGACTATCAATATGATCCTAAACAAATACGAACTTTTAAGCTTCGGAGCCTGAATCCATTTTAGTACGATATTATTAGAAAACTTTGATATAAAATATCGCCCCGTTGATGGTTATGCGAGGGATTTAAAACTCTGCTATACAGGTCGTTGTTTTGGTCAGCGACGAGCGACTCAGGGTCGATAATACAAATGATACTGGTGCTAAAAAAAATATAAAAAAGATACTTTATTTTTTTTAAATAATAAAATTTAAAAAATTAAATGTTTGATAATCATGTAATAAGCTAAAATGTATACATAATACTCAACGGGAGTAAAGGGGTGGGGCGATGGCGGCTTGCGCCTAGCTCTAGTCTGTGCACGTGCCTAGTAACCATTGCGGTATAAGGTATTTCTCAACATATTTCCAGTATTTAATGGAATTAAGTCAATTTTTGAGGAATATATATTTTGTACTACCGCTCCTGGGTCGCTTGTCGCCGACCAAAACAACACCCTGTATAACGGAGGTCCTGGGTTCTGATTTATGTTTCCTTGTTCCTTAGAAATGTTCGATATACAAGATCGAATAAACGATGTATTTCTCAGTACTGAGACCTATGCCTACTTCTAAAGTATATTATAGAACGAGTGATTCCAAAATAGCTCCACCAATTTGATTAAGCAGTTTAGATGCCAACCCTCGGCTGAAAATGCGTGCCTTAGAACATACACCTTTGTTGTATGAACAGGTTTTGTGACCTCACTAAACAAGATTAAGACCCATAATGAAAAGATTTACGCATTACACCGTACGTTTTATTGTAGAGAGGGAGTTTATTGCTCGTGCTTGGTGGAGTTTTCTGATATGTAGGTTCATATAAAAGTTACCGCGAATATTTTTAAAATGGAAAAAAATATGTGATTTTTTACATGGTTATAGTAAATAAATACTCATCACAAAATTTACAAAAATAAGATCTTCCAGAATTTATTAACGAAACTCTTGAGGGTGGCCCGTACAGAGGGCGAACCACAAGCTCTTAAAACAATATTATTATAACCTTATTTGACTTTTGTCTTTCTTTGACATCCGGCGTCAAAACGGGACAAAAGACAAATAAGGTTATTTTATTTTAAAATTGTTTTAGGAGCTTGTGGTAGGCCCCCAAGTCAAAAATAATTACTAAAAAAATGTTGTCTGGTTATTCGAAAATACTTGAACATTCTTTATAAGCAAACTGTTGAAAAAGGAAATTGAATTAGAGATGTAATCTACAAATTCATTATTATTATTGATAGTATTGCTATTGAGTCTCAAAACGCAATACAATTTAACCTGAACTGGATAGAATAGGCTCAGCTCAGATCCGAACTAGCTCAGAGCAGCTTCAAGATAATAATATAGTCTCTATTAGCAAGTACCGTACGCCACCAACAATGGATCCGACGAACAATGACGACATTTTCCTCTACAATAGCTTTTCCTGAATATTTGACTATACATTGTCTCTGAATCTTAATAGTGTGGGCTCTTAAACTTGTACCTCGCTACTTAAATTTCCAACAACTGAGTGATACTTTGAAGTTCGCTCAGCTCCCTCTTACAAAAGTTTTGACGTATCCTCGTACATATTTAAGAGGCGTTGAAATGAATGGAAGTATTCCAACGGAATATGAATACGATGAGTTGAAAATTTATACTTTTTTGAGCTGAAATTTTTTACTTTTTTTTTTGTTTTCATTTACTGCAGCTTTACAGATTTTCCTCCTATTATCTTTACATAATAATTAGTGATACTATTGTTTCTATGATTGGATAATTCTAGGGTATACATACATCTCATGCACTTAGATGTTAATATAAGTTCGTTCTAGTTTCCTACTCACGTAACGCTTGAGACGTGACGATCGTTCACGCCTGGTTTCTGCAGCTTGGGCAATGAGTTTTGTGCAAGTTACAAGCATACGCCTATTAAAGTTTATTGCTATTGAGTTGTTCATTTCGTAGATCTGAGAGATTACCTATTTAGAATTTTAAGCTATGAGACCAAACACTTGAATTGAATACCTAGTTAAGTTGAGGAATAAAACTGTACGATTGTTCGTATAGGTAGAGGTGGTATTACAAGAGGAGTATTTGTTTTTAGCCGACTTCAAAAAAGGAGGTGGTTCTGAATTCAGTTGTATGTTTGTTACCTCATAACTCCGTCATTTATTAACCGATTAAAAAAAAACTTTTTTTGTTTGAATGGGTACACTTCCCGTTTGGTCTTTGTCATCAGATCAGGAATTGATTACTTTTTATTGTACTTTGAAGTCGGTTCTTTGTTAAACAGTTTTCAGTTATTTTTAGTAACGTTGGTAATGAAGATTCAATTACTTATTTTAATTCTTTGTATCTCCGTAGTACCTCATGAAAATATCGTCCAAGAATGTTTTTTTAAGACTCCGATGATATCTTCTGACTCACACCCTGAACCATAACATGGATGCCTCGTTTCGTAAAAGGGTGGATGTTTTTAACAAATTAACGTGTAGATACACTCGTAAGACATAACAAACGGAGCGCGTGAGCACCTAATGGGGAAAACTTGGGTGATTAACATGAGTGCGTACCAGACTTTACAAAGTAAAGTAAATAATTAATGTATATAATGCTTCACGATATCATTAGAAAATACCCTTGGCAATTAAATTGTATTAGAATGTCTGAAGAAAATATGGTACTTAACTGAAATAATAATTTTATGTACCTACCCTCAAATATTTATGAACAAAGTATAAAAATAATTATTTTAACTAAAAAGTAAGTACTTTAAGAGTCCTTGTATGGGCTTGGCGGGCTTACCTTTCAGATTTTACATTTTCTAGATTGAAAATTGGGCTTGCGTTTAATCAGAGACTTTTTTTATGCCACTAAGGTGGCAAACAAGCATACGGCCCGCCTGATAGTAAGCGGTTACCGTAGCCTATGGACGCTTGCAACACCAGATTATCACTCGCGCGTTGCCGACCCTGAAGAAACCTCTTCACACCCTTCTTGAGGAACCCCATGCTGTACTCCTTTGGGAAAACCACGGCGGGGAGCTCATTCCACAATCTGAGCATCCGCGAAAACTTCGCGACTAGAAAGGTTTTCCCATAAATCATATATTTAGACCGTAAATTATGATGATAAATGAAGAAAATAATCCCATAACTTTCAGATGTGTAACAAAATTATACTGAAAACATAGGCAACATTTATAACAGGTGACTTTTCACAGTTTTGTAAGTCTGGTATCATCCCCTAGCTGGTTCCTTAAAGTTTTCCTTATAAAGTGGCTTATAAGGATTTATAGAAAACAATAGCGCAGTAGGTATATGTGGTTGTATAAAAGAGAATTATATGCTAAAATACAACACGTACAAAATGAGAAAGTGTTTTTATCTTTATTTTATTTTATTTTATTTATTACGCTTACCAACGATTGTTACAGTAGTACCCAATTAATATGGCTTACCGATGTACCTGCGCAGAAGACACATTTTCAAAGCGCGGGAAACGCTATTGGCCGACAGCTGCCGTCATGTTAGCGCGAGCCGTGCGGAGGGGCGTGACTTGCGAGTGAGACGGAACTAACAGCTGCAGTGTATTATGAACCTTCATAGTAGTGATCTAAGGTTGAGTAGAGTTTTAAGCATTCTTTCGTTAATCTTCGGGCCATACTTTCTTTTCTGTGCGAACGAAGATTCACGACGCGCCATATAAGTTGGGTAATACTGTACATTAATTTGAACTATAACAAACTTTAACGTAAACTAATACTATATGCACAATCACTTACAGGTAAACACAGTATGCAAAACATTTATCCTATTTAAACAGTATTAATAACTTAAAACTAGACATACATAAATAAGAATATGGAAAAACAAAAATAATAAATTCACAATTTAATTCGACCAACACTTAAAACCAAAGAAAACGTAAACGTAAAGAGAAAATAAAACAATGTTAAAAGAGTTTCATGTTCGGACTCATGGGAAGACCTTTCGATGATACTTTCGCAGACATTCATACGAATATCTTTCTGACTGTGAGACCTTTATACTTTCTGCTAATTTCTGAAAACCAAATCAAAGTTAATTTCATGTCTTTATTTACAACAAATATGTACAAAATACAATCTATATATAGAAAATTTCCTCAAGCCTGCCGCTGCTTCCGATTAACGGCAGGGTTCCCAGAAGGCTGGCTGCGTTTCCTCTTTGGATAGCCAAGCTGACGCGTTGGCGGAAAAATCTCATGTTGAATGTATACCTGTCATTGTCAATGATGTCTGAAATAACAAAGACGGCAACAGTTTTGATCATAGATTAACTCTCCTGAATTTAAATTAATAGTACTGTGGTCAGAACAGTACACCATTACAGCGTTAATGGGGGAGGTAAATACTTGAGTGCACTCCACGGGAAGCAGCTATTTTCAGTTAAAATATTACCCTTTTAGGATTACACGTAAAGGTCGCTTCAGACCAAGCGGAATGACTTAGTCGTAGCTAACTGCGGTCGACTAATATTTTAACAGATAATGCAATATATATTTATGTATATGTAATTATCTTGGTTAGAAAATCTGGCTAAGGTATTGGTAATATGAATGTTTATGACTTTTTTGGAAAACATTTATTATGAACTTGGCATAGCTTCTTAAAATAAAGATGTTTGACGACTCCATTATGTGATAATATTTTAAGCTATGTCGTTGAAATGGTATCTGATACCGCAAGATTTTGAAAAATAAAAAAGGTCATTTTGTTATATTTTTTATATTATTTTAGTAATGTTTTTTTCAGCGAAATTTTCTGTGTAGATTTGTACATATTTTTAGAAAATAAATGGTAGGTATTCAAGTTGTTAGAGATAATCAGCAGTTCCATGCAAAGTTCGGTAATGGTGCCGATTCTGTTGTAAATCGCACTAAACTAATTTTAGTCACATCTCATCTCTTTCTTACGAACATTATTGAAAAAGGATAGAACATATTTTAAATTGTCATATTAATCTTTGCCGTCTTATTTTGCGTGTATTTAGGCGTAACCGCAATAGATGGCGACTAAATTTATATTGAAAACAAGCATTGGACTAATTTGACAGGACTAAATTTCTTACATCATTTTCTTATGTTCTTTGTTAGAAAGAGACATAGTGAGATTAAAATTAGTTTAGTTGTGAACAACAGAATCAGAGCCAATGTAGATCAAAGTTTTGTCATTTATTCTTTAGGCTTTACTTTTACTATGAGACCATTACTTAATCTAAGCAATGAAAGATATGTTGAAAAAGTTCTCAAAAGATTATAATACTCATCTTCCTTAGATTAAAATTCAATTTATGAATAACGTAAAGTACTCAAGTTGATCCCATCATCTAGATTTCCAATATCAGATGTACAAAGAGCTCACTTCGGAATGAAATTATTCAATCCGGCAAGAAAACTTTCTTTCATTCATTCCTTGCTCTGCAATCAAAAGGCGCTCCTTTCCTACTTTAATGAAAGTGTATCCAGGGTAAATATTAGAAAAAATTGAATATTGACTGTAACGATTATTGACTTTTATTTATTGAGCTGGTCAGAAATTATACCATTCAGCGATGGGTAGAACTCGACTGCCAAGCAGCTATTTGTGAGTTCAGGGGGCCTACCACAAGCTCTTAAAACAAGGTTAAAATAATCTTATTTGTCTTTTGTACCGTGTTGACGTCGGATGTCAAAGAAAGACAAAAGTCAAATATGGTTATTTTAACCTTATTCTAAGAGCTTGTGGTTCGCCGTCAGTAAGCTGCACTTGAGAGCCAGTTTGTATCTAGGCTTTGTATTAATACCATGCATTGGCTAGATTATAGTTAGTCACGGCGAGATTGAGACAAAAAACAGTTCATTTAAGAGGTTTCCTTTGAGTTGAAATATTATTGTTTTCTTTTAGACAAGTGTTTTGAGAGAGGTAGAGGGTAGCGTTTATTCGTTCAAAGAGCAGCTCCGCTGGGGAAGTACCTCCACCTTACAGAATACCGCAGCTAAATAACTTTATGTTGTGTAAAGTTGTGTTCCTGCGCGTGAGTAAGGTCGCCAGAGCTCATAGGGGAGAGCGGAAAGGTCGGTAACGCGTGAGCACTTCGTGTGTTGCAAGCGTCCATATGACCATGGTAACCGCTTACCATCAGGCGGGCCATATGCTCGTTTATCGGCTTAGTCATATAAAAAATAAAAAAGTGTACCAACAAGATGTCGTATGATATTGGTGAGTTAACCAAAGAGAATTTTTTAATCATATTTTAACAATAATTTCCTATAACACTACAGAGAATAAGTATTCGAATAAATTATTCATAGCAATACAAAGTTAATTCTAAAGTAATATAAACAAAATCTATTTACGCTTGTTAGCACCAGATTTGGCACCTAAATTAATGGAATGTAAATATTACAATTCTATACAACACTATACACAATAATCCGGACGAGTAATCAAATATTCTCTGAAAGCACTTCGATAAATTTGCTCGGATAGCATATTCCGTTTAACGAAAAATAATTTACGATAAACTAAACTAAAGCACTTTGCTTTAACCCAACATAATTCTAATGCTAAAATAACTAACTTTCCTTCAATAATCCTAAATTGATAACTACATATTTTAATGTTAAATTGATAATAACCGTACAGATTCAGTTCAGTTCTCGTCAGAAACAATAAAATTTGACACTATGACATAGTTAGATTGGCTCCGATTTTTGCCAATTTTATGGACATAGTTTTGGTATTTTTATAGTCACCACAAAAAGGAGATATAGCGTAAACGTACGCAATCGCCATTAAATTCATCAATGCTGGGATTGAATAATCGAACCGGTCACCTGCCAATTACCCCGACCAGCTCGGACGCAATTTATTGTGAAAGCCCCACGGCGCATCTATTACACGCTTCTTTTTCCAATATGAGAAATTTCACGCTCGGATGAGGGTATAGACAGGACAAGTTAAATGTTGGAGTATTTAATTTTCATGCTGAAATTTTCGGGTGCAAAGTAAAAGGGAATGTTCACTTAATATCTTAATTTCAAAAAGAAGTCAAAACAAACATGAATTTGGAAGAATAAATTAAATCAGAAAAAAATAAGGGATATATAAGTTTTTTTAATTAGTATGGAGCGATTAACTCATGACGTCATGATGCATGCCGCTATAGTCATTTGTATGAGTTTGACCGTTTGAACGTGGATATTGACGTCACACGATTTAGAATTTATGTATCTTAGTAATTTTTACAGATATGTCGAAAAATATATAAGATAAGTAAATTTTATGTGACATACAACTTATATTTACAACAAAAAAAACTTGCATATTCCCTATTGTGAGAACCGAAGGACAACCGAAAATGATATTGATAAAATCTTTATCTGGCTCAAAGGTTTGGATTACATAAAAAAAAAAAACAAATGTTAAATTATAACAGGTGGAGATTTCGAGATGGCATATATTCGAAACCTATGTTGGGTTAGTCATGCTGAACAACTTAAGATCATGCTCAACTATGGGACATTGGTGAATACTCAAAAAAAAAATATTAACTCTTCATAGTAAATGTCAACCTTGCTCGATCATAATGTATGAAAAGTAAATTTTTTTTTTTGAGATTTCAGTTTTGTAGTAACTCCACCCAGTATAGTTTAATAATTATAACCTCCTCAGAAAAAGATCTTTTTTTTTGCAATAATAACCTCAGTAATACCTCACTTAGTCCAAACCGAGAACCCTATCATTTTCATTTCATCCCAGCGGGATATAAAGTCACACAGTCATGTACGAACATCATTTTCCAGGGTTCATTCATTTCTCAGACTTACACGTATATTTATCATGAGCTAACAGGAAAAATATCTCGCACCTTCACGAATTCACCCGCCATTGGGGATAATGAAGAGTAATTATTGTAAAAGTGAAGTCAAGTCGGCTAGAGATCATGATACCGTTTTACTGTTGGGTTTTATCATGTATCTATGAATCCTGTAATTAATTATTATACTTACTATTTGTGTAGGTATTGCATATTTATGTTTTGAGATCTCAAAAACAGCTCAAAGATTTCGATGAATTTTGCTATATGCGGGTTTTTGGGGGCGAAACATCTAGGTTTCATCTCTAGGAAACCGCATTTGTACGAGTTTTTCGTTTCACGCAGATGGTAAGATCGATAATTTGCCTACAGCAATAGTCCATTGGTCAAAGTCTAGTCTGTCAATTCGTTATTGTAATCATCGTGTTATATAACAATAGTAATTAACTAGTACTGAAACATCTATACAACGTAAAACAGATCAACCCATTGAGATTGAAACGTTTATATTTCAGCTATTTTATAAAAAAAACAAGAAACGAGTTACAACGTCGTAACCTATTGAGATTGCCGACGTAGTCAACGCCGACGCTGCAGAAGCCAACGTCGCCGACACTAATAATGCATAGTTGCATTACCTACTTTTCGAATCATATAATGTATTTTAAATTAGTCTTGTGCTAGCCATTGTGTGAATATATTATAAACCATCTTGTAATAATAAAATTATATTTTTTTTAACTAAAGTCCCTGACCGCCTATCGTAACTGGCGCAGTCGGTAGGATCGCGGCAATCATACTTTCGAATCAAAATCTTCGATAAAAGAGTGTGCGGTTCTTAAATCGTTGTCCCGTGATCCGTTAATAAGAACCTTCGGGCGGTCACTAAAACATTTCGGGAGTTCCGGAAAATTTGAGGTCCTGAACTACACAAGACCCGGCTGGGAGATGCAGAGATTGTTCTGGTGAGTACTCTCGTTTGTCCAAGATCCCTTTGCTATATTTCCCGCCGTATTATATATAATTACTTTATTTAATTACGTACATGTGTTTGTCTATAAGCTAAAATCGCGGTAGGCATTCATCCATTGAGGTATTAAATTTCATTCATTGTTGTAATATTACGAATTAAAACCGCGGAAATGTCGCTCAAAGATTATGACTCAACTTTCAAACTGGTTAAGGATTTAATGCCGAGGTTCGACGGCAATTCGAAACTTTTAAATTATTATATTAGAGAGGTAGAAAATTTAGTAGCGCTTTTGGATGAGGCATCTAGAGCACACCCATTTTTAATATGTCTAATAAAGAGTAAACTTAGTGGCACCGCAATAGATGCCATAGCCTACCAGGAAAGTCTTTCTACCTGGGAGTCAATTAGGGACGCGCTAATTAGGAGACTAGGCGAACCGAGGAATGAAATACAAGTCATGCAAGAGCTTACTCGAACTCGCAAGCTCAGAAACGAGGACGCAGAGACGTATGGCAAGCGACTTCGAGAAATGATCGACGTATTATATGCAGTAGGAAAGCATACTGATAAGAGATATTACGAGAATATGGTCATTGAACAATATGTAAATCAATTAGACTTCACTGTTTCTGTCGGGGTTAAAATAGCTAAACCCGAAACTTTAGAATCGGCTATAGTTACCGCAAGGCAGGAGGAGGCTAGACTTGCATACAACCGAAACTCTAATCTTAACCTCCCAAGTACATCCCAAGCGAAGGCCAAAGCGGATCATAGACCTAACATCCACAATAATCAACAGTTTCGTAATTTTGGAACGCAGCAGCCGCAACCAGGATATAACCCCCAACAAAATAATTTTACCCCAGAACAGCGACAGCAGTGGGTCCAGTCCATGTCGCCTTGGAAAAACAGGGCTTCGGGTAATTTTAGGTCAAACTCCGGAAACTTCAGGCAGTCAGGCAATTTTAGGGCCCAACAAAATATTCCCCAGCAAGTAAACCCCCCACAAAAGGTTTCAGACGTCACCATGAGATCCTTGAATAAGCCTGAAAAGCAGTTCGACGCCGAGGAGCTATTTTATTCGCCACATTCTAGCAATATTTCACCGCAACTACCCAATCAAGGTGAGTACGAGTACGCTTTACAACAACCACAAGGAACGCAGAATGACTTCGAATTCCCAGATAACGAGGACCCTGAGGTTAGCTATTTTCAGGATTTTCCTCCCGGCGAGCAGCAGTCCGACCAGAGCTAGTAAAACTCAACATACAAGATAAAGACCATCTCCCGTACATAGAGCTGCCGGAATTTCAAGGTAAATTTTTAATAGACACGGGAGCCACATGCTCAGCTATATCACCCAGCGTAATACGAGGAACCCTTTTTGAAAATTGCGTAGAATATGAACCATTTGAAATAACTACAGCTCACGCGGTATCGAGCCACAAACACGTAGTATATCTTCCCTTACCACCAGCATTTAATAGTGAGATAACTCATAGATTTTTATTATTTGATTTTGACAAGAAATATAAAGGGCTTATCGGCTTAGACCTACTGAAGAAAATGAAAAGTAACATAGACATAAAAAATAAAGTTTTACGTACAATCACGGCGGATATTCCTATTCATTTTGACTGCCCTGTAAAGATTAGTATAGAACCTAATTGCGAGAAGTTAGTAAAGGTTAAAACTCACTATACAGACGGACAATATATACACGATAATTATTGTTGGTCAAACGGCTTAAAGTCTCCAGCCGCAATTGTTAACGTAGAAAATGGCAGTTTTAGAACATCGGTTATAAATTATAGTGATGAAAAGAAAGTTATATCTAATAAGTCACCTATGGAATTAGAGTCGTATTCAGAAGTCATAATTAAAAATAAGGAATATAAGCTTAATTCGTTACAAGTAGAGACAGATATTGACAAGGAACTTTGCGAAAATTTAAAGAAAATTAGGACCGATCATTTGAACGAAGAGGAAAAGCGCGAAATAACTAGAATTTGTTATCAATATAGGGACTTATTTTACTCAGAAAATATTCCATTAACTTTTACACATACAGTGAAACATGAACTTAGGTTGAAAGATGATACCCCAATTTTTGTTCGAAGTTATCGACAAGCCCCGCAACAACGTAAAGAGATTCGTCAACAAATAGATAATTTACTAAAGCAGGGAATAATTAGAGAAAGCATTTCTCCCTGGTCATGCCCCGTTCATATTGTACCAAAAAAACCAGATGCATCAGGAAAGGTTAAATGGCGGTTAGTAATCGACTATAGACGTCTCAATGATAGGATAGTAGAAGATAAATATCCTTTGCCGAATATACATGATATCCTGGATAGATTAGGACGCGCACAGTACTTTACTATAATTGACCTTGCTAGTGGCTACCATCAGCTATAAATGCATCCTAACGATATTGAGAAAACGGCATTTTCCACGGAAAGAGGCCTCTATGAATTTCTACGCATGCCATTTGGTCTTAAAAATGCACCCAGTACTTTCCAGAGAATGATGGATTATATCTTAAGAGGTATAGATAATGTGTATACGTACCTTGATGACGTCATCGTTATATCTACGTCATTACAAGAGCACCTGCAAAAACTAAAACAAGTTTTTGATAGGTTTAAAATTCACAATCTTAAGATACAGTTAGATAAATCTCAGTTTTTACAGAAACAGGTTACTTTCCTAGGACACGAACTGACTGACCAAGGCCTGAAGCCTAATAAGGATAAGATAAAAGCCGTGCTTAACTTCCCGTTACCACAGAATCAGAAGGAAATAAAATCATTCTTAGGACTTGTAGGGTATTACCGCAAGTTCATAAAAGATTTTGCCAAACTGACTAAGCCAATGACACTGTGTTTGAAGAAATATAGTAAAGTTATTCATTCTCCGGAATTCCTAGATTAATTTAATAAATGTAAGCAAATTTTAACAAACGCCCCGATTTTGCAGTACCCCAATTTTGACGAACCTCGAACGACAGGCGCATACGATGTTGCCCTAGGCGCGGTTTTATCCCAAGGCAATGTGGGATCAGATAAACCAATAGCGTACGCATCTCGTACAATATCTGACACCGAATCTAGATATTCAACTATAGAAAAAGAGCTTCTAGCCATAGTATGGGCAATCAAATATTTCAGACCCTACTTATATGGTCGTAAGTTCACGATATATACCGATCATAGACCTTTGATATGGCTGATGTCCCTTAAAGATCCCAACTCAAAATTAACTCGTTGGCGGCTAAAACTTGCGGAGTACGATTATAAAGTAGTTTATAAAAAGGGCCGTCAAAATACAAACGCGGACGCATTATCAAGAGCAAAAATATTTCATCATAGTATAGACTCCTTGGCAGTAAAATTAGATGATAATGAAGATGATGAATTAATTAATAGAATTTTTGAAAATGCTCGCAATCTCGCTGTAACCGAAAACCAAGGTGAGGTCGAAGTGGAAGCCGAGTTAGATAACGCTAGAGTTAACAATCATGATATAGAAAGTTATACCGTACCCGATAGCGAAAACATCCCCCAATCTCATGCAGATGTAGAATCCGATAGTATGAGTACGGTAACAGTAGATGCCAATCAATTGATTTCTACAAATCATACTCAGCCCGATAATGATAATAACGGAATTCCTATTTTAACAGATGCCATTGATAGGCAGCTCAAACAGTTTCATATCAGATCAACCCCAGGCTCAGTATATAGAGTAGATGATAGGTCAACAAACTCGAGAACGTTAATTAAAGACGTCTTTATACCGGTTAATAATACAGAACAGGAAATAATAAGATTCCTAAAAGAGCATACTGTAGCAGATCGCGTTTTCCATTGCTATTTCCATTCTGAAGAACTGTATACGGCTTTCTGGAGAGTGTATACAACTATATTTAATGATAGGGGTCCCAAATTATTCAAATGTACCTCACGTGTTACTTTGGTAGAAAATAAAACAGAACAACAGGAGTTAGTAAAGAAATACCATGAGGGTAAAACAGTCCACCGTGGTATTCTAGAAACCTATAAGCAGGTTCATAGGAACTATCACTGGCCTAACATGCTTCTCACTATTCAAAGATTCATAAATCAGTGCGAGACGTATCTCAAAGCGAAGTATGAACGCAATCCCCTAAAGCCACCCCTCGCATTAACGGATACACCAACTAAACCTATGCAGCACCTATTTATGGACTTATATTCTTCAGGGGGAGCGACATTCTTAACTATTATAGACAATTTCTCAAAGTACGCCCAAGCTGGCCCATTAAGCGCATCTAGCAGCGTTCACATAGCAGAGGCACTATTACATGTGTTTTCAGTCCTAGGGCTACCATTAAAAATAACCACCGACTCAGGTAGCAAATTCGACAACGATGTTATTCAGGAAATATGCGCTTTGCATAATATTAATATACATTTTACCACTCCCTATAACCCGAACTCAAATTCCCCAGTCGAGCGCTTTCATTCAACATTAGCAGAAATAGTCAGAATACAAAGAATGACTAATAAAGATGACCCTATACAATTGATTATGAAATATTCTGTTATTGCATATAATAATGCTATACATTCAACAACAGGTTATACACCACATGAATTATTGTTTGGTCATACAGCATCTAGGAACCCGCTAGAACTTTATTATCCCAAAGAATTCTATCAGGACTACGTTATTAAGCATAGAGCAAACGCTGAGGCAGTACAGGAGTGTGTTGCAGCTTATACGTCAAAAAACAAGGAACAGGTAATTGCAAAGCGGAACAGAGATGCGGAAGAAATTACATTCAAGGTAGGTGAAACGGTATTTAAACAGGTCGCGAAAACGGCACGTAACGATAAGACTAAACCAGTATTTAAAGGACCATATAAGATCATTCATCTCCATCCTAACAACGTCGCAGAGATAATAGGTAATCACCCTAACTCCAAGTCAAGAGTTCACTTCAAACTATTACGACGACCACACCTTGTTCCAGGACCCTCATCGCCGGAGCCATCACGCTCTACGCAGCAGGAAACGTAATATTCAACCCAGTTAACAATGAGAACGGAATCCTTTTGCAGAGGCTAATATGGCAAATATTCACAAAATTGAAAGGTCAATAGACGTCAAAGCTTATAGTACGGAACACACGCTTACTTTTATATTAGACATACCATCTATAGATCCTAAAATATACGACCTAATACACCTTTATTCCATTCCTGACAATAATAACATAACCATTAAACCCAAATCCAAATACCTTGTTCTTGGCAACGATGAGTACACTTACCTGGAAGAGAACTGCCGACATATCACGGAAGACATCCAGCTCTGCAAGATCTTGAACACCGGGAAGATCGAAGACTCCAAGGACTGCATCATATCTCTGATTAAACATGAGTCAGCAAACTGCACTCACGCTAGAATGGATTTAAAGAGAGGCAAAATTCAGAAGATCTACGATAACAACTGGTTGCTGATATTACAAGAAGAGGAAATCATCAGAAGTCAATGTGGAACCAAAACCGAATACCGAAAAACAGCTGGAATATACCTTACCACAATAACCAACGACTGTCAGATTAATATACTGAATAGAACATTGCAAACACATTTAGACACAATCCATATAAACGAAATAATCCCTTTACCCAAACGACAGGAAATACCAGAAGAATCCATAAAATATCAACTCCAATTAGAAGATGTATCACTGGACAGCATCCAGCAACTAATCAACAAAGCAGAAGATCTACGAAGCAGAGACGACCTAAACTGGACCGGGGTCAACGCCATGGCAACTCCGAGCTGGACCACATTGGTTTTATACATCATACTAGCAGTCGCAATCGCATGGAAGCTGTTAAAGAAGCCGAATAAGGTGGTCACCAATAGTAGCGAGGACGCTACTGGAAGCTGCAGTTTGCGCTTCCATCTTAAGGAGGGAGGAGTTACCACGTCGTAACCTATTGAGATTGCCGACGTAGTCAACGCCGACGCTGCAGAAGCCAACGTCGCCGACACCAATAATGCATAGTTGCATTACCTACTTTTCGAATCATATAATGTATTTTAAATTAGTCTTGTGCTAGCCATTGTGTGAATATATTATATACCATTTTGTAATAATAAAATTATATTTTTTTTAACTAAAGTCCCTGACCGCCTATCGTAACTAACGATGTCCACATTTTTCATTTATTTTTATTCCAATCTATCAAACAGCTTAGAAAAAAGGGTCGTCTACACAGTTGACTCTTGTAACTTTATACGCATACAAATACCGCATTTTTGATTGCGCAAACCATTCGACATGAGACCTTACGTAGTCGACATAACGTAATCTCATTGAATGTGCAAAACTCAAACCGCCGTCACTATGGGAAATAGGAAATAGCAATAAAAACTTATAAAATTTGTCAGTGCAGATATAGGAGCGAAGCAAATATTCTCGATACATCGATACACGATCCGACTCGAATAATCGTTCCCTTGGGTAGATCCGTCATCAATATTTCAAAGGGTACCGAAAGCGGGTTGCGATTTGTTCGTTCATTCATTCCTTTTCCCCGAATGTGTCGCACTGATTGCCATTTGGTCTCACTCTCATTTTTATGACAGAAACTGCGTGATTTATTTTCTGTCGATTCATCTAAGGATTACGTAACTCTATTGCAAACAGCTGCAATTTGATACTTATTCGATATTACAATGTCAAGACTATTCCATTTGCATAGAAGCACTGCATGATGAGGCCACAGGTCTTTTATATACAGGTCGTTGTTCTGGTCAGCGACGAGCGACTCAGGGTCGATAATACAAATGATACTGGTGCTAAAAAAATACTTTATTTTTTTTAATAATAAAAATAAAAATAAATATTTTTTTAAGTTCATGTAATAAGCTAAAGTGTAGACATAATACTCAACGGGAGTACGAGGGAGTAAAGGGGTGGGGCGATGGCGGGTTGCGCCTAGCTCTAGTCTGTGCACGTGCCTAGTAACCATACTTTGCAGTAATTTTATTTCAAATTGAATAAGGTATTTCTCAACATATTTACAGTATTTAATGGAATTAAGTCCATTTTTGGGGAATATATATTTTGTACTACCACTCCTGGGTCGCTTGTCGCCGACCAAAACAACACCCTGTATTTATGGCGTACGCAGTAACTAGGAAAAAAGTAATCAGAAAACCAATATTGAACCGGTATTTAATATGAAACTAATTAAACATGATTTTGATTCTGAAAGTCTGAAATTAACCTGAGTTCTCTGATTTTCGATTTTAATTTTGGTTGCATTTTATTTTGTATAATCTATCTTTAGCTTCAGATTTTAATTTATTACCTACCTAATTGTTTTGAATAATTATTGATAAAGCGAGATTAAGCTATCGCGAATGATAAAAAAGTCAGATAAATGAATTAGGCCACATAATGTTTTGACCATTAAGCTACCCAAGTTTATTATGTTGAATTAGTACCGGATATTCTTCGAAACGATGCAAGATACCAAGTTGACATTCTAACGTGGTACTATTAAGTCACTAGTGATCAACCTTTGAAAGCCTGTCCTGGCGTGAGATCGTTTGGACCATTCACTTATTACTTAGATTGATTACTTCGGGGTTATTGGACTTCTAGAAACAGACGGAGAGAATTAGCTCTTTGATTAAAGATAATATTTGATAGCTATTAAAGGGAATTTATGAATAACGGTTGTTTTTTTAATATCAAAACATTAATGTAAACCGGGGTTGTCACAAAGTGTCTTATAATTAGATAATTCCAATTTTCTCAATACTATTGTAACAATGGAAGGCAAACACTTAGATCTATTTGTATTGTGCTTTTCATAAAACGATTACAGAGCAAAGAATAGGAGAAGAAAGAAGCTCAAAACTAAATTGGGTAAAATTATTACCGCTAAAATATTTCCTCGAAACATACGTGACAATTTTAAGGCGATGATAGCTCAGTGGTAGTGACGTCGGATACCGAGATGAAGGTCCCGGTTTCGAATCCTACAATGAGCTTGAGCTTTCGGTGAAGGAAAACATCGTGAGGAAACCATAGCACGGTGGTAGGGTACGTTGTAGTACCCGCCTAGCTGGCTACAAGTTGAAAATCTGTCGCCAAGCGCCTTTCGGTGTGTTCCGATGATGTGCACTTGAGAGCCAGTTCCTTCTAGGCTTTGTGTGCTTACCACCTTCGGCCGCATCATCACTTACTATGGTGAGATTTCGGTCAAACACAGGCCTATAAACAGTAAAAAAAAAAAAATTAAAACCCCACTTTTTATCTGTACACAACTATTTTAAAGATATAAATATAGATCCTATTTCTAATTTATTCAAACCAACGAATGAATATTTAATCATTTATGAAATGGAATATTTTGTACAACACTTTACCACAAATTCAAAAGTCACTCTAAATCCCTGACGCAACAATATCATTTCGCTGTATCTCACTAAAAGAAATAGTGATATGCTTTCGTTATAGCGCTCGCTCGAAAATGTTCAAACAAAATAATTACGTTCTGTCTGCACTACGAAGAAATTAATGCTCCGTAATAAATTACAAGCTTTTGTCTGTTTATATTTTACTTAAGTTGTAAAAGTGCTTAAATAAAACCGTGGATGGTACTTATCTCTTATTATTCGTTAAAACAGATTCTTTGTAAGTTTTTATGTAAATAATGAACGCGTAGAAAAATATGTTTTACTTGTTGCAACAATGAGATGTTCATATTAAAATTTTTGAGGGGTTTCCTATATTTTTCTATAAAAATTATGTTTGTAACACCTAAATCTTGCCATTGCCCATCCAATACTTACGTTTTGTTTCCAAATAACACATAAATAAATAACTGAAATATTGTGATGCATACAACTTATCGTTTGTTAAAATTATGCAAGGATTAATATTTGAACCCAATACCATTATAATAATGTTTTCTGTAGTTTAAAAGGCAAAATACTAAACGCTACTAAGCTAAACAAAAGGCTTTTAACATAAACATTGTTCACAGTAGCTGCAGTTTAAACCGCAATAGCCTGGAACATTATAGGGAATTCTCACTGTACTCTAACTTGTGGCCAGGAAAGAAAAGGAAACAAGATTTAGTAAGTATCACTACACTAGGTAGTGATACTTGAGTCGCGGGAAAATCGTTAAAGCTTCCCTTCTTAAATATTATGATTGTTATCATCATCACCGTTAAGAGGAAACGCTAGTGGCGTTTGTTCCATACAAACGTAATCCTCAGTTTCCTCTCTGGATAATGATACTAGAGCTATGATTATTTTACCATGCAATCTGTAGGTATCACTGTATGTCGCTCGGTTGTGTTTTTCTCCATAAATTAATTATTACAAGAATTAGTAGCCTTCTAAAATGACAAAAACTGACCATTTTTACTGCCCTTATCAGACGTCCAGCAAACAAATTTGACGAATATAAAAAATAAAAGGAAAACCGATAGACATAGCCAAAGCCCTCCTTATTATATTCTTGAAAAAATAAAATAAAACGATCTAGTATTGGAGGAGGAAACTGAGGATTACGAAATAGCGATTTCGTCTATTTTAAATAGGTATAATCGATCCAAGCTGCAGTTGTCTCTGTCGTCCCGCATACATTTATATCCCAGCAACAGCGCGACAGCAATAGATTTATTAAATACCTATTTTTCAAATTTCATGCAGCCATCCTTTCCTCTTAAGTTACCTGCGCGTGAGTCGCTAGAGGTCACCGGCGAGGAGGGTTCAAGGGTCGTTAACGCGTGATGCCTCATGTCTCACTCACGCTTGCAGCGTCCGTATGGCCACCGTAACCGCTTACCATCAGTCGGGTAGTATGGTATGAAAAAAAAACTTAATTTTAAGCTTTCATTGGTTTAAAATATAACTGGATTAAAAATAAAACTATACCAACATAACGTAACACAATAATGGTGGCAATCTAGAAATGGAAACCACAATAAACTTTTCAGTGCTATTAAGGTGCATATGTCACCTTTACTACAAAGTTGCACCGGCGTTCCAACAGTAGCCACCCTCTCCCCACATCACTAAGGTAACGATTTTGTTCACGAGAGCAGCGTTTATGCAAGTGCAGTTATATAACATTTATAAGAGATGTTCTCTTTATACTCGATATTTACAAATGGTACTATTTCTATGGTGTTTCCGCTTTCAAGTTGGCGATACTTCTTTATAAGTTGCAGCGTAGACGACGGACTTTTTGTGCGAAGAAGTCTGCGGCACACAAAAAGTCTGTGTGAAAACAAATCGTTGTGCGCTGGACTTTTTACGCGTCGTGTTCGTTACTGCTTAAAATTATAGACTAAAAAGTTCGGCGCGGTTGGCACAGTGCGGTCTGTCGTCCGCGCTACACCCAAGTCACTTCAAATCTTTCATTTCAAAGGTGAGTAGATTCGCCCGGATTTTGCTATCAGAAACCAATCAAAAAGTATAAGTAGTATATCAGTTATTTGGTTTCCATAATACAAGCTCTGCTTGGTTTGGGATCAGATGACCGTGTGTGAGGAATGTCCCAGGATATTTATTTTATCATGATCGTTTCAATAAAACACGAATGAATGAAAAAAAACAAAAATTACAATATAAAGCTATGATATTTGTCGCCAGTGACAGCAACCGCGCCTTTACCATCCACTGCGCTCTTTTTCGTCTTTATTGGACCGTATTGAGCCTCTGTGAAATGTGTAAAATTGCCAACAGTGGGATTCAAGGAAAACTTTTGGAACAAGTTTGCTAAGAGAACCGAGTGCTGGGAAACTAAACAGCGAAGTGAATATGAAGCGCAATCTTTGATAATGGTGAAGTTTCTATGGACGTGAACTTAGATTTTCGAACACACGAACAAAAGTTAAATAGTGCGAAGTATGAAAGTACGGTTGCATACGAAACTTAAAGATGCTTCGCCTACAATTTTTGAGCAAAAAGTAGAAGTATTTTACAAAAAAAATGATCTCAAATTTAACAATAAAAAAAACAAACAAGTAATTTTTTACAGTGTGTAGGCCTATGATTGACAACAATCATGTTATGTGATGATGTGGCCAAAAGTGGTAAGTACAGAAAGCCTAGAAGGAACTGTGCTTGGCGACAGATTTTCTACTTGAGGGTGATAGCCAGCCAGATGGGTACTACAAGTGCCCTACCACCGTGCAGTGGTTTTCTCATGATGTTTACCTTTACCGTTTCTTTCGTTCGTCACTTTCTAATGTCATTTAACAAAAAGTCACGGGACTACCTTAACACCTGGGTTTTACTAGACTTGGCTTAAACCATCTCATATAATAAGATCAAACTTCGAGCAAGATGAGGCATTACAATATTAAGCAATAAAATATTTAAATGCTGCCAGTGGTGCCGATTCTGTTGTAAATCGAACTAAAAAAATGTTTATCACATCGTATTTCTTTCTTACAAACATGATTGAAAAAGGATAGAACATATTTAATGCTGTCAAATTAGTTTTTGCCGTTATCATTTGCGTGTAAATAGTCGTAAACAATTTAGATGGCAACTAAATTTATGTTGAAAAGCAATAGGACTAAATTTCTTACATCCATTTCTACTGTTAGAAAGAGATATAGTGAGACCAAATTAGTTTAGTTGTAAACAACAGAATCAGCACCAATGCACCAACAATAAAATAAATAACATCTTCATGCATTCAGTTATAAAACATACTTCAATTACAACGAAATTCCTATAAAACAGAGTTACAGATGTTTAAAACACCAAAATCTCCGTCACTCCTTAGAAGACTATCGCTTATATAACTAAAATTCCCGTATACATTACATATACCCTATAAACTAAGCGAGTTTATTAACACTACTACCAAGAGATAACAACTTTTAGGCCCACTAGGTCAAAGCGTTAATTAACAAAACTTGAAACCCTAGGTGAGATCGTAGTCTGTCAGAATTTGCTGGTAAATTTTGAGCGGGAGGTAAATTCGACAATTTATAACTATGCCCAAAGTGTGCAAACGAATTGGCCAAGGATTTTCGGAAGTGGATTGCTTCATAAATAGTCAGGTGTATTTTGGAATTTTGCCCAGACGCCTTCGTTTCTTAGTAAGATTTTGGTTAGGAATACATGAAATTTTGCCGTAGCAAACTTTTATAGACCTTACTGATAATATGAGAAATGTTTCAAAAATGAAATGTGAAAACGAGTTATTATTCAAAGAATTTCAAAAGACTAAAATATAGCAGCAAAAGCTAAATATTTTTCATGTAGGTAAATAAATTCCTTATAAAGTGGAAATAGATTTTAGATAAACGATTCCTTAAAAATAGCTCTAGAAACGAGTTGTCAATTACAAACTGACTATGTACATGTAAGTTGCGGTCTTAGTTTAATCAGACCGTTAACTTGTTCTGACGATGTCCCCCGGTAATTGACTTCATTGTTTCACTGAAACTAGCTTTAACACTCACTGGAGAATTAGCTGTTGGGGATTTGTTGCACTGAAGGAATTTGACTTCAATGCTTGCGTTTAATTGTTCTTTACCTACATAGATACTCTTAAATGATATTTTTTTGTTACTTGGAAGTTCTAGTTTCTTTAACAAGCATCAATTAAATGGACTGAAGTTTTGAATTTTTTTAATATCTATAAAACGTCCAAATTTTCAAAATTAAAGATTAATGGTCCAAAAGTATGAAGAAAGAAGAATTTTGTATTGGTCCCATGGTAAAAGTTGTTCATCATAACTAACCCAAAATAGTATTTTTCGAAAATATGCTATATCGTAATCTCCACCCCGTATATTTTGTCATTAACCGCCTTATTTTGAATGTATAACTTATTATAAAATACGTAGCTAGAGAAGGTCAGAACTTTTTGAAGGAAGCAGAATAATTTCATTTATCGTGTCGAATCACAACATGTGTAAAACCAGAAGTACGGGAACGAACAACTTGCCAACTGCCAAAGTTAATCAAATGCCCGTCGCGGACATAGCTATGGTACAAGCAAAGAATGATTATTTATTAAATTATTGATGAAGTTTTTACTTATTTATTGATATGAAAATTTGTATTACATTGATCCAGTAGAATTTAAAATAGCCATTATATTTATTTTAAACTAATAAAATGTTAGTGGTGTTCCAGGTTTGCGAGAAAGAAAAGGTCCTTATTTTGTTAAACTTGAAAGTCACTCCGATGATGGAAGCGCATGGGAACTGCTTCTCAAGGGGACGGGGACTGACTAGCTGACCGGCAGCTAGCTAGCTTGGGGGACAGCTAGTAGGTACCTATAATATATTTCTGAGAGACGGTGCCCGTTGATATACCAGACCCCCTCAGCAGTTCGTACAAACTAATAAATATAAAGAAAGCTAGAAATATTAATGAACAGTCATGTCCCATTTTATTTACTTGGGAATATAAGCAATTTTAGTTTTATTTGACTGTTACCGATACTGGATTAGACCATGACTTGTACCAGCATGCTCTGTAATTGTTTTAGTTTCACCCTTCGTAGTTTGACGTTTAATTACAATCGGATAGCTTTGTTTGTTGTTCTATGCAAATATATGTTTCTCACATGTAGTAATATCACCAGAACTTAGCGCAGGATTTCTGAAAATTATGTCAACAGTAAAGTTATTGTTGCTTCCCGTTTAAACACTGATAAAGTACATGAGCGTCGGTAATGTCGTGTTTTACTTGCTCAGAGTACCGAGATTGAAGAACATATAGGTAGAAGTAAAATCAACAACTTTATTGACTTTTTCACAATTATTCCAATTCTAAAAAAAGTCACATAGTGAAATCTTAATCAATATTCTAGCAAAACATTTATGAAATGATCAATTTCCTTGGTTATTCTTTGACCTCAGCCAATGTGATTTGAATTCAATAAACGGGATCGAGTCACCCTCGGATCGCTTTCCATGGAAATGAAGGGAGTCTCTTTTATTTTGCCGACGAAAGAATAATTCTATTGGTGGGTAATCGCCTTCGAGATTGGAGGTAGATATTAAAAATCCACGGAGAAGTTATCCGTTCATTCGGTAGCTTTATCGTTTTCATTGTCACAATTTTCATGGAATTTGATATTGCTTTTTAAATCACTTTCCCATTTTCATTTGTATATTATGATATCTCGATGATATGAAATATAACAGTATTTTTTTATATAAATATCATATCTGCAATTATAACTATATAGCGTGTAACGGAAAGGGTATATACATCCAAAGGTGAAGACTACATCAGCTACAGACTCTCTATAAAAAGTTTCAGCTCAAAATAAATTACTCAAATTTTTGAATTCAAAATTGCATTAAAATTATAACCAACATATCACCGGTCAATGAGGGTCATTATCATTTTGCGTCCCTTGCTAATATTAATATAAAATGTTATCTTCCGCGATCTGTGCGCCTAGTAACAAAAAAGTGTATTACTGTAATGTATATACACTTTCCGTTACAGCCTGTATATTGGATTTTAATAACTTATTTAATTACTAACCAGACAAAGTATATTCGTTACAATCAAGATAAATTTATCTACAGTGTGAAACGAAAATCATTCGACAATATTTAATAGGTTACACTCTTAATATAGATTAGTAAAAAGTTAGTCTGAAGGTCATAATGTATAAAAAAGCCGCCCCTTTTATCGGTGCGCAGCGTGGGATCACATTTTAAACTTTTCCGTTTAAAATCAAAATCAAAAAGTCATTTATTCAGTTTAGGCCCTGATAAGGCACTTATGAACGTTAATTTGTTACATACAGTTGAATTTACCCCCGTTTCGAAAATACATCAACAGTGAAAAAGGGATATATTAGGTATATTTTATACTATTATTGCTGCATAAGACACATCGTTTTATTTTTATTTTTCATATATAATATTACGTAAATGTTTAACTATCATAAAGAACGAGATCCTGTAGAAATCTTAAGCACTACACGGATACTATAATCCTGTAGTGAACAAACAATGAAGATACAGTAATAACTTCTACTACTTCGGACTAAGTTTGTACTAAACTAATAACTACTATGTTAATACTAGAAATGGTTTTTGCTATTTCGGAACCACCGATAAACATAGAATATCCAAGTTTATGGGTACTGTTTCCCAAACTTATTTGTTTACAGACCCCCATCAAATATAACACACACACTGTTTCAATTTCAACTTTTCCAATATCTGAAATCAGTTTCATCTACAGAATTTCAGTGGTCCAATGAAAAATTAAAAATCATTTGATAAAACTGAAATATTATGAACCTAAAATGTTATAAAAATTTTAACAATTATCGAAGCACCTGGTAATTTATTTTTTATAATTTTTTTATAAGCTTTGTAACTCTCTAACTAAACTTTATAACATATCAAGGATGAATAGTCGGTGAAAAGGAAAATTACGGCTTAAATACGTTCTCACCGTAAATATGAAAAAAAAATTGTCTCTAGTACAACCTAGCGAATATACCTAGTATGCATCAAATCATATGAAAAATAATCATTTTACACAAACCAAATCCCAAATTGGTCATCAAATAGTATCGCAACATTACAAATTGAAAATGCAATATAGCCGAAAAGCAATTAATAAAAGCTGACAATATATTACATAGATTGACAGCACAAAACTTATTTCCATTGTGATATAATTTGTCATGTCAACCGGCGTAATGGAAAAACAAAGAAACAAGTGTATCGTGCAAATATTTTGTCACAAAATGAAACTGGTACATGCCGCACGCACAGTGGAGTTTTCATCAGATCTCATGCAGATAGGTTCCATTATCAATATAATAGCCAGGTTTATAAAGTTTAATTAAAAGGTATGTAAAACATAATAAGGTGCAGCCCTGTCGACAGACCGCACTGCGCCGAACTTTAGTCTGTGAAAATATAACCTATATAATTCTAAGCAGTAACGCACACGACGCGCAAAAAGTCCAGCGCACAACTCTTTGTTTTCACACAGACTTTTTGTGTGCCGTAGACTTTTTCGCACAAAAAGTCTATCGTCTGTGCCGCACCTAAACATAATCGATGCGTATATTTATACGTCCAGTTTATATTTATTCCAAACGAAAACAAAAAAAAACGTTTTATATAAGCATTGATAACAAAAAACATTACATTCCTACTTTGTCGAGTAATGTCGAAGTTACTTACACATACTACATTTGGTAAGTGTAAGTAGTAAGTACACGCAACCTAGAATGGTACGGATCTCGAGCGATACTAATGTAGCAACCTAATATAGTTTCACTGAATAATACACGTTTATTGCAAATGTTATTTATGATACTATTACACAGGTCACAACGATCGTTCTAGCAATAACAGAGCTATCATTAATTCAAATTGAATTATTAAGTTTACTCAACCGACCATCCATTCAAGCATGAACTTTACTACCACCTATTTTACCTAACATTACGTTCTTCGTACTGTCATTATGGAAGTTCAATTTATTATGGTTGATAATTTATTACACGGCCCTTAAGTTCAATAGCGATTACACCCAGCTCATATCGTTATAGTAAAATTGAAGTCTCAAAGGTACGATTCAGTGATTAACAACTCGGGTAGATTCCATGGGATTACGTTCCGATACGTGTTAAGTTTCAGTTAATAGTTAGGATCTTATTCCTAGAATTTTACTAAGTAGTACTTAGTTCTAGTTTATTTATGGGGTAATGTGATTAGTATTTTAAGATTTTCTCATAATTTAACCTTAAGTTGGTGGGATAGGATTTTAAGAGAGGTTGAGCATAGCGTTAATTCGCTCAAAGAGCATGTTCGACTAGGGAAGTACCTCTACCTTACAGAATACCGCAGCCAAATAAATTAATGTTGACTTGTGTTCTTGCACGTGAGGAAGATCGCCAGAGCTTAAGGGGAGGAGGGAAGGGTCGGAAGCTCGTGAGCTATGCCTCCTGTGTTGCAAGCGACCATATCCATCTGGTGGTCGGTATGGCTACGGTAATCGCTTACCATAAAGCGGGCCGTATGCTTGTTTACCGACATCATCCTATAAAAAAATAGTCTGGCTGATTGTTTCGAAACATAGTGTACATACAATGATGGGTCAAGGATCCGTTATACAGCCCTTATGGAAGTAAATGGGGGAGATAAATTAGAACGCGAATTGTGGTATACATTTTGATCACAGCAGATATAGACCCCTAAGCGAAGCCCTATGGTTGAAAAATAATATTGCATTGGCTGAAATTTAGCAGTGGGATAGCTAGAAAGAGGATACCTACTTTTTATCACGGGAACGGTGGTGGAGCCAAGGCGACAGCTATTAATCATTTATAAGTATTTAAGGTGCAGCACAGACTACAGAACGCACAGCGCCGAACTTTTTAGTCTGTGAAAATAGACCCTATACAATTCTAAGCAGTAACGTACACGTGCAAAAAGTCCGGCGCACAAACCTTTGTTTTCACACAGACTTTTTGTGTGCCGCAGACTCCTTCACACAAAAAGTCCGTCGTCTATGCTGCTACTAAAACAACGTACCTTTATAAAACCTACTATATAGAATATCATACCACTAACTTAAGATTAACTTTATTTAGAATTTACCTTACCCACCAACTCTATTACAGTAAGTAATTAACGATTCTAAAACAATCAAGATAAGTAAAGTATTAAACGCTGCCTTTAAATTAAGCCCTAAACATTGTCAGACAATATTGTCAAGTCGTTCCGACTCTCAAGGCTCGGCCTCCAGCCAAATTGGCCCTTTAGACAGAATTTCTCCGAAACTAACTTTACTTACTGAAATTAATTTAGTGGGCCTCACCATTTGTCCTGAATACTTAGTTAATTTTCTTGATGGCAGCCTAAATCATGCATGAACAATTTGGGTATATGTTTTCTTTTTTTATTGTAATTATTTGGAAAAAAAAGTCAAACATAGTCAGATTATCAAAAAAATATTTAAATAACCTTGCTGAGTTTCTGCCGGATTCTTCTCAGTTGAAGGCCGAGTTCCAAACCGGTGGTAACTTCAGTAAATGTGACATTCAGAAGTGCCATTCTGGGGCCTAAATTGAATAAATAAACTACGACTTTGACTATGACGTTGACATTAACTTTAACGTTGAGTTTAATAGCAAATTTTCGAATTATGACGCCCCATAATTGTCAGGTACCTACTAGGTATGTCCAACTTCGACAAAGAGGTCAATCGAAGAATCCAACTCTGCTGGGCAGCATTCGGAAAGCTACGGCATATCTTCACGTCCAGAATACCTCAGAGTCTGTAGACAAAGGTCTTCAATCAGTGCGTGTTGCCAGTGATGACATACGGGACAGAAACTTGGTCTTTTACTGCTGGCCGCATAAATAAGCTCAGCGAGCTATGGAACGAGCTATGCTCGGAATTTCTCTACGAGACAGGGTCCGAAACGAAGACATTCGTAGGAGAACAAAAATTACCGATACAGTTCGTAGAGTTAGTAAGCTGAAGTGGCAATGGGCAGGCCACATCGCTCGAAGAACCGATAACCGATGGGGAAGGAAGGTTCTCGAGTGGCGACCACGTACTGGAAAGCGCTGTGTGGGACGACCTCCCACCAGGTGGACCGACGATCTGGTCAGGGTCGTTGGGCTCCGCTGGATGCAAGCGGCCCAAAAACATTCCAAGTGGAAGTTAATGTGAGAGGCCTATGTTCAGCAGTGGACATCCTCAGGCTAATATAATGATGATGATAATTGTCAAGATCTTTGTATATTTATAGTCATATTTTTAGCATTCTCTCTTGCTTTCTTAAGACTTGGGATATCAAATTGCTACACGCTAAGGACGTAGGTATGAGCTAAAAGAAAAGTTAAGAAACAGGTCATATATATTTGAAAAATGCATATGCTATTTTGGATTATCATGTAACTTTTTTACAGATGTCAGGTAAGCAAAGCCGCACAATACTCATGTTAGACGTTGCAAGGCTGTTTTACCCGTGAGAGTACAGATTGATTGATTCCCTTGGCGGCGGATTCATCCGCGCGGGCCAGGATAACAATAGAAATCAATTGTTATTTTTTTACCGCTACTCAAGGGGTCCGCTGGGCTAAAGTATTAACCTTGGTTTCATATATTAAAAAAACGCCACACAAAACGAATGTCGTGTGAAGTGTGATCTAACAATGTACGTAACATTGTAGACAAAAAATGCAGTTGAATTGTGTAGCCGAACATTTGTTTTGTTTCAAGGATAAAATGGTAATGTGATTACAAAACCCGAGAAACGGGAAAACGGGTAACTGTCTAAATTACCTTTTTCAGCTGGATTTTTTTCAGTAAAATATTATGATAGCATTTCGGGTTGAAATAACTGGCCAGATTATTATTATGCTTTCTTTCGGTAAACGAGGGATACAACCAGCCGTTTACACCTTTTTGTGCTCGAGGCTCTGTTGTATTTTTTTATTCGATGACAGCCTTGTTTCTAGTCATCTATTAAATTGAAATCTCAAACTGCCGTGCTCAGTGACGTCAATTAGAATTTAATGACAGATTAAAGTATCTCTATCTTTGTTTATTGAATAGATATAGAAAGGGATAGATATAGAAATCAATTAATAATTACACTAAATTGACGTCTCCCAGTACGGCAGTAAGTATAAGTACACTATGTTGGGAGGTGGGGTAACTACGTAGATATCATCATATCAGCCCATAGATGTCCACTGCTGAACATAGGCCTCCCCCATTGATTTCCACTTCGAACGGTTCTGGGCCGCTTGCATCCAGCGGCGCCCAGCGACTCTGACCAGGTCGTCGCTCCACCTGGTGGGAGGTCGTCACGTAGATATCAGTGTAGACATATTATCTACGTAAAATCAATTTTTATTATTTTATTACAACGAAGCAACCTTCCGAACCGTGCATTAGAATATTAGTCTGACTATTCATAAGTGCCTGTGAAGGCCTATTTGAATGAATATATCATTTCATTAGTTTACAAATAACGTTGTAATATATTCTCTTTATAATTATAAGCTAATAAATAAGGATTATTGTTTAGGCCAAAATACCTATAATAATATTTATAGTAGAAACCTACTCATATTGAGTTTCAATGACGAGCCTCTACTTCCCGATTCCTCTCCTTTTCCCACATCATATGTGAAAGCGAGAAAAGAGCTTTGGGAATCTTCGAGATACTTCGGCGACGCATCGCCAAACGCGTGTGTGCGAGTAAAACGAAACGCGCGCGCCCCGCAACCCCGCAACATTCAGTACGAAAGACGCTACAGACAGAGGCGCATTGAACTTTGTGATTGGTGAATTGATATGAAAAAATAGTGCTTATCACTGTGCTGGATTACAATAGGAGTTCCTGGAGTTCCTGGTAAGTCCTTACCTTTATCCTAGGAGGCTCCTCGTTTTCCATATTAATATTTTTACGCAAAAACCCATCATTTTTCTGGTACGCCTTCGAGCGGATTCATTTTGAGTCAGCCATTACAGCAATTTAATTTCATATCAAATCACGTATAATTTCCCGCTTTCTATAGGTTTTATGCCTCTAAATAGGTATATACCTCATAATACGCAAGTCTTATACCTCATAAATAGGTTTTAGACTATATAAATACGATATTTCGTACTCCCGCCATTTTTACCACGCCAATCGTGATAAAAAGTAGTTAGGTATTCAATACCGCCGCCGCTCCTCCATATTTTTAGGACTTAGATTTTATAGGTACCGATTCGTATCTTATTATACGAAATCATATGGTGTACTAATAACCGCAATACGTACTTACTATTTGTACTATTACTACGCATATAATTGCATTCTATGAGCCTTGTCTGTCGACTTGAAATAAACTTTCATGCCTATAGGTAGGTGCCTAAACTGTTGGATATACCTACTTACCTACAACATTTTACTTTAATTAGGTAATTTTGCAATTTATTATTACGCAATCTTTCACAATGGAAGCTATTGAAACTAAAATTAAAATATTGGAAGCTAAAAATGAAGCTATTTTTGAACAATTATCGTTCTTATATGATTCTTCTAAGAATATTTCCACGTCCGCGAGTGCAGACCTTCGTTCCTCAGAGACATTCATGGCGGACACTGAAATTATTAGTACAATTCGTCATGAATTTAGTGCCAATTTAGATACAATTAACGCGTTAAATATGCAACTTGATCCAGAATATAAGATTGATTATAAACAAATGATTTCCTTTGATACAGTGTACACCCGAATAGAAAGGGTTCGTTCTCTTATCGTCAATAAGACAAATACTACGTCGAATGTGTCTGCGCAGAATACTATTCCGTCCCAATATAAAGGTCGTATCAAACTACCACCAATTCAAATTCCGTCATTTGATGGAAAAATAGAAAATTGGCCCGTCTTCTTTGAATCTTTTGAATCTAATATACATTCAAATCCTGATCTTTCGAATTCTCAAAGAGTACAATATCTTGTAGGTAAATTAACAGGAAATGCTTTAAAAATCACGGCAGGTATTATACCGTCCGGTGATAATTATAATTCTATTTGGGACAGCTTAGTTCAAAAATATCAAGATAAAAGAGCATTAGGCTCACACTACATGTCTAATTTATTCAATATTAAACCCGCATTAAATAATTCCGCGTCTTTAAATACGTTCATTGAAACTTTCCACGCTTCTGTATCTGCTTTGGAACAGTTAGGTATTGAAGATATGAAAGATTTTATCTTACTTTCTTTAGCTTTAAAGAAGTTAGATCCCGCAACCGCTAATTCCTTTGAAATGTTTATGAGGAATAAAGAAATTCCTTCTTATAAGGATTTATCTCCTTTTGCCTACTCAACTACCACATAGGTAAAATCATTTCAATTTGCCAAATAATTTTACATTAACGATTATTTTCCATCAGAAAATTCTAATATTCACTGTTCTATTCTGATTCAATACTTTATATATATATATATGTATTTATCATAATAAACATTACTTTGGTTGTTTGCTGGCTAACTTCGTATCTCTGCTGACTTTTAGTTTTGGGTATTGTCTAAAACAAAATGTACACCAGGTCCAAGATGTGGGGACCTGGAGACCTGTAAAACAGGTTGTCAAACCTTAGTACGGGCTCCAGTCTCCACAATACATTATAAGTGCTTATTGTGTTTTATGACATGTATTTTTCTTTTCACCTTTATGTATTTGTGGAGATAAATAAAGCTTATTATTATTATTATTATTATTATTATTTTGTTGATTTTATTAAATCGCAAGTAAAAATATTAGACCGCACTTCTACGCCAATTGCTGGCTCCGCGCGAACCGCCCCAGTCGGTAGCAACCTTAATAATCCGCCCGCTTCTCGGTCTCAACCGCGTAATTCAAACACAGTCCACCATGCTTTCCTTGCACGCGATAATAATAATAAAAGCACTTGCTTATTTTGTAATAAATCTGATCACTATCAGATTTTTAATTGTTCCTCTTTTAAAGCACTTAATACTAAAGATCGTTTAGATTTTGTTAACCCTAGAAAGATAATCATATTTTAGAGTACGTTAAAGATAATCATGCGTAAAATATACGCATGAATTTTGACAGGCTATAAAATTTTGTTTTACATGCTGGTATTAAAATAGCTATTTGATATTGTTTTTCTATACATTAAAGAATAATAAAAACAATGATTTATGTGTATATAATAATGAATCATATTAAAATAAAGCAAAAACTTTGAGCCTCTGCAAAAATCATCAAAAAATAGAAACTAATTTTTAAAA
The DNA here is from genome assembly GCA_951394255.1 of Polyploca ridens. NCBI lineage: Eukaryota > Metazoa > Arthropoda > Insecta > Lepidoptera > Drepanidae > Polyploca > Polyploca ridens. The sequence continues at coordinate 15,781,723 of OX596249.1, read as the reverse complement.
ATGAACAGTGAACAATTTTATACTAATAGTCAGTAATTTTAACGAATATTCAGAAATTTTAAGATACCGCCTATTATAAAAGCACACGTAATGACTTATAAATCAGTCAGATGCAGTTTAGACAAAGGTCAACATTATGCTCTCGAAAAATAGCATTTTGACAATTATTGCACAATGTTTTTGCCTTTCGCCGTTTCTTTGAGGGGCAAAACACACAGTATAATATGACTTTTTAGCATTGGCTCCTCTGTATTGTTTTCTGGTGCATCTATCGACATCTTTTGGCAGGATGTTGGAGATAGTCTCCCGGAAATATTTCTATAGAGTAGGGGTTTCCAATCAATTGCCCATAAACGGTTATCTTTGAGCTAGGCTAAGATTTTACATGTATTTTTTCCGGCTGAGAACCTTGTCGACTTTACTGAAAACATTGCGGCTGGAAATAATGCAACTAATGCAAGCTATACTTATCATTCCATTGAATACCAATAACCATATAGGTATGCCATCGATTCGACTTTCTGCTACATGACATCAGAGCTAATTTTCACCAGGAGCCGGGTCTTATCTCCTTTCCTCATTTATGAAAGCCTCTTTTCACGTCATTTTCAATATCGTGATGTGCATTTTCACTATCTGAGTCGTTACTAATATGTTCGCCATCACTCTCTAAAAGAGCAGCGAGAATTCGCTCTTCTCCCATATTTCGACTCCCAATCTTAGCGTTGATGGGACAAAATATTTATAGAAACATAAACAGTACAGTAACAATGCAAAAACTACACGACAATAACTTACATATAAAAAACAACACGATTTGTCAAAGAAGTTGAAATCTTAAAAGTCACGTTAAAGATAATCTTGCGTATTTTTTACTCCTCCATCGTTATATTTCGAAATTGGTGGCACTTACCTCAGCAAAACGGTCACCTTACGCATGCTCCAAGCGACGAGTGATATTACCGAAACCCTCAGCGCCAGATTCGCGCAAATAAAAAAAATACAGCAATATTTCGATCGCGCATGCGTATTTTTTACGCAGATTATCTTTCTAGGGTTAAATCTAAAAGAGGCTGTGTAAACTGCCTCAGCCTTACGCATACTGCTTCTCAGTGTAAGTCGTCGTATAGTTGTAAAACTTGTAATAAACACCATCATTCTCTTTTGCATTTGGATAGCAATTCGCAATCGCAACAAATAGTTTCTGACTCGCGTCCCTCTCACTCGGCGCGTCTTGATAAGAGCGATAACCGCATCGCGCCGTCTCCACACGCGCAGGACGCGCAGCTTTGCGCGCAGCCGTCCGCCGCCGCGCGCGCCGCGCCGCGACCGCTCCCGTGCGCAGCCTCGCCCGCGCATCCGACCGCGCCTCCTTCTAACGCTACGGACGCTCCACAACCGGTGTCGCTATGCACCCGAGCGCGAGTTGATAAGAATAATGATAACGAACGCGATTCTTTAATAAATTAAATCCTTCCCATACTACTGTACTTTTATCAACCGCTCAAGTTTATGCGTCTAATAAGGACAATAAATATATTTCAGTTAGATGTTTAATAGATAACGCGTCTCAAAACAACATAATTACAACTGCCTGTTGTAAACAACTAAATTTAAATATAATACCGCTTAGCAATTCTTTTATAAAGGGTGTAGGATCCACTTCGCGTCCTATTCACGGCTACGTTCAACTTAAAATAACCGCGAAAATAAAAAATATTTTTATAATATTACCGCTCTTGTCGTTGATTGCATACTGACAGGTTACCGACTGAATATGTTGAGACTTCTATAGTGCAACATTTAGGTAACTTACCGCTCGCTGGACCCTCTGTGGCACATCCCGGAGAGTTCGAAGTAGTTCTCGGGGCACAATTGTTCCCATTTTTATTATTAGGTCAAAAAATTATTGCACCTCCCGCTCCTTCTGCCCTTGAAACGTGTTCGGTTATATTCTTATGGGCGACGTTCCCGCTAACTCTAATATTAATAAAAATGCATCCACTTATTTTAATACCGCGACTTTTTTCATTTCTGGTCCCAATGACCTTACTATTTCTTTAGATGATTCCCTACTTAAATTTTGGGAGCTCGAAGAAATTCCCAGCAAAAATTTATGAGCTCGGCCGAAAAAGGAGTGTGAACAGCTGTTCTCTCGTAACTTTTCACGGGACTCCGCAGGCAGATATTGCACCGCGTTACCTTTTCGTGAAGATCCTGACGTGTTAGGTGATTCCCGTTCCGTTGCTCACCGCCGTTTACTTGCTTTGGAGCGTACCAAGCTACGCGATCCACAGCTACGCGCTAGTTATAATGAGGTTATACAGAGTACTTAGATAAAAATACTTATCTGAAATATTGCCTTCCGATTCTGACGACCATGATAAAGGGTACTTCATACCGCACCATCCCGTCGTACGGCAAGACAAAGAAACAACAAAAGTTCGTATAGTACTCGATGCTAGTGCTAAATGTCACAATGGTATATCACTAAACGATATTTTACATACGGACCCAATTACAATCTGACTTGTTTATTGTATTACTGAACTTCCGCTTATTTCCCATTGCTATTACAGCAGATATAAAAACAAATGTACCTACAAATTGCTGTTATTGATGAGCATAGAAAATATCAAAAAATATTATTCGCTTTGATCCCAATGATCCGATCCGCGTATTTCAATTTAACCGAGGTTGCATTCGGTCTTAAGTCCAGTCCGTTTTAGCCATGCGCACTGTGCGCCAGTTATGCTCGGATGAGAAAAACCTATTCCCTCGCGCTGCTGAGTAGCTTCGCGTGAAATATTACGTATAATAGTATACATACTTAGATTTTCTCGCATAATTTCTCGTGATCAAGGTCACAGCCGCATCACAGCTTCTGAGCTAAATAAAGCTGAAGTATATTTAATACGCTCTGTACAACAAGTTCATTTTCAAATTTATTTAATAATATTCAAAAAGTTAAATTATCTTCCCCGATTAAAAAACTTGACCTCTTTATAGATCAAGATAAAATTATTAGAATTGGAGGTAGACTTTCAATGCAAGATCTTCCGTATTGAAGCTCAGCATCCGCTCTTTTACCTAAAGCATGACCACTTTACTCATCTTATTATAGACTATTTTCACCGTGCTCATTGCATACTGGTGCCAATCTCTGAGCTCACTGTTGCGCCAGAAATATTGGATACTGTCCGCTAGAAGTGTCATTAGACAAAGAGTACATTCATGTAACTTTTGTTTTAAAAATTCCCCTTCATTTCTCAGCCCAAAAGATGGATGATTTACCCTCTTGCCGCGTTCAGGAGACCAAAGCGTTTGTGCATACGGCGTTTGACTATGCTGGACCATTAAAGTAACATTATGTAGACGCAGAGGTCAAAAGAGCCAAAGGCATATATTTGTTGTTTATATGCTTAGTAACCAAAGCTGTACACATCGAATTGGCAACTGATGTGTCATCAGATACTTTTATTTCCGCTTTTTAAGCGATCATTCCCGTCGAGGACCTGTTTCTTTCTTTACTCCGATAACGTTTACTCCGATAACGGAACTAACTTTGTCGGAGCTAAAGCTCAATTACAAGAACTACTTACCGATCAGTACCGCATTGAATGGAAAATGATTCCACCCCGCGCCCCACATTTCGGAGGATTGTGGGAATCTAATATAAAATCGATTAAAACTCATTTATACCGTGTTATCGGTTCGCAGCTCCTCACATATGAAGAGCTCCTCACTGTTCTTACCCAAATTGAAACAGTCTTAAATTCTAGACCGCTTTGCATTTTATCTGAGGATCCCTACCCGGAGCCTCTTACTCCCGCTCACTTTATAATGGCTTCACCATTGACTTCATTGCCGCTTCAGAATGTGTCCGAGGAAACCATATCTTTACGTTGTCGGAAACAATTATTAGATCAGATGGTGTGTAGCTATTGGAAAAGATGGCGTATAGAATATTTACATAATCTTCAAGTTAGACAGAAATGGCTCATTGATAAAGATAACATTAAGATTGGTACTGTGGTTCTTATAGACCAAGATGATATTCCCCCTTTACGTTGGCCGTTGGGCATAATATCACAAGTTTATCCTGGCAAGGATGGAAATATCCGCGTCGCTTTAGTAAAAACTTCAAATGGATCATTCAAAAGACCCATTGTCAAGTTATGTCCATTACCCTCACAATAAAAATTAATCATACCGCATCTTATATTCAGTACTTTAGTAATTATTATAATCTGTAATTAGTTCTTATAATTAATTATTTTTTCTTTCTTTTGAGAACACTACGTATTCTCAAGGCGGCGGAGGATGTTTAGGCCAAAATACCTATAATAATATTTATAGTAGAAACCAACTCATATTGAGTTTCAATGACGAGCCTCTACTTCCCGATTCCTCTCCTTTTCCCACATCATATGTGAAAGCGAGAAAAGAGCTTTGGGAATCTTCGAGATACTTCGGCGACGCATCGCCAAACGCGTGTGTGCGAGTAAAACGAAACGCGCGCGCCCCGCAACCCCGCAACATTCAGTACGAAAGACGCTACAGACAGAGGCGCATTGAACTTTGTGATTGGTGAATTGATATGAAAAAATAGTGCTTATCACTGTGCTGGATTACAATAGGAGTTCCTGGAGTTCCTGGTAAGTCCTTACCTTTATCCTAGGAGGCTCCTCATTTTCCATATTAATATTTTTACGCAAAAACCCATCAATTATAGTGACTTACTAAAATTATTATTCTATGTTAAAATTATAGACTAAATTTAAAATTAAGTATAAGTTTGTAATAATTTATTAACAATCTATTTTATTTAATCCTCTGAAAGGCTTGCCTAGTTTCTATCATACCTTTGCAAAATACAACCCTAAAATAATACATAAACCTTATAAAATACTTTGTGAAATAATGGGCTACGCTTTGTAGATCTAAGCATATAAAATGATTCAATGGTATTATTTTTTGAGAAACGTAATATTTTAGTAAGCTCATAATAAAAGTGTTATAACTAAATATTCTTTTCATACCACTTACTCAAAAAAGTGACAATCTATGCCACAAAAAGCGAACATAACAGTAGTCATTTTTAATCTGTTAAAAACAGGGAAAGAAAATTGTACTGAATTTCATTCATCCTCTAGGGGGAGAATGTGATTTAAATTTGGAATACTTACTTACAGAAATTTATATTGAACTACATCTGTATTTACAGCATTGAGTTTTTATATAAAGCATTATACATCTTTTTGTAAAAAGAATACGCAAATCAACTCATCAACATTAAATGTACCGAACAAAAATGTAACTCTCTCTATCAATAATTGGACCAATGTTTCGAATGTTAACTTTAACTTTCAATTGTCATTATTTTTAATAAATGCTTATCTCATATTTTTATTGTGTTAATTTTTTCGCAAATGGTACGAAAAGTAGAGTATTTTCCTCGGTGATAAAGCTGTCTTAGTCTTAGGTGAACTTAAATCCCTCGTTACGCTCGCGATTTAAATCGTCACCCGCGACAGAAGACACTACTTTATCCCCTTGGTTAATAATCTACTATTTGGGTATTTCTTCACACATACGTTTATAACCATATTGTGCCACCTATAGGAACCATTTAACTGATATACCTACTTAATATAAATCGACGGTCCCTACGTATAAACAGACATGTCCCATACATGTCGAAATGATTCAGTAGAGAGTTGAACTCGCACACCGAGGGTTCCGTTTAAACTTTAGGTATGTAAATAGTTAATTCACCACGGTAACCGGGTCTCGAAGACTTTTCCCCTTTTTACGATAATTTTGTAATATAATCTTTCTTAATCTTTCATGTAATTTTTTATTTTTCTTGTATGCTGTTATTGTTATTATCTATTTTATCGTATTTATTAGTTTATTTTATTTTTATTTTATAGTATGTATTAGTATCTATTTAGGTTGTTCTACTCATCAAGTACTTTCCTATTAACCAAAGGTTGCCTGGAAGAGATCGCTTTAGCGATAAGGCCGCCTATGTTGTGTTCGCCATATTATTCTTTGTTAAATGTTTAGTTTTGTTCTTTCATGTAGTGTGCACAATAAAGTATATTCTATTCTATTCTATTCTATTCTATCCTATTCTATTCTATTCTATTCTATTCTATTCTATTCTATTCTATTCTATTCTATTCTATTCTATTCTATTCTATTCTATTCTATTCTATTCTATTCTATTCTATTCTATTCTATTCTATTCTATTCTATTCTATTCTATTCTATTCTATTCTATTCTATTCTATTCTATTCTATTCTATTCTATTCTAGGCTATTCTATTCTATTCTATTCTATTCTATTCTATTCTATTCTATTCTATTCTATAATCGCAAAAAATATTTGTTTACTACTTTACTGTTTTCAGATTTATTCCTTTACTTGAGCTACATGACATGGCTTCTGGCTCAATTTCATGATTCTAGGTTAACGGGAAGTAGGTACTCTATACATTTTGATTTCCTTGTGAGCGTCAAAATATGCTGCATAAACGGCCGTCTATTTTGATTGCGTTGACTTAGGAAGTTTGTTTTTTTCACGGCTACAAGGGATCGCATAGTATTTGATATTAATTTCAGCTTGATACCTCCACACGTTCCTAACAAAAAGGGCCCTGACAGACGGACAGACAGACAAAGAAGTGATCCTATAAAGGTTCCGTTATTTTACTTTTGAGGTACGGTACCCTAAAAAGCAGTATAATTCGACTTAAGAACCGATGGAACAGAAACGCTCAGAATCATCACTCAGAATTATATACTGAATACATGGTATCAGTGTTTATTATGACGCCGATATCAAACTACTTTTAAATATATATTTATGTTTACACTCAAAAGCAAATTAAATCCATTGTTTTTGACCCTGATATAAATTGAACAGTAGCGTTATAATCAGAGTATCAACTATTACTTACTGGCTCTTAGTTTATCCCAACATTTAGTTTCAAATCTCAGAAAAGAAACACTACTTTCTATTCTAAACAACCTCACATCAAGTAGTTCGTAGAAGCTTTTACCGTTCTTATGAAATTCAGAGTGTAGCTTTAGCTCTTTTGGTGACACGAATTGTTAGTGTGGTGTTTGGAAGCCATATAAACATGTTCAATGTATGCCATTACCCAGAAACTGAGTGCTTGATAGCACCATCAAATTGATTCTCATGACCTTATTATATCGTGTGTTAATATAGTTTTCAACACACTCGCTCGTAAAGTGACATTTATTGCAAAATACAAACCTGTTTCTTTTTCCTCGCATGCGTGTTGATAAACGTCGTATGACACGCGTGTGCATTGATTATTACACTCTCAGCTCACGCGCTTAATACCACCTGGAGTGTTAATATCCAACTTTGCACACATGTATCATAATGTACTATTAAAAACAATATCTAGGATATGAAAATATACAATATACATCAGTGGCAGGCTTGAGAAAATTTTCCAATCGATTTGCTATTTACATTATGACCAATATGTGAAAAACAAGGATATAAATCTGAATCAAAATATGTGGCTTGGCCGTTTCAATACTATAAGAACTATTGAATAACAAAAAAGTTATGAACAGTGAATACATTTTTCACCTTACTCCCATGTGACGGTAGCGAAACGGTCAAGCCACATATTTTGACTACGGTGTGTAGAGTTTGTGAAGTTAGGGCTTGTAGAGTAAGTGCATGTAGAGTTATAAGCTTGGCTCTACATGAGATCTGATAACTTTTTGACAGTAAGAGCCACATGTCTTGGCGGCAACATTTTACATAAAAATGTTTTTGGTGGGATAAATTGTCCAAGATCAAAATAATAATAGTATATAGATACCAGTCCAAACCAATATATCAATCGTTATTACAATCAAATGTTATTAGTCGCTTATCTACTGTTTGCCATCGACGGTACCAACATTCAGTTGATACTACAGAGTATTTACTTGAATAAACTGAATTTAACTATTCAAAGTGCTGCGATTCAAGCGTTTATCGATAAACGATAGCCATTGTCAAACTCCAATTTTGACGTCCATTGAAACGATAATACAAAGGCTTATGAAAATGTCTTGTGATTTTGTGAAATAAAAGCTTTGAATGAAGCTTGTAATATGTTTCATTATAGGTAAGTTTGATTTAAAGGTCCACTCGTTAACTCGTTTAATACTTTTTCAACACACTCGCTCGTAAAGTGACATTTATTGCACCGTTTTTAGTATCTTAATGCAGCTTATTACGCCCTAGTGCTTTTTACTTTACATTACCGAACAGTTTTATGATAAGTATAATCCTGATTATTTAAAGTTTGTACCGCAATTCAATTGATGTGTGTAGACGAAGCATTCTTAATTTAAACGGGTAAAACAGTTTGACAGAGAATAACTGTCAAAAAAAAAACAAAAGCTACGCGCCATGTGTGGTTGATTATTATCTAAAAAATCTACTCTAAGAAATACAAGTATGTTTTTTCCTCACAAGTGTGTTGAAAAACATCGTATGACATGAGTGTGCATTGATTGATTACACTCTAGCTCCCTTACCGCTTAATACCGCCTCGTCTGTAATTACCAACTTTTCACACATGTATCATAATGTACTATTATTTCAATAATTTTCATATTTAAAAGATGTGACATGAGTCGTACCGACTGTCGTAACTGATGATGAGCAATGATTGAAACATGTCATAATATGTATGTACAAATACTAATATACCATGCAATCTTCCGAATGACTTTGGGGTATTTCCTATAACTAAATACAGTGCTACAAAGAACTGTAAGTATGCTTATTATTTTCACACGTAAATTAAACTCATAAATTAACTCATCCCTCAAAAATTTATTTCACGCGTGACTAGAAAAGGTGTTCACGAATTCCCACGAGCAGTTTACAGTCCGACACCCAGCAGGTATCACGCTAAGTGGCTGGGTCACAACTTTACACTTAGCTTCATAAAAGGTACTTCATATTTACGTTTAACACACACCTACGTTGTTCTTACACAAAGGAATATTCTACCAGATTATAAAGTAAGAGGTAAACTTAGCTAAGGGAATTTTACATGATTTTAATGTTTTATTAGCAGGAATGATTATAAAGTCTTTTAGGCGTTTATTTTTTTTAATTTTGACATCATGTTTAATTCATGTTTAAATTAATTTATTTGTTTGATTAAACAAACGATATGTCAGTTATACTTTATATATATTTTTGACAAAATAGTGACTGAAAATATTTCCATAATTCAGTGATTCGTTACAATAAAGTGGCATCCACATAGACATGTCATTACATACGTAATATGAGTGTATAGACTACACATGGGGCTCTAAGAGTGTGTAAAATGCTATTTTGGTGAAGTAGGAAGATATAAAAGGTGCTTGATAACAATTATATTCATTAATATAGGTACTAGTTTTAAGTACTTCTGTAGGATTAACTTATGGGAAAGATAAATGATTACGCATCAGTTCGATTCCATGTCAATCAGAAATAACTTCTGCCGCTGCTTCCGATTAACAGCAAGGTTCCCAGAAGGCTGGCAGCGTTTCCTCTTTGGATAGCCAAGCTGACGCGTTGGCGGAAAAAGCTCCCCGCCCGCTGGTCTCCGGAGGACTCGATCAATTTTGATGACAAAGTGCGAGCAAAACGGCGAGCTTCGGTCCCCCACGGTCCCATGGTGTCGACCGCAAAAGGCATAAAAATATACTTATAAGGCATAAAAGCATAGTAATGTACTTTTCTTTGTGTAATTTTCTACATCCTTTTCGATCCTGCTTAGACTTTTGATCCACTAACAAAAAATAATTCACAAAAAAAAATATGTTAAAATCTGTATATACAGTACAAAAATACTTCACTCTCATCTTTTCAGCTTCTACACACGTCGCGGCCAAAAAATTGCACCCATTTATGTTATTTATTCGACGTGACCACTACGAGTGGAAAAATATGACTTCCCATACAGATGTTAAACTGCCACGCACCGTTTGACTCGACAACATATTTCATACTGAGCACCGTCGCCGCGTCTCGGTATATGACCAACGAGGGATGAATCTTACGCTCGTTATACTGACCTATTCAAATGGCTCCTAGTTTACTGGTACATTTTTTTCTAGAATAATAACGAAGGAAGTACCTGAAAACTCTGCTTACTTCAGTTTATTTAGTGTAAAGATGTTTTCTATAGTAGGTAGAAAAACCAATCTCAATGTCACTCGGGCAAAGACTAGACGGCTAAGCAACTACAAAATCCAAATTCAGATGAAACCGCAAGGTCTTTTAGAAATAATTATTATGTTGCCAGGTCCCGTGTGTCAAATTTCGGAACGTAAGGATAAAATAATCGGGATTTTGGGTTTCAAATCGGGACAGTAGTGAAAGTCTGATTTTGGTGAGAAAAAATGAAAGCAAAAATATTTTTATGTAGTAGCAGCTTAGTTATATTCACTTTTCTTGTCAAAATTATCAAATATAGTAAAGACTCATGAGGTTAGTCAAAAATCGGGATATTTGGCGTCCCGATCAAGGGTTAATCGGGACGTGTCACTAGACCCCTGAAAATCGGGTCGTCCCGCGCAAATCGGGACACCTGGCAACACTCCGTGAGTGGTATTTTATATGTATCGATGTTGACATTTATCATAAACAGGTTGATGACCTTTGTACAGGTAAACCTACTTGTAAGGCATGTTTATAAGGTAATGAATATCATTTATGTTCTCCGATGAAAGAAATATAATAATATTAGGTTTCAGAGAGTTAACATGAACATAAGGCAAGTATCATGAATGATGTTAAACAATTAATTTTTTTATTTACGTTTTATATCTTTCATAGAGTTTTAGTACCTACTGAGCTATAAAATTATGAAATAGGATAAAATATCTTTGTTACCAAATTAAGCATACTAATTGCCGATCCCGAATTACATAAGTTACTTCCTATTTCGAGATGCTTACGTAAATTAGAAACGATATATCATGAGGCTATCTCACAAACGCTCAGCACCATTACTAGGGTCGGTAACATCCTAAAGTCAAGCCACAACAACTCTCTGGAAGGCTTCCAACCACAAATCGTGAAATTTATTTGCCCTGGTGCATCTACGTGGCTACTATACAAAATGCATTGCTACATGGTTGTAGAGATGCTGGATTGATTTAGTTAATATTATAGAATTTGATCTTCGAGTACAGCCTTCTTTGGTAAAATTGGAACAAAATCGCATAGCATATAATTATAGTAGGTAGATGATCAGGCGTATATTTTTTTGCTATGATACATTGCCATTAGTTTTGTACGTCATTTTATAGATATTCTCTATATTTTTCGCAAATAAATTTATTATTAAAGTTGCGAGAGATGGGGCCCCTGATAATTTCATAGGTATTCGGATACACTATAAATTAGTGATTATTAATGAAATAAAAGAGTGATTTATAACTAAAAGTTCTCTAGGAAAGTAAGCTACTTTATTAGATTAAATAATGTATGAGGACAAAAGAACTTTTTATTAAAAAAAAAATTGTGTCCTTCAAAATGGATTTACACCACAGACATAAATCTAAATAGATAACGCAAGTCCCTCCATTCGTATGAAAACCAAGCGTGTAACTATTTTTGTACCTACCATAATATCACAACATTGATTTAGTTAGGCTGGCATTAGATTTTTGACGTGAAAATGAAGCTATCCTATTTGCTAAACATATCCCTCGCTACACATCTATAGTGGACATGCAGCCTTATGTGAGTTCCCTGTCCGCTGTACATACACTTTGTTTACAGCTAAAAGGTATTAACGACGTAGGAACTTTAATCTGACACTGTTTAAAGTCCTTGACGAAGACAAATGGAAATTCTCCTTTTTTGAAGTCGGTTTAAATTCTTATATAATAGGCTGGTAAAAAGGTTTTAGAAGCGCTCGTGGTGTAGCATGATTAGCCGTTCTCAATCGATCGGCAAAGTTAAGCTACGCCTGTCATGGTCGGTACCTGGATGGGTGACCGCCTGGTGGTATTTCAAATCGAGCGTTTCCGTGCTTCGGAAGGCACGTAAAGCCGTTGGTCCCGGTTATCACTTAATTGTGATAGTCGTTAAGCTAGTTGGATGCCTCCTAGGCGGCTTGAAAAATTCCAACAGTATGTTGACCACTAGCCTACCTCCACTGATCCGCAGTGGGCACGTGTGGTGGAGTATTGCCCATTCCCTTTCACCTTCATTTGTGAAAGGAGGCCTGTGCTCAGCAGTTGGACATTATAGGCTGATGATGATGAAAAAGGTTCAATCATCAATATCAAATAACTCTTCAAACTTATATGCCTCAATTTATATGGGTAAGAAAGGAGTGAATGCTGACATGACGGATAGAAGATACCAATGGAAGAAGCGTACATATTGCGCCGATCCCAAGTGATTGGGAACAGGGCAGGCAGATGATAATGATAAACTTGAAATCGTTGGACTTAATATACAACTTAACAGTACATCAGACACTTGGGTATGCGGGTTGTTGGCAAAGTTCCATTTGCAGTGAAACATCAAATATCGGTCAGCGGTATTTAACTTTTAATTGTTATAAGTATACTGCAATTAGTTAAACGGTATAAATTGTATTTTGATTACGATACAATCCCTTGACTGTAGATCCATCCGCGCGGGCCAGGATAACAACAGAAATCAATTGTTATTTGTTTACCGCTGCTCAAGGGGTTTTTTGTAATCGGTGCTCAATTAGATAATAGGAGTATTAGTTTTTTATGCCACTTAGGTGGCCCGCTTGGTGGTAAGCGGTTACCGCAGCCTATAGACGCTTGCAACACTAAGGGTACCACGCGCGCGTTGCCGACCCTGCAGAAATCGCTTCACACCCTTTTTGTAGAACCCCAAGCTATACTCCATTGGGAAAACCACGGCGGGGAGCCCTTATAACATAAATTATTGGCTTTGACACAATCAGAGATTCTAGAGCCTCTAAGGTAAATTAACGTGGGTAAGTAGTATGACTGTCAGTCATTGTTACAATTTCATAATGAAGATTCCATAAATTATCCTAATACTCCTACTAAGATATTCAGAGAAGAGTACTGAAACAATACGTGAAACAGCTGACTTGTATAAACCGCAGAAAAAATACAACCAACCTACGAAGTAACTGTTTAATTTGGCCCGGAAATGTTTATTATCTTTAGGAAAATTTTACAGAATCGTGCTCTGCCTGGTGAATACCAAATTTTATCAGAACCTTCCTTGCTCAGTGAGGTTGGGGCGCTACTGGTTCATTATAATAATGTTCATATTAAAATTTTGTAATTAATTACTATAATATAAACGATGTATGGTACTATAACAAAAAACACTACTACAAAAACTATTGTATAACAAAAAAGTTAATGAACAGTGAATACATTTTTCATCTTACTCCCATGTGATAGTAACGAATCGGCCAAGCCACATATTTTGACTACGGTGTGTAGAGTTTGTGAAGTTAGGGCTTGTAGAGTAAGGGCATGTAGAGTTATAAGCTTGGCTCTACATGAGATCTGATAACTTTGTGACAGTGTGAGCCATATGTCTTGGCAACATTTTACACATAACAATGTTTTTGGTGGGATGTTTATTTGTTACTACATATTGATGCCTCAACGGCAATACCAACCGAGAATATAATATAAATATGGAATAATATAAAGGACACTTTTTATATCACTAAATATTAGATGAGGGAAGGCAGGTAAAACCGCGACTAGAAACTAGTAATATTAGAAGCGAGTAACATAATTAACATATCCAAGCCCCATCACAGAGGGAGGTTACATCATCTAAACGCACTCGAGCATCCCTCGATGTATTCATCCAGACTTTTTTCACACATTCAGGATGACAACGAAACGAATAGAAAGATCTTATTCAGCTCTGTCGATGTATGACGTGTGAATTATTCATAGAATATTTTATCTTGCCAGTCTGCGAACTCGATTCATGTATGTCTTAGAGAGTATTTGATACCCAGATCACGGTTCTGTATTTGCCTGAACCAGATACCTACTTTGGCGGTAAAAATTTTAAACTTTGTAATCGTATGCCTCCAATTGCAAGACATACACACCTACTCATGCGTAGTAATGGTCGTTATTACAATAACCGTTACTGTAATGCATTATTCTACCGCAATGAACAACTCATTATTGATCGCTCAGTTATCCTGTTGTCGTTATAAACTGTTGTTGCTGTTAGAGTAGGCAGGCAATAGGCACACCGTTAGCGTGTGAGTGAGATAGCGCTAAGCGCCCGTGACTTGTAATCACGTGATACTCCCACCTTTCTTTCGTAAATTACTAGATAACCTTTCATGTAACGAAATAAAGTTCACATTGGCTAAAATTGAATATGACAATCCTAATGATGTTATTGCTGTTTTGTTTTTTCACGTTGGATTGTTGTCAGTAACAGATAAGTTGCCATTTCGTATGCAATTATCCGTTACCGTTGCCGATAATTGAAATTATACGATTTAATTATATGTAGATAATTTGTGTATATAAACTGTCAATAAAAAAATATGTGAATAGTTACAGTTAGTGTACATTTTGTGTAGTGTGTCACTTCATTACACCCTATAATGTAAAGATTGGCAAACAGCTCTATAACAGAATAACGCGCAACAGTTTACAATAACAGTTATTGTACAATACCACAACAGGATAATTCATTATTAAAAAACAGCCGTTATTGCCATCACTACTCATGCGGCGTGGCAATACATATCTGCACCATCCGGCGAACCACACGTTTTCAATAACTAAATCTTTTTTTTAAGTTGTTACGGGTTTTTAGTTATTTTCATAGTGTTATGTCCTATGGCATTTTACTTTGGGGTAAAGCTGCTGATATAGAAACCATTTTTATTTTGCAAAATAAAGCAGTGCGAGCTATTTATAATATGAGTTCTCGAGCTTCCCTCAGAGATAAGTTTAAAAATATAGGTATCCTTACAGTAGCATCGCAGTATATTTATGCAAACATATTATTTGTACATCAGAATATTAATCTTTTTGTAAAAAAAAGTGACGTGCACTCTTTTAATACTAGAAATAAGCATAAACTTTTGACCTCTGCTTATCGACTCCAAAAAGTGCAAGGTTCATTTTTAGGACTGAGTGTACAATTTTATAATAAAATCCCTAATGAAATTTTAAATTTACCGTCACTAAAGTTTAAAGAACGTATAAAGTCCGCTTTAGTACAGAAGGCTTACTACAATATTAACGAATATTTAAATGATAAAAATGCGTGGTTGTAGCGCTCGCTCTCGCAGGAAACATCTGATGTAATAAATTTAAGTTTGTTTTTGAAAAGAGTAATTGCTGAGTTTATTGCCGGCTCTTCTCAGCAAAATCAACCTTCTGAACCGGGCATTAGTGCATTAGAATATTAGAGTTTGACTATTCATTAGTGCCTGTGAAGGCCTATTTGAATGAATAAATTATTTCATTTCATTTCATAAATTATTTCATTTCATTTCATTTCATAAATTATTTCATTTCATTTCATTTCATAAATTATTTCATTTCATTTCATATATGAAGACCACAGCCAGTTTTTAAATTTATGTTTTTATTTACACTATAATTGTGCGTCCACGCTACGCGAATGGAGCAAATAAGAAATAATTCTAAAATTATTCAATTTTAGACATTTTAGTGACAATAAGTTCAATAATATTAAAAAATAACAATTAAAATCAAAATCAAAATGTCATTTATTGAGTTTAGGCTCTGGTAAGGCACTTATTAACGTTAAGTTGGTACATACATACAGTTGAATTTAGCAAAGAGAGAATTTTAGAAGAGGTGTTTAGACAATTTATCAACAGCAGCAACCCTGTCTGTCAAGATGTTGCGAATCACAGTACAAACTCAAACGATCCAAATTCTCTCATATTCACAGTTTTGTTTTTAAGGTAGGTATACAATAATATTTTCACGAAAATCTACAATAGGGCTTAGAACATAATGTTCGGATATTGCAACATTCTCCTGGAAGCCGTCCAAACCCATCATGTAGATCATATCCCTGCTGCATATTGAATTTAGAAATTAGGTTAACGCTGGACAATTTAAAGATCTATTGATAACATACACAAGACAGGCAACATTCATTAGTAGGGTTGTACTTATGATAGTTATATTGCCATGGTTTGTTTTTACCTTATTTACAGAAATTTTTGGGGGACTAGTGGATGTGCTTGTTTATCGAAAATCGAGAATAATATTAGTTCAGCAGTAGACAAATAATAACGATGAAATACTAACAATAATCAGATCTCATGCACAAAAAATATATTTACAAAACTAGTTATGTAAGTTGAGGTTTTGTTGTCGGGAAACTAACTTTAGTTGTCGGGAAACTAACTTTAGTTGTCGGGAAACTAACTTTAGTTACATTTAATCAAATAATTTAGTAACGACCAAAAACTAGTTTTGTTACTGGTAAGTTTAGTTCGCAAGTCACTCTGTTTAGGTTATTGGTTGTCAAATTTTGTGTTACTGTTAAATAAAATTTTGTAGTCACTTGTAGTCCATTTTTTTCAGTGTGTAACCTAATATAAATACCACGCATTAAGCCACATGATGCCAAGCTATAGAATAAAATTCTGGAAAAGCCTAAAAAAACATGAAAAAGAGTTGGAAGGTTTGCCAAAATTAAAAATATAAATTACTACAATGCGCCACTCTCAGTCCTTTATAATTCAGCTGTATTCACTTTGCTACAAAAGTTTTATTTTGTATCATGCACCAAATGGAGATAATGTTTCAAATTAAATTTAGGTAAAAATATAAAGTACTATGATTTAAAAATATGAATTATAAAAGTAGGTAAGTACTATGAAGTATTTAAAAATATGTTGTAATAAAAATTAATTCGCCATTATTTTCAAAATGGAAATTCTTCCTATGTATCATGAATATTGTTTTGTCTGAGACAAATTGGTCATGTAAAGATTTATCTTCGAAGTCTCTAACGCCCGAAATTAATATTCGATCTATCCTTGATTTTGAGATTGGGGATTTGACATAATTTCACTGCACCATGTACGATAAGGGATAGCCCAGAATTCCGTCTCGTAGGTCGTGGGTTCGATCCCCAATCCGGTCAAATTTTTTTTTACTTTTGTGTATTGTGCATTATGTAGCAAACAGAAAATCAGCGCTTGTGTGTAAGCACTGACATTATGCAAAGTTAGCCACAATATGTCGAATATTGTTTGCTGTTAATTCTTTTAATAAATGCGTAAGTCCATCGTATTATAATTAATCTTCTATTCTTATTGTATTCAAGTGTCTAACTGATCCACGACTAAAACAAACTCTGTATTTTCTCAAAGCGATGGTTTAATTTAACTGAAGTTTTGAACATAAGCCAATCATTCCATTAGTTTAGAAAGAACGGAGTGCAGAGCAAATTCTCGCAAACAATAAGTAAAGAACAACTGTACAAGAAACGCCTTTGATTGGTTCTGGCACTAGCCGAGGGAACTTTACAGCTATCGGTGTAAGCCACGAGCGTTGGTTGTTATTATATATTTTTAGTGAGTACCTACGTAGGTCCATTACTTAGTTTTTTTTTTTTTGTTTTTAAAATCTATTCCAAAATAATCTCGGTTATTATAAAGTGAAACTTTAAATGTTACCTGCAACCTCCAATTAACACCCATACCCCTTATTCATAATAAAGTTATCAAACGTTGATTAGCTAAAATTCCGAAGTCTTTATCTGACAGGTGACATTTGGTTATCGAAAGAGTGAGACGGGGCACACTATTACACTGATTTAGTTAAAAAGCGATTATGAATAAGGGCGTTAGAATATAAGAATTTATTATTATTGCAACATAAATTGTAAGGATAAACTATAAAGCTGAATGTGAAATGATACATTTTAGTGTAACTATCTCACTACTGATTTTCGCCCACGACGTGCACCAAATACAATTTCCCAAAGTATCGTTTAAAGGTTATCGCACACATATATAACACCGGCAATAAATCGGCATCGACAGTACTCGAGGCGTTCTGATTTTTGTCTGAGAAACTATACTGTAAGGCGCACTTATCAACATTACAATGACATGATGCTACACCTGCTCCTCGTCACCGCGGTGATATTTGTTGGAAGTGTACTTGTTGAACGTTGACACCAAGCGTCCTCCAGGTGAAAACGAGTTGTCGCCCAGCAATTGCTCAGTCTTGAACTCGGAGGTGCTGAGATGTTCTGGTGATGTGTAGGTATGCATTGCGTTGACGCGGACTGATGGATGACCTGGGGGCCAACTGCCACATCTACTTTTCATACAAAACCTCTGTATTTATTATGGCGTTGTTAAACATTTTTCGTTAGATGTTTTGAACAAATTAGTATCTTGTGCACTATATCTAGCCGTGTATCTAGGCGAAATTAAAAAAATGTATGAAACAAATTCATCCAAAGCCTCCGAAAAACAGCGTTTTTGCACAAATTTAACCTGAACTTTGGTCATATCTAATGTACCTATGAATTGTAAAAGTAAAGAAAATATTTAGATACCAGGCTTGCAAATGTATTGGAAATTCTAAATTACTAACTTTTTTTTCACAAACTTGTAAGATTTTTTCACAAGAAGTATACTCCTGGAACAAGTTTTATGATATGCGAAATCATTAATGACGACCTAGCGAAGCGGACGCGAGTGATAAGCGGAATTAACCGACTGATAACCAACGGCTATGATGCTGTCTCTCTTTTTTCGCAGTCAAACATTACGTTAGATGAAACAACAAGCTTTTAGACCATGCTTGCGTTGAAGTTGCGCCGGCCACAGAGGGCCACCTTAAAAAAAAAAATTTGTTCGACATGATGCCCACGGCTACCTTCCATCATTGCAACTCTCGCCTTCCACGGGGAGTATATAAAAACCTTACTTGTATTACAAGTAGTGCCGATATTATGTTGAGCTGATATGTGTGCGACAACCTTTACATAGCGGCTAAGTTGACAACGCGCAACAAATATGTCGGGACAAGATACCAAACTTTACAAACTTTGTGTTGGTTTCGCAGCTCAGTGAAGCAAGTTTTTAATTGGCTTTTGTGACGGGCTTCGATTGTCACATGCGCTATTGGAGAACAAATAACGTTAAATATAATGGTATTGAATTTCATCGTTAGTAGTTCAGTAAAGAGTAAAATTGTACTTGGTCAAAACTATACCTAATTGTTTTAAAACACATCTTGACAAAAGAAATAAGGGAGGGAATTACACATTTCACAGAATAATTTTCATTTTACTTTATGACTCAAACATCAGTACATTCACGCTTTATGGAGTTATGATGAAAATGCACTACGAAAAAAGAATCTCGGACCGCAATCAAATTTATCCGGAGCAAGTCATATTTTTTTTGGCAACGTTCGCCGGTTTTGGACAAAGAGTTTCCTAAACAGGGAGACTATCCACCGACCGACGAACTTTGAAATGGTTTGTTGCCGCTTTTAACAGTATCTGCTCAAAGCAGACTGTATATCCTTGGTTTTAAATTGGAAAGGAAGAGTTCGTGCCTTTCCAAAGTAAACAGTCAACTTACTTATACATGTATATGGATGTTGCAATTATTGTTAGGATAAATATAATACTGAGTCATTGGCAACCTCAACTGTATATGATTTTATTAAAAGACGTTAACTATAATTATTACTTATTTCAATAATAATAAAAAAAAACTAAGTAGCACTGTACAGTCGCGATGGACATTATTATTTAAAATTAAATAAAAATATATAAAATTATTAAATCAGCCAAAATTGTTTCGAACTGTGCGGGCTAAAAGGAGTTTTCTTCCGCGGACGCTTGGACTGTAGAATGAGCTCCCCGCCGTGGTTTTCCCAATGGAGTACAGCATGAGGTTCTTCAAAAAGGGTGTGAAGAGATTTCTGCAGGATCGGCAACACGCTAGTGATACCCCTGGTGTTGCAAGCGTCCATAGGCTACGGTAACCGCTTAACATCAGGCGGGCCGTATGCTTGTTTGCCACTTAGTGGTATAACAAAAAAAAAGCATATTTCTATTATTTCCTTCCACAAACAGTGGAAAATCCTCCTTATATTTTAGCCGCAGACAATGTTGTGCAAATACCCTCGGTCCCGCAAATTCTTGGTTCGTTAGTGAACACGTCCAGAATCACGGTGCGCGGAAAATTGCTCGTGTAAAATAAGCTCTATGTTTTTACTAACTTCTGCCCGCGGGCGTCACACGCGCGGATTTGATTGAAGGAACTTTGAAAAATTGTTATAGTACAACTAATGTTTCTCAAACTTTAATTATATGAATAGCTCAATATCACAGAATAGGTCGGACAGTAGTCTCGCTACTAAGTGATTGAATTATTAATTTACCTATGAAACGAGATTCCTGTTTTTTTTTCTTTGTCACTACGGTTTTTACACCATTGAACTATACTAGACATGCTGTATTTTAAATATTTTTTCTTGTTATAAATATTTTGGCTTATACGTACAGCGAGGTGGCCGAGTCTCATAGACACAGTTTTTTGCTAGCGAGAATAAGTCCGAATTTTCACGACCTTGCTCAATGTAAACATTTTTATCATAAACTGCTTCACCCACGTACTCTGAATAAAAAGTAGCTTGAGGATAATATAGCTTAATATTTGTGACAGAATTTTCAGAATCAGTAATTCGTCCTATATCTAGATGTACAAATTTCACCCTGTGTTAATTTGTCGAACTATTTCGGTTTTCAAACTCAAACTCAGGCCCCGATAAGGTAAAAAGATGGTCCAAGAATCTTTGATCTTATTCAAATATATAACAAATTATACAAGTATAGTCTTGTGAAAGACGTATCGTTACTGAAGATCCAGAGATAACTTTACCATTAATCTGCCCTCTGAATTCTATCATTCAAGTATGAATTCAAGAAACTACGTAGGTATGTTTTTAATTCATGATGTATGCAATCAAATGGCTTGGAAAAGTCACAAAAGACACTGACTGTATCTAACACAAAAAAAAAAACAAGAAATGTGGATTCTTTACTAAAACTCTTATAGCAATAAGGTTTCCATAGGTTTCCATAGGTTTCATATCAGATGACTAATTATATTGTTTTTTTTTAGAATAATACGAAAAAAATTATTAATCGGAGGCCGGAAAGCATTATGAGGGATGCCAAGTAAACTAAAGGTTTTATCAGGCCTGTCTTCATAAAACAATTGGCTGAAGAGATAATCGTGAACTAAATCAACGTCGTTCCAAATCATGTCTTGACTAACGTTTTCTGAAGGTAGCAGATATTTAGAGCTACAAAATCACAAGTTTCTATTGAAATATCTGAAAACTATGACAGCACTACGAAACATTGAATATTAAAGACAGAAGCTATAAATAAGTTTGTAGCCGAGCGAAAGTTTTGGGTCTAACAAGAATAGCATATTCAGATAGTTGTGTTTACTAATATTGAGATACAATATTTATTAATAAGATAGCTGCAAATGGAAGCAAGCAGAACATTTATTATTTCCTGATTTTCTATTTCTTTTTCTCTGAACTTATTTTCACTCTGCTAAGTTTATACTAAACCTTACTTTGCTCTTTCTCAAGGCTTCTGTCTTTATATTTTTATGCATGCTTTTAAATTATCCTTGCGTATCTATAACAACATTAATAAAATACATTTACAATATTTTCAAGGGTAAAAAAGGTATTTAGGAAGAAGTTATAGTAGGTAGTGTTGAAATTAGCTATATACGTATCCAACATACAACCATTAAACATATGATTACCAAGTTAATCCAAAACAGCTTTCTCAATATCATATTAATAATAAACCCTTACAAATGACCTGCATCAATTTAATAGTAGTATTAATCAACAATCGTATTCAATCCGAACAAAATTTCACAATTTACTTTAACTATTCCGGGCCGTGGGTTCTCTAATTAATCCGCTGATTACACGGGTGCACACCGCGGCTAAAAACAAAACACCGAACAGGGAGAAATTACACGAGCAAAACATCCGAACTGTGAATAGAGCCTGCCGAGCGCAAAATTGATTGAATTTTAAACTTTTGCAAGTAGACCTGTTGGCATCCGCCACGAACGGTAGAGTTAATTACGTAACTCCCGCTTTGAGCTGGATGCTGTAGATAGATTTAAATCTTTTATGTCCTAAGTTTTGCTACTCTACTTTGCATCATAAATACGGGCTTAATTTGTTAATGTCTAAATGTAAATGGGTTGATAATTATTGAGAATTTGTCTTCCCTTGACTTGGTATCAAAATAATGAAAGTAATGAGTAAGTTACTTGCTAGTTGTAATCTAACTTCGTTTTTAGGGTTCCGTACCCGAAGGATGCCAAACGGGACCCTATTACTAAGACTCCGCTGTCCGTCCGTCCGTCTGTCTGTCAGTGGGCTGTATCTCATGAACGTTAACAGGTAGACAACTGAAATTTTCAGAGAATATGTATTTCTATTGCCGCTATAACAACAAATAATAAAAATGAAATAATATTAAAAAATAAAGGGGGCGTCCATACAACAAACGTCTTTTTTGGTATTTTTTTTTTCATAGCACTGAGTTAGTTAATATTATATGGAATCCTTCGTTTGCGAGTCGGACTCGCACTTGGCCGGTTTTCTTTTATTTATCCACTTAGAAGCCTAGAAGGAACTGGCTCTTAAGTGCAGCTGTTGGAATACACTGATAGGTGCTTGGAGGCAGAATCTCAGCTTGAAGGTGGTAGCCAGCCAAGTATCTACCACAAAGTACCTCCCACCGAGCTATGGTTTCGTCACGATGTTTTTCTTCATCAAAAGCTCGAGCTCATTGTAGGATTCGAACCCGGGACGTTCGATGTCACTATCATGGCCTTAACTTTGTTAGAAAATATTTTTTTACATTAAATTAAATCGCTCAAAGTCGCTTAAATCTGAATACTACTAAAATTGGTAGGAGATGGATGCGGATTTACATAAACTTACAGTAGTACTTAACTGATATGGCTTACCGATGTACCTGCGCAGAAGATACATTTTCAAAGCGCGGGAAATGCTATTGGTCGGTAGCTGTCGCCATGTTAGCGCGTGCCGTGTGGAGGGGCGTGACTTGCGAGTGAGACGGAACAAACAGCTGTAGTGTATTATGAACCTTATAGTAAGTAGTGATCTAAGGTTGATTGTAAGTTTTAAGTATTCTTTCGTTAATCTTCGGGGCCATACTTTCTTTTCTGTGCGAACGAAGATTCACGACGCAGTTGGGTAATAATGTACTAGTAAAACTACATTTTCATATTAAGTCATAATACCTAAGCATAAAATCTACACGAGAAAAAACGAAAAGGCAAATCACTAATGGAAGGTTGTTACTGTTGGAAGTCTCACGTCTCTAGGGAACTACAACGTTTCAACTTGGCATAGAATTATTCACAATTCGCAGAGGTCTCGACTCAGCTACGGATTCTTTTATTAGTATAAGACATCTCTCTTTGCTTCGGCTAGATTATTAGCGTACTTTAACTAAAAGATGTTTGCTTTTTGTGTCTGTCTTTTATTTGCATATTCTAGCTTTTAGTATCCCATCTGTTTGAGGATGAATTTAAAAGAAAACAAGATACAAAATGATTCCGTTGTTTTACTTTAAAAAGCCATAAGTACTACATTATTGATTGCAAATAAAAATATAAGTAAGCATTAAAGTTCATCACCAAACAAATGGGATAATCGAAACCACGACCTGCGGCATGATAGGTGGAATCTTAACCCTTAACGCCAACTGGAAAAAATGGACTACAAGTGACAACAAAATTTCATTTAACAGTAACACAAAATTTGACGACCAATAACCTAAACAGAGTGGCTTGCCAATTAAACTTACCAGTAACAAAACTAGTTTTTTTTCGTTACTAAATTATTTGATTAAATGTTACTAAAGTTAGTTTCCCGACAACAAAACATCAACATAATTAGTTTTGTAGATATTTTTTTTCAGTGTAATTGAATTAATTTTCAGAGCAACAAAAGTAGCAGTTAGGATCTTGCACAAAGTTTATTTGTAAAACATACACATGCTACCAACATACAAATATACGTAACACACATACCTACGTTTTATGATGTACCAACATAATACAGTGCAATTACATGCACAACTGACTTACTACTTGTGATAAAGAAACTATCGTTAGTCCACAGAAACATTGTCTCGGAACTTACATTGTATTCAGAAGGAAAATTGGAGGCGCATAAGAAAAAGTAACAAAGGAAATGAATGTATAAGAAAATTGTGTATATATTTTATTGCAAGATGGTTATAAACCCGTATAGTATTTGGATTTTCTACCAAATTTTCAGCCTGATGACTTATAAAAAATCGAGTAAAATCTGCCAGGAACTGTCCGCTGCTAGTATTTGTTCTGAAGACTGCATGGTGGGGACAGTTTCCATTGTGAGATTTGTTCTTGATTTTTGACCACATACCACATTGCAATGTTAAAATGAAACTGAATAAAAATGTAATAGAGAGATAATAATAATATAGTAATGTCTTCCAGGAAACCGTGCGATATCCTCATTCTTGTTCTCCTACCAAAAAATATATAAAAAAACCAAAAGTCATTTATATAAAATACGTTATGAGTGTATGGTGTGCTACACGCCTAAACGTCTCGCTAGAAAGTAATTAAAACAACCCCTATTTATCTCCCCCGTCGATGTATAATGCTATAGTTTTTGCTAATCGTGTGTTCGATACAAGTTTTAATTGCTAACTGGTCCCGTGGAATTGTATCTAATGCGGATTAGTTTGGAAATTGTTTCGATAGGTCGACTTGTCAAATTTCCTGCATTAAGGGTATACAATGGTGCCGATTCTGTTGTAAATCGCACTAAACTAATTTTAGTCACATCTCATCTCTGTCTTACGAGCATTATTGAAAAAGGATAGAACATATTTTAAGTTGTCAAATTAATCTCTGCCGTCTTTTTTGCGTGTATTTAGGCGTAACCGCGATAGATGGCGACTAAATTTATATTGAAAACAAGCATTGGACTAATTTGACAGGACTACATTTCTTACATCCTTTTCTTATGTTCTTTGTTAGAAAGAGACATAGTGAGATTAAAATTAGTTTAGTTGTGAACAACAGAATCAGGGCCATTATTCATATTTGCATTTTATGTTCTAACTAGTTTCTGCCCTCGGCTTCACCCGCGTAGCCTACAGGAAACAAATGACATATTCTTATACAACAATAAAACAAAACAAAACAACTTCATCCCGCTTCGAGGGTGGAATTATTAAGAACACTGAGACACATATAAATTAATTTACAATCTTCAGCCTAAACACAACATTTGAAGATATAACAATATATTGTTATTACTAACAAGATAGGATTATGACAGGCTTTATAATAAACACGAGTATGAAGTTAACGATGATTGAAATGAAAATCTTAGAATCACTGAACCTAACGAAGAAACCTTTCAGAAACTCGTTTAACGATTTGTCTACATACTCCATACAAAAACGTAAATAGAAATGCATCGAGACAAATACAATGAACCATATAGCTTACCACGTAGAATTTCTAGTTTTCTTTGTATTTTCTAAGCTAGAAATGGAGGTGCTCGAATTCCCTGCGAACCATAATACTTTGTACAAAGCCACTTGGATGACGTCAGTCGGCTGGACATTTGATGTCACGTTCGACGTTTCTAACGAACCATGAGGACTGGCTGCGGGAACGTATTATTGTCTGTTTTAGTCCGAGATATACGGCTATTTTGAGAGTATATTTGATTACTAGGCAATGTTTATAAAACTTGGGGTGTGTATTCTGGTATAATTATACTTCTTATTTTTTTTTAAACTACCAAGTCGATAACAAGCTAACGGCCCGCCTGATAGTAGAAGGCATCAGTCATCCATTACCGACCCTTCCCCCCTCCCCAATGACCTCTGGCGACCTTACTCTTGCGCAGGAACACAACA
Source organism: Polyploca ridens (assembly GCA_951394255.1). Classification (NCBI taxonomy): domain Eukaryota; kingdom Metazoa; phylum Arthropoda; class Insecta; order Lepidoptera; family Drepanidae; genus Polyploca; species Polyploca ridens. The sequence continues at coordinate 15,755,619 of OX596249.1, read as the reverse complement.
TACAGTTATTTGGCTGCGGTATTCTTAAAATATATACATAGGTATACCTATACTTAAAATATATATTGACGTATATTACATAATTAAATAGTAAAGCTTCAAGATTGCTATACTTGATCTTAGGATAATTTTGACAAATATAGAGCTATTTATTTCTATTTATAAAATAAATTAACAGTTTTAACACATCAGAATTTTTACATACTTTTTTATCTTAAATATATAAAAATCAATGCCACTTTTCGTTGTAATTTTATAACTCAAGAACGGGCTCACCTATCCATACCAAATGTTTAGGCTTTGTTCGGACTATTTAGTAGATGGTTTATGTGAAGTTTGCACAAAATCGGTAGAGTGGTTATTCATTATTCACATTTTTTGTAACAAATGAATTCAATAAATGGCGGATCATTTTGTTCAGTAGAATTTGTACGTAGTATTTATATACGCTGAGGTAGAATTAACTCCCAGGGTAGGGTAGGATAGGGTAGGGTAGGGTAGAGTAGGGTAGGTTAGGGTAGCACCATAGGGTAGGGTAGCACCATAGGGTAGGGTAGCACCACGCGAACGAAGTCGCGCCGGGCAGCTAGTACTACATATTTTTTGAGGTAGGAGTACCAAATTTCCTATACTAGTGGGAAGTAATTATGAAACCATATTAAATTAATTTTCAAATAATAATTACATTGGCGGCCATGTAATAGCAAATTGAATTAAAATGAAATAGCATTTCCAGTATCAATATCAACAAATGACATCATTAAATTTAACTGTTTTATTATGGAAATACCATATAATTTGATTAATATGAGCATTTCAGTATTCATACCTGCGAGTTTACACCTCAATAAATTTATTTCTGTGAAAGCTTAATTTCGCTAATATAATTGTATTAACAGTTAGTTCTTTTTTATATCTACGAACGGAGTGAAGGGAGTCTATCGCAGAACGAAAGGAGCAAACGAGTGTGAGTGGAGACCGCGTCTTAGAAAGCGTAGTGTGGGGCGTCCCCAGTCCAATGGACTGACTACCTCAAAAAGGTGACCGAACTGTGGCCATTCATGTAACAAGACTTCAACGGTGTCGTCGCGACATCAACTATTTAAATTGTGTTTCGTGAAATATTTGTATGAAAAATTTTCAAAACTGTTTATGCCTCAATTTGTCTATAGGATCATTTTTCAACCGTTCATGTGACATTATGTGAGGAATACAAAACACAGTTGTTGCTACAACACTGTTGAAGCTTTGCTACGCGAATCGGGTCACTGGTCTGGTTGCGGGTGGCAAGTAAGGTCGGATGATGACGATGAACCAGAGTGGTACAGTATTACCCAACTGATAAGGCGCGTCGTGAATCTTCGTTCGCACAGAAAAGAAAGTATGGCCCCGAAGATTAACGAAAGAATGCTTAAAACTTACAATCAACCTTAGATCACTACTATAAGGTTCATAATACACTGCAGCTGTTAGTTCCGTCTCACTCGCAAGTAAACCCTCCGCACGGGGCGCGCTAACATGGCTGCCGACCTATAGCGGTTTGAAAATGTACAAAAAGTATCTTCTGCGCAGGTACATCGGTAAGCCATATCAGTTGGGTACTACTGTAACATAACCATAAAGCTCTGAAATAGGTAATTATTACCTAAAGGTAACTTATTCTACCTAAAGGTAAATTCAATGATTTTATCTCCACAGAACAAACTGGTCGTAAACATCGCTTTTTTTTCCATAAAACATAAGCAAAACATTCACGAATTTTTTCTACGAACATGTAAATATGATGCAAAACGTAAATTTCCTTGCTCTTGGGGGCTCGTACCACGCGGGCTCACAACTCTGCAATAAACATACACCTGGGTACCTTTATTATGTTTGCCTATCCTGTCGAGCTATCCACGCAGCCTGAATAAGCATGTATAACAATCTGCATTGAAATAAACTTTGTTTGAAGCTTTTTTGGTAAATGGAATAAGTGTTTATTTTTGCAAACTTTTTATTTTTATTTTATTTCTTGATAGCCAACAACTACATATAAGTTTAGCTAGGTGTATAAAGTATGATGCATGGGATGTGGATGATGTATTCCGATATGAAGGATTATATAACATATATATAACCTATGTATAATTATAGTACCTATATGTTCATATACCTTTCTTTCAAAAGTAAGTAAACACTGACAATAAGGTTCATTCTTTTTAAAAAACGTAAAGGAAGTCGTCGATCAAGTGTTATTAGCTAAGATAACATAAGAACTGAGTCTGGGATTAAAGCCCGAAATAATTTACGATTTAATCTGTTATTTTAATTTTAGTGTGGTGTTGTGTATTTTTCATTAAATAAAAAAGAGAACTGAATAAAATCTGAGGAACATAAACATAATTAGACTGTTTTACAAAAAACTTAAACCGACTTCAAAGTACACTAAGAAGTAATCAAATCCTGATCTGATGACAATGGAACCAAACGGGAAGTGTACCTACCCTTCCAAACAAAAAAATAATTTTCCAAATCGGTTAATAAATGACGGAGTTATGAGGTAACAAACATAAAAAAAAATAAAAAATTGAGAACCTCCTTTTTTTGAAGTCGGTTAAAAAGTAAGCAACAGTTAAAACAAACAAAAGTGATACTTTTTCTCAACGCGAAAATGATACTGACTAAAAACAAAAGTAGGTTGAACCGATTCAGACGAAAGGACAGCTTTCCGACCACCATTTAATAAAGAGAGAAAACTTGGCGAAGTTTCACTGAATATCTCAAGGAACTCGTTTTCTCTGCCAACTTATACAACAACAACAACCAAAAAATTATAACAGATCAATTTTTCCTGGAAATATTCCTCAAATTATAGCTGCCGATCAGAAGAAATAAGTTTTAAAATTTAGTCGAGGGCAAATTAGTATTCGTTTTAGATTTTTGGCATTTAAAATATTAGGGAAAAAATACGTGTGTGGTTTATTACCCAACTAGCTGTTCCCCGCGGTTTCACCCGCGTTCCCGGGATAAAAAGTAGCCTATGTCCTTCTCCATACCATAGGCTATATGCATGTAAAAAAAAACAATTTTCATGATGTTCCATTCAGTAATTGAGGCGCGAAGGCGTAACAAACAAACAAACTCACTTTCGCATTTATAACATTAGGTTAGGATAAGTTTCTCTTAATTAATTTTCATTTTAGCAAGTACGAAAAAGTAAGTGAAAATCTAATGCTTCTAACCTATCCATAGAAATCAGCACATACTACAAGTACAAACATAATGTTTCAAGAAAAAGTACCAATTTGTAGTACCCACCTGGCTGGCTACCACCCTCAAGTTGAAAATCTGTCGCCAATCACCTTTCGGTGTGTTCCGATCCGATGTCCGACTAAACTTATGAGCCAGTTCCTTCTAGGCTTTGTGTGCTTACCACCTTCAGCCATGGTGAGATTGTGGTCAAACACAGACTAAAAATAGCAAAAAATGATGAAGAATTTATATCAAAAAGTAGACAAGTGCAACATACAAGTGAGTGTGTAAAGCAAAGCAGAAACGCGATTATGGGTCCAAAAAGTGCGACAGTACGACAAATTATTTTGCAGGCATTGAAATTTCAATACAGAAAATAAAAGGGCACGCCTGCCGTCGCATATTCATGCCAGTACATAGCTCTCAAGTAAAATTGCTTTATAAGAATTTAGCAGGAGTGCAATGCGTTGTACGGCTGGCGTGTCTTGCATTGCGATGGTGCCACTTAACTGTACTTTGGAGCTTTCATTTTGTAGTGACGTTTGGTATTATCGATTATTCTATCGATATCGATTACAGTCATTATTTAAACCTACTGAGATTTGACTGATTTCTAGGCGAGGAATCGGCATGCTTGACGAGAAACAAATCAAAGGATAATGCATTAAATTTATAGAACCACCAATATGGCATATCGTAGGTACTCGTACACAATCAGTGCTACTTCTTTAAGAGGTACCTATTTTTATGCATTGCGATTCCATTCCCCATCGAGTGATAAAAATATCCATTGTCTATGTTTATTTTTGTCTTTGTCTCAGGATTTCAGTCTGCCATTACATTGATTTTGTGAAAATCAGTTACAAAACTAAGCCGTAGAAAACAGCATATAACAAACAGATACATTTTCGCAGTCTTGATATTATGAGCATGAATTGTTTTATGTCAATTCATAGGTATTCCACTAGATTATTATCGATATTAAAAATATCTTTACATCTTAGCACTAATTTCTGGATATTTTCATGATACACGAACTCTTCGTTATATTATATGAAATCGAAACACCAGCGGCTTTTGATACGTGTAGACTGAAATATCGAAGAGTTAGGTAATACGTAGATCTTATACCTTATAATATAAAAGGTAAATAAGCCTCAATCGCTCTTGGGTGGTTAAAGTTATTCATAATAAAGTTATCAAACGTTGATTAGCTAAAATTCCGAAGTCTTTATATCTGACAAGTGACATTTGATGATCGAGACGGGAAGAGTGAGACGGGGCACACTATTACACTGATCCAGTTAAAAAGCTATTATGAATAAGGGGGTTAATAGAAACGCTAATAAAATAATTATTATGTTCTATTAATGATTCAGCAGATGTTACCGAAATATTACAGAATTAATGGTAAGATAATAATAGTTTTTATTTCAGCTTTTATTCGTCTAAAATGTTCAAAAAGACAATGAAATATATAGGAAATAGGATTATGGCCATTAAATTAAATGCAGAGTTTGAATTTAAATAGAAAACTTGTATCTACAATGAAGGTTATAATGTCTGCCTCCTAGCACAGTGAAGGTAGATAAATAAGTAAGAGAAAAAGTAAGGGCGGCCATTGCTTTTATAATAATCGTTTAGTGACTGTATTGCCAGTAAATAAGATAGATTAATTTTTGCAATGTAAAACAAGTAAATGCCAACAAAATATACCAATAGGATTGCAGAAAAATTGTCAAAATGGAAATTCCGTGCAATTATATTGGCTGATTTATTAATAAAAATATGTGTACTAACCTGTATCGTTTTTCGGAGTAGACCCTCTGGCTCTAAGCTCAATAATGGTTAAAAGTGTTAAAATATCTACGTAAATAGTAGAGCATCTGATTTAGATCATTACCCATACTAAAATATAATTGACGTCATTTCCAAACGTTCACATTAATTTTTAATTTAAGGATGCTTTTGAAAGTGTTTCGACATTCTTCAACAAAAATTCTTGGAGATAGAAGCCGTATAACCAGTTAACGAGCTAAAAATAATATTCGTGCAAAATTCCACCGTTTAAATTATAATTATACATCCAAATTCGCAATATTTCCCTAACTTTGCCAAACAAAATGTAAAGTCAGCATAACGGGACTTAAATTTTGTCAAACTGCCAAACATAATACCGGTAACTTGTAAACAAAAGATAACACAGACACGACGCTGTTGAGAATATGTTGAACAGGCAATAAACTTCATACAATAAAATTTTACACTAATTTAAAATAAAAATAAAACATTTTATCATACACTTAAAAGTCTAGAGCCGGTAAAAATATCAACATAACGCTTATTATACAGGATGTAACGGAAACTGTATATACATTACAGTAATCCACTTTTTTGGTACGAGGTGCACAGATCGCGGAAGATAAAAAATTATATTAATATTAGTAAGGGACGCAAAATGACAATGGTGCCGATTCTGTTGTAAATCGCACTAAACTAATTTTAGTCACATCTCATCTCTTTCTTACGAACATGGTTGAAAAAGGATAGAACATATTTTAAGTTGTCAAATTAATCTTTGCCGTCTTATTTTCCGTGTATTTAGACGTGACCGCGATAGATGGCGACTAAATTTATATTGGAAACAAGCATTGGACTAATTTGACAGGACTAAATTTCTTACATCCTTTTCTTATGTTCTTTTTGAGAAAGAGACATAGTGACATTAAAATTAGTTTAGTTGTGAACAACAGAATCAGGGCCAATGACCCTCATTGACCGGTGACATGTTGGTTATGATTTTAATTCAAAAAACTTGAATTAAAAAATTTGGTTTGAATTTTTTAGTTATGTATTTTGAGCTGAAATTTTTTGATAGAGAGTCTGTACCTGATGTAGTCTTCACCCCCTTCGGATGTATATACCCTTTCCGTTACACCTTATATAAAAAAGTACTTATGACTCTTCTCTTTTATGTATGGTTTCTGATTGTCAGCATATATACCGAATTATATATTTTTGTGCATTTTGTTATTGTGCGTACATATATCATTTATAAACTTTACTTTTATATTGTTAGTTACTTAACGCATTATATTAATCTCTGGTAAAAACAATTTGTATTGTAGTACATTATGATAAATGTGTGCAAAGTTGGTAATTACAAACGAGGCGGTATTAAGCGATAAGGATGATCAAAGCATACGCGTGTCATACGACGTTTTTCAATACTCTAGTGAGGAAAAAACTTGACGAGACTTGTATTTCTTAGAGTAGATTTTTTAATAATAATCAACTACACAATGAAAACGTTAACAAAAATGGCGCGCAGCTTTTGTTATTTTTTTTACAGCTATTCTCTGTCTAACTGTTTTACCCATTTAAATTAAGAATGCTTCGTCTATACACATATCAATTTTATTACATTGAGGTACAATCTTTACATAATCGGGATTATACCTATCCTAAAAATGTGCGGTAATGTAAAGTAAAAAGGACTAGTGCGTAATAAGCTGCATTAAGATACTAAAAACGGTGCCATAAATGTCACTTTACGAGCAAGTGTGTTGATAAATATATTATTTAATTCTAGTTTAATATAGATCAACCAACGTACTATCAGCATAGTTAACGAACAACTTACTCTGTCTCATGTTTATATTTATCTTCTGTATAGAATACAGATGCATGTATACAAAACTTGGTCAATTGGTTCCTACGTATACGTCGGTATACATGAGAATTTTGTATCTTCTTGAATTTCCTTTACGCAGTGAGTAACTAAGCCATAAAAATAAATTGAGGGGGATTTCATAAAAAAACATTACCTACGTGTATGATGAAGATGTAAAGGGGGAAACAATATAAAATTTAATAAGTAATCATGAAGCTTCTGGCTGTTTACTGGCTTACGTAAAAAATATGTTAAATTCATTGTTGTTTTCGGACTATCAAGCGCAGATTCAAAAAAAATATTTTCCCACAATGTTCTATTAGGCATTTAAAAAAATCATATAAATAATAGATTTTATGATGAATATAATTTGTGAAAAAACAAATCCAATTGTTTTTCCATATAAAAAGAAATTCAGTCCAAGCTTACGCTCATGTAGAAATCTGACTTAGTCAATGTTAATGGCTTTATAATCTTTTTAGGAAAGTTATTATTGATAAAATGCCAAGAGTTTTACGAGCAAGAATTGTAACTTTGAGGGAAGAAGGATATTCCACGAGAGAAATAGCACGCAGTTGCTGTATCCCAATCCTGTGTCGTGGCCACGTTGCAGAGGTACCACGGCATGGATAATTTAGTTGACCGACCCCCCAGTGGTCGCCCAACTATTCTGACTGCTGCTCAAAAGCGCTATTTCAGATTCAGACAGCCCGTGACCCAACAATCAACGCCACTAAAATATAAGCAGAAGTGAATAAATGACTTTGTTGGTCTCGCACACGCATAATATTTCCATTTCGTCGACTTATTAACAAATATAGTGGATATGACGACGTAAACTTTAGTGAATTTCTCGCTAGAATGGTTTTATATAGGCTGTTACATACACTCGGCTTGCAGGCTTACAGCTTTTATGGGTAGCTCATAAAAATGATAGATTACAGCGTGTGTCGTGTTCTTTACATAGTAAGGTGGTCGGATTTTGCGAATGTTTCCCCCTTTACAGCGAGTTCAGTTTTGTATTGGAATTTTCTTCAGTATTTATTAGATGTTCTTTCGATGTTGGGTTGAGTGGCTTGTGTATACTTCTCGGTTTAGTGCTTATAAGAATTGCTAAAATGAAAGGAGGGGTTTGAAAATCAGTTTAATGTGATTTTGTTGTTTTTATTAACCTGATAGAAATTGGTATCTCTTAAGTAAACTTAAGTAGTCTGTGAAGTGAATCGATTAGTTCACTTCAATAGTGTTCGTTATATTATTATAAGTAATGATAGGTCAGGTGTTTAGACCTAATAATATTACAATGAAAAATATTTATAAATAAAACTAGCTGCCTGGCGCAACTTCGTTCGCGAGGTGCTACCCTACCCTGTGTTGCTACCCTATCCTACCCTACCCTACCCTACCTAGATACCGACTGCAGCGCCACCTGCCAATCTGATTTGTGAATCTAAACCATCCAGGGCGCCACCCATACAAAAAATCATACAAATTGGTCCAGCCGTTTAGGAGGAGTTCAGTGACATACACACGTGCAGAAGAATTTTATATATAAGGTGTAACGGAAAGGGTATATACATCCGAAGGGGGTGAAGACTACATCAGGTACAGACTCTCTATAAAAAGTTTCAGCTCAAAATACATTACTAAAAAATTGAAACAACATTTTTTAATTCAAGTTTTTTGAATTAAAATCATAACCAACATGTCACCGGTCAATGAGGGTCATTGTCATTTTGCATCCCTTACTAATATTAATATAAAATTTTATCTTCCGCGATCTGTGCGCCTCGTACCAAAAAAGTGGATTACTGTAATGTATATACAGTTTCCGTTACACCCTGTATAAAGATATGGGTAGGTATAATTTTTGACTACATTATTTTCAATTTGGAATATTTTGAAAGCGTCTATGAAGAAAGTGTTACATGTAAGTGAAATCTATTTTATACTAATACTTATCTTACTATAAAAGCGTGTTGTTATGTTAAATGAATTAAATAAAATTCACAAAGTATACTGTCATTATTCATGATCAAAACCGAACTCTATTGTGAGGTAAGAATACCAATTCAACGTCGGCGTCGATATTATTAATATCTAGTCCTTTATTCGCGCCCAACAACTTTTGCGCAATTTCTTCCAATTGTTGCTTCTTTTCAACGTCTATTTTTAAACATTTCCTCCTCAGAACCGAGTTAAATACAATCTCAAAGAGTTTATAAGAACTTCTATTTACCTTAACTGATATTTTCTTTGTTGCGTTAAACTTAACGACGCGTGAGATTATTGCTATTGTAAAACTGTGCGTAGAGTTAGAATATTAATAGAGTGATAGCATATAACAACATTACCATTTGCGAAGCGTGCATTTTGCATGTAGATGCATACATAGATATATCGCACACTTATTCAAAATTCAAGAAAAATATCGGTAAGCTTTCCTTGTCATTCATTCTCGGTAAAAGTATCGATATAAATCGAGAAATTGGCATTCATTACGTGTATTTATTTGTTAAAACTTTGGACATGCAGTTCATGTGAAGGCAGCGCTGATTCTACCGTATCACGGTTTATACTCCACCTGCTAGAGAATGAACCGTGACACCAGTTGTATGACGCTAGAAACAAGCACAATCGCTCTATTAATATGATATCTCTATGATACGGCCCAAGTGCTGTTCAGACTTCATACTCGTATTTTCTTATGTATAGTTTCATATATTTGCTAATCTCGTGAATCATTCCTAACTTGCTTGACAATGATTACTTGATTTATAAAATTCTTGACTAAATTAAAAAATTACGATCTTATAATTTAAACATAATTTAAACTTATATCGTTTTATTTTCGCACTCACTGGATATCAACAGAAGTTTAGTACGCCTTTATTATTTGGTATTTTAAGTTGTTGCGGGGATAAAACTTATTTTATTCAAATCTAGTCAATCGTTAGGGCATGATTGAGTCTTACTTTTAGGATTAAGCCAAGTTTTGAACATAATTGTATGATAATGAGACTATACTAGCCTAGTTGATATTCAGTTGACTTTACTTTAAAATATAAGTTTAATCGCCATTTTTTTCTCTTTATTGCTTTAAATATGCGGCTGCTGAATGTATCTCTGTGTCTGATATTGCGTGATTATTTTCATAAACTATTTAATTAAACAAAAAATAGGATGAAAAAATCTACAAAAAAATGACAACCCTAAAAATAAAGCCTAAGACACAACGTCGAGGGGCGAGAAATATCACCTCGTTCGTTTTTACGCGAGTTAGCGAGTAACGCTACATTGCGAGTAATGTCGCGGATAATAGTGATAAACAAGGGTTGGGCTGCGTTCGTGACGTTGAGAGGAAAGGTTCTAGACGACGGTTAAGAGCTTTTCGTATATGTATTAAGTGTATTGTTTAGTTTTGTGTTTTGGTTGGTTTCATAAATAAAATAAAATAAGCCTTTATTACTGTCTACAATGTATATATGTCTATAATAAATTATACAATTTTCACTGACGATCGGTTTAAACAACAGCTTGTCCTTCGACAAAGGCCTCCTCTAGAGATTTTCATCCCTCTCTGTCTTTTGCTTGGTTTCATAGTAGTTTGTAAATAGATAACTATACATACTACAATATTCATTGTAGCTATTTTTAATATGTACATTGTAATATGATGCTTCAAAGCAGTAGCGGGAAATTTTCACATAGTAAAGATAGAGATCTGGGTTTTTCAATATCCTTCTCTAATATCTAAGTAATTTAAAAGGAAGTTATTAAAATATATTTTTTATCAAAAATTATCTATATTGGGGAATAGTTATAATTTAACAAAATGAATATTTACTTGCTTACTAGGTAACTTTATAATAATACTAGCTGTTCGTGCCCGGCGTCACCCGGGTGTAATTATATATAGCCTATGTTACTCAGTGATAATATAGCTTTCTCCTGGTGAAAGAAATGTTTACATTGGGACAGTAGTTATTGAGTTTATTCATTACAAACAAAAATACAAAAATCCAAATCTTCTCTCTTTATTATTAGTGTAATAGATTGTGATTAATAAATGTTCTTCCTTTCCATTCTAGATGGCTTTGTGTAGATCAAAAATTCAGTGGAAATGAATGTCAATCAATTAAAAAATGTCCCAAGATTTTATTTACTGATGATTATTTAATATAGGCCAGGCACATTTTTGCTGTATTATTATTTAATAATTTTAAAACAATTTTATACAATCCTAACTAATATTATTAAAGCTAATGTTTCTTAAGCTAATTTTTCACGCCTTAACCACTGAACCAATCGCGTTGAAATTTGGCAAGCGGTATGTAGAAGGACGCGGGTACAGCTAGTTTGAAAAATGAAACACAAAATAAGTTTAAAACTACAAACTGTAAACCAGCAAATATCCTGAAATGTAATCCTTTTTATTTAATGCATAATAAAGTATAACTTTCATCGTCGAAACATTTTAACTTAACGTCTAAGCGACTGATGTTAGACTGCGATGTGTTTAACTTTACGACAAACATAAACAGAGTGAAGTGGCTTACTCAAATAGCATATTTGTGTTATTACTACATTACCTTTTAAAATAAAATTGACCAATCCCATATTATTAGAATTTATTTTGAATCTTTCTTGAAAATAAATAATAAGGGTAACAATTCATCAGGATCTCACCATCGATAAGTAACTAAATTAGACAAGCAATTGTGGCTGTATATTAGCCATTTATTTTCAGAAAAAGAAAAGATTAAAATGCATCTGAAATTCAAGAGTAGTTGCTTGGTAAAAATCTATACCTTTAAAAACGGTAGCCAGATAAACTTTGCAAACAGCATAAGTTAAAAAAATCCGAAAATTAGCTAAGATGTCAAAAAAACTATTTAGTTCGTCTTTTACATTATCCAAAAATATTAGACACGTATTCTTCCTTTTGTCAATCAAACAAACAAATACGAAGATATCGTGTGTTGAAGTTCCGCGTGACGTCATGTTTGAGTACACTTTTTTACTCACTCCCGAACTTTGACTTGCTTTATCTTTGTCAATTTTTAATGATTTGTTAAAACTGACGGAATAATTAGATTTTTTTTTACCTAGGAATCATCCCTATTGTAAATTTTTAACTAAACCACATTGTAACAAAGCTCACATTTGCAGGTAGAGCATAGGTTCAGGCGCGGGCATTACTTTTTTGAACTGATGGTTTATTTCGAGATATAAACCCTTTAGAAGATAAAAGAATTACAGCAAGCAGAAGATTTTTGTGAAAGTACAACGAACGTACTGTATGTATTATATTTGTTTCATTTATCGTAGGTACACGTATTATAGCGACATAATCGTAACTTACCCGGTTCACTATAAGAAGCCCACTAAAACACTGGGATGCTTTCAACTTACAACATTTCATGGTCTCTCAGGGAGCTTTCTCGAGCGTTCAAAGTACTGTTATATTAAAAATTTAATACCATGGCATAGCCTTTGTTTTCTTGTTACTAAATATTATAGGAAATAGAAAATTGTGAGTTGGTTTAGGAAATAAAATGTGTTGTAAAATAGCGTCAAACATTTTTTTCATGAGTTTATTTTACGAAAGTGATTCTAGTTCTTAGCTCGGACATCAGTCCATCACAAATCAAATTATCCATATATTATTTATAACAATATATATTTTTAAGTTAAGGTCATTTTTGTTATTATCAATTAAGCGAGGTGGAAGCTTATTGTGGTATTAGCTTCAAATACCTAACCAATAAGATCTAAAATTATTAAACGTATTCAAAATTACAGCAAGATAGGGCAAGAAAGGTTTACTGAAAAGGTACCCCTTATTCACAATCAAACGTCACGTATCAGATAATGACTAGGGAATTTTTAACGCGATTAAACAAACAAACAAAAATCTCTTCAGCTTTATTATATTAGCTAGATAATACCTAGATAATTCAGCGAAGGTATTTTTTTGTTTGTTCATTAATATAGTTCATAAGAACAGCATAAATAATATTGACACAAAAACAATAATCGAATTACCTTTCCTAGAAACAATTTGATTCATTCCAGACAACGCATAGTTGTTAAACATGAAATTAATAAAGTTTCAGGCTTATAACCTATGGCTTCCCTTACCGCGAAGTCAGTTCTATGGGGAAAGTTTTCACATTATGCTACCGATGGTGTTTTGGTCTGGAAAATATATTGTTGAATATACTGCAGTTTATGTTACGTGTGAAACATTTTTGTATGTATTTACTAAGCTGTTTTCGTTTGACTTAGTAAATTAGTAATCATGTTTCTAAGTAATTCTCTACATCTTTATTAATGTCAGAAACTGACAAGCGTGTAGGTTATCCATCTCAGGGTAAGTACCTAATTTAATAATCTACTTCATATAATATTTAGTGCGTATTAATTGGAATAACTTTAACTTTTTGTTTAAAGGAATTGTCATTTCCTCAAAAAGTCTCATACAAAAAAAAACAGTTTTATCCACTCAGAACGAAATTCAAAAAAAACATTTAGAGAGTACTTACATCCTAAAAATACCCTGCTAAATTTCGAGTTTGTAGGCTTTATCGTTCTTAAGATTTCCTGATTTGTGTCCTTCTTAATACTTAGTTATCTGCATGCAAAAAATCATCGCGATCGGCTTAGCGGCGCGTGTAAAGGAGTAATAGACAGAATGACAGACTTTTCATTTAAAATATTAAAACAAAATGGATAAGGATTTTTATCTTTAATAATATAAATGTGAAAGTATGTATGGGTGTGACGATGTGATTTATAATGATCTTTATTCATGCAAAAACTACTGAACGGATCTGGATAAAATCTGGCACACAGATAGAATATCTTCTGGATATACTGTGTATCCCAGAAAAAACATACGATCCCTCGGGAACGTGTGTGAAACCACGGGGGACAGCTAGTATTTTATAAAACTGATAAAATTTTATTCCTAGAAAGTTTATTCACCGTTCCAATATCCACCAATATTTGCGATACAAATTAATTTGTCTTCGTAAATATACACGCTAGTAACAAGATGACCAAAAAAAGATTCAATTTTCCACCAACCATGTAACTGCACAAAAATAAATCTGTTTCTTTTTTTATGGTGACTGCTTGTTAATTAAATGTAAACATCAAACTATCGGGTTTGTGAAGGTGCCGTCACATTGGTGCTACGGTGTGGCCTTAAATATTTTAAAATATTCATTGTTTAACAATTTATGAATATTTCATGTTAATCAACATTCATAAGTGCTATGCTTAGGTTTAGCAAAAAAGCGTTGTGTGTTGATATCTCAACACTCTCAAGGTTATCATTTACTATAACAGCACCGCTCCGATACAGCAAATGATTTGTCATCCAAGTGAGTTTAAATCATGTGCGTAACAGTAAATTTTATAATAACGGCCGGGCTGTTGCAGTGTGGAGCGGTGCTATTATAGTGAGTAGATGACCTTAAATCTGATGTCAGCTTTGAACACCTGCATCCATTCACCAGAACTTTTGAAGAAGATGTGCTTTGGAAGGCACGTAAAGTCGTTGGTCCTGGTTATCACTTAATTGTGATAGTCGATAAGCTAGTTGGATGCCTCCTAGGCGGCTTGCAAAATTCCAACAGCAGGTTGACCACTAGCCTACCTCCACCGATCCGCAGTGGGCACGCGTGGTGGAGTATTATTCATTCCCTTTCACCCTCATTTGTAAAAGGAGGCCTGTGCCTGTCCAGTGGGACATTATAGGCTGATGATGTGATGTGAAGGCACTTACGAAAGTTACAATTATTGATTCTACCGCCGGTTCGTAATACACTTGAACTGGGAAGACTTCTGGCAAGAAACTCAGCAGGTATTGGTAGGTTTATGATGATGATGACATGTAATTTACCGATAAAGTATTTTTTTTTAAATATTCAGCAATGACAGTTATTTACAAAAGTTGTATATTTTGGGTTGGTCAGCATCGGATATGCAAGCACCTTAACTTCAAAATGGATTTTTATTGTTCAAACGTGTACAATTATTATTTGTAGACGATACCCCTGAGCTTACAAGAAACGGGTGCGTTGTTTGGTTGTTAAACGAATATTGTGTGGTGGAACTTCAGAGCGAGGTTCTAAACAATCTTTTATATTACCTATAAATACCATACTATCAAAAATTCAACCAATTTAACGTTTTTAAGTGCCTTACTAGGGCCTAAACTGAATAAATGACTTTTTGATTTTGATTATCTAGAAGCTATGCATTTATACATTTTTAATATGAAACTTACAATGGACTTAATGCAGGTAGGTATCATGACGCATAATGCCTGTATGAGATGGACCTTAAAAAACTACGAAAAAAATGTTTTACAAATAATACATTAACCGTATCTTTCATTATAACAACAATGTTGCGGTGATGAAGCTCCTAACATTTTAACTTATAAACCCGTAAACAATGTTAAGCTTATATAACCTAAACAAATTCTAAGAGCACACCCGTTGAGGCAGCGTTCATATTTTAGCTGAAATCGCAAGAAATACAGCGTGGGAGAATAAGAAAGATAGTATGGCCACTGAACGAGTTTCTTGAGTTTTTTTACGGTCTAAAAATAAAAAAATATTTTGCATATAATCGAACCATTAAAATATCACACGTGATAAATGTATTTACAAAAATACTTTTGGAAAGTCTCAAAAGTTTTTTAAAAATATTTTTTTTGTTTATTACATAATAATAGTATACGGAATTCTTAACGTTGCTTTGTATTTTCATTTTTCATACTAGCTTTAGATATATCGTTTTATCTATATCTGTGTGCTGCAGTCGGTATCTAGGTTATATTATCGACTGCAGTGCCATGTGTCGGGCTGATTTGTGAATCTAAACCATCCAGGGCGCCACCCAAACGCATACAAAAAAAATCATTCAAATCGGTCCAGCCTTTTAGGAGGAGTTCAGTGACATACACACGTGCAGTAGAATTTTATATATAACTAGCTGCCCGGCGCAACTTCGTTTGCGTAATATCCTACCCTATAACCTAACCTACCCT
The DNA here is from genome assembly GCA_951394255.1 of Polyploca ridens. Lineage (NCBI taxonomy): Eukaryota > Metazoa > Arthropoda > Insecta > Lepidoptera > Drepanidae > Polyploca > Polyploca ridens. Next base: position 15,739,645 of record OX596249.1, on the reverse strand, counting down.
AAGCCACCCTACCGTTAAGTTTTCTTAAATTTTCTAAGTTTCTGCGCAATTTTCTTAATATTTGTTTCCGTAAGAACCTTGTACAGAGTATTAGAAAACTACAAAAAAAAAATAAGCCAAATCGGTCAACCCGTTTTCATGTTATGTCGTGACAACGGAAAACGGGTTTCATTTTTATATATATAGAAGAATAACTCTTATTTTATGGCCTTGCCTAAAATCGTGGCAACGAAACAAAGGCCGGGTAAACCTTTGACAAGTAATATCCAAGACAACATAATCGCATTACTCTTGTTGCTGTCAAGCGGAATGTCACTGTAGGCGGCTTCTCAAGCTGCAGATTAAAATCAACTTTCATCACTTTTTAGTACGCATTCTGTCCAGTTATTACACTTACTGAGTTTCAACAAACCTCTACAAATCCTGACAAATGTCATGGTTTTATTAATACTATTGATCCAATATTAGTGACCTGCCCCCCTAAAAAGGAAGCTAAAGCAATATTGCTAACGCAATTCATTTTTTCGAATTTACGGCAGATCTTTTGCAATTCATCAAATCCGAATCTTTTATTGAATTGAATTGTCTAATGAGTGACTAGTATACCAAAAAATATTGAAATTACGTAGGATCTGCCGAGAATTCTAAAAAATGAATTGCGTTAGCATTATTGCTTTAGCTTCCTTTTTAGCCCCCCAGAAAGCGGTCGAAAATCAAAATTCATAATTCATATATTTATAATATTGATCACTGATACTACTATACTGGACGTAGGTAAGTTAGACAAAGCTATGGACATAATATTTCATCCCAAAAATATCAAACATCATTTACCTCACTTGTAAGTACAGAACAAAATGAACATTTTATTGCAATGAGAGAAGTTTGTTTGTGACGTACGTGACTTGAATAATGGTAACCAAGTGGAAACTTATGTAAACTAGGTTGTTTATTTACAAAGCAGTTATTCCAGCTCGAAAATTTTGTCGCAAGAAATCTCTTTGGTCTGGTAGGACATGCGTTACTATATTATTTTTGTAAATTGAGTTTCACGGTTGAAATACAGGATTTAATATAGGAAACTTTATACAATGACGAGTGTAAAGAAATAATTCACACGAGGAACGATCACCGAACTCGTTCGATCCTAGAACCTTGTATTTTCTAAGTTATCCACTTTAAAAAAATTGAGAATTCCTAGAAGTTAAAGTAATCAAATAAATAATAGTAGATGGCGTCGAAATATTTTCAGGTGTTTTGTCTGTAGAAAAATCATTTACTATGTTTGAGTTGAACTCACATAAAATCGTTCATTACTACAATAATATATTTATTTAACGACTAGAAGGTTTTAGCAGTAGTAGTCTCTCATCGTCGTAACACCCACGCGTGGACAAAGATTTTGTATGAGATATAAACCGAAAAAATATGTCAGTTGTTTTTTTATTTTTCCTTAAAATTATGTAATAATGGTTTAAACAAGAAAAAGAACGTAAAGTAAAATGTATCTCAACTTGTTTTACAAAAAAAATGATCATTTTATTCATTTCATTAATTCCTTCAATAAACAGCCAATATACAAAATATTGTATTCTACAAATATCAGCAAAAAAAAAAAATTCGTAATTCATATCAACATTATATTTTTTTAATAACTTCAAAGTAAACGTTAACGAAGAGGTGTCAAACCCTGAAAGTGAAAGCCTACAAAAAATTGTGTTGTCAGCTACATGTCAATAAAAATCTAGCAATAAGCCCTTTCAGCAAAATCCGATCATCACAAGAAAGTGTCCTGTCAAATTGCAAGTGTATTAGAAAGAGGGTGTTGACACTACAGACCTATATTAAAAGTCCCATCTCAAGTTAAGTTGGGCATGTTATTGCCCCTGTGGTCACGTCACACGTCTGTCTTCGACCCTCGTTACACTCTCCTACTTATACGTTAGCCTTATGAATAACGCACGAATCAACAAGTGCCAAGTAATTTGATGTAATTCTACGGGCGGTTATTTTATGATGATTCTCTGCGTGTCGGTCCTTTATGAGCGCATTCATGGTTCCTTTATTAGATCGTCGTTTAGATCGCATCTACATAATGTTATCTGATTTGCTACATGCTTTGATATTAGTTGAATTATCGAACGACCTTTTTAAGCATGTTGCAAAAGTCCATGTGTTTATTACGATATTAACACTTAGGCTCTATTCACACGTATCACATCCACACTACAACCGCTACCATATCATAACCACACCAAACCACGTGGGCGGGCGCTAATTTGTATGAAAATTAATAGTTAAATGCACACGGACCACATTTTGCCGTTACAATCGACCACGTGTGTGATACCGACCACACCGCAGCCACGTCTCAACCACAATGCAACCACCAGCGACACCGTGAACAAGCGGTACAAACATTATAACACTTTGTAGCTACAACAACGCAACCGCAAAAAGCCGCAGCGACACACGTACCTAACCACAGCTTGACCACATTTTGTGCGACGCGACGCTGTGGTGTGACTATGGTAAAAAATCCACCATAGTTTTGATTTTCATTTTTATTCAGAATCTTTTAAAATATATTCTATTGTGTTTTAGTTAAATATGACTATATCAAAATAAAAATATATTTTAATTCAATAATAACCTTATTATATATGGGTTATGATATCCACCATTTTATCACGAAGAGCTCCTTATGTAGTCTAACCCTTATCCAAAGTTCTAGATAAAATATCTGTCAATACAAAGGTATTAACTCTTGATTGAACGATATAAGAGCTATTTATCTTCTATTCAGCAACGTCTATAAGAGAAAAAATATGTGAAGCTTCTTGTGACCAGAAACTTTATTGAAGTTAGGAGAATTACTTATTATTTGTATTGAAGTTTTATATTCAATCTATCACGTAAGTGTTCATAAATAACCTCCAGGTTCTCATTGATATGTTGATAACATGATATTTTATATCTATAAAGGAGAAACTCACTGATATACAGATTTACCCACAGCTTCAACAAGAGCTAGAATCATTGAAGCTTTTGCACAAAATTACGTCTCGTCAGTTTTGCTGCAATTCTATTGGTTAATAAATTTGACAACGATGATCGGCCTATCGTGTATCGTTTCCGTAGATCATCTTGCTCTTTGACAAAGAAAGTCTAACACAATATATTCTATGGGAGTGTATTGTATCAACCTATTTTACTATATTACACTACGATGTTTTTTTTTTAATTAAATGGTCTTGCGTTTGGCCACTGACCCGCCCATAAGGGGCGACGACGAAGCCTAAGATGAAACACGCTTACCCAGAAGAAACCTATTGACTCTAGCCTTGAAAGTACCTAGATTGTAGGCGTCAGGAAACACAGACGCCGAAAGCAAGTTCCACTCCCTTGCTGTCCGCATTATAAATGAGGATGCAAAACGCTGTGTCCGTATTTTTGGTATGTCAACAACGTACGGTTGAAAATTTTCTCGGCCTCTTGTGGTTCGGTGTAAAAATGGGGATGGTGGAATAAGGTAGAACAATTCCTGGGCACACTCTCCAAAATATTTGCGATAAGCAAGCAACCTTTCTGGATGATAAATTATATATTAAAAATTGAAATATTTTATTCTGAGTTCAAGTTCATACATAAGGTAAAACGTATCATTTAGCTCATTAACGAACACAATTTACTATCTTTAAAAATTCAGTACTCAAGTATCTATAATCTGATTCAAAGGGTAAAGGCAGCTAACAGCAGAGTTATCAAAGCTAAAAATGCTTTTAAAGGGACTTTTTGCGCTGATCGTATTCAACGACATTTGAGTGACTTTGTAAATAACCGTTGCTCATATGATTTTATTCTCTTTGTGAATTTCGGATTTAGTTTGACTTTGTATTTCAGTTCATCATTACTACATATACATTAGACGAAGCATCTTTACATCAGCTGATACGTGGAACACTTTGTTGGATAACTGTGCCCTATTTTATATTGTTTTTAATATCTTGGGACATTTTTCAAATCAAGCACAGCTTATGTTATGGAAAGCAGACCACTAATATATTACACATATACATTTGTTTTGCAAATTCATTATTAACACAAATAAATAACACCCAGAGTCAAGACAAGACAAGCAGACATGTTCATGCACACAAATGTTTGTCTTTGGCGCGAACCAGGTAAAAGTTTGCTAACCACGCTAATAATATTTACCTACTTTTTCTTTTAATAATTTAATAACAAAACCGTTATATTTCTTATTTGATCGACCTGATTAGTTTTCGTAAACTTAATAACATAACACTTAGTAAGTAACGTTATAAGCAGAATAAGTGCTAAGTTGCCGACAACTTTCTTAATATTGCCTTAATTGGCAATATTCGGAGGATCGTGGTTTGGGAAATAAAGGTATGGAGAGGTATTTCTAACAAAAATAACTCTTCGAATTTTGAATCTGAAAAAAATCTAACATGAAATTGAAAGTATCATACACCACACATTGGTTGTAGCCCATTATCCAAATACAAATATCTTCATAGCTCACCGAAATGTATCAGCTAGCGTGGGAAATACGCATGCAATTTTTTTGCTTCTATTGAGTGATTCACCATTTCGTCACGTACCTCATAGCTTCAGCTTATTCAACGGCATGACAAAATAAAACGTATTACCGCGGCTTGAATTAATCATAACGTTTTGGTTCTACCATGTGGGGTGTGAGCATTTTTTCCCCTTTGTTAGAGTTGTCATCGTTTACATTTTTACGACAGTATGCACATAATAAAATACGTTTTAGGCCTGGTTCGTGTGGTATTTGGGGCATGTTTGTCGATTTTTGTTGTTTGAATTTGGCTTTCAAGTTGTATAAAAAATAGGTCTTGCGTGACATTTAAAGGAAAAAAGAGCAACAAAAAACCTCAAATTCAAGCAATAATATGAAAAAATCTGTCATCATAGATCTTAATCTTAACCGAAAACGAAACAATTAAATTAACTCAATTAAATTATAAACATTATTCTTTCAGAAAATTTTGATTTAGACTGAAACTTATCCAAACAAGTATAGTTTCACAACCACGCAATAGATTTATGTCATTTCATGCGAATATTCACCATTCATAAGTAGGTATAAACTTAAAACTAAATTTGGGAAACTTCGAAAAATTTGCATTCCTTTTTCAGCGTTCAGCCTCGCTGAAGTTTTTAAATTAGTTTAACGCTGTATTTGCACAGTGAAATGTTTGCTTATATCGCGGTAGAGTTGCTCTACTGTGGCAAAGTCAGGAAGGGTTATGGCTACGATTTATATCTAATCACAATCTCAGTTTTGTTAGTGATGTAAATGGTAAGCACAAAGACCAGAAGGAAATCGGCGCTCAAGAGCAGTTAGTTAGATGAGTACTTAATGATTGTTGCCTAGGATAACTTTTGTTCTACAACTTTTAATAATTCATCAGACCTTCAAACAAAAATAAATATATTTCAATTCAACACTCCAAATGATACGAACTTTACGCATAGCAAACGGCCGAGAGATATAACACGGGAGTCGTAGGTACAACAAATCACATAATTGAAATGTATTTGATTGAACAATTAAATCTCGAGTTTGGTTTTTGGTAAATGTATTATGATTTGTAAAAAGTCCTAGAACATAAGTTTTTGTTTATGATGTAAGTAATACAGTAATGACATTATCCGCAGGGCTCTTGTTGTCGCTAACGTGCCTTCCGTACTGGAACCAGTCGGTATTGCGCGGGGCGATGGCAAGAGACCGGATGGTATGTCTTTGATCCCTTGGAGTGTCGGCAAGTCGCTGGTGTGGGATGCCACATGTGTCGATACACTCGCGCCATCTCACTTACCGGCGACTTGTAAAGTTGCAGGGGCAGCTGCGGCCAGTGCGGAAAATTCAAAATTCAAAAAATACACATCAATTGGACCCAACTATATTTTTGTGCCTTTTGCGGTCGAGACCATGGGACCGTGGGGGTCCGAAGGGGAGCTTTTTCCGCCAACGCGTCAGCTTGGCTATCCAAAGAGGAAACGCTGCCAGCCTTCTGGAAACCCTGCCGTTAATCGGAAGCAGCGGCAGGCTTGAGGAAATTTTCTATGTATAGATTGTATTTTGTACATATTTGTTGTAAATAAAGTTCTACCTACCAAAAAAAAAAAAAAAGAAAAGTAATACAGTCCTGCAAGGTTGTTAAGCCAATAACCATCTATAAATATAAATAACAATGTTTGTCTGTAATGAAAGCATATCAATACCATTACAATAATTAAGATAAAGCATACTATCAAACCTTTATGACGAAGGACGTGGACTAAACCCCCTTAAAGCCATCAGTGCTCTGAGAGTATAAAAATATACGATTAGTTATGGACGTAAAGGTACTAATTTGTATTTTCACAGCACGGCCTTAAAAGAGATTAAGAAAAGAGGGATTTGTTCGTCCCAATGTCTCCGGAATGGAGGGAATCGAAAGCTCGGCTTAACTGTGACGTTATAAGCTTAGACGTCTTATTTTATTTTAATTTATTGAAAGATGATAGCAAAGGATGGCTTAGCAAATCATTGGCGGATTGTGTTTATTGTTGATGTGTTATTGGCGCAACTAAAATGTGAAAATGACCGGAGCAAAGTTTTTTGTTGGGAACTCGTACTTGCATATTGAAAAATATTTAAATAAAGCTCATTTATGATGGTAAAAGTTTGGTTTGGGAAAAAATTATAAATAAATGATTTACTTTTATTGCTATTTAGAAGCATTAGCAATTAAAGCAAAGCATTCAAAGTTCATTTATTTATTTATAAGGACAGCCAACAAAACATACACCAAACAAAAAATACAATGGTCACAAACAATACTTAAAGCTAAGTGCTGTTTTAATTATAGGCTATATCACAACATGATAAAAGACATAAAGATATGTAAATTTTACACATGATCGAATTAAGTTAAAGATATTATAACAAAAAAATATATAAAACATTTTATTTTTAAACTAACGTATAGCCAGACGTGATCATTAGTGCTAAAAAAAATCCGGCTAAGGTTTGATTTGAGCAAAAGGCCCTCATATTATCATAAAATAAATCAAAAGTGTGTCGGTAATTGATATTTCTAATTTCATGAAGACTAGACCTGTAATATACATATCTCGGTATTTACTATTTTTTCTACCAATAAGCCTAACATCTCCCCATGGCAGGTACTGTAACTGTGTGAAAATCTGTGGATTGCAAAATTTTCAATATTCCCCATGTCGTTGCAATATCCGGTTCCAGTGGTAGTTCGTAAACAGCCATTTTGCAATTTTATTTCAATCGTTTGCACGTTTATGCTAACTGCTCGCTTGACTCACGTGCGGAGTATCAATAACTTGGCATACAAACTGCATAATAATATGAACTACTGAATAAAGAAAATGTGTAGTTAAAGATTTTGTACTAATGAAACTTTTAAAATTCAAAATAAAAGTGAGGAATAATGCTTAAAAATGAATTGATATTAGGTAAATATAAGAGTAGAGTGATGGAATAAATGCAAAAGTTTAAAACCTAAACAATATTTGTATCAAGTCATATCGTTTCAAAGCGAACAATACTGGACTCAAAAGTAAATATATTAACCCCCTTATTCATAATCGCTTTTTAACTAAATCAGTGTAATAGTGTGCCCCGTCTCACTCTTTCGATCACTGTTATATATGTTTATGTTTAGATATACGTGTGGCTGCGACCACCGCTCCTTACGTTTAATAAATCAGTGCGTTATTAACTACAGTGTTTGATGGTCGTACCTACGCTCCCCGTTCCCGATACAAGTACATAACACGTGGCGACGACCGGACCCAATTCAATCATGTCTTCGGGTGTATCGTTCGGAATTCTCACCACTTTTGATCACAACTCACAAGAGTGGAATGCATATAAACCAAGGCTTTTGCAATGGTTTATTGCAAATGATGTGGACAACGTTAGCGATAAAGCGGGAGTGAAACGAAAGGCCATTTTACTTAGCGCGCTCAATGAAAACACCTACAAGTTGGCAACGGATTTGGCACTACCGAAAACATTAGAAGATCTAAATTTGGAAGACATCACAAAACTTTTGGACAACCACTTCACCCCGAAACGATGTGGTTTTGCAGAACGTTTCCATTTTTATGCGGCAGTTCAGCAGTCTAATGAAACTCACACTCAATGGGCGGCTAGAATCAGAGGTCTAGCGGCGCATTGTGGATTCAAGAACCTGGAAGAGGCCTTACTGGACAGATTTGTCATGGGTATGGTAGCAGGACACGAGCGTGACAAATTGTTCGCTCAGGATTTACGGGAGCTCACTCTAACCAAAGCTGTGGAGTTGGCAGAAAATGTGCGCTGTGCACGCAAGGCCGCCACTATGGCCCCTGCAGGCACTGGTGCCGCCACGTCTGCATCCCGAGTCAACGAAGTGTTTAGCATCACCAGGAAAAGTGAAAAGTGTAGTGTGTGCGGTTTTTCAAATCACTTAACGTCCCAGTGTCGGTTTAAAAATTACAAATGTAAAAAATGCGGCACTAAGGGCCATCTTCGTCGAATGTGCAGTGATAAAAAATTAAATTACGTAGGTGAAGGTATTGTGGATGAAGGTGACGATGGTAAGTCATTTTACAATATTAGATGTATCAAAGGCAAACCAATGACAGAAAAAATCAGTGTAAACGGTATAGTTTTAGAGTTTGAAATAGACAGTGGTGCTGCCGTGAGTGTTATCTCTGAAAAAATGTACCAAGTGCATTTTAAAAGTGTGCCATTGTCAATCACAAACAAAGTATTATCTAACTATACAGGCGGCAGTATACATACGATAGGATTCATTCGACTACCTGTCTCATACGTGCAGCGCACGCACACTTTAGATATCTATGTGGTGCGCGGCGGCGGTCCCCCACTACTAGGCCGAGATTTCATACGTAGCTTTAACATGGAACTATCGCCCGCAACATCTGCTAATTATTATTGCACGGACACGGATCAGTCATTGTTATTAAACAAGATCACATTAAAATATCCAAAGTTGTTTTCTGGTGATCTCGGATGCTTTAATAAGTTTAAGGTAAAGCTGTATCAGAAACCAAATACCAAACCATTGTTTTTTAAAGCCAGACCTGTGGCTTTTGCCTTAAAAGATAAAATCAATAAAGAAATTGATAGATTATTAACGCTAGGAGTGTTGAAACCCGTTGAGTACTCGGATTACGCTTCGCCTATTGTTCCGGCTTTGAAAAAAGATGGCACTATCAGAATTTGCGCTGATTTCTCAGTTTCGATCAACAAACAACTTATTATTGAGAAGTACCCATTGCCTACTATCGATGACTTATTCTCGAAATTGCACGGAGGTGAAGAGTTCACAAAATTAGACCTTTCAATGGCCTACAATCAGCTCGTATTGTCTGAAGAGTCACAAACGTTCACTTGCATTAACACACATCGCGGCTTATTTAATTATACTAGGTTGGTATTTGGTTTGTCGAGCGCGGCGGCTATTTTTCAACGTGCCATGGAATGCGTGTTATCGGGCATGGATGGAGTACTATGTTTCCAAGATGATATACTGATTACGGCCTCTAGTAGGCCTCTCCACTTAGAAAGGTTAAACGAAGTCTTAAAACGACTCGAGGACGCTGGTCTGACTGTACAAAAAAGCAAATGTGAATTTTTCAAAAAGGAAATAAGTTATCTTGGATTTATTTTAGATAAAAATGGAGTTCGCAAATCTAATGAAAAAATCAAAGCAATTCTCGAAGCTCCACGACCGTGTAACTTATCGCAATTGCAATCATTTTTAGGTTTAACAAATTATTATCGTAATTTTGTACCTGACGCGTCCGCAATACTTAGTCCATTGTATAGTTTGTTACAAAAAAATATTAAATGGCACTGGACATCAGAACAGGATAACGCCTTCAACACAATAAAAAAATTGCTCGCTTCCGATCAGGTTTTGACTCATTTTGACCAAAACATGAAATTAATTCTTACCGTGGATGCTTCACCGACCGGGTTAGGGGCGATCCTATCTCAAATTTGTTCCGATGGCGTTGAAAGGCCTATATCGTTTGCTTCTAGGACTTTGTCAACCGCTGAGAAAAATTACTCTCAGATACAAAAAGAAGCGACAGCAATTATTTTCGGTGTAAGGCGTTATCACCAATACTTGTATGGTAGGGCCGACCCATTCATTTTGAGAACCGATCATAAGCCTTTAATTACAATATTCGGTCCTCACCGAGGCATACCAGAAGTGTCCGCTAACAGACTACAACGTTATGCAATATTTTTATCTGCATATAACTATACAATTGAGTATGTCCGTAGCGCAAACAACAGCGCAGACTTCTTATCTCGCGCGACATTGCCTTCTACGAGCGATTTAAGCGTGTTGGCTGAAGCGCAAGCGGAAGATCGTGATTGTGATGACCGTGCTGCTTATGTCAATTTTGTCTTAGAGGGCAGTTTACCAATCACTCAAGCTGACTTACGTCGTGAAACAGAAAGTGATCAGTCTCTTGCGGAAGTCGTTAGTTTTGTTCAAAATGGTTGGCCAAATAAAAATAATAACTTACGTTTAAAACCTTATTTTAATTGTAGATTTGATTTATCGTTTGAGAATGGTTGTTTAATGCGCGGCCATAAAGTTGTTATTCCTGACAGTTTGCGAGAAAGGATAACAAATGAATTACACAGTTCTCACTTTGGCATTGTGAAGATGAAAGCTGCAGCCCGATCACGTTTCTGGTTCCCTGGCATAGATGCAGCGATTGAAAAATTAGTATCATCATGTTCAGTTTGCGCACAATTGCGGCCCGCTCCGCCGCGCACACCCCTCGCGCCGTGGCCTTACCCACCGCACGCTTTCTACAGGATTCATGTTGATTTTCTTGGACCATTTAACAACCGTATGTACCTAATTATCGTAGATGCACATTCTAAATGGGTGGAATGCTATTCAATGACCAATAATTTTGGTTCTAAAGCAGTCATTGACAAGTTATATGACTTAATGTCTAGAGTAGGGGTACCGCATACATTAGTGAGTGACAATGGCACATCATTCTCATCAAAAGAATTTCAAGATTTTTGTTCTTTAAATGGAATTGTTCATTTATTTTCACCTGTGTATCATCCCTCGAGTAACGGACAAGCTGAGAGTAGTGTTAAAATTGTAAAAAAAGGGTTGAAATCAATAATTTTAAGTAGCAACAATAACATCATAGTTCAAGAAAAAATATTGAAATTCCTATTTGATTACAGAAACTCTAAAAACTGCACCACTGACAAGTCACCAGCTGAATTATTGTATGGACGTACTTTAAGATCAAGGTTTGACCTATTAAATCCTTTACCAATGGCCACACCTTCTTCCACAAACCTCACTGAAACTGTAGCTCGCAATCAGTCCTCACAGGTTAATTACTACAAAAGTACTCATAGACCGGATTTCAAGCCTAATGATTTAGTATGGTTTAAAAAGTATAGTAACAATAAATCCTATTGGTGTAAGGGAATAATTAAAAAACTATTTGGCAAAGTACTTTATTCTATTTACATTCCGGAGTTAAATTGTGATATCAAAAGACACAAAAATCAAATTAGATTAAGAAAGGAATTATCCCAGGACATATCCAATACTAGTTCCCATCAATGGAGCCCTGACGCATTAGAGCCCGACACAACAAATGTTGAGGAAGAGGAAGGTAGCGGGGCGTCGATGTCGACCGGAGCCACAGTCGAGTGCTCTGATGATGCAGAGGCGCAAAACTCTATTGAGTCAGATAATTGTGCCAGTCAAGAATCTGCATCAGATAATGCAACACCTGTGTCTACAAGCGACTCGGGCTTAACAACTGATACTCTTGACCCTGTCCCTGAATTGTCTAAGCCCAAGCGTTATCGACCTAAGGTTGATTATCAGAAATATTTCTAGTTTGTTATTAAAGAGGGAGGAATTGTTATATATGTTTATGTTTAGATATACGTGTGGCTGCGACCACCGCTCCTTACGTTTAATAAATCAGTGCGTTATTAACTACAGTGTTTGATGGTCGTACCTACGCTCCCCGTTCCCGATACAAGTACATAACAATCACCAAATGTCAAGTGTCAGATAAAGACTTCGGAATTTTAGCTAATCAACGTTTGATAACTTTATTATGAATAAGGGGGTAAGAAGATAAATCCGATATGCAGCACCTGTCAGTTACTAAATCTTTTCTAACCCAATTTAAGTTCATTTATAAGAGTTACTTGCAATATAGCTTCCATAACGTGTTTATTTCATGAAGTAATGAACTTGAACTTATAATAACAGGTATCTTCAGATATTCAGTTCAGTTAACATTGAGTAATTCACTATACTATATTCACTTACAGAATATTATGGTTGCATTATACAGGTCGTTGTTTTGGTCAGCGACGAGCGACTCAGGGTCGATAATACAAATGATACTGGTGCTAAAAAAAATATAAAAAAAATACTTTATTTTTTTTAATAATAAAAATAAAAAAAATATAATTTTGAAAATCATGTAATAAGCTAAAGTGTAGACATAATACTCAACGGGAGTACGAGGGAGTAAAGGGGTGGGCCGATGGCGGCTTGCGCCTAGCTCTAGACTGTGCACGTGCCTAGTAACCATACTTTGCGGTAATTTTATTTCAAATTGAATAAGGTATTTCTCAACATATTTACAGTATTTAATGGAATTAAGTCCATTTTTGGGGAATATATATTTTGTACTACCGCTCCTGGGTCGCTTGTCGCCGACCAAAACAACACCCTGTATTTTGTAAGTCTTTTTATTACAATTATCACGGTTGCTGGTGGGCCTTGCTTTGAATTCAAATTCAAAATAATTTATTCTAATAGTTCTTCGCAGGCCCTTATGCAAAGTTTGACTCTAATACTCTAATACCGGTTTTGGAAGTATGCATTTGCTGAGAAGAGTCGGCAATAAACTCAGCAATTGCTTATTTCAAAACAAGTTCAGATTCATTACAACATAATATTCTGATTACACTGAAAACAATTGCGTGTCCCAGCTGAATACGACTGCATATTTTTATATGTTTAGTTTTAGAAATAAATATAGCTTACATTAAATACTAACCCCCTTATTCATAATCACTTTTTAACTAAATCAGTGTAATAGTGTGCCCCGTCTCAATCTTTCGATCACCAAATGTTACCAGTCAGATAAAGACTTCGGAATTTTAGCTGATCAACATTTCATAACTTTATTATGAATAAGGGGGTTAGAATTTCACGCTTATTTCAAGTAAATTAAGTCATACATTTTTTAATATTCTAAACATTAACGGTCTTACTCATAAAATGGTATTTAACTAATAGGTATGCCTACAGATTAAAATGGTCGCGTAAATATCGTCACGTGACATAATTTACGTGACCATTTTAATCAGTATATTATTTAAATAGCGATTTATGTATGGCAGTAATTCTTTAACTTAAAATTTTCCCAAAAATGTCTAAACATTAAAGATTTTGATAATAACAAAAAAACTCGAAGCTTAAACCTTAACTTTTCTCGTTAAAAGTTTTTAAGTGAATAATAAAATAGACCTTTCATCGGTGATGCGACATATTTACTTTTGATTGAAGTTTAATCATTGCTGACTTTTTCCATTTCAATTATTTGAGGTCGCGATATTGATGTTGCGAAGTCCCGCCACGGGAATTAATTTGCATAATTATCAGGTTCTTCAATCACAGACCGGATATAAGGTACGTATTTTAACTTTTAATTTAATCAATTTTAATCACGATAAAAACCCATGAGATTTCAGATACGTACGATTTTTACGACTACCTTCTATTTGCGACTTTATGCGCTTCATTATAATTAGGTATAATATTTATTAAAAATTACTAGGAATATTATCAGTGAAAAATTGTTCTTGAATAATATTCAAAAACACCAAAAAAAATATGACTGCACTAATCCTTACTACCTTAAAAAAATATTCATTCTTATATCTGTTAAACTATAAACTAATTATTAGATTCTTCCTGAACACGAGTAACAGTGTAGAGTAAAATCTAGTACGCGCTCAAAACTCAGTACCCATCCAACGCAAATAAGAGCATTTAAACTAAATTGACATAGACAAAGAAGACATTCTGAATTCAAACTTACCAAGATTACGTTAGAAAAAGCTAGTCATTGGGAGGAAATATATAAGTTCGCTCGAGCACTCACTCAGATTGGAGGCGTTCTTTGGCTTCGTGTAGCAATCGGAAGCTTTCAAGATTTCCGACAGTTTTCGTTCGAATGCTTGAATCGGCATCTACGCTAGAATATCTAGGCTAACAGCTCGGTTACGTTCCATGCTAATGTAGAGAAGTGCCAAATTTTAGTTTTTAGTGAGTTCGTATTTATGTAGCTTACTTCGACAAGCCAATTTAATAAGATAAACTATTGAGATTGCATCATTCATAAAGTGTTATGATATAATTATAATAATTTTAGAGTTAATTACTATCTATATATATAAAATTCAAAGTCCTGACTGACTGACTGATTGACCGACTGATATATCAACGCACAGCCTAAACCGCTGGTCCTAGAGAAATAAAATGGAGGGTGTATACTTTGTGAAGAAAGGATTTTTCATTTTCCACTAAGAAAGGATTTTTCGAAATTCCACCCCTAAGAGAATAAAATAGGGGATGAAAGTTTTTATGAAAGTCCGTCGGTTTCGAAGTTAGTATCTTCAAATTTTGAGTTTAGTCTGAAGACTGAAAATTAATTTATATGTGTCTCAGCGTTTTTAATAATTCCACCCTCGAAGCGGGATGAAGATGTTTTGTTTTCTTTTATTGTTGTAGAAAAATATGTAATTTGTATCCTGTAGGCCACGCGGGCGAAGCCGCGAGCAGAAGCTAGTTGGTGTATAAAATTACTCTCTTCGTCAAAATATTAAATAACTGAACTAATTAAAAGCAACCCTACATGTCCCACGACTAGGCTCAGGCGTCAGGCCCGTGGGAAAACCGCGAAAGTTGGAACTTTGAGGTTGCACCCTTTGTGGCCGATCACTCTGTTTATTGTCCCTGTGCAAACGGGTATTAGTAACTGTAAGTCAATCAAGACAAACTTTATGTAACAAACTTGAGTGAACAAATAATTACTGGTCATGAAGGAACTTTCACTTTCATTATATTACAATTATAATACAAATTGCAGATCTACAACCATTGCTGCTACTCGACACTAATTGCATTATTGGACGCAATTATAAATACAAAATGTTATACGGTTTTTAGGGTTCCTTAGCCAAATGGCAAAAAACGGAACCCTTATGGATTCGTCATGTCTGTCTGTCTGTCTGTCCGTCCGTATGTCACAGCCACTTTTTTTCCGAAACTATAAGAACTATACTGTTGAAACTTGGTAAGTAGATGTATTCTGTAAACCGCATTAAGATTTTCACACAAAAATAGAAAAAAACAATATATTTTGGGGGTTCCCCAAACTTAGAACTGAAACTCAAATTTTTTTTCCATCAAACCCATACTTGTCGGGTATCTATGGATTGGTCTTCAAAAATTATATTTAGGTTTCTAATAACATTTTTTAAACTGAATAGTTTGCGTGAGAAACACTTCCAAATGTGTGGGGGAAACACATTTTAAATTTTTTTTTTCGATTTCGAAGCTGGTCCAATAGTAAAAGTTGTTCGTATTTAGTACTTTTATTGTGTACTTTACGTGGTTAACTTTATAATGGAGTTTTTGACGGGATCTTGCAGAGTGACGTTGCGATTTCATTTATATTTTCATAAATTCGTGTGTTTTGAGTTTTATTGTATATTATCGGTGGTATTTTATCCAATAAGGATCAATCCATGTGCACGAAATGAATTATGTGTATCGTGACTTTTCAGGATGTCTCAAAAAGTCCGTGAAGAATTTTAGTACAATGACCACCATTGTAGTAATGGCTGACATGGCTATAATAGCTTAAGTATATGCTTCTCAATACAATAGTCTTGTTCAAAATTTAATGACGATCGGTTGTCCCATACAGACAACAAGGGTTAACAAACTAAAACTAGAAAATCTGCAAAAGCCCACATAGTTCGCCTGTTAGCTAAGAAAAGCAAGATTGCCCCCGATTATCCTTGCGATGCAAGAAAGACAGCTAAGTGGAGTGTACAATTTAAATGAGTGCGTCTCGGGATGTTTGTTGAACGCAATGCACCTTCTATTTCGAGTTGATATGAAACAGTTCTTAGCTCCGATGAAAAGCGCTTTTCGAAAGATCTCTAGACGACTTTTTTTTCACTGAAAGCCGGGATTGCCTAAC
Organism: Polyploca ridens; assembly: GCA_951394255.1. Lineage (NCBI taxonomy): Eukaryota > Metazoa > Arthropoda > Insecta > Lepidoptera > Drepanidae > Polyploca > Polyploca ridens. Next base: position 15,723,259 of record OX596249.1, on the reverse strand, counting down.
AAAGTGTACTCATTCATTGGCTTTTCATAGTCGGTATGTTGTGTGTCGTGGTTTTTCAAACATTTCATTTTGTTTTAAAAGCTATTTGTATTTTTGTTTTAGTAAAACTGTATAAAATTTTGTTCTTACAATATGTAGTTGCACTATATAATTTAACAAAACGCCTTTTGACCTCCCTTATTTCCTGGTCAAATAATTACTCGGGACCACAGATATATATACCTATCTGTGCTCGTGACAATACGAGATCCTGATGAACAATTAACAGTAGCTGTAATCGTATCCTTTGTTAACGATTCAATTGACAAACATCAATTATAGAAGCTAAGATTAGAAACTGCCTTGAATTAGAATATAAAGCAAGAAAACCTATAAAGTATTCTACAAACATATCCACATGATAGATTGAATAACGCAAAACTACGATCAAGAATCATATTTTTACAGGCAAAAAACAATTTTACAACACCTGTAATAAAAACAATCCAATCCGCTATCAGATGAGATACAACCGGGTATATCCACAAAACACACATTGTTCTTATTATACAGAATCGAATAAATATCATTGATATTCGAAACGTGCGGATAAATGAATCTGAAATCTGTTTATGGTGTGTATGGGTTGATGGAGATAATTTACATAAAATAAAACGTTTGAGATTTAGAAATAAGTCTAGAAAAAATAATAGATAGGCACAAGAGTAAAATAGGACTATGGAAGTATGGAAAAAATATCATGTTAATGTTATCATATATCCAGCAGAGCGAGTTGATTCTTAATCCCTTTTTTAACCGACTTCAAAAAAAGGAGGAGATTCACATTTCGGAAAATTATTTTTGTATTTGAAAGGGTACACTTTCCGTTTGGTCCCATTGTCATCGGATCAGGATTTTATTGCTTCTTAGTGTACTTTGAAGTCGGTTTAAGTTTTTTATAAAACAGTCCAATTATTTAATATTGATAGTCTTTAAATGCCAATATAATAATAGATAGTTAGTAGTAGTAGTAGTATAATAGATACACGTGATAGTGCTACAATGGGCGCAATAATAATGTCATGGTTAGTAATGTTATTTTTTAAACTTTTTATTCGGCCTGTGTTTGACCAAAATCTTACCATGATAAGTGATATATGGCCGAAGGTGGTAAGTATACAAGGCCTAGAAGGAACTGACTTTCAAGTGCAGCTGTCGGAATAAACCGATAATTGTTTGGCGACAGATTTTCAACTTAAGGGTGGTATACAGCCAGATGGGTACTACAAAGTACCCTACCACCATGCTACTGTTTTCCTTAACGGAAAGCTCAAGCCATTATACGATTATAACCCGGGTCCTTCGTCTCGGTATCCGACGTCACTACCACTTAGTTTTGGCAACAAGTAGTAAACACACGAGGCCTAGGAGGGAATTAGCTTAAATTTTCAACTCGAGTGTGGTAGTCCGCCAAGAGGATAGGTACTCAGCGATATATGTAGGTAGGGTAGGGCGGGTCTAAAAGGTCCATTTTAGGAATATTGCTTCGTAACTATAAGGTTCCCGGAAAAGACCCAAATACCAATGAGTAGCGTAATCCTTCATTTCAACATAATTACTAAAGAATATGAAGAAAAATCGACATCTTTAATTCTACAGTACCTATGGTTATATCGGGCGAACCTTATCTAAAATTTACTTTATACGACCTACACCTGTACCATTCCCAGTGCAAACACATTATTATACATATTTCACAGTTTATTGCTGTGCTTATTTGACGACGGGGGCTAATGACCAATTTAACGCTTATGAAGTGCAAATTCTCTGTCATACTGGCAAAGGAGAAGTTATAATACCCAATTTCGTCTCTTGAAAGAATATAAATGGGCTACGCACCTGTTAGGCGCGTTACGATCCTGTCTTCGATATTTTCATCTTTGTGTCGTATCTTTTGTGTCTCAAGATTGATGATATCAAAATTTATTGGATTGCTACTGAATATTTAAAAAAATTATAATATTTGTATTAGCTAAAAACACTGACGGGCAATATAAAAAAGTCATATGCAAACTTCTTACTCTTACATAAAATTTATGTTGGTGTTTTTTATTGCTTTACTAAATACATTGGAATGTTGCTTTTCATTATAATCTAAGAAGCTACTTATCTTGCACGATTGCGGAAATATTTCATGATAAGTGAGTCGCTTTTTTAACCGACTTCAAAAAAGGAGGAGGTTCTCAATTCGGTTGTATTTTTTTTTAAATGTTTTTAACCTCATAGCTCCGTCATTTATTAACCGAAAATTATTTTTTTATTTGAAAGGGTACACTTCCCATTTGGTCACATTGTCATCAGATCAGGAATTGATTACTTCTTAGTGTATTTGAAATCGGTTTAAGTTTTTAGTAAAACAGTCCAATTATTATTCCTATTGCTCGTCAGTGTAGTATAAAACTAGAAATTGACCTAATCAGTAAATAAGAACGAGTAAGGAAAAAGACGGTAGGTTTTCGATGAAAGAAAGTATCGTATGGAAACCATTGCCCGCTCTAGAGTACCTACAAATTGTACTCGCCTGGCGCGCTACCCTCAAGTAAGATCGCTCATTACCTATCGGTGGGTTTGGGAACTGCATTTGAAATTACCTTCTAGGCAACATGGCACCATGCTATTGCTATTGACCATAGACGACTGTAGCCTAGCCACATAGCATCAGATGGGACGTATAGGCATACGTTCCATCTGATGCTATGTGGCTAGGCTACTCGGTTAAGTCTAGATGTCTGACAAGCGCCTGCTTGAAAAATATAAAAATGATAATAATGATATTTAAAATAAGAATCATAGGTTAGAATTGACAAAACGTAAAATCCATAACCTGAATAAAGCAAAGGAATAAAGCCGAAATTGATTTCAATTCAACATTTTTAGATTGTTCATATTACACGAAACAAGGTTCTAAATTATAATGAACTTTTGTCAAAGTAGTGAAACTGAATTAAAGTTTCAATTGCATGATTCGAACAACATGTAATCCGTCGTTTTATTACGACTCGGCATGCAATGTGAATTCATTTTGCAATACAGCGACCGAATATAAGAACTTCATGGTATGTAGGTAGCCGATACCTTGTAGAATCAAAAGCCAGCAGGGAATTAAACAGTGTATTAGTAGATTCTAAAATACAAAAAACTTATAAATTCGTGTGAATTTAAACCCTATGCCTACAGTGAACAACTAAGTACTCTTTTAGAAGGTATGAAGTCATATTTCTATGACACGTGTATATTTAATTTACGAATATACATTTTTTTTTTTTTTTTTAATTGATCTTTATTTACAACAAATATGTACAAAATACAATCTATATATAGAAAATTTCCTCAAGCCTGCCGCTGCTTCCGATTAACGGCAGGGTTCCAAGAAGGCTGGCAGCGTTTCCTCTTTGGATAGCCAAGCTGACGCGTTGGCGGAAAAAGCTCCCCGCCCGCTGGTCTCCGGAGGTCTCGATCAATTTTGATGACAAGGTGCGAGCAAAACGGCGAGCTTCGGACCCCCACGGTCCCATGGTCTCGACCGCAAAAGGCACAAAAATATAGTTGGGTCCAATCGATGCGTATTTTTTGAATTTTGAATTTTCCGCACTGGCCGCAGCTTTTTTTTTTTTTTTTTTTTTTTTTTTTTTTTATACCACTAAGGTGGCAAACAAGCATACGGCCCGCCTGATGGTAAGCAGTTACCGTAGCCTATGGACGCTTGCAACACCAGGGGCATCACTCGCGCGTTGCCGACCCTGAAGAAATCTCTTCAGACCCTTTTTGAAGAACCCCATGCTGTACTCCAATGGGAAAACCACGGCGGGGAGCTCATTCCACAATCTGAGCGTCCGCGGAAGAAAACTCCTTTGAGCCCGCACAGTTCGAAACAATTCTGGTTTCAAAATGTGAGGATGGACTCCCCGTCGATGGCGAGAGTTGCGATGGTAGAAAGTAGCTGTGGGCATCAAGTCGAACAATTCCTTAGAACACTCTCCGTTATACAAGCGGTAGAACACACATAAGGAGGCAAAGTCTCTCCTCAGACTAAGGGGCTCTAAACCGCTTGTAAGCTCGGGATCGTCAACAATTCTGATGGCACGTCGCTGAACCGAGTCTAAAGGCCCAAGCTGGTATCCAGGTGCTCCCGCCCATAGATGACAACAGTACTCCATATGAGGCCGGACCTGCGACTTATAAAGTTGCAGCCTTTGCCCCGATGTGAAGTACTGCCTCGCTCTATTGAGTACTCCAAGCTTTTTGGATGCCAGCTTAACCTTGTCTTCCAAGTGACTTCGGAACAAAACATCGCTAGAAATGTCGACACCAAGGATCCCGATGCTTTGACTGATGTTCAAGGAGGTGTTCTGGAATTGTGGAGCCACAGACCATGGGGTTTTCTTAGCGGTGAACGCGCAGGCTTGAGTCTTGGTGGGGTTGAAATGGACTAGGTTTAGTCGACCCCAATCGGAGACACTAGTTAGTGTACTCTCGATTTCAGACATCAGCCGTTCGCGACTTTCCTCCACCTCGGAATGAGCTGCCCCTGCAGCTTTACAAGTCGCCGGTAAGTGAGATGGCGCGAGTGTATCGACACATGTGGCATCCCACACCAGCGACTTGCCGACACTCCAAGGGATCAAAGACATACCATCCGGTCTCTTGCCATCGCCCCGCGCAATACCGACTGGTTCCAGTACGGAAGGCACGTTAGCGACAACAAGAGCCCTGCGGATAATGTCGTTAATAGCCGAGTGCCGTGATATTCGACCAGCACTTAGAGAGCACGAAAGCCCATGGTGGCCGAGCTCGTTGACGAGATCTCCGCAGCGGCAGCGATGAGGTTGATTGGTCCTGCAACCAAGACGAAGACAAATACACAGACTTAATGTTATACGGTCTAACATTGTTCCAGTATTTGTTGATGGAATAGCTTGTAGCCAGTGCCCTGAGTCACTCTGAGAGACAGCTAACAAGCGCGCGCGGTCTGTATCTATAGAAAAGTTAGAAAATAAATTTTGCCAGGTTTTTTCACAAAGAGGCTTGTTCCACGCTCTCTGAGAGTGACTCAAGGTCGGAATATTTGTGCCTGGACAAGCTGCCTGCCAGGCGTCTCTAGCATCGGACAGGTAAGAAACCTCAACAGATCCAATAGAAGGGTCCAAAACAGAACTGACGAGGTTGCCCACACTGTATACCGAGGATAGAAACGCCGGTACTGATATGCTTGAAATTTTCCGCACTCCTAGGCCACCATAACACACGGGTAGGGTGGCCTGAGACCACACTTTGTTTTCATAAAAACTGCAATTTAGAATTTTGGAAAGTGACGTTTTGATCATATTATCCAAAGTATCTAATATGTGATCAAATTTAAATAAGTGCGTACTGCGGAGCAAATAGGTAAACTTTGGCACGAAAAGGCAGAGTCGAACAATAAAAAATGCATAGTGAGCATTAATTTCATAAAGTCTATTTGAAGAGTCATTAAAATTTTGAATCTTTTTCTCAAAGAAACTAGGAATGGATTCGTCTAAGACTGGGGCTCCAAGAAGATGAAGCGACTCCTTTGACAGTAACTTAATATTGGGAGCCAAAACATTAAAATTTTGAATTAATTCTGGTTTTTCAGATTCTGGGAAAGAATCTAAAATAAGGAGCTCACATTTGGAGCTATTGAATTCTAGGCCAATCTTTTTAAAATTTTCTGTCAATGTTTTAAAATCACTGAGAACGGAAGCCGCATCACCCCCCAGCGTACCGTCGTCTAGATACCATACATTAAATTTTGATTGTAACCCGGAAATAATTGGATGGATGGCCAAACTGAAGATAGCTGGACCGAGAGGGTCGCCCTGTTGACAACCCATGGCGGAAATAAGTGGGTGTTCTCTGAAAAAAAGTTTTGATGGATGCCCATAGCATTGCCAAAGGTAAGGATATATGTCAGGGCAGATATCCCGAATTTGGGTCAATAAAGCACCCCTATCGACAGAGTTAAATGCATTTTTTATGTCAACTTTAAGCAGCACTTCACCTCCGTTATTTAAAAGAAAGGTCCGAGCCGCATGAACAGCTGCCTCACAACCTCCCTTTGAGCCAAAACCGAGTTGAATGGGCTGAAATATTTCCGAAAGTTTCGGGAGAATGTGACGACAACAAATTTTGGAGGCCATACGACGGATAGTATTACCCACAGCGATGGGTCTTACTCCGCCATCTTTTTTGGATAGCGCGCAAAGGTTGGCCCCATAAATGATCTCAGTGAATGGGCTTGGCACCTTTCCTGCCAACATTAAATTTATAAGAGAGGTTAATTTTGATAATAATTTGGTACCAGCGTCTCCGGCGGCACCACAGACAAGATCTTTGTAATGCTGTGGTGTAAAACCGTCGAGGCCGCCAGCAGAACCAGGTTTAAATGACATAATGACACTCAAAAGATCTTGGGCGTTACAATTTAGACAATTTTGGTCTAAAGATGGGGGATCCGGGAGGTTTATATTTGAAAGCGGAGATGGATGTTTTGATTCTAAAGCAGACAGGGTTTCAGGTGTGTCTGCAGCGACAACATCACTCGAAAATAGCAGATGTGCTGCCCCCTTGAAATCGCCATCGTTCGCTTTAGTTTCGATTTTCCTGATAGTGTTTGCCTGATTATATTTTTTTTGAATTTTGGGAAAATTTGGAATAATATTATCAGTTGAGTCTAATATTGAGCAGTTATTTTTAATTTGTTGTGTGAGAGAAATCTCATTTTTCTGGCGACTAGGGACATGCAGCACTCTGTACGAAAAAGTAAGCAGGTCTTCCCAAGCACTTAATGAATTTATACTGAGAATTTTGTCTATACATACACTTAAAGCTGAAGCCACGCAGATACGTGCTCCGCGTGGGATTCGCTTTAATACCGGGACATTATTCTTTAGCGAACAAATTAGTTGCGAAAACGGGAGGTCAGTAGAAGAAGAATTTGGAGCCGAAATATATACGTCCGAATTGGTGGAGCCGGTTTGATGGATAAGGTTTGGAATAGGTTTGTGTACCTTTCCGACATGAATTTTTAACCCACGGTTGCCACGAAAATATCGAGGTTCCGGACACTGCTCACATTTTAATAAATTTTCTCGCGATGTGTCACTTGCCTGGCTACAAGGTTGTGGGTCCGAACTGGTACCAGGGCCAATACGTACGCCCAAAGGGAAATATAAATATTTTACAAAATATACATTTTGTAAAATATTTTCAGTAATTTTATATCACGTGCAGCATGAAAAGCGTGAAGGTTTTAAATTAGCAGAGGTATTTTAGAAAGTGTATTTAATTTCCTTTTTTATAATCATAATATTTGCGTACCCACTCGTATTTTTTTATGAAATATATTTTAAAAAATATATTAAATTTGTACCCATTTAATACCCAACGAAGCAATTATCGTTGAAATGTAAAATGTGCAGTAAATATCATTTTAAGTCTTTAATTATGTCAGTAGAATGATACAAAATATAATTTATTTACAGATAAAGTATACTTAAGAGTCAAGGAGGCTTCATAGTGGCGCAAAAAATATATTTCGCGAAATTTATTCAAACTATGTGGCTCACATATCCTGGCTTTTTTTATACGAGTATGTAATTATGAGGTCCATTATCATTCCAGTTATACTATAGAGAGCGAAGTGTTATTTTGGATCTCGTAAAATTGATTTTTTTAAACTCTGTTGTGGGGTTTCAATTTATCGAGATCTTAAATCCAAGTCTCCAAATAAAAAAATATATCATCATCATCAGCCTATAATGTCCCACTGCTAAGCACAGGCCTCCTTTCAGAAATGAAGGTGAAAGGGAATGGGCAATACTCCACCACGCATGCCCACTGCGGATTCAAATTCAAATTCAAATTCAAAATTATATATTTGTTAAAATAGGTCAATGAGGATGTTACAATGTATATGTCCCACTATTTTATGCCTTTATCAAGCGTACAAATTTTCATGAAGATCACAATAATACCTATAACATACATTAATTACAATAAGGCACGATTTCCAGCAGATAAACAAATTCAAAAATTAATAAAATTATCATAAAAATTAATTAAATTACAATAAGGTACGATTCCCAGTAGATAAACAAATTTGTCAATTAATTAAATTTATCATTAAAATAGTCTCGAATGTCATAATAATTTCTCTCATGTAAAATATTTCCTATTTTGTGCTTGAATTGATCATAGCATAGGCTTCTAATATGTTCCGGAAGTTTATTAAAAATATGTCCTATCATGTAGTAGGAACTGTTCCTTACAAGAGTGCAAGTCGGTCCTGGTAGCACAAGTTTATTTTTAGCCCCACGAAGATTTCTATTTAATGAAAATATTTTAAATCGGTTGGAATGCTTTTTCGCAAAAGTGAGGCATTCCAGTATATAAATACATGGGACTGGCAATATTCCCAGCTCCTTAAAATATGGTCTGCAGCTTTCCCATGGTTTCAGACCTACAATGGCTCGTATGCACCTTTTCTGTATTTTGAACACTCTTATCCAGTTTGTTGAATTACCCCAAAATATTATACCGTATTTTATTAAGGAGTGAGCATATCCATAATAGGCTGTGATGGCTGTATCTCTATTCGCAATATTAGCTAGTTTTTTTAGAGGGAATATGAAACTATTAATTCTAGAACAAAGCTTTTCAATATTTATGTTCCAATTACAATGTTTGTCTATATGCAAACCTAAAAATTTAAAGTCATTTACTATTTCAATTTGTTGATCGTCAAGTTTTACATTTAATTCAGGTACATTTGCTCGTGGTTGATGAAACTGCATAATCTTGGTTTTATTTAGATTTATTAATAAGTTATTATCCGCAAGCCAAGTCTTAGCCTCATTTAGAGTGTTAACAATGTCAGTATTAAAAGTTTTATAATCATTACATTTTACTAAAATGGTACAGTCATCAGCAAAAAGTATCGTTGGATGTGAAATATTTTGTGGAAGGTCATTGATATATACTAAAAACAATAAAGGGCCCAATATGCTACCCTGGGGTACACCGTATTTAATAATTTTAATGTCAGATTTATATGTCTCATAAGATTTAATATTTGGGGAGAATGTTGTTACTTCGCAGTACTGAGTTCTGTCTTTTAAGTAAGATTCAATAAGGCTTAAGGCTGATCCCCGCACACCACATGTATCGAGTTTTGACAAAAGCCGGTAATGATCAACGTGATCAAAAGCTTTTGTCATATCCATAAATATTGCCGCTATTTTTTGTTTTTTATTAAAACAGCCCATTACATGGCTTAAAAGATCATACATAGCCAAGTTAGTCGATTTATTTGTTCTAAATCCATTTTGTTCATTTACTAGAATATCATACCTTTCCAAAAAATCGTATAGCCTGGTGTATATAACACGTTCAAATATTTTTGAAAAGATCGACAGCAGAGCAATTGGCCTGTAATTATTCATTTCAGTTTTGTTGCCCTTTTTATAAATCGGTTTAACAATTGTTATTTTTAAGCTTTCAGGAAAAACGCCTTCTTCTAACATTAAATTTACTAGATGAGTAAGTGGACGTGCTAGTGGTACAGAACAGTATTTTAAGATTTTTGTGCTTATGCCGTCATGACCCACACTGTTTGTATTATTTAAATTATTTATTATTTTTAACAGTTCATACTCATCACACGGTTTCATAAATATCGAATTACAGCTGCTTATTTTAGAATCAATAACATCATTTTTAGTTTTTTTCACGATTTGATCGATAAAATTATTATTAAAGCAATTAGCTATTTCACCAGGATTTGTAATAACTATTTTATTTTTATGTATTTGCTTTATATCGTGTGTTATTTTATTTTTGAAGTTATGTATAATTTTCCATGTAGCTTTACACTTATTTTTTGCTGTTTTTATATAATATTCATTTTGTGACTTTTGTGTTAAACGTATAACCTTTTGCAATCTTTTAGCGTAAGTTCTAAAGTTAGTTTTATTTGTTTGTGTTGGTTTTCTCCTATAGTTCCAGAGTAATGTCCTTTTTCTCTTTGAACATAATTTTATACCTCTACTCAACCAAGAGAGTTTGCTTTTTTCATTTATTTTGATCTTACGCCATGGAAAACATAAATCATAAAATAGTATTATTAGCTCAAGGAAAATGTTATAAGCAACGTTAACATCGTCCTTATCGATAACCTCATGGAAAGTCAGGCTGTCTATAGCTTCCTTAAATTTACTTAGATTCTCATGAGAGTAATCGCGTTTCTGAGAGAACCAGTATCTTGGTGAAGTGGGCTTTAGAATTTTTATTGGAACAGTCAGGAATATGCCTTTATGGTCAGATAGTGCCATGTCTATTGCAGTTGCATGGGAAGCTTGAATATTTGTTGCAAAGTTATCAATGCACGTTTGACTGAAAGAGGTTACTCTAGTAGCATCATAAATTTTTAGTTTAAGGTTATAGGCCAATAATATATTTTCAAACTCAATGCTTATTTTATCATCCCTAAAGCGGTCTATGTTAAAATCTCCACAGATAATTACTTCCTTATTTAGTTTTCCAAACTGTGCTATCAAATTTTCTAAATGTTTAAAGAATACATTATAATTACTACTGGGAATACGGTACAGACATACAATTATTACATTTAAATCAAGTAAATCTATAGCACAACATTCCAATATAAAATTGATGGCTAATTTATTTATGTTGTCTAGTTTCTTAAAATTTAATCCCTTTTTCACTAATATGCATACTCCTCCTCTATTTTCTTTTCGTTGGTTTTCTTTTTCTCTGGTATACATTCCGGCCATTGTATAACCAGGAAGACAAAGATTGTTCTCTTCATCTTTCTTCAGGAAATGTTCAGTAAAGCAGATGATGTCGACGTTCACATTTGTATCCTTTAATTCATTTAACGCTATAATTATCCGATCTGTCTTATTGAGAACACCAGAAATATTTTGGTGGAAGATAACTAATGTATTATTTTTATTTACGAAAAAAATTTCCACTTTGCTCATCACTACACTTAGTTTTGTCTAACTTCTGTTTATATTGAAAATAGTATGGAATAGTACCTTTTTTGCAATTTGGGATTTCTTTGTCTTGGATTTTTTTATTCGTGCATATTTTTAAAGCTTTTTCTTTTCTCTTTTGGATTTGATCAAAAAGATATGGAATGGTACCTTTAGATGCTTTCTTTTTTTCTTTGATTTCAGTTAACTTTATTTTAGTTTTATCAAAATTTAGATATTTGTATTCGTAATCTTTTACATTTATAATATGATTAAGTATTCTGCAAAAGTTTCTTTTGAATAAAGTTGGATTTGGCTGATGTTGTACTTCTACATAGTTGCAGTTTGAAAAATAGTTACACATTAATTTGAATTCCTGTCCCAATTGATATGCATTAAGGTGTGGGTGTTGATTTGTATTTACAATAAATACTTGCTGCTTTTTCAATGTGGTAAGTGTAGAACTTAGCTCTATTTTGATTTTTGTAGGGTTATAGTCATTTCTTCCTACTAATATAACAACTTTATCATTTTTATTAAGTTCTTTTACTAGATCCGAGGATTTTTTCAAAATGTGATCACATGTAGCATTGGAGAATACTAGTGATTTAAATGAATATTGGTCTACATTTTTATCCCATGTTAATGTCATCATCGATGCAATATCTGTAGCCAGGATATCATCACTTAAGATATAAATCATTTTGTTTTTGTTAGTCGATTTCGTTGAACTGATTATTTCGGTTTCCATTTGATTATTTGCATTTGAATTAATAGTATCCATCATTTTCGTGGTGTTTTTTGTTTGTTTTTCCTTATTATCATTTATAAGAACAGTTTTCATTTGATTATTATTTTGTATCTTATTATATTCTTCTTCAGTATTGCAGTTCTTTGGACTTGGCAAATTATCTGTACTATTTAAATTATCATACAGTTGCAAAGGTACCAGTTTTTTATGTAATGTACGTTTCTTCTTTTTAATAGTGGATCGAGGTGTTACGGGCGTGCCGCCAATCAGATTTTTATACATTTCGTTTTTTTTTTGAGATTCTAGTAATGCTGTTTGTAATGTCGCGTTTTCATGATTTAATTTCTCTATTTCAGCTTCAGCACTAATTAGGTTTATTTTTAAATTCTCAAGTTCTTGTTTTAGACTTTCAATATCATAGTGATCTGTTTGAGTATCTAAATTTGGTAAACTATGCATACTTTGGTCATAAATGGTAGAACTCATAACATCAGGATCGCTTGAATCTATATCCAAGGTTTGATTTGAATCCTCTTTATTTATATTATTTTTATTTTTACGAAATGTTATATTGTCATCCATATTGGAGTAAGATATATCTAGTTTAAATTAATTTTATTTTAAGTTTATCTGCGACTAGTAAACGAAAATAAAATTGTGAGTTAATTCGTATGATCTTTTTCCGCTAGATGGCACTGTAGTGTTTTGTTTATAATTGCTTATTAACAATTTTATTGTCTTTTTGTTAGCCAACACACCTTGTGTAGTTAATATTGTTGATGTACTTCAGTATTCTATTAAAAAGAAATAGATGTAACTATGATGTAGCAGATGTGAGATTCGATCCCGACACTGTAGAATTGTAAGTCGTATGCTATGTACGCTTAGCTGAACAAGCTCATAGTTGAGTTGACGAATTTTTGCATTCAATCATATCTTCGAAGCAATGAACTATCAGTAATATTAAGATGCTTTCGGGTAGGATAGATATAATCTTAACACAGTCAATTCTTCATTGTTGATTCACTTTTTGTAAAATATTTATTAGATTAATTGGAAATGTTTTTATAGTGTAACGTCACAATTCTGCACTGGTTTAAATTAATGGTTGTCACTGGTTTATAGTTTAATTAGTTTTTATAGTGTAAAGTTTAGTTATAATTTATCACTGTAGAGTATTTTGTTGATATTTTTTATGTCACTGTGTTTTTTGTGTCACAAACGTTTATGTTCTTTAGTCACAATGGTATGTACATATTAAAAGTAATTTCACATTAAAATAACACATATGAATATTTTTAAAATCAATTAATTACGGAGCTGATTTAGTCGATGAACTACCCTCTAACGCCAATCCAAATCTCGGAAGGATCGGTGGAGGTAGGGTAGTGGTCGACCTACTGTTGGAAATTTTCAAGCCGCTAAGCTAGTTGGATGCCTCCTAGGCATTCAACTAGCTTAACGACTATCACAATCAAGTGATAACCGAGACCAACGGCTTTACGTGCCTTCCGAAGCACGGAAACGCTTGATTTGAAATACCACTAGGCGGTCACCCATCCAGGTACCGACCACGACGATGGTAGCTTAACTTTGCCGATCGATTATTATAAAAAAAATGAATAAATATAATTTTATTGAAATATAGTGTAGTGCAGTAGTAGTATAGCGCTGTTTGAATAGTTATATAATAGTAGTATATAATATTAAGAGGATACTAAGTTTTATTATTTCTCTACTGCTGTATCTAGTATTGAAAAGTATCGTTTTCAACCCGCTTCTTAAATACTTTAAGGTCTACTTTCAGACTATTTAATCATTTGTCAAGTTTTTAATTTAAACAGACTACAATACGTAAAAATGAATGCCTAAAAACTATAATGACGTTTCACCACGTTCGTTTCACGACTGATTGAGAGAGCAACTAAATAATAAAAAGGTCGGCTTGGCGTTTATGTCCTCTTAGGGCCCTCGTGGGGCACCAAAGGCATAAACTACCCTATGTATACAAAACAACATTAAAACTTTCTGTTAGTCATATGTTGTACTAGTACACCGAGGCTAATAGGGTCCGGTTGGCACCCTTTAGGTACGGAACCCTTTTGGTGCCACTCCGTCTGTCCATCCGTCTATCCATCTATCACAGCCGTATATTTCAGTAAGCACGATGAAAAACATTCGAACTAAAGTTTTTCGCAATAACATACTTTCGCACTAACGTATTTCGAACTTATGAACATTCGAGCTAGAGTTTTTCGCAATAGCATACATTCGAACCAACGCTTTGCGAAACTCACGAACATTCGCAGTACAGTCGATCGATGTTTCAAATTTCGAAGTTCTGAAATACAGTCGAAATTTGGAATAGCTATAAATTGCTTACCCAATCTTATTGCAAATGATAATTTTTTTGTTTGTTATCTTTGCAAAAGGGGCTAAAATGGGGGACCGATTTAAAGTAGGACTGCAAGTTTTCATGGGATATCATATAATAATATGAAAGGGCTTCATTCGTACATTCCTTACACTTACTTGACTTATTAATGAAAATGTTGAAATTAATACCATTTCTCCCTAAGCTCTGAAGTTAGCAATCCAAAAATCTTAAATAATTACACATGATAAATATTGATGATAATATTACAGAAAAAATAGAACGATGTTTGTTACTAGCACAGTTAAATAAAATAAATAAATAAATATCCTGGGACATTCCTCACACACGGTCATCTGATCCCAAACTACCTTTGTAAAAACATACTTAATATACTTAATTACACCCAGACACAGGACATACAGACATGTTCATGCACACAAATGCATGTCCTATGTGGGAATCTAACCCACGACCTGCGGCGTTTTATTCAAAATGCTTTCACAAACATACATAGTAATGCGGTTTGGTTTTTTACATGAAGCTAACGGGATTATTGCTTCATGGTTTTTTACAAGCTTTTATTTAACTTGCAATGTATGTATGTATGTGTGTTCGGGTGGAAGCTTACAAGTTGAATTTCATCCACTTCCAGTAGTCGGATTGACTTGACATGAGTATATTGGAAGACAATGCAAGTACAATCAACATAGTACAGTCACCAAAAAAAGCTTATATTAAAAATGAAATTTTTAACAAAACAGTGATTGCCTAAACCAATAAATATCGTCCTAGGACTTGCAATTGGCTGGCTTATTTTTTAAATGTTAATAATAAAATACACATACATAATACCTATAATTCGATGATAATTTCAGTAATATTTTACCTAAAATAACAAAGGTCTAGCTTTAGAGACCTTTATTATTTTAGGTATCGTTACTTTTGTTGAAGGACCTAAGGCTTAAATTGTTTGCTGAAAAAATGGAAAAAACTATGAGAGTTGAAAATACAAGATGTCAGACCTAAGTTAAGACCCGGGAAAGGACAGTAGTAAAAGTTAATAGAACGCTGACATTGACTTTTTGTACTTGCTACACAAATATGAATTTTTACCTAGTTAATAATATTTATTGACAATTTTACAGTAGAAGTCAGGTTAAGCGCCTTGATAAATGTGTTCCGTTATGATAGTTATGGATAATTTCAAATGATAATTACTCAATAAATAATAATCAATAAAATCTCAGATAGAAATATAAATAACTAGCTGTCCCCCGCGGTTTCACCCGCGTTCCCGGGATAAAAAGTAGCCTGTGTTCTTTTCCATACCATAGGCTATCCCAATATCATGATGATCGGTTGAGTAGTTGAGGCGTGAAGGCGTAATAAACAAACAAACACACATTCGCATTTATTTCTTTCAAAATAATTGTACCGAATTTTCCAAAACGAGTACCTATTAGTGTCTCAACTCGCAATCAGCTTTAGTCTGAATAAGTGGTAGTAAAAATGTTTCAATTTAAGTTTTTTTTTATATCTCACTTAAACCTGGGCACTTTAATTTCCCTTTTTTGCCTCGTTATAACGAATTTTTTCTCAACATTTACAAAGTCGTTTACAAATTCAAAGGAATAAAGTGGCAACATTACGTCATTTCCTTTGGTGGGTCCCGACACGAGTCCGACAAGTGCCGACGGAAATGAGATCGCTCTACCCTTTTATCAGGGACTAATCGCGATAGAACATGACCGGGTACTGAAAATAAGATTTCCCTGCGAACCGCAAAATACCGAGTGTTTGCAATGTTTTCTTTCAGCGCAGTAATAATTTTACGAGTAATTTAAGAGTGCATATAAAGCAAAATAACATATCTTAGAATTGAAATTTACCTTAGTAAATAATAAGTAAATGAAAAAATATTTTTATATGGGTATTTTTATTATATACGCGAGGGTTCTATCTGAGCAAAAACATAATGGAATGAAAATTCCTCAATAGAAAAAAATCACAAAGCTATCTCTAACAATAATGAATTTTCAAATTATTCGTTCATGGTGTAACTAATTAAGACAAAAATTCGATAAATAATATCACTAACGTATGACCTAGGGACACTACTAACGATTTTTTAAAATATTCTATACTTTAGGAGTTCATCCTCCGAACCGAAGACCTCCTTTCACAAAATTGGGTGAAAGGGAATGGGCAGATACTCCACCACGCGTGCCCACTGCGGATCGGTGGAGGTAGGCTAGTGACCAACCTACTGTTGGAGTTTTCAAGCCACCTAATAGGCCTCCAACTAGCTAGCACAATGGGACCAACAGTTTTACGTGCCTCCCGAAGCACAAATCGCTCGATTTGTGCTTCGGGAGGCCTATTAGGTGGCTTGAAAACTCCAACAGTAGGTTGGTCATTAGCCTACCTCCATAGACCGTACTGTTAGAGGTAGCTTTGTGATTTTTTTTCTATTGAGGAATTTTCATTCCATTATATTTTTGAACTACCACTAGGCGGTCACCCATACAGCTACCGACCACGACGGTGGTAGCTTAACTTTGCCGATCGATTAAAAACGGCTAATCATGCTTTTAATCTACATTAAATAATATGTATAACAAAAAAACCTACACCTCACTTATTTAAAAAAAATCTCAACGCGAAAATCAACACGCTCAGAAAGTTAAACTGGATTTGCCAAAATTTAAAACTTGACTGAGCACACTCCAGTTTTAGTTGTAAGCCGAGGGTAGCGCTCGTAAAACTCTGTATTTGGCCTCTAAGCCGATTACTGCATGTAATCTGGCTTAGAAGTGACACACGAGTTGTGGCGACGCGTTCAATTAACTTTTACTATGTTTTCTCTCTGCAGATACTGTTTTATGATCGTATTTTGTTTTGCAGTTTTTCTGAGAGATGGATAGAATATATCTTTACTTGTTAGGTAGTATGGTAGCCAGAACCATCTCCTCGATATGGATCTCTTTGACTGGATTACTTAGTTGGTATATTTTTAAAAACGAGTAAGTTGTTTAATAATGTATTATTTTAAAAAATTTGACACAAGGTGTCTAAATCGGTCTTATGTACAGTCGCGGTCTAAAAATGTTTACCACCTTACGGTCTATAATCGCTTTCACATTTCTGTTTCATAAGGTTGACCGGAAATAAACTGACTTTGATAGTCGTGGATTGTATTTGACATGACAAAATATTCAAAAAGGTGTTATACATAGTAAGAATTGAGTTCTCTTGATATAGCGCTAAATATAGAGTTTGCAAAAACAAAACTGCCCTTTCCTGCAGGATTAAACTTGCTATTACTTTATTACCTTTGTACTTTTAATGAGATTTTTATTTGCTTATAAACGCTTGACAAATGTTACAATATAATAAAAAGAATAATATTTTATTAAATGAGTTTACATAATCAAAAAGTTATTGACAGCCTTTTTGCTACATATGTTCGATACTTAAAAATATTTATCGATTTTAATGATAGTTGATATGACATATTAGACCTTATTGCGCGCGGTATGAGATAGAAACGAGTTTAAAAACTGATAAACATTTTCAGTCCCCAACTGTACAGACGGCTACATATCAAGCTATACATTTCCAGTATAAGCTGACCTCTCATTGTACGTAAATCCTTTACAATGCGAGA
Source organism: Polyploca ridens (assembly GCA_951394255.1). NCBI lineage: Eukaryota > Metazoa > Arthropoda > Insecta > Lepidoptera > Drepanidae > Polyploca > Polyploca ridens. The sequence continues at coordinate 15,705,410 of OX596249.1, read as the reverse complement.
TCAGCTTTTACTGAAAATGTATAGCTAGATGTGTAGCCGTGTGTACCTTCGTGAATTGTGGTACCTACCAACCTCAAATTTTTGGTTAGGTTTTATGTAAGTGTTGTTTAAACATAAATTATAGATAACTATAAAAGGTATTTTAAACCCTTATGCGTTTTTTTTATGTCAATAGGTTGACAAACAGGCAGATGGTCCACCTTATGTTAAGTGGTCACCGCCGCCTATGGACATTTGCAATATTGGGGGATTGCCGATGTGTTGCCGACCTTGAAGAGCTCTTTCACGCCCTTTTTGAAGAACCCCACATCGTAGCGCTGAGGGAAAACCGTAATGGGGAGCTCATTCCACATCAACCACTGACCCGCCCATAAGGGACGATGACGAAGCCTAAGATGAAACACGCTTACCCAGAAGAAACCTATTCACTCTGGCCTTGAAAGTTCCTAGATTGTAGGCGTCAGGAAACACAGACGCCGGAAGCAAGTTCCACTCCCTTGCTGTCCGCATTATAAATGAGGATGCAAAACGCTGTGTCCGTATATTCGGTATGTCAACAACGTACGGGTGAAAATGTTCCCGGCGTCTTGTGGTTCGGTGTAAAAAAGGGGATGGTGGAATAAGGTTGAACAATTCCTGCGCATTCTCCAAAATATACTATTCTAAATAATCATAAATAATGTTTCATACAAATCAAAAGGTAACTCCAAAATAGAACGACAATAATCAATCGAAACGTGCAAAATGCTCAATGGACCGAACTAAAAGGATTATTTTGTGTTATCCCACCTCACACGTGTATCGCGTAAATTTTAACGTGTTTTTGCTGCTAGTCTCCATGACTGAATGTTGTAGATAATTCAAACAAATAGAGTGCCTTAGCTTTTTCTAGAAACATTAAAATTGTAAAGGTGCATCTACGCTACGCGAACCCGAGCCGAGCCACTCTTCGTAAGTGTGGATGTACAACGAGCCAAATAACTGACAACACGAACGTCAAATAACTGACAACTGGCAGAGCGCATTCGAGCGCGAGCCAAATGCTCGTTAGAGACTCCTATGTTTTTTTTTATACCACTAAGGTGGCAAACAAGCATACGGCCCGCCTGATGATGGTAAGCAGTTAACGTAGCCTATGAACGCTTGCAACACCAGGCCGTCGCGCGTTACCGACCCTGAACAAATCCCCTCACACCCTTTTTGAAGAACCCCATGCTGTACTCCATTGGGAAAACCACGGCGGGGAGCTCATTTCACAATCTGAGCGTCCGCGGAAGAAAGCTCCTTTGAGCCCGCCCAGTTCGAAACAATTTTGGTTTCAATGTGTGAGGATGGACTCCCCCTCGATGGCGAGAGTTGCGATGGTGGGAGGTTGTGATGTTCCTATGTCCGTCTATGCTAAGAAAATTCATGCTCCACTTGTGCTCGGCTCATGCTAGGTTCGCATAGCGTTGACGCACCATTAGATTATTCAAAATGAATTAGTAACTGAATATTTTAGTGAAAAGACTTGCTCACGACATACCACGTCGAATTTTCACCTCGTTTAATGGTTACGCAATAATCCATAAACTAGATTATTTCATTTAAATACCTACATAGGCCCGCTACTCATTCTTTATTCATTACTATTAACATGTTCAATTAATGGTACAAGCCTCAACGCACTCAACCCTTGTCAATCTACGTCAATTTCATGTGTCCCCATATAATTTATATTATATATACTTCTACACTATTCCAATTCAATAGTGAATCTATTTCTAGAAAAGTATTATTGCTCTCCATTCAGTTAAATCATTTCAATGTAGACGCCGGTCGGTGTGGTGTGACCAACCAAGAATAAACATTTGTGTGCATGCACATGACTGTTTTGTTTGGAAAAATATGACTGAGACTCTACAGAATAATATTATGTAACTTTTAAATATGAACTAATAATATTAGGTTGCACCTCGCTCGTAAAAAAAAAAAAATACTGCTTTTATGCATATCTGAACACTAATAATAGGATTTGAGCTATTATTAGTGTTATTGCACACATAAATCGAGTTCAAGAAATATTGTGGACAATAATAGTCCGATCTGGAACAACTTACTGACGAAACTACGTACTGCCATCTCGTTTATAGGAAACCAATGATAGTAAAGTTGTGTTAAACATAAGTTTTTATTAAAAAATCATTTTTAATACAAGCCTTTTTATGACTGTACTTTTTGTTGACTGTACTTACATTGTCATCCAATATACTATTTTATACCAATTATCAAGTCAATCCGACGACTGGAAGTGGGTGAAATTCGACTTACAAGATTTTACCCGAACATACATTGCAAGTTAGTAAAAAGCTTGTAATATGACGCTTGTTATGAAAAAATAAAAATTGCTTTGCACTATACAGAAACAAAATATCAATGAGTGAATATGGAGTAAATGAAGGTGAATCAATTTACCAAGGGTAGCCAGATTTTATTATAAGAATTAGTTTTATTTTCGAAAACCCAAGAACAGTCAACAAATTGTGACAGTTTGTCACCTGATTTAAATTTTCATAAACTGTTTATAAACTCGCTGTTAAAAATAACAAATTAGACACTATTCTTTAACTGTCGTTGAAAGGTTTTGGTTTCTTTAGGGTCGGCAACGCGCGAGTGATACCCCTGGTGTTGCAAGCGTCCATAGGCTACGGTAACTGCTTACCATCAGGCGGGCCGAATGCTTGTTTGCCACCTAAGTGGTATATAAAAAAAAAGGTATCCTTAATAAAAACACTAATATGTTAATAACATAAAAACAGCCTGGTAAAATAAAAACCAGTAAATATATAAAATCACGGATACATACACATGAAACCCATTCCATTTTGCTCTAAAAACCTTTTAGCTTTTGGTATTAATGGTACCAATTCCGTTCAAAGTCGATAGAATTATAACTTGGATGTAACCAGGAGTAAATCTGAGCGGTTCATATGAGAGGTCTTATTGGCAGAGGACTTATTGAATAAAGTTGGCAATGAACGAACATATTTCTGCTTTGAGGTAATACTTACGCTTAGTTCATTTTCTATTCATTAAATAAGCTCATTTAGAATGCAATTATCTAAGTTTATAGAGTTTTGTAAAACCAATTTGTCCCCTAAGTTACTGTGAAAATTTACATCATATACTCGCAGTAATGCCGGCATTCATGGTATGCTAATGCAATATTAAGTAATGCACCCCTGCAAAATAATAATCAAGAAAAGGGCTTTATATGAAAAAGACAGATTTTCTATCTCTGATTTCACAACCAAAGCTATCAAAAAGATCTATATATAAAACTTCACCCGTCATTAGCATTTTGATTCCAAGCACATACCGTAAAGCAAACAGTAACTGATTCTTTTTGTTTACCCAAATTCTGACCTCCACAAATATTCCGAGTTTCTTTTTTTTTCGAAGTGTATTGACGTGGAAATTGGACAAAAGACCTTCGGTTCAATTCAAAGGATAATCAAATAGTTTACGGTTGGAAAACATTTGCGTTGCGTACTTTTTTGGGTACAGGTTTATTTATGTTCACAATAGCTTTCGGCAGGTTCTCTTTGACAGATGATTTTGAGGTAAATGAAAAGGAGTAGTGAAGTTCGACGACGCACTACCTCTTTTATCTGATATCCTTAAGGAATAAACTTTTTAGGTCGACAGTTACCAAATTATGAAGTCTTTTGAAGATTGTTTGATGGAAAATAAGGTTATATTCAAAAGTGAGCCATGAATAAGAAAATCATACTTTTTACTGCTCAATTGACCATGAAAATCTTGTTTTGATAGTTTAAACCGAACTTACAAACATCATTCATTTAGTCAGTATAGTCCAATTTAGTTTATTTGTTTTAGTAATACGAGGTAGACGGTAGATACATGCGTCCATTTGTTAAATTACAAGGCCTCTAGATTGATTGTGCATGTGTCTTTGATAACATCAACGATAAGTACGTATACTATACTCTTGATGCATTGTTATGGTGCGTCTGCGCTATCCAAACCGAGTACGGTTCGACGCTCGCGATGAAGTGTGGACGTACAATGAGTTTACAACACGAACGCGATGAGAATCCCTGTGTTCATAAAAAAAACTACTAGTAAAAAGTAATTAATTTTACATATTTTATCTGACAAACAACATAATTCAGAATTATTACATAGCAATTCAGGCAATCCAAACGGGATAACTATGCATGAAACAATACCATGATACATGCACGGGACCAACTAGCGGTAACTACAAATTGTTCAGGCCAGTATTACCATCTTTATTAGTCGGGAGTCGGCGTAATTTGTCCGGGAGCTGGCTCTCATATTTCCCGCTCGGCTTTATTTAGGCAAGCGTCATTAGCATAATGCTGCATTACCATTCCCGCATTCACGTAGTACCGCTGTCCCGTTCCGTTGACAATATTTTTGAGCATACTCTCGGTTTTATGTTGTAATATTTAAAGACATAAATTACCGTGTACTGTGTAGTCGAGGTTTTCTTTTACTATTCACTTTTGATTCTAACTCCATTTGTCTAGCTCAGTGTTTATCAATCTGTGGGTCGCGACCCCAAAGGTGTCACGAAACCTTAGTCGGGGGGTCGCCGGCAGAAGGAAAAAGGCAAGGTAGACTTCGCACAAGCGGGCGTCCAACTTACCTCTTACTTAGTTGCAAACCTCTCGCGACTTCTTGCAGACAAATAAGTAAAGGTATCAAAATAAAGAAAATCATTATCGTAATCTTTTAATTTATAAATTCTTTGTCTGTCTGACATGGGGGTCGCTAGTATTTTTCAACCTGTAAGTGGGTCGCGAAATCAATAAGATTGAAAAACACTGGTCTAGCTGTCAGTGCTTGTGTTTTTCTAGCTATAATACCTACTCTGTGTCTTATTTATGTGTATCAGTGATTCATTATGTGTTACTCTTTGCATTTCAAGGCCAGGACCTAAACTTATCAGTTTAGGTCCTGGTATTGGTATCGGTTAGAGTAGGTACTTAAAAGTGAAATTATAGGACCTCAACCTAAGTAAAAACCTAGTCTTGTTGGTTTTTATTATTCATAATAATGACGGATGGCATTTCCTAAAGGTGTTAATAGGGCAAAAAGGTTTTTATGGGGATTAATTTACCTTGGGGAGAATTGTTTGTTTATATAAAATAAATAATCTTCAATCTAAATAATAGAACAGCTTCAGCATTTTTGTGTATAAAATGAAAATGTATTCGGCGAAACGTCTTATTTTAAGTAAATCATGAAATCCTATTTCAATATTTTTGAACTTTGTTATTTTTTTCCCAAAATAAATTGTGACCAAAAACGTTCATAATTTTATTTAATAAAATATAACCTACATGCTAATATAATATAGCCTAGATCGCTGGCATATTCTTTGGGCTAAGTAGTCGCCAGCTCTGGGGTGTCGCGTGGCATCCAGCAACCGCTTAGAGATTTCTTTAAACAGGTGGTGGGCTTGCTGACCCCTGGGTCTCCACCCCAATATTAATTTCTTACTTGTAGGTTGTATTGCAAATACCTACTTAGAACTTCTCTGTTTCTAGAAAACTGTGTATTCGTATTATTTCAAAGTGTTCCGGGTGATGATAAAAATTATAATACTCTATTTCCATCTATAATCGGGGGGCACGGCAGTGCCCCCGCCGAGTCGAGCGCGAAGCAAACACTGCCGTACCATCCTTTACTGGAACCATTTCGCCGCATTTTCAGGCCCCTATTTGGGAACCTCTGGATAAGACCCGAACGCAGAAATTTTCGTCATCCAGTAAGCTATAATCACATACTTAAAATCTAAAATTTCAAGTCTGTAGGTCATTTAGTTCCGAAGTTACGCGAAAGCAAAGTTTCACATTTATGAAACTCACTCACTCACTCACTCACTCACTTATGATCATCAAAATAGAACTAGTACTTCCCATAAACTCAGAGAGCTGAAATTTGGTACAGAGTTAGGGTTTAATGACCACATAAAGGGAAAACTATAAAAACTAGGATAATCGAAGATCTGGAGTACCTGGTGACCCTGATTAGAAAACACAAGAGCCCAACCAAACTATTAGAGATATCGACATACCGCCTTTACAAAAAATATTCAACTTGGTGGGCCGCTTCATTTTCTACAAAAAGAAGTGAAATCCCATCAAAAACATTCTGTAAAAAACTAGCCAAGTCTCGATGAAATGTCTTGTTTATCTCTAAAAAGTAATGAAATCTAGACAAAGTCGTGCCAAGTCTAAGGTTCCTTACTGCGATTTCTTTATTATTATAGTTAATGTTGTGTGACTTGGCCGTTGAAGGGAACACAAGGGTACAAAACCAGGTGTTCCATGACACCATTGCACCAATCTGTACTTGTACCCACTAACGTATAAAGAATGTTCAACGGCCAAGTCACACAAGATTAACTATAATAATAAAGAAATCGCAGGAAGGAACCTTAGACTTATGGCACGACTTTGTCTAGATTTCATTACTTTTTAGAGATAAACAAGACATTTCATCGAGACTTGGCTAGTTTTTTACAGAATGTTTTTGATGGGATTATTATTACATGTATTAGTATAATTACTATAATGCTGTGTGAATTTGCATTTGATTGCAATTGAGAGCCAATTATCTGCTTGTGTAGGTACGTTCCACCTTTGGCCACATAATTACAAAACGTGATGATGAAACATGCGTTAAACACGACTTGGAGGATAAAACACAAGGAGATCTCCAAAATTACGATAGGTCGATGAGAAAGAGAAGAAAAATAACCAAAGTATTTTTTTTATGTTGTGTAAAGTTGTGTTCCTGCGCGTGAGTAAGGTCGCCAGAGCTCATTGGGGAGGGAGGAAAGGTCGGTAACGCGTGAGCGATGCTTCGTTTATTGCAAGCGTCCATATGGCTACGTCGTACTATGCTTGTTTGCCGACTTAGTCGTAGGTATATAAAAAAATATATTTTCAGTATATATTTAACTCGCCTGTATATCAATTTTTAATTTTTTATTGTCCTGTAAGTGCTACAGTTAAAATACATTTTCTTTTACCGCTCAAGGCAACCTAACCAACGTTTCATACTGTAATCTCAGATACATCAAAAGAAATATAGGTTCAAATGTGAAAAACCAATAAAAAGGGTAAATAATAATCCGCTCCCAACTTTTGCAATATCGGCTCACATGGGATTAATTCATATCCTGATACCATAAGTTACCAGCTCGGGTGAAAGTTTTATCCGTTCTGACATTAATGGTCTAGTTCGCGTTTGCCCTGATTTGGTATTAGCCAGGTTTTACTGGTCGCAAAAAATAGCCAAGTTTCGGAAAGATTATTGCAACTCGTAAATATTAAGCTAAAAAACCTGACTCCTGGATTAAAGTGAAGTAAATGCTTTGGTTGATAATTACTGAAGAAATTTGAAGTAAATATCTGATATTAAACTTAATAAACACAATGCGAATAATAAATCTTCCTTAACTTTAGCGGTAGATAATGCATCGTTCTGGGGCCCAAGTCTGCTATTACAATTGTGTTCCAATGAACTTTCAGTGGTGTCGAAATTGTGACATTTTACAGTTTTGGTAGTCTACTAACACAATAGCGTCATTATGGCGTCATAATGGAGTCATTATGGCGCTAGGCTACCAACAATTTGACACCACTGAAAATTCATTGGAACATAATTGTAATAGCAGACTTGGGCTCCTGGTTTAAACTCAGATCACACGCCCAAAAATAATAGCGTCGTACATTTGAATATAGCTAGACAAGTATTTCTGAAATAGGATAGAGATGAAATGGGAGAGAGATTGAGAGAGGTAGAGCATAGCGTTTATTCGCTCAAAGAGCAGCTCGACTGGGGAAGTACCTACACCTTACAGAATACCGCAGCCAAATAACTTTATGTTGTATAAAGTTGTGTTCCTGCGCGTGAGTAAGGTCGCCAGAGCTCATAGGGGAGGGGGGAAAGGTCGGTAACACGTGAGCGATGCTTTTTGTGTTGCAAGCGTCCATATGGCTACGGTAACCGCTTACCATCAGGCGGGCCGTATGCTTGTTTACCGACTTAGTTGTATAAAAAAAAAAAAGGATACAAGTTTTGATACCAAACTTTTTATAGAATACTGCAACTAAAATTAAATAACTGAATGTTGTTTTCCTCCTCGTGAGTAAGGTCATCGGTTCTCCGTACAGTTTGCTTGTTTGCTGACTTAGTGACATAAAAAAAAACCGACTAAAATTTCCCGTGAATTGACTATCATATCACACATAATCACTTACGATAGTGAGATTGCGGCCAAACACAGGGTTACACGGTAAAAAATGTCCTAATAATAAACGAGAAGAATGGCAAGATATCATGTTACTTGGGACCCATTGATAATGGAAACTTATAAATCATTTTAGAGCGTTATAAAATTAACTAAAAAACAAATGGAAAGTATGTTGTAAAAGCTGGGAGAAAAAAGATATAAGAAGTACAAAATATAATATAAATTACCAACTAACATTTTTTGCCGTTTACAAAATCCAATCCAGCAAGCATATCCAACTGTGACTAATTTGTTTTATTGTAAATAATAATATCGCAATTTCTCACATAATCGATAGTACCTAATATAGATAAGTATAAATAAATAAATTGTCGATAGTTTTCAACTCTACTTGGGAGTGACAGAATTTATTTGAAGGCATGTCATGCTCGTTGCGTTTGGTAAGTGCATGATGTCTTGTGACGGTTGGGTTTTTAAAATGAAAAACCTTAGTCAACACAAAAAAAGGGTGTGGTTCTATGGCCCGCCTAATTTTTACTTCGCGCAGTCCGGCACTTCCCTGATTGTCTTGTAGTGGCACGAAGGTGCAGACGGGATCCGACGCAGGTGCAGGGTCGTCAAGGTCGGGTGGCAGGTGATCTTGCCTTCTTGGATAAAAAATATTTGCAACTACCGCCACACCTTCATTAAAACATTCGACTTGCCCATTTTGGTACAGTTGATAAGGTAATAATGTTACCATCTAATTAAAAAGAATTATAATTATTAAAATGTAACGTAATTAAGAATTATATAACGTTATAGTCTTAATTGTATTTTTTTTTTATATAGTTTCTTTTATTCTTCATATTTAAAAATCTTTAAAGATTTTTATGCATGAACAATGAAACCTTAAATCTAAATTAAAAGTTAACTAAAATTAAAAATTACAGATAGAAAACTTGTCCCAAATCGCTGCCCTGTGCAAACGTACCAAGAAGGCTGGCGGCATTGCCACGTTGGATTGCAATGCTTATTCGTTGGCCTAAATAAACGCCAGCCCTCTTGTCACGTGAGGTCTCAACTAGACGATGTGAGACCTCGTTAAACAAATGGTGAGCATCTGGCCCCCACGGCCCCAGCGTGTCAACCCCAAACGCCGCAAATATGTACCCATGTTAATAAAAAAAAAATTATAAAAATCATTTATAACTTTTGATTCCCAGCTGTTAGCGCCTCAATATTTTTTATATAAAGATCTTGTAAACTTGCACGTGAATAGAGCCTTGTTAATTTTTAGGTCCAAAGCTGCCATTCTTCTTTGTTTTTTAAACTGAAACTCAAACTGTTTGACTGAAACACCTAAAACAGTGGTTAGAATTGAACGTCAGCGCAAATTCCCCGAATTTCCGAGTCGAATGAGCACGTCTAACATTTCACAGCTCTATTTAGCCAGTGGGCCTAATTACCATAATGCAACATAGCGACGAGCGCGACGATTTTGATTACATTGCCGCCCGACGCGGTGAATGCTAATATACCGAGAATATAAAAGCGTGATGCTATTGCGAAATTTCTTTGCCGTGTTTGTTGTTGTGTGCAAATGAATAAGGCTTTTATTGGAAGGAGAGATTTCATAGGTACTGATTTTAAGAGTCCACTTCCAAAAGGTTTAGATTAGGTTACCTACACCGTCCGTCCGTCTATCTGCCATAAGACTCATCATAAGCGATAGTGAATAGTTGTTAATAATGCCTCTATCATCTATAAATATAAAATTCAAAGTCCTGACTGACTGACTGACTGATTGACTGATATATCAACGCACAGCCTAAACCGCTGGTCCTAGAGACATAAAATTTAGAGGGTATATTCTTTGTGAAGAGTAGGTATCCACTAAGAAAGGGTTTTTCGAAATTCCACCCCTAAGGGGGTAAAATAGGGGATGAAAGTTTGTATGAAAGTCCGTCAGTTTCGAAGTTAGGATCTTCAAATATTGTGTTTAGGCTGAAGATTGAAAATTAATGTATACGTGTCTCAGCGTTTTTAATAATTCCACCCTCGAAGCGGAATGAAGTTGTTTTGGTTTCTTTTATTGTTGTAGAAAAATATGTCATTTGATTCCTGTAGGCCACGCGGGCGAAGCCGCGAGCAGAAGCTAGTCTTAATATATAAAATGATAAACTGATTGTTGATATATCAACGCACAGCCCAAACCGCTGGATCTAGAGATTTGAAATTTTGCACAAAGATACCTTATACAGTGGAGGCATCCACTAAGGAAGGATTTTTGGAAATTCCACCCCTAAGAGGGTAAAATAGGGGATGACAGTTTGTATGCAAGTCCGTCAGTTTTGAAGTTAGGATCTTAAAATTTTGTGTTTAGGCTGACGATTGAAAATTAATGTGTAGTTATCTCAGCGTTTGTGATAATTCCACCACCGAAGGGAGGAAAAGGGGGATGAAGTTGGGTATGCAAGTCCTCCAATTTCAAAATAAACTTCACTAAATGTATTATTATACGGTGTAGGCATCAACTAAGGAAGGATTTTTGGAAATTCCACCCCTAACAGGGTAAAATAAGGGATGAAAGTTTGTATGCGAGTCCGTCAGTTTTGAAGTTAGGATCTTCAAATTGTGTGTTTAGGCTGACGATTGAAAATTAATATATAGTTATCTCAGCGTTTGTAATAATTACACCACCGAAGGGAGGAAAAGGGGGATTAAGTTGTGTATGCAAGTCCTTCAATTTCAAAGTAAACTTCACTAAATGTATTTATATTATTATATGGTGTAGGCATCCACTAAGGAAGAATTTTTGGGAACTCCACCCCTAACAGGGTAAAATAAGGGATGAAAGTTTGTATGCAAGTCCGTCAGTTTTGAAGTTAGGATCTTCAAATTTTGTGTTTAGGCTGACGATTGAAAATTAATGTATAGTTATCTCAACGTTTGTGATTATTCCACCACCGAAGGGAGGAAAAGGTGGATGAATTGGTGTATGCAAGTCCTTCAATTTCAAAGTAAACTTCACTAAATTTAATATTATACAGTGTAGGTAGTCAGTAAGGAAGGATTTTTGGAAATTCCACTCCTAGGGGGTTAAAATAGGGGATGAAAGTTTGTATGAAAGTTCGTCAGTTTTGAAGTTAGGATCTTCAAATTTTGTATTTAGGCTAACGATTGAAAATTAATTTATACATGTTTCAGCTTTTTTGACAATTCCACCCCCGACAGGGTGAAAAGGTATGGGATGTATGTAAGTCGTTCAGTTTCAAAGTAAACGTCACTTAATATATTATTACACAGTGGTTGGTTGGTTAGGTTGACAATTGAAAAATAATTTATATGTGCCTCAACGTTTTTGATAATTCCGATCCCAAAAGGGTAAAAAGGGGGATGAATTTGTGTATGGAAGTACACTAAATTTATTATTTAAGCATATGGTTATAAACTAACGCAACGAATATCGGTGTTGTTGGAATTTGAACCCTTAAGGAATGAAAAGGGGCATTAAATTTAGTATATGAAGTTCTTTATTTTCGGAGTGAAAATTTCAAAATTTATTATTTCGGCTTATGGTATTGGCGTATTGAAATGACTCGCATAAACAACATCAGGAAAAAGAGAGGAATCGGTATTAAAACAAAGATCCGGTTAATACGAGCATTGGTATTCCTCATTTTCATGTATGGAGTGGAAGCGTGGACTATACTGGAAAAAGGATTGATGCATTCGAGATGTGGTGCTGGAGACGGATGTTGGAAATACCTTGGACCACTAAACGCAACAATGCATCAATCTTATCGCAGCTCAAAATTAAAACACGATTGTCCACCATATGCCACCAACGTATTTTTTCGTATTTCGGCCACATGGTGCGCAAAGGCGATGAATGTTTGGAATTCTGATCATAGTTGGGAACACGGAAGGAAAACGACTACGTGGTCGTTCACCAACAAGATGGTCCGATCAAGTTAAAGACTCATCGTCCTCCAAGTTTTACAGAAACCAGAAGACAGAAACCAGTGGAGGCAGATCATTCGCTCTGGAAGCAAACCCGATGTTGACCACGATCCTCAGACATGAGGGAAAGAGAGATAAGGCCTCCAAAATTGTGGTGTGGAACTAGACTACAAGTAACAGCTCTCCGCCGCAATGTTATTGAGGCCAAAATATTTACTGGTTCTGCCAGAAGAGAAACAGTCTTCTTGCCGCGTATACCATTGATCCCAAATCACCTTCCGTTTGAATTTAAAAGATAACAGTTCCTAATTAAGGTTTGTAGTCACAGGGAAAAACTCAGAAATTTGCTAGAGTTGATTTGCGGCAGGACAATTTCAGTTTTATGTGGCATCCTCGCATATGAGCTCTTAATCTACCTGAACTTTTGTCAATATCACACGTAGTGGCGGACAATAGCCATGAACATAGCTCTATATTGTTACAATGATTAATATCTAGAAAAAAGAAATAATCTACGCGGACGAAGTCGCGGGCTATAAAGCTAGTCTATCTATATATATACAAAAATGAATCCCTATTTCTCTTTTTGCCACGCCATAATTTAATAACGACTTTACCGATTTCATCCATATTTTTGAAAAGTTTTTTAACCGACTTCAAAAAAAGGAGGAGGTTCTAAATTCGGTATATTTTTTTTTATGTTTGTTACCTCGTAACTCCGTCTTTTTTTAACCGATTTGGAAAATTATTTTTTTATTTGAAAGAGTAGACTTCCCATTTGGTCCCATTGTCCATATCAGATCAGGATTTCATTACTTCTTAGTGTAGTTTGAAGTCGGTTTAAGTTTTTCGTAAAACAGTCCAATTATTAATACTTTGGTTCTTACCGAAAAAAAATTAAGAAAGTTGCGCAGAAAATAAGAACATTTTGGAAAACTTAACGACTATAAACTTTTCTAATGTAACTTTAGCGCGATAGGTTAGGGTATAGGGTAAGACATCACGCAAACGAAGTCGCGCCGGGTAGCTAGTATTGATAACAATACAATAAACTAGCTAAAACATAAGATACAAACAATCTCTAAAACAACAAATTATCAATGATGTTTTTATGTTCGGGCTCTATTTCAGAAACTATAAACATTTTTTTTTTAATTTTATTCCTCATACCAAACGTTCGTTATAAAGTTTCGCTTCAAAATCCCTATGCTGGCATGAATCAAACTCGTCTAGTGACTGCAGTGAGTTTCCTATAACCCGACAAACATTGGCAAACTCGGAATATCATAGAAGATAAAAAAATATACAAAGCCTTGAATGGAACAGGTTCTCAAGTACAGCCGTCGAAACACACCGGTATGTAGGTGCTTGGCGATATATTTTCAACTTGGGAGTATTACCACCGTACTCCGTTTAGCCCGACTTTCTACATTGGCATCGCAAAGGACTTAGGCGGTTAACACACTGCCATGCACCACGCAGCGTAGCGCGTGAATGCGTGTTTTAACCTTGCTTGTAAGTATCTCCGTTTGTATAGAAAAGACGCACAGTCCAACATACAGAAAATGCATCCACGTGCGTTCATACAGATTACGCGCCTACACATGCAAGGTATGGCACACCGAGTCTCGTAGTGCCGTGCGTGATTTTGGATGGAATGAGTCAGAGCCGCCGTGAATCCACAAAACGCAACTACGCGCGTGAGTGCGTAAAAAACCCGCACGATGATGCAGAGCTGCACTCCCGCAAGTACGCGCGTAGGTGCGTTGATACGCAACATAAACTAGTTGAAAAAGCTATATTAAATTTATTTTAGCACATGCAACATTTAGGGACAATGACAGTGCAAACGAGGCTAACCTCATTAGCACGTTGTGGACGCGGCAAGTAACTTTCAGGAGTTACTATGCCGCGTCCACAACGGAGAGTGCTAAACTGTTGCGCTTTTAAACATAATGTAGCAATGGAGGCGCGTAAATGCCACCATTATTAACTATGACAAAAGTAATTCTACTAGAATACACACGAATTTAATGTGAAGTATTACTGATTCCTTGTGACAATGCCAAGAGGCCGTTTTTGGCCGTTTTTGGTACATATTACATCATCATTCCGAGTTCAAGTTGTGGGTCCGAAACGCTAGTTAAGTATATAGTCATGGAAAATGTCCACTTAAGAAAGGTCACTTAAGAGCTTTTATCGAAGAGCTTAGTTATATTGTGTGTCTATTCTTCTTTATTCTTTACTATATGCATATTTTTATTATTAAAATATGTACAAAGATGAGCTTAAGCTTAAAAGGAGTTTTTTTTTACCGTAAACCGGTGAGAAAAGAGAAGATTCAAACGAGTCAGTAATATGTTCTGTGTATGACTTTAAAAATAATTTTTAATCCATACTAATATTAAATCCATACTAATGCGAAAGTAATTATGTTTGTTTGTATGTTTGATTGTTACGCTTTCACGTCTAAACCGCTACACCAATCGCGATGAAATTCGGTATGTAAATAGCGTATGTGGAGAAGAACATAGGCTACTTTTTATCCCGAGAACGCGGGTGAAACCGCGAGGGACCTATTTTTTCATTGTGCCTGTTTAAGGCTTGGATATACGCCGTTGACCTTGCTCGAATGGGCGTTACAGGTGCGGGGGCACCTCACCCCCCGACAATAATTACGCGCAGCGCGTCTCGTACGAGTGTATGTTGCAGGCGAATTACAAAATTCACTCGTTTACAAACGGCCGGTATTTAGTAAAGATTTACCACTATTTAGTTTTTATGATACCTTGCATTTTGCAGCTCATCTAATTTAATAGTTGCTAAAATATTTAATCGCTGCCAAGTTTTTTTTTGTAACCAATAGTTAGTTGCCTTTTAAATTGTTAGTCGCCTCGAAAATAATTAGCCAAATAAATAACTGAAATAAATTTACCTTTAGTTCAAACAATGACAGGTAGTATTTAAAAATAGTACTAGATTTTTAGAATATTGCCATATAATCAGGAAATAGCAAGATTACGTAAAATGTGGACAATATGAGCTAAAGGTGAAACGTAGTTTTACATAAAAATTTATCGTGCCTGTGCAAGCTAATCTCAGACGTTTCCAGCTCTCAGCCATCGATCCTGCTTCCCTCCCTGTTAAATAGGCATTAAGATGAATCTGAATTACATGCCTTGGTTGTGTTGAAGCGCTTACCTAGATTTTTTTCATTAAGGTCATTTAAACTTTCTGGGTTCATCATGAGAATTATAATGATCGTAAATGATACGACGGGATTTCAAAGTAATATATTTATTTTCAAAAAACACTTAATTGGCATTAGTGATTTATTCTTCGGGGTGATAACTAAGTTTTATTTAAAATTTTATCTAAATCCATGCATCCATTATGGCGCGATTTAATAAAAACATCCACATAAACATACAAACTTTCTAATTCAAAATTAAATGCTGGTAGAACAAATTTTAAGAATGAACCACTACGGTTCTACGACGGTAAAAAACAATAAAATCATGCTGAGCATGCACCTTAATGAAAAAATCATGTATAACTTGCCATACCTGAGCTATCACCTTTTAATCCATAAATAAAAAAAAGATGAGAAGACTTCTTTGTCTATGCCGCACTCACTGAGAACCCTCCACTTTACTGTCAGCCCTCGAATAAGGCGGTTGTGTCTACTTAGTCTGTTATATATGTATATACTTAGCTATGTAGAGCTAGTTTATGATTTCTACCTGTATCGTACGTTTATTCCCTTTGTAAAATTATTTGTAATCATATTCAGGGTCTTATTTTTAATAATGCTGTATATTTTGTTCAGATTTCAATATAATCCCATATAGGTCCGGACGCTAATGAACTATGTGCAGGATCGACATAATAAATATCTCGCTGGTTTATTACTTTGATCTACATTTATCTCATTAGTGGTAATGTCTAATGCACATTATGTTTAAAATTGTAATTTGGTAGAAATTAACGTGAATTATTTAGGTTCATTTTAGGATCAAGCTTGATACTTGAGGCGACACGTTCCCAGGATGCTTATACTTCGGTCAGCAGCTTAGCATTGCCATCCAACGTGGCAATGCTGCCAGTATTCTGGGAACGTTACCCACTGACACGGATTTAGAATAGTTTTTATTTTTAAAGATTAGGTTTAGTTTAGAGTAGTGTTTATTATTTAAGTTTTGTTTTATTTTTATTAGGAATTGATTTTATTAATAAATACTCCTTTATTTGTTAGTAGCTTGATAATATAATAAATTCTAGTAACGTGGCAAAAAATAGTTTAAAATAAAACAAAATATTTTAATGTATAAAAAAAATTAGTTTTTCAGAACTGCAAAAAGACGATCGTAAAAGAAAATCTCATTAAAAAAATATCAAATTGGTCCTATTGAGGTGCAAAAGCAGACACCATCGCAGATTATTTCTGCTTGCCGTTGTAATTTATACTCGTAACATAACAACTATACCATTAAATATAGAAGTACTAAACTCCTATGAAAATTCGGGAATGAACCACATTCTCATAATAATTGATTAATAATCTAGGCTTCTAAGCTGCGATCAATTCAACGAAAAATTAGCTAATTGCCCCTTCTGGCGTTGATCGTGTTCGATTGATTAATTAATTTAATTCTTATTTCGGACACAGTTCGGTCTGATTTTTCCTATATACACAATAGACATTTTAGATGGGTCAGATGGTTGTCGGAGACTATCCCTAACTTCTTCAGTTATTGCTGTTTGAAAAAATATTTGAATTGGCGTTTTTCGCAATAGCACAATTTCGCTCTAACGTATTTCTCATGAACATTCGCACTCCAGTCAATCGGTGTTTCGAATTTCGAAGTTCCGAAATACAGTCGTAAAATAAGATAAAGCTATGAAGTGAAGTAAAATACAGTTTTCAATAGCAACACCAACCGACAAACGATTTTATAGAACCACGTGATATACAAATACAACCGACAACCGGTTGTGTATATGAACCGACTAACGTTTATTTATTGCAACAAACAGAAAAATATCTAAGCTAGCTTATCACCCGCAATTTCTGATTATATTCCGAGTTATATTTCGAGAAATCTTTCCAAAAATGGCGTTGCAAAGCACGGTGGGCATTAGTAAGTTATTTATAAATATTTTGTTCTTATCCAAAAGTATAAAGACCGTAGAGAGCACATGCTACTATGCACATCGTCCTTTTATAACTTGATAATATATACGATTACAAAACTCAACATTTTTTTTTAAAGATCAGTCTTATTTTCGCCAGCTAATGTCAATCGGTTTCCCCAACTGCAAATCGGTGACTTGTGTTTGAAACAAAAACGTGTCTAAGCGTACTCCACGGTCTTTATACTTCTTGGTTCTTATACTAATCCTCTTATAAAACGCTATTTCTTATATTTATAAGCTATCACTAATTAAATTACCTACGTTGTATCTTGGTACATTGATTAAAAATAGGCCATGTCTATAAATACCCCTGAGTAATGCTAACAATGTTGTCAATTGCAACAATTATACGAGTTTTATAACAATCCCACTTATAATCGAGTATATTAATCAAATCAACAATGTATTAAATTATTCCGTATCCATTAAAGTTATAAAAATGAACGTCAATTGACTCATAAAATGCTAGAACACGCCCTAAACGACTTATTCGCGGAATTGTGAGTCACAAAAATCCCTGGCCGGGTATAGCGTAGCGTCATGATTGCACCTACGTTTTAATTACAGATGGTAATCTGCTTTTAGCCGAAGCTGACGAACTTTCTGGAGTTTAGGCAAGCCTCAAAGGGACGTGTGTCAAAGCCCTTTTGAAATTTCGTGAAAAGATGACAGTTTTGAGGTTTTGCAAGGAGTTCCCTTTTGACGGCAATTAATATCTGTGTGGGATGCGCTTGAAAGAGGTTTTGCTACTTTTAGGGTCTTGGAACTTTGGGCTTACTACTAAATAGTTAGTTAGTCAGTTATATTAAATAATAAAAAGCACTATCTTTAAATTAATTTTCAAGGTTTATAGTATTTGACTGTTGAGTTATGGGTAGAAATTAATTATTTGATTTGTGCTAAGCCATTGTATGTCCTCATTAGAGGTTAATAAATTATGAAAAAAAAATAAGTTTATGTAAGTTCCGAAATTTCATAACACGTCTTTTTAAAAATAAAGTTGGTAACAATTTCTACGTAAGGAACCAAATGTTTTAAAACATTTACAACAGACAGATCATCTTAGTTAGTATTAGTTCAAAATTGTTTGTTTTTGCTTTGATACAGTGCCTACATACAAACTGAGGCTAACGAACCGTGTTGGGGGACAAAAACACAATACTGTTTGTCAAAACTGTATGATATATCGGTTAGTGCAACGACCACAGATTCAGGTTGACTCAAGCGTTGCATACGGTTCCACGAAATTTATAACACAATTTTACGGTGTACGATTTTATTTTCGGTTAGATTTAAATCGTCGGGTAAAATGTGTTTCGGCTTTAAATACATCTTCTTGTTCCTTCTTGATTCTTTGAACTCTTACCCCCTCATTCATAATCGCTTTTTAACTAAATCAGTTTAATGTGCCCCGTCTCACTCTTTCGATCACCAAATGTCACCTGTCAGATAAAGACTTCGGAATTTTAGCTAATCAACGTTTGATAACTTTATTATGAATAAGGGGGCTAATATATTCTTAATAAATCATTGTGTATACTTGATAAAATACAAGACTTACATTCAAATGTATTTCAAGTAATACGGAAGTAAAGAGGACTATAAGAAAATTTGCGTAATACGATTACGACCCCAAAAATGGCGAGCCTCTTAGCAGACACTTTAAAAAATCAATCAATCATCCTTAATTTGTCTACTTGTTAACATCCCAATTGACGGGACCTTTTTAAGGCAACAACCCTAATTTCAGGGGCCGCGTCCAGGGATTCACCGCCATTTTAAGATTTACGAGCACCGGCTGGCACGGCATCCATTTTGTTAAAACCTACTCACGTGCAACATGCAAAAGCACTCGACCTGAAAACTCCTGAAATTTGCTGAAACTACTCCACCCGCGACATCCGAAATGCGCGCCGCTTGGGGCCTTTGTAATTAAATAATTTTCATTATTTCACAACACCATTACGAACGAAAGTAATTATGAGTGGCATAGAGTTTTGAGTGCGAAATGAAAATTAATGAAATGTCGGATAATCCTACATTGTAGGTTTAATTACGCTGATTTATTTTAAATAAAATGCGACCCGTTGGTTTTGGGCTCCCGTTTTTGTTTCACATGAAAATTTTATTAGATGGTTTACGTTAAACATTGGTGCCGATTCTGTTGTTAATCGCACTAAACTAATTTTAGTCACATCTCATCTCTTTCTTACGAACATGATTGAAAAAGGATAGAACATATTTTAAGTTGCAAATTAATCTTTGCCGTCTTATTTTGCGTGTATTTAGGCGTAACCGCGATAGATGGCGACTAAATTTATATTGAAAACAAGCATTGGACTAATTTGACAGGACTAAATTTCTTACATCCTTTTCTTATGTTCTTTGTTAGAAAGAGACATAGTGACATTAAAATTAGTTTAGTTGTGAACAACAGAATCAGGGCCATTGACTTGTAATTATGTGATGCCTTTGAATAATTATTTGACACGAGTTCCTTTGCAGTTTCTGCAAAACAATGTTAGTCAGTACGTAACTGTACGGTGTACTTCAAAATAATAATGCATTGTCTTGCCTTAAAACTTCATAATCAATAAAAATATTGTTGCTAGAAGTATTATGGCATAAATAAGAGCTGGTTTAAAAAATAAATTAATATCGCGGAAGTTGAGAGCGGGCGTAGGATTTCACTTTGCCTCTACAAAATAATTATATTCTGTCTCCGGCCAAGCAAATAATTAATAGCGTGAATAAATCTTAAAACTTTTGTCGAGTTTGGTTACTTACCGTATTTATAATTATAATACTTGAAGGAATTTTTATATCCCCGGCGACATTTTTTTTCAAGGCCACAGAGGGTTTACAGGATTGTTAATGGCTTAAATGTTACCAAATTAATTAAAGGCTTTATTTTAAGCATTAAGCTTACTAATGCTGTTATACATACACTTACCTAAATGAATACAGAAAAATTTGTAGTGAATTATCATGCATATTTTTTTACTAAAATATGTAGGTATTTATATTATATTATTTTATTAATCAACCGGTCTTGTACCTTATAACAGGGTTACGAACCTTTTCTAATAACAATTTACCACAGATGGACTGGCGGACTTCACAAACCTGTTAATTGGATTTCTTGGGTATGTAGGATATTTCACGATATTTCCATCAGTAATAAGTTTTTGTTAAGAAAAAAAATACATTTTTAATACAAGCTTTTTTGTGACTGTACTTGAATTGTCTTCAAGTATACTAATGTATACCAAATATCGAGTCAATCTGACCACTGAAAGTGGGTGAAATTCGACATGCAATAAGTAAGTAAGACATTTTAAGGCGATGATAGCTCAGTGGTAGTGACGTCGGATACCGAGACGAAGGTCCCGGGTTCGAATCCTACAATGAGCTTGAGCTTTCGGTGAAGGAAAACATCGTGAGGAAACCATAGCACGGTGGTAGGGTACTTTGTAGTACCCACCTGGCTGGCTACCACCCTCAAGTTGAAAATCTGTCGCCAAGCACCTATCGGTGTGTTCCTTCTAGGCTTTGTGTGCTTAGCATCTTCGGCCACATCATCGCTTACCATGGTGAGATTGTGGTCAAACACAGGCCTATACATAATAATAAAAAAAAGTACATACATACATTGCAAGTTAAATAAAAGCTTATAAAAACACTGATAAATCGTTAGAATAGCTATATGTATAGAGATAACAAAATTCATAAGTGCCTGTGAAGGCCTATTTGAATGAATAAATTATTTCATTTCATTTCATTTCATTTCAATTTAAGCTCAGATTATTGCATTCGAGACAAAATAATCAAATACTCTCAAAATGGAAGGATTGGTGAAAAACAAAAAGCTATGTTTCCACGATACCCACTGTGAGGCGAAACTTTAAGTTGGGATCAAGTGGCAAAGTCTTTCTCTGAGGTGCTTAACTCGGAACCTCGACAGAATCCGTAATGTGATCGTGACGAAACTTAAGATATTCCCAATATTATGCAGGCAAAAATACCGTTTTAGTGGGCAAACATTATCCCACTTACTCAAAAAATGCTATTTAACTAAAACACTGTTTAAGTAGTCACATTAATATCGTCACATTGGTGCTGATTCTGTTGTTTATAATTAAACTAATTTGTGTAAAAGGATGTAAGAAATTTATTCCCTTCAAATTAGTACAATGCTTATTTTTTTCAATATAAATTTAGTCGCCATCTATCGCGGTTACGTCTACCGGCAAATGAAGACGGCAAAGACTAATTTGACAGCTTTAAATATATTCTATCCTTTTTCAATAATGTTCATAAGAAAGACATAAGAATTTAGTGCGATTTACAACAAAATCGGCACCAGTTGACAATAAGGACATTATTAACGTGACTATTTAATCAGTTTATTAGTTAAGGCCGTATATAGTTAGACACTTCAGCTGGCTTTAAAATTGACTGCAATGTGTAGGAGAGCTCAAATTGGTATAAAGGTAGAGATATAAGTACACCCTGACATTTTAGTCGTCTTACAAAGATGGCTCACCCAATTTTATCCGACATAAATAACCAAAGGCACGATAAAAAAAAATGTTACTATTAATTAAGATAATAATGCATTAGAATAATGAATAAAAAGTAATTTAAAAAAAAAATTAATAGACTTCAGAATACACACTAAAAAGTATGAAATAACTCTAATCTGATACTGATTTGCAGTCAGCGAAAGAGCACGACGTATTCCATTGAAAATATTTCGCTGACTTCAAAGTGTCAGATTAGAATTATTTCATACTTAATTTATATTATAGCTCGGCATATTAATATATATTATAGCTACGTCTGTGACAGGCTTAACAGGGGTTTCAAACACCATCATGCGTCATAATATTTTTTTTTTATTATTCAAATGTATTTTTGTAATCATAAGTATTCTTTTGGTACATTAAGTGAGCTGCGTTTGTAAGACAACTTAAATGTGACGGTGCATAAGTTTATCGTTGAAGATGCAATCACACAAAACCTATAAAGGAGCTGGATCCACCTTCTAACTTCGCCTTATCACTTATTACCTACCATGGTAAGTCTTTAGTAACAGCCGAAGAAATAAAATAAAAAAAACATTTAGGTACATATCTCTTTTTTCAAATATTTGCAGTATATTTTTTTATACTACTTAGGTAGCAAACAAGCATACGGCTCGCCTGATGGTAAGCGGTTACCGCAGCCTATGGACCAGGGGTGTTACTCACGCGTTGCCGAACCTATTGAATTATTTGTTAAATACACGAAAGCATTTATTTTTTCACAACATCTTACAAGAATTATGCTTGAAAAATATGTATAGCAACAACAACATTGAGTGCATAATTAAGTGAAAACGGGGTAATTACTTCTTTATTAATAATGCTATAAGAGCGCTGGCTATCCCCCTATAAACATCCGTATTATATGATTAATGCACAGACATATACCTACAGGATGATTTTTTTTCTAGCCAGTATGGACAAATTCTGAACTACAAGTTTTAGAGAAAAACGCTGAAAGGAAACCTGAGCTGAATTTTGAAAATAATAGTGGCATTAAAATTTATTTAAAAAATAGTATTTTCGGAGATATGGATTTTTTTTTATTTTTTTTTTCTAAATTCTGCTTCTACCTCTCAATATGTACAAAATTATGTATGACAATCTTACTCACAAGTTGCTAGAAGTTATCCAAAATTTTATATGTTCCTTGACCATGGTTTTATCCCGCGTAAAGTTTGACGAGGTGGAGCAGATCTCGCAGGGACCTCACTATGTTTAGCCATAAAGAAATAGCTCTTAGCAATCTGACAAACAATTAGAGGTCAATTTTGATAAAATAAAAAGAATCAACCTGTATATGTCTGTGCATTGTATTCTATATCAAGCTTTCATTTTGAACGCATCATAGCTTTTGATTGCTATAACGCGTTGTAGTCGAATATCATGAAAGCCAGCCGAAGAATTTCTCTTTGTGGTCTTTTTATATTTACCACGATATGGATGTTTTTATGATACTAAAACGCATTTTGGGGTTTTTTCACTTAATGAGCGTTTTCGTTTTACATTTAAATATTCATTCTTAACTCAATTTAATGCATCGGCAAATATTTTATGAATAAAAGGAACAGAGATGGATTAATAGAGTCTAAAGCTACGCTAAGCTTATGTGAAATGAAATCGAAAATCCTTACTGATGCCACTATGTGTGCACTACGTATACACAGAGTGGCAGCTTCGAAATATATAGGAGTAGTTTAATAGGAGGGTATTTCATTAGAATTTGTAATGGGATTTATTATGAGGTACCTATTATAGTAGCGGTATTTGATATGAGCAACAAAATGGATTAATGTTAAAATTCTTACAGCAGAGGTATGTTAACGATTATAATTTATCAGAACTAACGTTACTGTTTGATGCTTGTACAAACATTTTTTTTAATTTAGAACCATTATTACAAGCTTTTATTTAACTTGCAATATATGTATGTATGTTTGTTCGTTCGGGTGGAATCTTGAAAGTCGAATTTCACCCACTTTCAGTGGTCGGATTGACTTGATATTTGGTGTACATTAGTATATTGGAAGACAATGCAAGTACAGTCAACAAAAAGTACAGTTACCAAAAAAAGCTTGTAGTAAAAAATATTTTTTTAACAAAAACTTATTTATTAGTACTATAGTATAATATCACCACATAAAATAGATTCTAAAATATGGTTGATGAAAATCGGAAAGTACAACATACATACAAATTTCACTAGATATACTACAAATAATAAGCAGTTAATTCGACTCAGACAGTACTCTCACTTTAAAAAAAAAATGTTAAATTCAGTTCCCACAATTGTTACCTTCGCAATACGCTAAGAAATTACAAATATAGAAAGTCTAATATTCATTTCAGGCAATGAAGGGAGGATTACAATGTCAATAATCACAAAAAATCTAATATCGGAGGGAAGAAAATCTTATTTCCTCGTCAAGATTTATTATAGAGACGGGTATTTATAAAATGAACGAAAAAATGCTTATTGACATACCCATAATATTCTGATGATTGAATGTAAGCATGAAACCCCGAAAAAAATTATTTGATTCATTAGGTATACTGAGGAAATGTTGTCGTCGATATTACGGGCCAAATAATATGTAAAGTACATTTATCAATTATACCGGTAATGAACAAGAAAATTACAGTATTTTTTCTATTTTATACTTCTAATATACCTTTATAGGTGGATACAGCAATGTGATCATATTTTTTTTTATTATGGAAACCAAATACAAAATAGGACTTATTTCTGCCAATGTCAAGTTGTATTATAGTTTCAATGTCAAGTTATATTATTGATATCAGAAACACAGATTAAGCTATGGGGTGGAAACCAGTTATAAAATAATCTAAGCTCATATTTAAATTATCTCATATAAATTGCCTACAAATAATGACCTTGATGTTGCAAGATTCACTCCTTTTTTCCGTCTTTAGGTTTGTACAAAGATTTTCATAGGGCATCGTGCCTCTACCCAGATGGATAGTCAGCCTTACTAAAGCATGACATTTAATATCACTCCGCTTGAGGGGCTCCTGAGCAAATCGCTCTCAGTTCGTACTGCGCACGGCTGTCATCGCGTCATACTCGCTGTACTGATTAAATAAAAAATGCCAACTAGCATATTGAAATACTGTCACAACACTTATAAAAATCAAGGAAAAACTAAAAAACTAACCTTCCATGTGTAAGTATTGCGATTTAGTCACTTTTAATTATCTAAACTTATTACTTTTAAATACTGTCAATTATGGCAAAATACATAAGCCGTGTGACGCCATTGAAAAAAAGAAAAAAAAAACATCAACGTTTTTCGATTTAGTTATTTTGTTTTTGGCTTCTTTCTTCTCTTATTTTCTATATTTGTTTGCCAGGCTGGTTTTCAGTTTTATGTCATAAAAAGGGATCTTATGACCACATGGCAATCTTTGTATATATATAACTAGCTCCTGCGGTATCGCCCGCGTTCCCGAGATAAAAAGCGCGAAAATGGAACAGACAATATGTTTAACTTTATGATACCAACAGTCAAATTCAATAAACGAATCTTATTTCCTTATAACAAACAGCATTTAAATCATAAAATATTAATTACAGATATTGTCTTCAGCGTTTCTTAAGCACGTGGAAGTAATTAATTTGTCTTTATTAATAATTTATACACCTTGGAGCAGGGTCGTTGTTTTATGCAAATTGCATTAGGATTGGTAATATAGCACCGCTGAAATAATAACGCAGTCCGTCGGTTTGTTTAGTTTATAGTAGATATTACTGACCTAGTTGATTTGATTGTGGGTAAACAAGGATTTGAGTTTGAATTTACAGAATTCGGTGAGGATTGACGTAGATACGTAGGTAGGTACTTTACGAACAAAAAAGTGGCAAAAATGAATTTTAAATTGTAAACGGTTGTTTTTCCGAGCCTCAAAATTTGGTAGTAGAAAAGGAATGTATACTGGGTAAAAAAACTGTCAGTAAAATTATCAAGAAATATCGGACACGTATTTTTTTGCTTTACAAAATTGGCAAAGATAAAACGCGTCAAATTTCGGGAGTGGACGTTTCGTGAAGTCACTTTAGAGTAAAATCTATACCATAACGTGACGTCACACACGATATCTTCGTATTTTTTTTGTTTAATTGACGTAAGAAAAAATACGTGTGTAATATTTTTTGATAATGTCAATGACGGACGAAATAGAATTTTTCAGTCATCTTGCCTATATGTTCACAAAATAATATAACTTAAGTAATTTGGTGGCTTTCAGTCACTTAACAAAGTTAATATTCGCTGTCTGAAAGATTGTGTGAAGACATCACTAAACTAAAACTTGCCGAGTGAGGGCTCACCCATCGATCATTTCGCAAGTTTCCAACATTTACATGATAAATGATAGAAAAGGCTTTGACTCAACTTTCCCGTAGTTCCTCTAACTTTGTGAATATTTTTTTCACACAGTTTTTCTTTGGCATTCTCTTATTTCCGTGTTGGAAAAAGTTATAAAGCTATGTAAATATGCATGCTAAAATCGATTATATAAATTGAACTTCAGTTATTCGACACCTGTGTATTAAAAGGTAAATATGCTATTTGCAATTGGTATGATAAAACCTACATGTAAAGTGTCACATATTTGCTGAAATAAATGTCTATATTTTGACCCCCTTATTCAAAATAATGAAGTTATCAAACGTTGATTAGCTAAAATTACGAAGTCATACACACTATTACACTGATTTAGGGGGTGAGTGTTAACAACATTTGATAGAGAACTTCGGATCACTGTTGGTGGGTTTTTGCGTGCAAATATCAATATGGAAAACGAGGAGCCTCCTAGGATAAAGGTAAGGACTTACCAGGAACTCCTATGGCAATCCACTGCACACAGCAACTATCACCACTATCTCACATCAAAATCACAAGTCACTGAGTTTCACTGAGTTCAATTTACAAATCAACGCCTCCCGGTCGGCAGCGGTTTTCGTACTGTTTATTTATAAATCACAAATTTAGATGTTTCCCTGACGGTAGCGGATCTCGTACTGCCTTTTTGCGGCGTTGCGGGGCGCGCGTCTTACGTTTTGTGATGCGTCGCCGAAGTATGTAGAATATTCCCGAAGCTCTTGTCTCGCTTACACATATGAGGTGGGAAAAGGAGAGGAATCGGGAAGTAGAGGCTCGTCATTGATACTCAATATGAGTAGGTTTTACTATAGATATTATTATAGGTATTTTGGCCTAAACATCCTCCGCCGCCTTGAGAATACGTAGTGTTCTCAAAAGAAAGAAAAAATAATTAATTATAAGAACTAATTACAGATTATAATAATTACTAAAATACTGAATATAAGATGCGGTATGATTAATTTTTATTGTGAGGGTAATGGACATAACTTGACAATGGGTCTTTTGAATGATCCATTTGAAGTTTTTACTAAAGCGACGCGGATATTTCCATCCTTGCCAGGATAAACTTGTGATATTATGCCCAACGGCCAACGTAAAGGGGGAATATCATCTTGGTGTATAAGAACCACAGTACCAATCTTAATGTTATTTTTATCAATGAGCCATTTCTGTCTAACTTGAAGATTATGTAAATATTCTATACGCCATCTTTTCCAATAGCTACACACCATCTGATCTAATAATTGTTTCCGACAACGTAAAGATATGGTTTCCTCGGACACATTCTGAAGCGGCAATGAAGTCAATGGTGAAGCCATTATAAAGTGAGCGGGAGTAAGAGGCTCCGGG
The DNA here is from genome assembly GCA_951394255.1 of Polyploca ridens. Classification (NCBI taxonomy): domain Eukaryota; kingdom Metazoa; phylum Arthropoda; class Insecta; order Lepidoptera; family Drepanidae; genus Polyploca; species Polyploca ridens. The sequence continues at coordinate 15,677,631 of OX596249.1, read as the reverse complement.
TAGGGATCCTCAGATAAAATGCAAAGCGGTCTAGAATTTAAGACTGTTTCAATTTGGGTAAGAACAGTGAGGAGCTCTTCATATGTGAGGAGCTGCGAACCGATAACACGGTATAAATGAGGTTTAATCGATTTTATATTAGATTCCCACAATCCTCCGAAATGTGGGGCGCGGGGTGGAATCATTTTCCATTCAATGCGGTACTGATCGGTAAGTAGTTCTTGTAATTGAGCTTTAGCTCCGACAAAGTTAGTTCCGTTATCGGAGTAAAGAAAAGAAACAGGTCCTCGACGGGAAATGAATCGCTTAAAAGCGGAAATAAAAGTATCTGATGACACATCAGTTGCCAATTCGATGTGTACAGCTTTGGTTACTAAGCATATAAACAAACAAATATATGCCTTTTGGCTCTTTTGACCTCTGCGTCTACATAATGTTACTTTAATGGGTCCAGCATAGTCAACGCCCGTATGCACAAACGCTTTGGTCTCCTGAACGCGGCAAGAGGGTAAATCAGCCATTTTTGGGCTGAGAAATGAAGGGGAATTTTTAAAACAAAAGTTACATGAATGTGTTCTGTGTCTAATGACACTTCTAGCGGACAGTATCCAATATTTCTGGCGCAACAGTGAGCTCAGAAGATTGGCACCAGTATGGCAATGAGCACGGTGAAAATAGTCTATAATAAGATGAGTAACGTGGTCATGTTTAGGTAAAAGAGCGGGATGCTGAGCTTCATACGGAAGATTTGCATTTGAAAGTCTACCTCCAATTCTAATAATTTTATCTTGATCTATAAAGAGGTCAAGTTTTTTAAGAGGGGAAGATAATTTAACTTTTTGAATATTATTAAATAAATTTTGAAAATGAACTTGTTGTACAGAGCGTATTAAATATACTTCAGCTTTATTTAGCTCAGAAGCTGTGATGCGGCTGTGACCTTGATCACGAGAAATTATGCGAGAAAATCTAAGTATGTATACTATTATGCGTAATATTTTATTCCATGATGAGTATTTCAGAGCAAGCTCGTAAATTAAATTAGGCTCAACAGAAGCGGACGCGGTACAAGTAACAAGCGTTTTACTATTAAATTCAGGTAGGTCCTCACAGCATTCGGGACTAAATGGAGTGATAGGCCATTCTGAAACTGGATCTTTTAACCATTTCGGGCCGTGCCACCATAAGTGATGTGACACTAGCTGCTCAGGTAAAATACCTCTAGAGAGACAGTCGCTAGGATTTTCTATACCACTAACGTGGTAGAAATGTTTTGGGTCAAGATTTTCTTGACATTTAGCAATGCGGTTACTAACGAAAACATTCCATCTATGTGGAGATGAATGTATCCATGACAGAGTAATTTTAGAATCGGAGAATGCGAATATATTATCAATAGCGGTTCGAGCACTATAAGTCTCATTATAACTAGCGCGTAGCTGTGGATCGCGTATCTTGGCACGCTCCAAAGCAAGTAAACGGCGGTGAGCAACGGAACGGGAATCACCTAACACGTCAGGATCCTCACGAAAAGGTAACGCGGTGCAATATCTGCCTGCGGAGTCCCGTGAGAAGTTACGAGAGAACAGCTGTTCACACTCCTTTTCGGCTGAGCTCATATATTTTTGCGCGGGAATTTCTTCGAGCTCCCAAAACTTAAGTAGGGAATCATCTAAAGAAATAGTAAGGTCATTGGAACCAGAAATGAAAAAAGTCGCGGTATTAAAATAAGTGGATGCATTTTTATTAATATTAGAGTTAGCGGGAACGTCACCCATAAGAATATAACCGAACACGGTTTCAAGGGCAGAAGGAGCGGGAGGTGCAATAATTTTTTGACCTAATAATAAAAATGGGAACAATTGTGCCCCGAGAACTACTTCGACCTCTCCGGGAATGTGCCACAGAGGGTCAGCGAGCGGTAAGTTACCTAAATGTTGCACTATAGAAGTCTCAACATATTCAGTCGGTAACCTGTCAGTAATGCAATCAACGACAAGAGCGGTAATATTATAAAAATATTTTTTATTTTTCGCGGTTATTTTAAGTTGAACGTAACCGTGAATAGGACGCGAAGTGGATCCTACACCCTTTATAAAAGAATTGCTAAGCGGTATTATATTTAAATTTAGTTGTTTACAACAGGCAGTTGTAATTATGTTGTTTTGAGACGCGTTATCTATTAAACATCTAACTGAAATATATTTATTGTCCTTATTAGACGCATAAACTTGAGCGGTTGATAAAAGTACAGTAGTATGGGAAGGATTTAATTTATTAAAAGAATCGCGTTCGTTATCATTATTCTTATCAACTCGCGCTCGGGTGCATAGCGACACCGGTTGCGGAGCGTCCGTAGCGTTAGAAGGAGACGCGGTCGGATGCGCGGGCGAGGCTGCGCACGGGAGCGGTCGCGGCGCGGCGCGGACGTCGGCGGACGGCTGCGCGCAAAGCTGCGCGATGCGGTTATCGCTCTTATCAAGACGCGTCGAGTGAGAGGGACGCGAGTCGGAAACTATTTGTTGCGATTGTGAATTACTATCCAAATGCAAAAGAGAATGATGGTGTTTATTACAAGTTTTACAACTATACGACGACTTACACTGAGAAGCAGTATGCGTAAGGCTGAGGCAGTTTACACAGCCTTTTTTAGATTTAACAAAATCTAAACGATCTTTAGTATTAAGTGCTTTAAAAGAGGAACAATAAAAAATCTGATAGTGATCAGATTTATTACAAAATAAGCAAGTGCTTTTATTATTATTATCGTGTGCAAGGAAAGCATGGTGGACTGTATGTGAATTACGCGGTTGAGACCGAGAAGCGGGCGGATTATTAAGGTTGCTACCGACTGGGGCGGTTCGCGCGGAGCCAGCAATTGGCGTAGAAGTGCGGTCTAATATTTTTACTTGCGATTTAATAAAATCAACAAAATCCTTATAAGAAGGAATTTCTTTATTCCTCATAAACATTTCAAAGGAATTAGCGGTTGCGGGATCTAACTTCTTTAAAGCTAAAGAAAGTAAGATAAAATCTTTCATATCTTCAATACCTAACTGTTCCAAAGCAGATACAGAAGCGTGGAAAGTTTCAATGAACGTATTTAAAGACGCGGAATTATTTAATGCGGGTTTAATATTGAATAAATTGGACATGTAGTGTGAGCCTAATGCTCTTTTATCTTGATATTTTTGAACTAAGCTGTCCCAAATAGAATTATAATTATCACCGGACGGTATAATACCTGCCGTGATTTTTAAAGCATTTCCTGTTAATTTACCTACAAGATATTGTACTCTTTGAGAATTCGAAAGATCAGGATTTGAATGTATATTAGATTTAAAAGATTCAAAGAAGACGGGCCAATTTTCTATTTTTCCATCAAATGACGGAATTTGAATTGGTGGTAGTTTGATACGACCTTTATATTGGGACGGAATAGTATTCTGCGCAGACACATTCGACGTAGTATTTGTCTTACTGACGATAAGAGAACGAACCCTTTCTATTCGGGTGTACACTGTATCAAAGGAAATCATTTTTTTATAATCAATCTTATATTCTGGATCAAGTTGCATATTTAACGCGTTAATTGTATCTAAATTGGCACTAAATTCACGACGAATTGTACTAATAATTTCAGTGTCCGCCATGAATGTCTCTGAGGAACGAAGGTCTGCACTCGCGGACGTGGAAATATTCTTAGAAGAATCATATAAGAACGATAATTGTTCAAAAATAGCTTCATTTTTAGCTTCCAATATTTTAATTTTAGTTTCAATAGCTTCCATTGTGAAAGATTGCGTAATAATAAATTGCAAAATTACCTAATTAAAGTAAAATGACGTAGGTAAGTAGGTAGGTATATCCAACAGTTTAGGCACCTACCTATAGGCATGAAAGTTTATTTCAAGTCGACAGACAAGGCTCATAGAATGCAATTATATGCGTAGTAATAGTACAAATAGTAAGTACGTATTGCGGTTATTAGTACACCATATGATTTCGTATAATAAGATACGAATCGGTACCTATAAAATCTAAGTCCTAAAAATATGGAGGAGCGGCGGCGGTATTGAATACCTAACTACTTTTTATCACGATTGGCGTGGTAAAAATGGCGGGAGTACGAAATATCGTATTTATATAGTCTAAAACCTATTTATGAGGTATAAGACTTGCGTATTATGAGGTATATACCTATTTAGAGGCATAAAACCTATAGAAAGCGGGAAACTATACGTGATTTGATATGAAATTAAATTACTGTAATGGCTGACTCAAAATGAATCCGCTCGAAGGCGTACCAGGAAAAATGGTGGGTTTTTGCGTGCAAATATCAATATGGAAAACGAGGAGCCTCCTAGGATAAAGGTAAGGACTTACCAGGAACTCCTATGGCAATCCACTGCACACAGCAACTATCACCACTATCTCACATCAAAATCACAAGTCACTGAGTTTCACTGAGTTCAATTTACAAATCAACGCCTCCCGGTCGGCAGCGGTTTTCGTACTGTTTATTTATAAATCACAAATTTAGATGTTTCCCTGACGGTAGCGGATCTCGTACTGCCTTTTTGCGGCGTTGCGGGGCGCGCGTCTTACGTTTTGTGATGCGTCGCCGAAGTATGTAGAATATTCCCGAAGCTCTTGTCTCGCTTACACATATGAGGTGGGAAAAGGAGAGGAATCGGGAAGTAGAGGCTCGTCATTGATACTCAATATGAGTAGGTTTTACTATAGATATTATTATAGGTATTTTGGCCTAAACAACTGTATTACCCAACTTATATGGCGCGTCGTGAATCTTCGTTCGCACAGAAAAGTAAGTATGGCCCCGAAGATTAACGAAAGAATGCTTAAAACTTACAATCAACCTTAGATCACTACTATAAGGTTCATAATACAGAGCAGCTGTTAGTTCCGTCTCACTCGCAAGTCACGCCCTTCCGCACGGCGCGCGCTAAAATGGCGGCAGCTGTCGGCCAATAGCGTTACCCGCGCTTTGAAAATGTATCTTCTGCGCAAGTACATCGGTAAGCCATATTAATTGGGTAGGTACTACTGTACCTGTCTAATTCGATAAACTATTTTGGGGAATAAAAATATGATACGATATTTGTGACTTAAGTTGTCTAATATTACATAGAATTAAGTCACGAGTATCGTATGCTATTTTATAGCACGTGTGACATAAAGCCGCACTTATTACATGCTTCTCCGTATAAAAATGGACAACTAAGTCACGGAGAAACGTGTAATAAAAGGAGTTTTGGTTCATACAGTGCTATATACAATACAATACAATACAATACAATACAATACAATACAATACAATACAATACAATACAATACAATACAATACAATACAATACAATACAATACAATACAAAATTCTTTATTATTTACACAAAAAACACACCATATAAAAATAACAAAATAAAATAAAAATCGCTTATCGCTGAAGCGATTTCTTCCAGGCAACCTAGGGTAATAGGATAAAAGATAGATGGCGCAGTATAAATACATAAAATACTTAAATAAAGTAATGAAATAATATATTATATAAATAATGATGACTAGTAAAATCATGTTAAATCGAGTATTGACATAATATAGAGTGAATTTTCGAAACAGTTTTGACAAAAACCAAGCAAATAGAGATTGAAAAGCGACTTGAAAGAAAAGCGATAGTAAATATACCTATGCGTTTACTCCCCTTGATAAATGTAACTTATAGAAACAAACATGATTAATACGGTTACACGCAACAGACGTTGATTTACCTGTATAATTAAATGTATAATAATGATACTGATTAAAATCGTCACGCGAACCAAACATTTTGTCATTAAACGTAAATATTTTCTTTTCATAATTATTACGGCGTATTAGTGCTTTTAGATAATAGTGTATTCATATTATAATTTAACTAGCAGTCCCGCGCGGGTTCACCCGCGATCCCGGCATAAAAAGTAGCCTTCTCCATACCATACGCTATCTGGCCTGGATTTTGCTCTCTTACGATTTTATTATACACCGTGACTTTTCATTCGTCTTAGAAACGCAGCCCACATAATGTACCCAATGAATAGGTACTAATAATTAAGAAAAAAAATTTTTTTTGTTCATTTGTATATATTTTTTTAACTAAAATGTATTAGAATCACGACAGAGCACGAGTCGAGTAGACTGCGCTCGTAACAAGGTGTTTAAAACTACATCATGCGTCATAATGTAATATTTGCATGTTTATATTGAAACAAATGTTCAAAAAAAATTTTTTTTTCAATAATTAGTACCTATTCATTGGGTTCATTATGTGGGCTGCGTTTCTAAGACGAATAAAAAGTCACGGTGTATGTATAGATTGGTGTTACATTATTAGAGTTTACGTAGGGATCCCAAATTTTTTGAAAATAAAATACAGGTCGTTGTTTTGGTCAGCGACAAGCGACTCAGGGTCGATAATACAAATGATACTGGTGCTAAAAAAAATATAAAAAAAATACTTTTTTTTTTAATAATAAAAATGAAAAAAATAAAATTTTGAAAATCATGTAATAAGCTAAAATGTAGACATAATACTCAACGGGAGTACGAGGGAGTAAAGGGATGGGGCGATGGCGGCTTGTGCCTAGCTCTAGTCTGTGCACGTGCCTAGTAACCATACTTTGCGGTAATTTTATTTCAAATTGAATAAGGTATTTCTCAACATATTTACAGTATTTAATGGAATTAAGTCCAATTTTGGGGAATATATATTTTGTACTAGCGCTCCTGGGTCGCTTGTCGCCGACCAAAACAACACCCTGTATAGATTATGTTACTCAGTGATAATGTATTGTAGCATCGTAATGTTGAAAGATTTTTTTAAATAGGTCCAGTTTTTGAGTGATGCTTGAACAAACAAACATACAACCATACAGACAAAAAATTCAAAAGCAGCTGTTTTGTGATATGTATCAAGTATATAAGACATATATACGATTTTATTATATGTATAGAAAAGAGTATCTTGATGTTTTTCATCAAGATAAAACTGAAATGAAAAAAAAACCCACTATATTCTTTTCTTCGCTTTTTTGAGTAATACCTTTCGTTTATTGGAATCGCAAAAAAAAAAAGTTTAATAATCTCAATAAATAGCACAGAAATCTGCAAATTCATTTTCGAGAACCGAGTAGAGTTCATGTCAAAGTCATATTCAAAGTAATTTAGTTGCGACTTTCACAGTGAAATTGTCTGGAATATATAATATTATTATACTAATAATATTCTGGGACAGTCTATTACCTACATGTAACTAATCCCAAAAGTATTATCAAAAGCATTGAATGTGGTAAAAACCCTTTTGCGATCGTCCAAAGATACCCTTCTATGTCACAATATTATGGGAGATCAATATTCGTTATAATTAAATATGAAGTTAGGAATAACAAGAAGTTTCGGTTTCAACAAGAAAAAATATCAGTTTTAACTAGCTTGTTTAGTGAGCCTAGTTTCTAAAAGAATTGTGGTTAAAACCACCATATTTTCAGTTTAGATTTACCTACTTTTCCTAAACTTGTACCAAATTAACTCTTAAAGCTGCTTAAGTATAACTTTTGTAAATTGTTCCCAGTTTTGCATCTAAAATGAGAGAGGAAATGTTGATTTTGGCTTATCGTCTCTTTACACGCGACATCTAAATTACGTAATAATACGTTATTTAAATTAGAGGGCTGAAATTAAGGAATACTTTGGCTATAGTCCTACTCAAGCCTTCGCTTATCTGTATGGGGAAGGAAAATTACTGAATTTCTGAAGCAAAACAATTGACAAACCAAATTGTAATTAAATCATTGAGGAATTCAAATAGGCAGCGTCTATAATAAACGTGAGAAGGTTTAGTTAGCCGTATGCACGCACATATCCTCAATAGCCTATGAAAGTAATCACGATTCCCTATGAAAATCTTTATAATAAATGTGAATGTTTGTGTGATCAGTTTGGAATATAAAATACTCGATTTACACCATAGTTATAAAAAAATCTTCAAATCAGAATATAAACACAGAGCATGGAGTTACATGTATATTTTCGAAAGCTAGAAGCGATGAGGAGATGCCCATCATCTCATCGGCCTCCATATGCTAGGGCTAGTTTTTGTATCCGTTAACATGACTACAATTTTTTTGTGTGAAATGATGGTACTATGCTCATAGCTCAGAGTATATAAATACTACGTACAACTCATAGTGTTTAAAAAGTTGAATGGGACCAATCAGAATCATGTATGACTGAATGTAAGAACGGTTAGAGATATTATAATTATTTTTTTCGCTGATAATATTTTGATTTCTTTTTCTTCACGCTTTATAGTCAAAGTCTCCGTTACGATGTCATCGATGATTTATTAAAGTATTAATTCAAATAAAGCTCAGGTAAAATGTTTTGTTTGTAAGATATAAATAGGTACGTTAATTTTAACGCCTTTGCCTTCGTTTTGAGTTTTAATGGTATTTGAAACATAGCTTTCGAGATTGTGTAGTGGGATTGAATTTCAATCACTTGGTTTCGGGGTACTGTCTTATCATGTCAAGATCTCTCTTCAACTTGTGGCGTAAAGACCATCAACATCAACAGTGCAGTAAAAGGTTTAGCTTATATTTTATAATAATAATATTTTCTATGTCAATGGAACTTCTTAATTTAATTTTAACAGATTTAATTAACAATACAGAAAAAAAATCACATCGACTAATAAGTAAAACTTGTATTAGCGTATTATGCTAAAAAGCAAATAAATTCTCATTTTAGTCTCAGTTAAGTTATTTTCGGAAAAAATTATGACATAATAAAATATGATAATATACTCGAAACTCATGCGCGATTCAATAGGTGCAAGCATTAGTCCATCGATCACTGCTTTACTGCAGCCCGGGCGATCAAATGCACTTACCAACTAGATTGATTACACTTTAAAATACACTTTATATTGAATCATATACAACTTTTCTTGTGAATGTGCTACTTATTTTTAATAATAACAACCACACTTTGAAAGAATTAATTTAAAAAGTGATCTTCGTTGCTTAATATCCTTATAAGGATAAGTAAGGACTCATCCTACTAATATTATAAATGAGAAATTTTGTAAGTATGGATGTATATTTGACGACGATGCAAAAACGACTGAACGGATTTGGATGAAATTTGGCACACAGATAGAATAAGTTCTGGATTAAATCATAGGACACTTTATATCCCAGGAAAACATATGATTCCTCAGAAATGTGAGGGAAACCGCGCGGGACAGCTAGTAAAAGTTAAAAAAAATAAGCGGGGCATCAAAATTTATCATCATTTTTGACTTAATATTCTAAGTCCATCACAAGTCTGATCAAAAAGGAAATTATAATTTAAGTTATTTCAGACCTTTATCTAGGGCCCCAAAAAGCCAAAAACATGATTCGAAGACTTTCATTCGATCATTTATTCGTTTTAAAAATGGTATTTTTTTAGCTTTAATATCATTTTCTACGTAAACGGCTTCAGGTTTCTGTCTTAAATTTGTCTTACAGCAAGAAAATATAGTTTACTAGGGCATAGCAAACCAAAATTTTCCTAGATATTATATAACTCATTTTATAAACGAAATTAGTTTTTAAACTTTTAGTCAGTTACTTTTGGACCATTCTACGTTCAAACGTCACACGCGATATTCAACTTTGTATTCGTCCTCCCTCGAGTTATAATAGCAATGAATAGGCAGCGGTTCTTCAGTACCGCGCAGTGCGCTCAGGAGAAAGGATGTATTCGTTTTTTTGTTTTTTTTTTTTTTTATTTGTTTCAATTTCGACGAGTTGTTTGACATGACAATGTTTGTAAACAAAAGACACTCTGTCCACCAGTTCAATTACTTTTTGACGTAAAAAATGATAGAGAAAAATGAATCTTAATCCTGTATAGTAAGATTCTTTTGTAACATCATACCTTTGATTTTAACAGATAAACCTTATCACAAAGCATTAAAATTTAAACTCGTGGGTATTCTTAAACGTCAAAAACTGATGACCCTGGTTGGCAGAGTTTATGTTTAGTTTCATTTTAGAATACAAAAGGAACAGATCCAGTGGAGTCGCCAACGAAACATAGAATTATAGTTAAATTAGAAGTAGCAGTATGAGAACCTAGATTTGTCTGTAATCATTGTATTTTACAGATATGGATTATGTACTTTTTCACTTAGCGAACGTTCTTGTTTCAATAAGAAATCTAATATATAAAAATAAGTCGGGTTTTCCTTCCTGACGCTATAACTCCAGAACGCACGAACCGATTTCCACGGTTTTGCATTCGTTGGAAAGGTCTCGGGCTCCGTGAGGTTTATAGCAAAGAAAATTCAGGAAAAAACGTGGGTGAAACCGCGGTGGACAGCTATTATATATTTTGATGTGAACATTTGTAATTATTTTATTGATTGTAATATCAGATTGTATTAGAAATTATTTGACGTTATAAACTTCAGTTCTACATTTTTGGCATTATTTTGTAACCTTTTTTATATTCTCTCGTTTCGTTGTATAAAACTAGTAAATTCAAAATCATCATCATCATCATCAGCCTATAATGTCCCACTGCTGAGCACAGGCCTCCTTTCACAAATGAGGTTGTAAGGTAATGGGCAGATACTCCACCACACGTGCCCACTAAGGATCGGTGGAGTTAGGGCTAGTGGCCAACCTACTGTTGAGATTTTCCAAGCCGCCTATGAGGCATCCAACTAGCTTAACGACTATCACAATTAAGTGATAACCGGGACCAACGGCTTTTCGTGCCTTCCGTAGCACGGAAACGCTCGATTTGAAATACCACTAGGCGGTCACCCATCCAGGTACCGACCACGATGGTGGTAGCTTAACTTTGCCGATCGATTAAGAACGGCTAATTATGCTACACCACAAGCGCTTCAAATTCAAAATATTTATCGTAAACTGATTGATTGTTGATATATCAACGCACAGCCCAAGCCGCTGGACGTAGACTATAAATTTTGCACAAAGATACCTTATACGGTATAGGCATCCACTAAGGAAGAGTTTTTGGATATTTTCTTATGGATTGGATTATTTATGGATTGAATGAAAGTTTCGATGAAAGTCAGTCAGTTTAGAAGTTAGAATCTTCAAATTATGTGTTCAGGGTGTTTAGTGTCTCAGCGTTTTTGATAATTCCACCCCCAAAGTGGTGAAAAGGGGCATGAAATTTTGTATTCAAGTTGTTTATTCACAAAATTTTATATTCAAGTAAAAATATCGTACACGTGTATCGTGTTATTACTAAGCCTCTACTGCCGCCCGTCTATTTGTCTGCCTGCCTGTCTACCACAAGCAAATATCTCAGCTGTCAGGATCACATCTTTGTGTGCCGTGCTAGGGTATGTATTTAAGTTAAGGAGGATATTTGCTGTCGTCGTCTCCATGGCCTGTTTTGTGAGCGCGCGTAGATCACGGTGTCCACACCAAAATTTACGCGTACCTTAACAGGTCCCACAGCGATGACTCCGAGACAAAACGGTTATTTGAGCAACTGCAATCGATGACTGACAAAGTACTGAAGCAGTACCTCTCCGCGGAGTTAGTGATTTTAGCTTCAACGCTCACCAAGTTGAGTGGCATGGTTCTCGGTCCACTGACTTTTCGGGGAAGACTGCTCACGACTTTGCTCTGGCCTATGGCTTCTCGCAACTGATTCTTTCTCCTACGAGAATCCCAGATATTGAGAGCTATACTAGCTCCTTACTGGACCTTCTGCTGACTATGCGACCGGACGGCTATGCAGTGACAGTGGATGCGTCACTCGGCTCATGGGACCACTGTCTCGTCCGGACGCAGGTGCCTTGTGCGTGGCCCGATTTGCTCCGGTCACCCGGGTGTCGTCGTGTGTGGCACTATAAGTCAGCAGACTGGGATGATTTGCGTGGATACTACGTATCGTACCCGTGCAGGCAGCTCTTCTTCGCAACAGAAGATCCTGACACCTGTACAGTTGCCGTCGCTGATGCGATACTGGCGGTAATAGAATGTCCTTGAACATCAGTAAAAGCATCAGGATCGTCCTCATCGTCCACTCTCTTGAAGTGAATCCTTGATACATCTAAATCTGCTGGCACTCGTGACTTGAATGCCCAGGTTCCGAAATTCTGTACTAAAACTATTGTTTTCCTAATTACCATTCTGTTCAAAAGAGCCTTTCTTGATTGTTATGTCCCTTCTGTCTGGAAGTCTGCCTTCATTACCAATTTACAAGAAGGGTTCTAAATTAGAAGTAGCCAACTACCGCCCTATCTAAAAATTATGTATAATATCCAAAATACTTGAATATCTTATCTAACATCAAGTTTACGCAGCTTTAAAGAACTCTTTCAACCAAAGCCAACATGGTTTCTTAACAGAATTGACCATAGTCTTCTCTTATCCAAGCTAAAAGGCATAGGCATAAGAGGTGTCGATGGTTTTCATCTTACCTAGAAAATCGGAGACATGCTGTTGTTGTCAATAACTACATATCAAGCTAGGTTCCCATATGTAGTGGCATTCTCCAGGGTTCATTACTGGGGCCTTTGCTATTGATAATATTTGTAAATTAACGAAAACGGTGCATTAAGACTTCTCATGTTCTTTGTTTCTGATGCTGACGCGCTTCTCTCGTCTGCCTAAGTTTGCCACTTATTTATTTACTTATTATTTACTTCTGCGAGCTGGCGACAGGTATAATAGGCCTTGCACATGAGCATGACATTGATTTGTTTGATTCGAGCATTGTTTCAGTAAGGCGCAAACTCAGTCAAATCTTTTTCTTAGGTAAGCTGTTAAGAATAATATCTTCTGTGAATTATTCCTATTTTGTGTTACATTTCTAAATGTTGTCTTTATTTTTTAGTAGGTTATCTTTATTTTTAATCCATTTATCTTTATTAATTTGTTAATCCAAAGCTGTGGGTTTTTGACACTGAAACATTTTAACCAAATTACTCAGTACGAAAAATCCCTGATTCAGTATTAACCACCCATGGGTTACAGTGGATAACGTCACCATCTTTTTTAAATGTATATATTGTATTACTGAACTTCCCAAGTCCTATCTTTGTCTTTGATTTTCTAACACAGATGTTAAACGTATATTTTAAGAATAAAACTAACCTTTTTGAAGCGAAACTAGCGCGATGATATCAGTTTAAAAAAAAAAACACACTGACCCTCTCTCCCCTATAGTTTTATTATTTTTACTCTTTTTAGTAGAGTTTTTGTAGTAAATGAATATTAAAAAGCGGCTCTTGAGGCTACTTCTTCGGGGATAATGAGCGTGACGATGGAAAAATATTTATTTTAAAAACTACTCCATTCTTTTTGTGTTATTTTCTTACTCGCGCGTCATCAATCGCGCAAATTTCTATCGGACACTAGGTCGTGCTATCGCGATACAGACAGCAGCGCGTCTTATATATGAGGGGTGGCGGGGTGTGTAGGCGGAGCGAACGTGGGAATTTATTTTTCAGGGTATGGTCTTAAATAAGATGAGCGATTCCTTTTTATTTATTTGTAATTTTATTAGTTTTCATTTATGTCTCCATTCCGTGAAGTACTTGTTACTTATGTCTAATAACTAAGCATTTTTAATATAGGTACGTAAAAGCCATGCGTAAATGCGTGAGGGCCGTTCTCGTAGCAGAAGACGTAGCAGGTGCTACGAGCACTGCATTCACATTTGATTATTTATTTTTTCTAGTTCCTCTTGATGCATGATCCAGTATTTTTATTTTTTTATTAAATGCTTGCGTTTGGCCACTGACCCGCCCATAAAAGACAATGACGAAGTCTATAAGATGGAGCACGCTTACCTTAAACCTATTCAGTCTGACCTTGAAAGTCTCTAGATTGTATGAGTCAGAAAACACAGACGCCGGAAGCAAGTTCCACCCCCTTGCTGTCCGCTTTATAAATGACGATGTAAAAAGCTGTGTCTGTATTTTCGGTATGTCAACAACGTACGGGTGAAAAATTTGAAAATAATAAGGATGAACAATGAATTATACACTTAAAAACTCAATCCCATTTTTTCCTGTTTAAGACCTTTTTTTCTTGGTCTGAGCTTTAATACCAAGGCAAGTTATTGATCCACATAATAAAAAAAAACACTTTTTGATTTAACGATACAGAAGTAAATAATTGCATCTTTCTATTTATTCGATGTAATACTGCCGATGTATCCTATACCTATTTAACGTTTTTAATTAGAACCAAAAAAGAAAGGTCCCAAGTGCTTTAGAGGGAACGTAATCTCTAAAAGGGATATTAAAAAGATTAATAGAAAGGGCAAGTAGGTCATTGGTTCGTATTTAGCTCTCTCAAGGGTTGTATATGCCAATCCCTTTGTCCATAGAGCTTCTGAAGTTAACAGTTACGCACGATTAGGTATCGCATTGGGCTGTTTAATGGATATTGGTCATAAGGGTTTAGACCTTTAACGGTGCTGGAATTAAAGTAATTTAAACACGGACAGAAAGAATTAGGTTACAATTTATATGATAGTACTTTCAATCGTAAGAAAATTACTTAGCCATTTGGAGATTAATTATATATAGAGATCCTGCGTTTTTAGATTTATAGAATTAGAATAACAAAGTACACTCATCGACATAGATTTATGCGCAAACTCGAAATTTATCAAGAAATATTTTGACTTTTTATAGTTATAAGTTTATTGCCCTATTCTCAAATGTCCATTATATGATATAATTATTTGATATCAGATACTCAATCTTATGTATAACCAACATAAATAAACCACTATACTTATTTCCCTTGACAACATTATGTCAGTACATTTTCCTCGTAGAAAATCTCCACAAGGAATAAATTAATCAAAGAAACCCTTCAACAACCTACCCATAAAATGTTACCCTCCGTAATAAAAAAAAGTAGATAGCTTCGGCTAATAAACGATACTTCATATACGGAATCTTCGGAACAATTCTCAAGATCACAATATACATTAACCCCCTTATTCATAATAAAGTTATCAAACTTTTTTATTTTTTTTAAGATGTTGGCGTCACAGGGCTTGTGTATTTTGCCATTTTCCAGTTATATTGTAAGTTCTAGTCACAATAAATCACTTTCGCATAGTTCTCAGTCAGTCACCGTCCATAATAGTCATGTTTTAGTACAATGGTACTAAATGGTACTCGAAGAAGTCCGTGAATTTTTACAATGACCACAAAAAAAATTCACGGACTTCTTGAGACAAATTGAAAAGGCACGATACACATGATTCATTTCATCTCACTTCACTGGTGCACATGGATTGATCTTTATTGGATAAAATACCACCGATAATATGCAATAAAACTCAAAATACACGAATTTATGAAAATACAACGTAAGTTCACTCTGTAAGTTCCCCCGCCAAAAAGTCTTATCAAACGTTGATTAGCTAAAATTCTGAAGTCTTTATCTGACACGTGACATTTGGTGATCGAAAGAGTGAGACGGAGTACACTATTATACTGATTAAGTTAAAAAGCGATTATGAATAAGGGGGATAATATTTATTATTATGAACGTATTAGTATTATATGGGGGATACTTTGGCATCGTCACTAGGAGGTAGCGGTTTACTTTTGTAGTTACTTGGGTGACAAACAAGCAAACAGCTCACCAATGGTAAGCGCTTACTATTACATAGTCGCTTGCAACACAAAGTTAATTTGATATTTATATATTATGTTAGTTTATCGAGATAGCTTTCATATCTGTAACTTTAAATAAGGTTTATATCCCAAAATCACGAAACACCTTTCAAACTTCAGAATAGGCCTACATGAATATTTGCATAATTTTCTTGGAGGAAAGTGGAAAAATTCAAGCTCTTTCAACATTTATTAGGTAGCGGTTTAATGGACGACATTGCAAAGACCCTTAGGGCGGTTTTCTACTTTTTTCGCATTTAAAAGAAATATATCGTCTGCTTTCTTGTTACGCTGTTTCATTGTAGTTTTCTATTCTGCAGCCACTTAGAACACGCTTGTAAGAAAATGTAAAAATAAAATCGTATAAATCCTTACAGAACATTGTATAAGAGAAAATAGAAGGCAACTAGAAAATCTATTTACAAATAATGTTTTATTTGTACTGTAAGAGATTTTTTTTTAAATATTAACAAGAATCGATTTGATAGTTTTAGATTGAAAATAATTAGGTACGTCATGTGTTCGAGCGTGATTAATGAATGATTAACCGCTTTTGTCTGATCAAATAATCATGTTGTGGTACTTCGTAGCTCTAATAGCGATGCATTTACTATATCCCAGTCTAGAATATAGATTTTCAGCGCTAAGATTATCCTAGTGTACTCCATTTCGTATAATAGCAGTTCGTAGTTCTGTTAATCGATGTTTGTTGTTAATTGCAACTCCATTTATTTGGTGATTGATTGCAAGATATTCGTCTTATTTCAATTTCACTTATTTACAATTTAGATAAATGCTTTTGCATACACTCGAGGAAACTATTGCGATGCCCCAAAATACACCTGTATGAACTACATGCATGTAATTCATAAGCTCATGAGCTTATTGCGCTGCGGAAATTATTTCTATATAGTTGACTTTATGAAAGAACTTTGATTACACGGACACTGTGTTACAGTAGTACCCAACTAATATGGCTTACCAATGTACCTGCGCAGAAGATACTTTTGTGTACATTTTCAATGCGCGGGAAACCTCTATTGGTCGGCAGCTGCCGCCATGTTAGCGCGCGCCGTGCGGAGGGGCGTGACTTGTGAGTGAGACGGAACTAACAGCTGCAGTGTATTATGAACCTTATAGTAGTGATATAAGGTTGATTGTAAGTTTTAAGCATTCTTTCGTTAATCTTCGGTCCATACCAGGCATCTTTCACTCCATGTACTTGCGCGCGATAATTGCCTACCGGCCGCCGGACCGTAACCAGTCCATTTCTCAGTTGATTGTCGACAGCCGCGTGGCGCCTTCGTACGCATATATTTCGCTCGAACTGATTGTTGTTCTTTCTATGGAAGGTTTAAAGTACCTTTAGATTCCTTTTATAATTATAAATAATATACATAATTATGTAAAAGATCTATAGGGCACATTTATTGTAAACTTTGAACAAAATATGAGTCAGAAGCCCGGTTGCAGGATATTATACTATAAAAAATATAATTATATACCATTTAATTCCCCTTGTACTTACTTGTTTCTTTTTTATAACTTTTTGTTCGATTCCGAATATTCTCCACAATAAAGTTCAACAATTGTGAATGTCGACAAGCTACAAATTTATTAATTTACATATAGTTACTATATTAATATAATAAAGCGGCAGAGTTTTTTTGTTTGTTTAAACACGCTAATCTCTGGAACTACCAGTCGGATTCGAAAAATCTATCGATTAGTATATTTCATACCGCTACGGGTAGGGTAGGGTAGGGTAGGACCTACCCTACCCTACCCGTAGCGGTAGACCCTAGTATAGGGTATGACACCACTCACCACGCAAACGAAGCCGCGCCGATATGACAGAAAACGTTTGCCAGGTCAGCTATATAAAAATAAAACGCTTTTAAGAACTTTTCTTATTTTTAACAACTGAACATGCTGAAACTTTAAAAAGCATCTAATTTTTTGTTTCATAAAGTGTAAGTACTGTAAATACCTACTGAGATCTTTATCGACAGAGGCATCCCTGACAATACACGCAAAGCACGCGGCGGCGAGTAGCTACAAAGCAAAACTAAAAAGCTTAGGTTCATTTTCATTTGCAGCGTTTAGCGACTCAAAAGAGTAGGCTATTATAGCAGTAGGTATTGTAAATTTTATATGGAGTGATTTATCTGTTACGTAGTAACTATTTAGTAATCTGTGTCCATACTTTCTTTTCTGTGCGAACGAAGATTCACGACGCGCCTTATCAGTTGGGTAATACTGTACATCTTAATTTTCAATGAGTACAAAAAAATAACTTTTGTTTCATACATACTCAAATGATTATTCTTGAGATATAACCATTGAGCTAGATATAAAGGACATAAAGTAGAATTAATCAATTTAGATAGTGATTCTTCATATGATATTACTAAGAATGGAATTACTTTGTACGGCAAATAGTCAGAGGGCGAACCACAAGCTCATAAAACAAGGTTAAAATAGCCTTATTTGACTTTTGTCTTTCTTTGACATCCGACGTCAAAATGGGACAAAAGACAAATAAGGTTATTTTAACCTTGTTTTAAGAGCTTGTGGTAGGCCCCCTGATATCAAATACAAATGGAAGTGTGATATGGCCGCAAAATTCAATATAATTGAGTCAACAGGTAGCTGTCACTTTGAATAGATCATAAATTGTTAATATAGTATTCCAAATATGGGAATACATTTAACTAGCAAATATGTGTATTGTGTGAAATGCCCTTTTAGTTACTAGTCGCGCCATTCAAGCAGTTTTTAGTAGATGGCACTGGCTGTTTAGTTTTATTTTTAATTGGAACGAATTTTCAAACTTTATGATCTTCTTTTGTTTTTTTTTCTCTCTATTGCTTGAGCCTGATCCGCTATATAATTGTCCCGCGCCTTTTAAAATAAAATTTTCTTTAATTTCATGACAAATATATCGAAAACACCACCTATACACAGATAAACATACAGTAACACAATTTAACAACATTACACTACATTTTGTACGGTGTAAGTGCAGTGCAAACGTCTTCGCAACTTGGGTAAGTGGTAGCTATAAGTCCTCAAATTTTTACATCGATTCCCGAAAGTCAGCGCATATCAACGGCCACAGGGAATCCTGTGGCCGGCGTGATTAGTTACCATTGCTAAACTTTACTAATAATAATTAGATAGTGGAAATAATAATAAATCACACTTTGATTTAACAACCATATACAAAGAACCATTTTTACAACACAGACTACGGAGGACATATTCTCGCTAACAAAAAGCTGTGTCTATGGAGTCGGCCACCTCTCACGCACACCTTAATTGGCTATTCCGCGGGAAATTAGACTCTGTCGCCGTTTACACAGAGTCGATTACTCGCGCTCAACTAATGTGTGAATGTGTGCGTGCCGGCTTGTACGTACAGCGTGGTGGCCCACTCGAGTGACACAGTTTTTTGTTAGCGAGAATATATCCGGCTTTTTTTAATATCTGTGTTTTACAACTATAATTATAACAATAGCACCGACTTTTTGGCAAGAACTTGCAGAGTGCATTTTTATTTTCATAAATTCGTGTTTTTTGAGTTTTATTGTGTATTCGGTGGTATTTTACCCAATAAAGATCATCCATGTGCACCAGTGAAGTGAAATGAAATGAATTATGTTTATCGTGACTTTTCAAGTTATCTCGAAATGTCCGTGAAGAGTTTCAGTACAATTACCACCATTGTAATAAAACATGACTTTTACGGACGTTGACTGACTGAGGACTATGTGATAGTGATTTATTATGACTGGAAATTAGAATGTAACTTGACACTGGCAGAAATAAGTCTTAATTTGGATTTGGTTGCCAAACTTAAAACTAAGAAGAAGAACGATAGAACCAAATACCAGTTATCAATGTGGGTACATAGCCATTTGAATAGCAAAAAATATCAACCAATGAGATAAGCTCGATACCTAACTCAAAACTTGAGTTATTAAAACTTTTTGACTGATCAAACGATAACACTTACTCGTAGGTATTAAACGCGATATCAATAAGTTGAACATGAAAATTACCATGAACCCAAATCGCTTTCAGGAAGAAAGTCAACAAAAAAGTAAAATGCATAACATAACACACATATTATTACACGCAATATAATCTGGTATCGGAGTTTTCCAAGCTACGTTCATGTAACGTTTGTGTTATTTTTATTCGTATCTATGTCGTGTCGAATACCCTTTATTTTTTTGTGGCGAGGTTGTAAATGACTGTGTGACAATATACATTTCGGAATGTATTATTTTTTCAGTCAGATTAGAGTTCTAATGCCGTCGTTTCATACTTTTCGTGCAAACCCAGTTTGGAGTCGGTTTTGTATTTTTTTACAGCAGGATTAGTCTATTTTATTTATTTTCACAGCTTGATGTCTGACAGGTATGGTATTCTCGTTTACGGTAATGATGCAGACATCGATAGAATTGTTTTTTTGCAGAAGAGGGCTAAATAATGTGACATTGTCATCACGATTTGCATTGTAGCTGGCGAGTTTAAAAATGCAAAGATTTTTTCGATAAGCCGACTTTGCTTTTGTGTCCAAAACGTGAGAATCATAATTAGGTAAATAATTTAAGATGCTTACTAAAATATGAAGTTTGTATACACAGCACCGATAACCGATGAGGAAGAAATGTTTTCGAGTGATGACCACCTACTGGAAAGCGCCGTGCGGGACGAACTCCCACCAGGTGTACCGACGACCAGTGGGGCTAAAAAGGAAGCTAAAGCAATATTGCTAACGCAATTCATTTTTTCGAATTCTCGGCAGATCCTACGTAATTTCAATATTTTTTGGTATACTAGTCACTCATTATATACAATTCAATTCAATAAAAGATTCGGAATTTATGAATTCAATAAGATCTGCCGTAAATTTGAAAAAATGAATTGCGTTAGCAATATTGCTTTAGCTTCCTTTTTAGGGGGGCTGGTCAGAGTCACTGGGCGCCGCCTAGATGCAAGCGGCCCAAAACCGTACGAAGTGGAAGTCAATGGGGAGGCCTGTGCTCTGCAGTGGACATCCTAAGGCTGTTATGATGATGATGATACACAGAACATCTTAAATCGGAAGTCAAATACTTTGCAAAAGAATAAATGTAAGCAATCGAACCACCAGCTTTTTTATGGCATCTACTGACACCGCAGCTGTGTACTTTGTGGTTTGTCAAGCTGAACTTTGAAATGTCCACAACACTCGTAGCTAAATGATTTTTTAATATGGTGTTAGGAAATACTAGCATTATCTACAACTTATGGAAGAAAGAGTAATTGATTTATGGTGGTCCGTCCGTTTTTATAATGTCAGTCATTGTTGATGATAGCTCAGATTATCCGAAGACTAGGGTACTTTCGGGAAACCAGGGAAGAAGAGACGATTTTATTTCTATCCTTGACCAAAATGTATTTATAGTAATAGTTTAATTATTAAAATTTAGATATCGACATTTAAGAAAAGTAAATCATTCACAAATACCGGAACAATGTTAGACCATATAACATTAAGTCTCTGTATTTGTCTTCGTCTTGGTTGCAGGACCAATCAACCCCATCACTGCCGCTGCGGAGATCTCGTCAACGAGCTCGGCCACCATGGGCTTTCGTACTCCCTAAGTGCTGGTCGAATATCACGCCACTCAGCTATTAATGACATTATCCGCAGGGCTCTTTTGCGCGGGGCGATGACAAGAGACCGGCCCCCCTAAAAAGGAAGCTAAAGCAATATTGCTAAAGCAATTCATTTTTTCGAATTCTCGGCAGATCCTACGTAATTTCAATATTTTTTGGTATACTAGTCACTCATCATATACAATTCAATTCAATAAAAGATTCGGAATTGATGAATTGCATAAGATCTGCCGTAAATTCGAAAAAATGAATTGCGTTAGCAATATTGCTTTAGCTTCCTTTTTAGGGGGGCGGATGGTATGTCTTTGACCCCTTGGAGTGTCGGCCATTCGCTGGTGTGGGATGCCACATGTGTTGATACACTCGCGCCATCTCACTTACCGGCGCCTTGTAAAGCTACAGGGGCAGCTGCGGCCAGTGCGGAAAATTTAAAATTCAAAAAATACGCATCGATTGGACCCAATTATATTTTTGTGCCTTTTGTGGCCGAGACTATGGGACCGTGGGGGTCCGAAGCTCGCCGTTTTACTCACACCTTGTCATCAAAATTTAACGAGACCTCAGGAGACCAGCGGGCGGGGAGCTTTTTCAGCCAACGCGTCAGTTTGGCTATCCAAAGAGGAAACGCTGCCAGCCTTCTGGGAACCCTGCCGTTAATCGGAAGCAGCGGCAGGCTTGAGGAAATTTTCTATATATAGATTGTATTTTGTACATATTTGTTGTAAATAAAGACTTTCTCCTAGTAAAGAAAAGTAAAAATATCAAAAATAGTTGCAATGCGAATATCACCCTTGGCAATAATTAATCTTTATGTTACTATCTACTTTTAATTAAGGAGAGATTTCGTACACTTTTTAATGAAATAACCTCTGTGGAAGTAACCTTTCATGAGTTTGTCGATAGCGAGCTCCTTCACCGGAAAACAAGGTAAAATTTAGTTTAAAACTAATTGAGGATCCCAAGTGCCGTCGTCTGATCCTACATTATTTCCTAGAAGTAGCGATAATGCAGAGCGTTGGCTGTTTAGCGAGCCGTTTGACGATCCTTTAGCAAACTGCAGATAAACGTTATAACCCGTGGGAGGAATACATTCAAGTTTTATCCTTACAAAATACTACCACGGTTTATAAACCATATAACTTTACAATATTTACAGTACCAAGGTTGTAAAGTGGATGTTGGACTCTTAGAGTCTTCTGCATAAAACGATTCGCCATATTCCAATCATCGTTGTCAAATCATATACAGGTCGTTGTTTTGGTCAGCGACGAGCGACTCAGGGTCGATCATACAATAGATACTAGTGCTAAAAAAAATATAAAAACATACTTTATTTTTTTTTATTAATAAAAATAAAAAAATATTAAATCATGTAATAAGCTAAATTGTAGACATAATACTCAACGGGAATGCGAGGGAGTAAAGGGGTGGGGCGATGGCGGCTTGTGCCTAGCTCTAGTTAGTGCACGTGCCTAGTAACCATACTTTGCGGTAATTTTATTTCAAATTGAATAAGGTATTTCTCAACATATTTACAGTATTTAATGGAATTAAGTCCAATTTTGGGGAATATATATTTTGTACTAGCGCTCCTGGGTCGCTTGTCGCCGACCAAAACAACACCCTGTATATAATCTATTTAAATATCAAGTTCATTCTTTTTCTGTTCACTTTGAAATTGGGGCCAAATACCTAACAAATCTTATTAAAAAAAAGAAGGAAGTTGTTCAGTACCAAATTACTGATAGCGCCGCCAGGCGTAAGGCTAGTATGATGTGTAATAAATTTCATTTCGCAGATGTTCACCGCGGCCATTATTGGATCCCTTATATTATAATATGCGGGATTTAATTTTCACATATTGTCAGACTAATGTTGGTAGGGATACTCGTACGCTTAATCTTTTTTAGAAGATATATTTGGAAATTGTTATGCGATATTATTTTTATGGGAATATTAGGTACTACATTATTAATATATAATCGTATTTTTGATTTTATTATTTACCAGAACACGAGTCTTCTAATAGCAAGGGGAATACTCTGAGGGGCCGCAAATGTGATTTAGTAGGATTTAAGTAATTTGCTTTTGGATGAATAGAAAATATCAAGAGGAAAATCATAGCATAGTGGTAGTGCTTTCTCCCTATATTCTATGCCATCTGAAAGATCTTGACCTAGCTTAGAAATTAGGGGGGGGGGGGGGATTTTGTTTCTGCTAAATATTAATCAATTCATTATACTTAATATTATTTTAAATAATCAAAACAAATAGGTATTCATCTGTTATGTTACACGTATTGTTATTTGAATACCTCGTAAATTTTGTTTCAGTATTTTATTGAAGCATCCGGTGATTACCGGCGGACATTAAATTTGTATTGAATCCAAATAAAAAAGGAATATCCTAATTTAAAAATGTTTTAGCATTTGTATCAGCAATATGAAATAAATATTTGCTCGGTGTGCTGAGAATAAAAATATGAAATAATTCTATAAAATGTTGCATGAAAATTTAAACATTAATACATTCAAAATTAATGAGTTGAAATATTTGATAGTTTATTTACAAATAATTATATGTCTGTAATTATTTAACCGAGTAAAACATACATACTATAGGTACTTACAGTATTATGATTTTTAACAGGAAGTTAATTTAATTTAGCTTGTTTGGGAATACGGAAGTAAGTAAATAGGTAAAATGTAGGTATTTTATGTCTTAAGAGTAGACGGTGTACACAACTTTACTAAAACTTTATGTCTTATATAATTTGTTTAACTGCTTCTTGGTGTAAATTACAGAGCTTTTCAACCATTATAATTACACATATTTTTTTCTTATTATAATAATTATTTGTTTGATGTTAAAATACCAGAATGTCAACCCTAGGGCCACAGGGAAAAAAACCATTCTTGTGTTTCATATTCATGCTGATACGTCGTCAACATAATGTCCATAAAACTATCTAAGATCAAGTTTAAGCCGGGTCAAGACAGATATATACAGATAAGCACCTTAACGAACGCCCCCAGTACATTTATCATTTTAATAGCAGCACGGTACAGTGTGCCCTAATAAAATTATACTGCGGCAAACATAAAGGAAATTAAATTTTAAATACTCGCCTTTGCTTCTAATAGCCCTTTAAATGAGATCTGTGGAGAAAGTTCTCAGCACAAAAAATGGGATTCTGAGTGCACGAAGTTGGTAGTTTTATAATAAGTATCCTCTTCTGACATCTTACGTCACATAACTGTGTTCGGCAGTTAAGTACTAGGCCCTCAAAAAGTAGGTGACCGATTAATTTATGTGTCAAATTCATAGAGTTAGAATATTATTCTGGCTCCTGAAACACAGTTTTACTAGTTCGGGAGCCTATGGATTCAAAAATAAGCTGTAATGTTGTATGCCAATAAAGAAATTATTATTATTATTATTATTATTATTATAGACCGACTGTACAGCCCGTCAACAGGTCTAAATACCTTGAAACAAAGTGCGCTTACATAGATCTCGAGACCTGTCCCTTTCTATAGCTTGTCAATAAACAAAGATACAGATATTATCCGATAAATTAATCCATCGTTAAATTCTAATTGTCGTTTATGGGTAAAGCTGTTAGATTCTAAATTACCTAGTTGAGTGTTGAATTGTGTTTGTATCCTCTTGGATACAAACACAATTCAACACAATGAAGAGTGAACTCATAGATCCAGGTTTCAACTATGGAGGTGCAAGGTGGATGACACCTCCATTCAAAAGGGAAGATGTTCCGCCAGGCTGAGTTATCGTGCCTGGGGACCGCGGTCCAACTGTACACATCAGACAGCTGTATATTATGCAGATTCTCGAGAAAACTTCTTAAGCGCGATGCAGGATATTGTGGCGCCACGCCATCTATCTTTCCGTGTGTGAACTATCTCAGTGCTACTGATAGATGGCTGATAGATGTCGCTTCACAACTTTTAAGGCTAAGTAGTAGTCGTACCGACATCAATAGAATTTTTATACAGCAGAAGAAGGCTGTGCACTACACCAGACACTGGACGTCACTGGCGAAGGAAGTGCGAAGGGGTGCCAGGTTAGGGGGTAGGGGCTTAGCTTAGCTCGTGTAACTGCGCATCGGCATATACAACTTAGCTTGCATAGCTTAGTTTGCATTCTGCACACAAGTATGAAAAACTGCGTCAGCTATGGCTTAATTAGTTAAGCTCGCATAGCTGACGCAGTTTTTCATGACCTAGTTTAAATTGTTTACAACCTACGTCACTCCCGGTTATTTAAACCGCAAAAACTTAATATTTCTCTTAGAATCACGATAACAATACAATTATTCGCTCACAACCGAAACTTTTTTAATTCACTCACGTTCTAACATTTTTTCTGCTTCAGAGAGAATTTGTTTAACGTTCCTGAATACTTTATGTTAAAATTCTATTTCACTGAGAGTCAATTTATTTCATACTTGTTTGATTATTTCTACGGGTACGTATACAATTGAGTTTTATGATTACATAAGTCGTTTCATACATTGTTTTATAAACGAATGTTTGCTTATTGTAAACGTAGGTAAAATACTCTTAGAAGAGTGAATACAATTTTAAAGATTGACGATGTTTGCTTTTATTTTGTACGAGTAGTAATGAAATCTCACAAATAACAACTAGAATATTATCTGAATATTTAAGTATTCGGATAAAAAAACATTACAAACATAAGTCAAAGAGAATACTAAAAAAACCAGCCAAGTGCGAGTCGGACTCGCACACGGAGGGTTCCGTGTACAATTAACTAACTCTGCTATGAAAAAAAAAAACGCCAAAAATATTGAATGAAAGGTGCGGTTTACGATTTATGACACAAAATACTACTTACTAGATCTCGTTTAAACCAATTTTCGGTGGAAGTTTGTATGGTAATGTACATCATATATTTTTTTTTAGTTTTATCATTCTCTTATTTTAGAAGTTACAGGGGGGGACACACATTTTACCACTTTGGAAGTGTCTCTCGCTAAAACTATTCAGTTTAGAAAAAAAATATATTAGCAACATCAATATCATTTTTGAAGACCTATCCATAGATACCCCACACGTAAGGGTTTGATGAAAAAAAAATTTGACTTTCAGTTCTAAGTATGGGGAAACCCCCAAATTTTTTTTTCTATTTTTGTGTGAAAATCTTAATGCGGTTCACAGAATACATCTACTTACCAAGTTATAGTTCTTATAGATTCGGAAAAAAGTGGCTGTGACATACGGACGGACAGACAGACATGACGAATCCATAAGGGTTCCGTTTTTTGCCATTTGGCTAGGGAACCCTAAAAATGATATAACTATATTGAAATAATATTTAGTACCCAAAACTGAATGCCGAGTCGGATAACTGATGCGCAAGGCTGGTATGCTATCGGCGTGTTTGTAAAAAGATTGGTTGACTGCGCTTTAGTTGACTCTTTAAGTAATTTGAACAGTTTAAAAAAAAACGTAGAAATAATGTTCGAGTGAATTGCAGCGGATTTAAAATTATTAGCCACTGTACTGTGAAAGGGATTTTTATACCAGAATATGATTTTTCGTATAAAATACGAATAATAAAACTTAAAGAATAAAATAACATCCATTCGTCCATTATTGACCGATAGAACTTTTATCACATCAAAATTCACCGATGTTGAAAGTTTTGATTTCCAATAAAAGGAGTATTTTGCGAGACCCTTTCATATATTAGATGACAAAAGTCACCAGGCGGCCTACGACAAGCTCTTAAAACAAGGTTTAAATAACCTTATTTTCAAGGTTTAAATAATCTTTTGTCCCGTTTTGACGACGGATGTCAAAGAAAGACAAAAGACAAGTAAGGTTATAATAATATTGTTTTAAGAGCTTGTGGTTCGACCTCAGGTACCGGTCTCAATAGCTTAACTTTGCCGATCGATTAAGAACGGCTAATCATGCTACACCACGAAGGCTTTAAATGTAATGTGTAATAGCCTATAGATGCATGCAACATATCACTCGCGCGTTGCTGACTCTTGATTCTTCCCTTCTTGAAGAGAGGTTTGAAGAGGGGTTGAAGGGAAATAATTAGTAATATACCGCCGGTCCCCGCACACAGCTAGCAAAGCGCCTCCTCATGTAGCTCTGCTGACCTTAATCTCTATAGGATTGCAAATCTACATCAAAGTAATGTTATTTGGCTGCGATCATCTAAGCTGTAAAGTAGAAGAACTTTCCCAATAGGGCTGTTCCGTATTTTGAACAAGAGAACTCGTGCCCCATCTCTCATAAATTACGTATTAATATAATTTTACTTATAAAGCATTATTTTTGCAGTTATAGTTATAATTTTTCATTTCATATTGATGAATAGGTACTTTTTGGTTATATAAATCTGAGAATCCAAATAAACTTAGAAGTTACAAGGACTCAAACAGCTTTCAGCTCTCACTTTCCCAGCTCTTAGACAAAATGTTTTTCTTTACATTTTCAATAGCGGCATGTCAAAATGCTAAAAGCAAAGTTGAGTGGGATGGTAAAGGTTTCCTTTTGTTTCTCATTTGCGGCAACTGTGTATTGTTCGTCTTTCATAATACTCCTAGTACCGGACTGTGCTTCGGTTTATGTGCTCTTGTGGCCGTTAAAAGCGGTAATTTTACTTTTTAAACATAAAATTTCATTTAGGAACACCTCGTAAAAGTAGTTGAGTGCCTTATTATTTTGTCGCTAATTTTTTATGTAGATTAAGATTAAAATTAAAGAGCAGGTATCTTTCTTTGAAGATTAATCTTAATATTTAGATTTAAGCACAGGTAAATATCTTAAACATTCGTTTGGACATAACAATCAATACACATCATCATCAATACTCATTATATCCCACTGCTGAGCATGGGAGCCTTCTTTCACAAATGGGGTGAAAGGGACACAACAAGTTAATATTTTACAGTAATATAAAAGTCCAAAAGTAGCGCCAGTAACTAGGGAATGCAAAACCGGGGCAAAATGAAAACCGGTTTTTTTTCCGGTTATGAGATGTAAAAACCGGTTAACCGGTTTTAAACCGGTTTTTTTATGTTCACTCGTTTTTTTCCGCGTTATTTCTATAGCTCGAATTATAGATACTAACCGTGCCTAAGATGTAAAAATCGCAAACTGAGGAATTATTGTCAGTTAAAGGTAATGAAGTGGGTATAAAAGAAACATCATCACCATCTGTCTGCCCTGTTTCCAATCATTTGGGATCGGCGCAATATGTACGCTTCTTCCATTCGTCCCTTCTATCCGTTATCATCTTTCATACAATTCATCCATCTCTTTTTCATCAAATTGATGGAAATAATAGTTTATTTAACTCTGTAGATTCGTCTTCATCAGAGACTCGTTTATATAGACTACACGGTTCGCTGCTTTTGATTTTATTTTATACGAATGAAATCATAAAAACATATTGACGGGCCAGTTGGCGCAGGTGGTTAAGGTTCACCTTACGCGCCGCAGGTCGTGGGTTCGATTCCCACACAGGACATGCATTTGTGTGCATGAACATGTCTGTATATCCTGAGTCAGGGTGTAATTATGTATATTAAGTATGTATTTACAAACAAAAAGTAGTATATGTATTATATCAGTTATCTGGTTTCCATAGTACAAGCTCTGCTTAGTTTGGGATCAGATGACCGTGTGTGACGAATGTCCCAGGATATTATTATTATTTATATCACGTTTGCTTGGTTTTTAATTGCTATGAGATATGATGAGTTTATGTTAAAAAATAGATTATAGTGGCACAGCAACTTGCGTGTACATAAAAACGTGATTATTACTATACGAATGTTGTCCTTAGATAAAAAAAAACATTACCCAGTCTTTGTTGTCGTGCAGACGGGTAAAAAATAACACCAATCATAATAATAAATAGCTTGCTATCTGGCAGATTATTCATTGACAGTAGTTGCTCCGATAGCATGACATTAATGCTGGCGTCCCGCAAGGCTCTGAATTATCCCCAACACTATTCCTCCAGCATATCAATGATATACTCTCTATTGCCAGCATTAATTGCTATGCAGATGAAATTACAGGGGACACTCATTACACAAGCCATGCAAATATCCCTCGTTCTATATTGGAGAAAAGGCGCGAAGGACTTACGTCTTAAATCGAGAGTACACAAACTAGTGACTCCGATTGGGGTCGACTAAACCTAGTCTATTTCAACCCTACTAAGTCACACACAAGCACCGTTGAGAAAAGTCCATTTGCTGTGGCTCTTCATTTCTAGAAGATGTCCCTCAACATCACGAAAAGCATTGGGATCCTTCGCATTAATATTTATAGCGAGACTTTCTGTTCCAAAGTCATCTACAAGGTATCCAAAAAACTCGGTGTGATTAATAGAGCGAAGCAGTACTTCTTATCGAGACAAAGACAGCAACTATATAAGTCGCAAATCTAGCCCAAATGGAGTATTTCTGTCCAGGTGCCTACAGAGGGCACCTGGATACCAGCTTGGGTATTTAAACTCAGTTCAGCGACGTGCCGTTACAATTGTCGACGATCCCGAGCTCACAAGTGTTTTAAAGCCCCTTAGTGTGAGGAGACACTGCCTTCTTATGTGTGTTCTACCACTTTTCCAACGGGCAGTGTTCTGAAGAATTGTTTGACCTGATGCCCAGTTCCTTCTACCATCGTAGTCACCGACGGGGAGTCCATCCACACACATTGGAACCCAAATGGTCTCGTACTGTGCGGTTTCAAAGAAGCTTCCTATCGTGGGCGCTCATGCTGTGGAATGAGCTCCCCGCTTCAAAAAGGTTGAGGGTTGGCAACGTGCGAATGATAACCATTATGTTGCAAGTGCAAGCGTCCATAGGCTACGGTAACTGGTTATCATCAGGCGGGCCGTACGCTAGTTTGCTGCATAAGTATTGTAAAACAAAGTTTAACATATTTTATATCATAAAAACAATAATCATTATAAGTTATTTTCTTACCAGCTCAACACACTACACATCAACACACTTCAGTTCATCACAAAAATACTCACTGCTTTGCACTCAGTTTACAAAACGGCGGCAAATCTTCCTTTTTTAGTATTTCCAAACATTGATATAAAAACCGAAAATAACCGAAAAACCGGTTTTGGTTTTATGTAAACCCGGTTTTTTTGATGGTCAAAACCGTACCGAATAACCGGTTTTTCGATTTTCGGTGAAACCGGTTTGCATTCCCTACCAGTAACTGAAAAGTTAAAAGGGAACTGTCGGGTTATGGACCTATTATGAGGAGGTCTTATGAAAGGAGTGAATGATGACTATAATGGATAGGAGGGTTGAATTGCGCTGACCCGAAATAATTGGAGGCAGATGATCATGATAAAAGTACGACTATCAATCCCGGTCATACGAAGGGACAAACTTTTGGCCTACTGAGGCCTTTTCCAGTCCATATTTCTAATTCTGCCAAGTTCACGCGTTCTATTAATTTGCCACTAAGTGGAACACACAGCCTACTTGCGGAAGTGTCAGTTCAGAATCCGTCCGGTAGTTTTTGTATTGTGTAAGTTTTGATTAAAAACACTGCCACTGTCCATGTTGTTTTGTTTATACTTTGACATCCCAATTATTTGCAATAACATCGATGGCAGATGATTTAGTGTAAATGACGATTGGTTTCAAATAACATAACAATACTTTAGTATAATTTTTTATATAATCGGTGGTAGAGTCAACTGAAACGTTCATAAGTGTCTTATAAGAGCCTAAACTGAATAAAATACTTATTGATTTTGATATCAAATAATTGTAAAGAATAAATATATTTATTACATCGATGTAGGTTTTAATATTTGGAAGTGGCTCCAAACTAGACAAGTGAGACACATTCTACTTATTGGTTTATTGAGTCGGACTCGCACAGGACATATCTTCCGTAAAAACGTTTCTTGTATGATCGCCCCTTATTTTTTATTTTTTTTTCATTTTTATTATCTGTTGTTATAGCGGTATTCTGTGAAAAAATCAACTTTCTCCCTATTACGGTTCATAAGGTACAGACTATTGACAGATTTGGATACGGAACCCTAAAATGAAAAAAAAAAACTACTATAGGGATAGCCAAATAGATAATCGCTAACTTATTATTCGTGCCAACTCTTTGATCGTTTCTTTAAGAGAAATTATTAAAATTGTTCTTTGAATTTTTTAACACTTCGTCGTTTAATGAATCTACAAAGATCTTTTTGCTAGAGGTCGTAAATATAAAACATTTTAAATTCCGAAACTTATGTAATAATAAACTTTATAGTTTGATGGACATGGATGATTACATTTTTGCACTAAGAAAATTGGTAGTACCGGCTGCGAAGTTTAGCCGCAGCTTATTTGTGTACTCTATCAAAAATAACAATTTTGGTAGGTCTTTTTAGCAATTATCTTTTGTGGTATTGTAATCATGTAGGTTTATATTAGTGAAAATAATGAATCACCATAATTTCCAAACATATTTGTAAGTATAGCTACACGTCAAAGGGAATCTTATTGACCTGCTACCACCTTAATTTGTAGTACCCAACTGATATGGCTTACCGTTGTACCTGCGCAGAAGATACTTTTTGTACATTTTCAAAGCGCAGGAAACCGCTATTGGTCGGCAGGTGCCGCCATGTTAGCGCGCGCCGTGCGGAGGGGCGTGACTTGCGAGCGATACGCATCTAACAGCTGCAGTATATTATGAACCTTATAGTAGTGATCTAAGGTTGATTGTAAGTTTTAAGCATTCTTTCGTTAATCTTCGGGGCCATACTTTCTTTACTGTACGAACGAAGATTCACGACGCGCCTTATCAGTCGGGTAATACTGTAACTGGGTAAGTAAAAAATAACTGCGTGTCTTTTTTATTGAAATGGATATTTGATAAATTAGTAAAAAGTCTTAGAAATTCTAAAATGACCCGATATGTTTGCCAGACTTTGTTGACTTTGCCTTTGCCACTTAGGGTTCGATTCATTTTATAATCCATCATCATCATCATATCAGCCTATGGATGTCCACTGCTGAACATAGGCCTCCCCCATTGACTTCCACTTCGAACGGTTTTGGGCCGCTTGCATCCAGCGGTGCCCAGCAACTCTGACCAGGTCGTCGGTCCACCTGGTAGGTGGGCGTCCCGCTCGGCGCTTTCCAGTACGTGGTCGCCACTCGAGAACCTTTCTTCCCCAGCGGTTATCGGCTCTTCGAGCGATGTGGCCTGCCCATTGCCACTTCAGCTTACTAACTCTACGAGCTATGTCCGTCGTTTTCGTTCTCCTACGAATGTCCTCATTACGGACCCTGTCACGTAGAGAAATTCCGAGCATAGCTCTTTCCATAGCTCGCTGAGTGACTCTGAGCTTATTTATGCGGCCAGCAGTAAAAGACCACGTCTCTGTCCCGTATGTCATCACTGGTAACACGCACTGATTGAAGACCTTTGTCTTCAGACTCTGAGGTATTCGGGACGTGAAGATATGCCGTAGCTTCCCGAACGCTGCCCAGCCGAGTTGGATTCTTCGTTTGACCTCTTTGTCGAAGTTGGACCTACCTAGTTGGACAATTTGTCCAAGGTAAACATACTCGTCTACAACTTCGAGAACAGTGCTCCCAACAATCACCGGCATTGGCGGAATATGAACATTAGACATAATTTTTGTTTTGTCCATATTCATTTTGAGGCCTACCTGTTGAGAAACTCTGTTGAGGTCATTGAGCATGATGTTCAAAGCTTCCAGCGATTCCGCCATTATGACTATATCGTCGGCAAATCGAAGGTGAGTGATCTGCTCGCCATTGATGTTAATGCCATATCCCTTCCAGTCCAAGAGCTTGAATACATCCTCCATTACAGTGGTGAAGAGTTTCGGGGAAATTACGTCACCCTGTCTTACACCCTTCTGCAACTGGATTGGTATCGTACTCTCATCCTGGACTCGGATCGACATGGTGGCTTTGTTGTACAAACACTTCAACACTTGGATATAGCGATAGTCAATTTGGCATCGCTGTAGACTCTGTAACACCGCCCATGTCTCGACTGAATCGAAGGCTTTCTCATAGTCCACATACGCCAGGCATAATGGCCGATTATACTCCTCAGTCTTCTGTATAATCTGGCGGAGTGTATGTATGTGGTCTATGGTACTAAAGCCTTTACGGAAACCGGCTTGTTCGGGAGGCTGGAAATCGTCAAACCTACGTGCGAGACGATTCGTAATGACTCTCGAAAACAGCTTATAAACGTGGCTGAGGAGGGATATCGGGCGGTAGTTCTTCAATAGGGCCTTATCGCCTTTCTTGAAGAAGAGCACCACCACGCTTCCACTCCATACTTCTGGCGTTGTACCTTCGTGTATGACGGAATTAAATAGCTTCTGAAGGACTACAAGTACCGGTTTACCACCCGCTTTCAGAAGCTCTGTTGTAATTCCATCTTCACCTGCCGCCTTGTTGTTTTTAAGCTGTTTCAGAGCCATTCTAATCTCGTACAGGCTGACGTCCGGGATATCTTCGGTGTAATGTCGGGTCAACTTGGCTCTTGCGTCACTGACCGGGATTGGATCTGGTTTCTGTGACGAGGTGTACAGCTGTCCATAGAACTTCTCGATCTCTCTCAAGATCTCCAGCTTTGACGTGATGATGTTGCCGGTGTCGGTCTTCAGCTTGGTCAGTTGACTTTGACCAATAGACAAGTCTCTTGCAAACACTTTGGAACCTTTGTTCCGCTTTATTGCCTCTTCGATACATGATGTATTAAAGAGGCGCAGATCGTGTCGCATTGCTTTTGAGACCTGCCTATTTAGCTGCCGATATTCGGCTGTATCAGCTGAAGACTGTAACGTCATTTCACGTCGTCGCTTCATAAGTTTGAGAGTTTCATCCGAGAGTTTTTGGGTTCTATTCGTGCGGCGGGTCTTAAAGAACTTAGATCCTACCGCATGGACAGTTTCCACGAGCCTGTTGTTTGTATCGTCCACAGTCGCGCAATCATCCAGGCATTGGAAGCGGTTATGAAGTTCGAGCTGAAAGCTGTCAGGGTCTTGGATATATGCAGATTGGGGTCGGAGCGTAGACTTTACCAGACGACATCTCTCCACCTGGATGTTCAGGTTCAGTGTGCCTCTTACTAATCGGTGATCGCTGCCGGTCTTAACCCTGTTGATCACAGAAACATCACTGAAGATTTGCCGCTTTGTCGTCAATATAAAGTCTATCTCATTTTTGGTGGATCCATCGGGGCTAATCCAGGTCCATTTCCTGTGAGGCCGCTTTTTGAAGAAGGAGTTCATCATAAAGAGTCCCTCCAACTCCATGAAGTCGGCCAAACGTTGCCCCCTAGGGTTCCTCTGCCCAATTCCAAAATGCCCCACTCTCAGCTCATCGTCATTCCTAATGCCTAGCTTCGCGTTAAAGTCCCCCATCAATACCATATAGTGCGTTTTAGAGGAATGTATGGCTCGTGAGATATCCTCATACAATGTCTCTATCTCGTCATCTGGGTGTGATGAGGTCGGAGCGTATACCTGAATGACCTTCAGCGAATACCGTTTGGTAATTCTGAGTATCAGGTATGCGACTCTCGGTGAGACACTCTCTATCCGCACTATATTCTTGATGAGGGGCTTGCGGACAATAAACCCGACACCACCCTGTGACAGGTGATCACCCTCCCGGTAGTAGAACAAGTTGCCGGATTTAAGAATTATCGTGTCCTCTCCCTCTCGTCGGACTTCTGACAATCCCATTATATCCCAGCGCAACCTATCCACTTCTTCCTCCAGCTCAATGAGCTTCTCGTCGGTCCTCAGAGTCCGTGCATTGTATGTTACCAGGTCCAGTCGTCGTTGTTGGTAGCCGGATCTCTGCCGGAGACTCTTAGCACCCCCTGCCCCGCCGTTACCGTGACCGCTACCGTAGCCCGGGATAGCGGGGCCGCCGGGGACTGGGGGCCGTAGTTCTGTTTGTGTTACCATTTGAGGGGGGGTTATGCCATTTTATAAACACAAAGTTAATTAGACCACTTACACACACACACTTACACTATTCACAAAAATAAAACATTATCTAATTAATATCAGGGAGAAATTCCACGAACATTCTATCGGAATTCCGCATAAATTGCCGAGGTCGGCAATAGTTCGCGATGTTAGAACAACACCGTAACATGATCGCATCACATAATTATGATGAATTAGGCCTCAAGAACTTCAGACGAAACGATAACGCCACGTAATTAATCATCTTCATTAAACTTCCATTTAACGTTGGGTACGGTTTCACTTATCAATTAATAATTGAGTAGGTATGGTGTTGTTTAATATTGTGTTATTTTTTTTAATTGAAAAAAATATTTTATAGACACGGTTACACGCATAGAGTAAAAGTAAATATTTTAGTCGTTCAAACTATGTACGTGCACTCCGTTTCAAGGCATTTAGACCGTACCCGCCGCGTGCTTACAGACCATAAGCACGGGTACTTGGACTCTTATACAGTAGCTCTATATTATTCTAACTCTATGGTTACACTAAATTAAACTGATGGAAATAAAAATAGCGTAAGCAGCAATATATTTATTTTACTTTTCTTTTTTTATATTTCATTGCTCCTCCATTCAGGCTATGACGAGAGATATGGGAAGCCAAGCCTTGTCTCAAATTGTGTCTCTGTTATTATAGGTAGGTACCTATCTAAGATCTATTTGATATTCTTGATTTTAATGAAGTTGAGTTTCTAAGTTGATTAATAGTTTAAAATTGAGCTTATTTACCTCTCTTTTTCAGATATAATTTATAATCTAACTAGCTGTCCCCCGCGGTTTCATCTGCGGGGGACAGCTAGTAAGATTCTCTTCTTCTGGGACAAAAAGTTCTCCATACCGTCTTCCTAGGACAAAAAGTTCTCCATACCATAGGCTATCTGCGTGCCAAATTTCATTGTGATCAGTTAAGTAGTTGAGGCGTAAAAGCGTAACAAACAATCAAACTCACTTTCGTTGGCAAACAAGGCCCGCCTGATGGTAAGCGGCTACCATAGCCTATGGACGTTTGCAACACCAGAGGTATCACTCACGCGTTGCCGACCATGCAGAAATCTCTTCACACCCTTTTTGAAGAACCCCATGCTGTACATCATTGGGAAAACCACGGCAGGGAGCTCATTCCACAGTCCGAGCGTCAGTGGAAGAAAAATCCTTTTAGCCCGCACAGTTCGGAACAATTCTGGTTTCAATGTGTGAGGATGAACTCCCCGGCGATGGTGGAAGGTAGCCGTGGGCATCATCAAGTCCAACAATTCCAACCATAGAAATAACATAAACGTTGTACAAGCGGTAGAACACACATAAGGAGGCAAAGAGAGCATTTATAATATTAGGTTAGTGTAAAGTAAGGATTATAGGTATGCTCTTAGGTACGCTAGATAAAAGATTAAAGTCTGCTCGAGTAGCTATACATTTATAATGTGTACTTTAGGTAATCTGCATTAAGTTCACATAATTCACTGTAATCCTTGCTTTGTGATGTGTGTAAAACTTTAGAGATTATCGTAACCCTTCACTTTATCCACAGAAAATAATCTTTGATACGTGTAATAACTGAAAACATGGTATTTTAATTAAAAACTTCTAATCACCAAAAATTCGCCAGGTTTAAAAAGAAAATGACTGCCCGGAGGAAATTAAGGTTGGCACGTAACGCTTAGCAGAATAGTTATGAAAAAGTGTCATGTCCTAAAACGTTTATGCACATACTCTCATAAGAGGCGATACCCATAAATCATCCAGAAACAGATCCGTTTCATATCAATCATTCCAAGCTTTTACAGTTAATACCATTTGGGACGGGGATGAAAAAATCCACATTTACATAGAAGAAAGGCCGAGTGGGCCCCTATTATGCAAATCAGATCACGTCGGAACCTTTAAGATATGGTATCCCAGTCGAGATTTCAACTCCTTGATCCGACATTACGTTGTTGTGAACACCGTTTATGGAAATCTACCGATACTGAAACCTCTGGTCTATTCTCTGGCCGTATCGTTTAGTACCATCTATCCAATGAGAATATGTCGTAGGCATACTAAATAGGGCGGTTTTGAAATGGCGAAGTGTTATGTTTTTATTCGTATGTGCAACAAGTCAGAGATCGCATTGTGGTTTGGAGTTTTGTGGGTAATCTCAGTTTATCCAGTAAAATAATAGCAACGCGCGAGTGATACCCCTGGTGTTGCAAGCGTCAATAGGGTACAGTAACCGCTTACCCGTATGCTTGTTTGCCACCTTAGTGATATATTTATTTAATTTATTTCTGTTACCACGTTCCTTAAGTCAGTAAAGGGGAACAACGGGGACAAGTATAAATACAATGGTACAGGGTAGGCTGAGGGATGATGATGAATGGTATTTTGATATTTATCAAAGCCAAAGCCATTTAGGCCCAAAAAGGGCACTTATGAAGGTCACATTTAAATGTGACCTTCATAAATGTTACCAGTGGTAAATTCATAAGAATTTACCACTGATTCGGAAGACGACCTTCAACTGAGAAGAATCCGGCAAGAAACTCAGCAAGGTTACAATTTTTAAATATTTTTTGAAATATCGGACTGTTTGGCTTTTTTTCCAATTAAATTAGCAATAAAAAAAACATATACCTGAGCATAGATACTGACCAAAAAATACCAAGAAAATGAATAAAAAATAATAACCCCTAAAAACACAATTGGCACAGACTTAGATTGTCCAAAAATCTCAGTAAGAAATTTCCAAAACAATTCATGAATCAGTTAAAATAATTCTAAAACATCTTAAAAATCTAAAAAATAATGAAGACCGTTGAGGTCACCAAGTATGGGGGATGAGATGCACTGCTACAACGAATTCAACGAAGATATTTCATAAGAATTCATGTTATTCCACGCGTTTTCATCTCGTTATTCAATCACGACTTCACAAAGGATGTTTACTGCAGGTCTTGGTTGCTAGAATGCAGGAAGTATGTTCATTTGTAATAGAATTTAAGCAATATTTTTATCAACATGTTGGGTTATTGTGATTGTCATTCCTAGGTGACTTCGACCTATAACAGGTGAAAATTTCGAGATGGCATATTTTCGAAACCTATGTTGGGTTAGTCATGCTGAACAACTTTTACTATGGAACCAATAATGAATTCTTAAAATTTTTTTTTTACTTTTCATAGTAAATGTCAACTGGCTCGATCATAATGTATGAAGAGTCAAAAAATTTTTTTGAGCATTCTGTGTTGGTCCCATAGTAAAAGTTGTTCGGCATGACTAACCCAACATAGGTTTCGAAAATATGCCATCTCGAAATCTCCAACCAGTATACAATATTTTTGTTAAATTAATTCTTTTTTTTTAAAACAAAGTTGTATGGCTATTATGGTATGCAATGTTTATTAACTAATATAAACATGTTGTTTAACAATATCAAATTAAATACAAACAATATTAATAGGGCCAGTTTATAAAAAACAAAGTTCAATTTAATAATGATTATGAAAATATATTTTGAAGATGAAGCTTATTGTCGAGCGAAAATAATTTTAGTGAAGAACTCAACTGTTGTTTCATCCAACGCTGTTGAAAAACAAATTATTTTATTTTATGAAGCAATATTTTATGACGTTCAACTTTCGTTAGTTAAGAAGTAAACTCAACTAATTTGTTTGAGAGATGAGATTTTACTCGGCATTAAATACGGCTTTTAGATTAAATCCCGGCTGTTTTAATTTCACGTCAATTAATCTTTCTTATTTAATTTTTCATTACCTTTCAAATAGAAATATTTCGACCTATTTAGATGTTAATTTTGCTTATTAGAAAAACAATTGTCTCGGCAATAATGTTCAGATTGCTTTTTAATATTATTATGATTATCGTTTAGACTAAATTACTGTGCTTCAGATTTTGTTGCTTTGATCTTCCTGCTTCAATTTTGTAGGTGAGCGAGAATGTAAAATCTCTTTTTGAAAGCTATGAACTTTTGTTGGATCTCAGGTTATATTTAAAGTAAAAATTATGATGTTTTCTTTTGTTTTACTCATACCTATATATTAGCTTACAATACGCAGATATATTCATTTTTTCATTATTAATTTTGCTGTTGTTTTTGTATTCGAAATTATCAGCAACTACAGTAACTACAAGCAATTTGCAAAAAAAAAATGGAATAAAAAACCACAACAAAGTGATTAATAATAAATTACTAATTCACAAGTTCCCTTCTACAAATATGTAGACAGTGAACGTGTGAACATGAACCTGTGGCTAATTTGAGCTTACAAACTTTCTCCGGTGACATTTTACCCTTAACCCTTCCGTTTCTACCCTTCGTTTATAGGGGTGAACTACATTTGTAAATAATAAAGTCATCCACGTGTTGTGTTTCCACAAAGGGAAAAGGATTTGTAAATAAATAATGGACATTCACAGCATTGACTTTTAATTTTTTATGGTAATTACATGATAAAAAAAAGGAAAACAAGCGGTTAAGTGCCCCTTTAACTCAGGGGAGACTTTGTCTCCTTATGTGTGTTCCTCTTGTAAAATATTGTGAGGAAATTTAACAGTGTCTCGAGGCTTTTACCATCGCACTTCTCGCCATCAACGGGAAGTTCATCCTCACATATTGGAACGAAAATGGTCTAGCACTGTGCGGTTTCAACAGAGCTCTCTGCCGCGCACGCTCAGATTGTGGATTGAGTTCCCCCACCGTGGTTTTCCCAAGGGTTCAGCATAGGGTTCTTCAAGAAGGGTATCGGGAAACAGTGCCATAAGGCAGACCTTATGCTTGTTTGATACCTTGGTATTTAAAAACATCTAATAATTTGATTGTTAACGCTAACCGTTAAAATAATAACCGATAACATGTCTCTCTTTCCATCAAAACAAGTTGTGTTCTGTTGCGCTTGAAAGCCTGTGCCACAATGAGAATTCCTCTAGTATTGCTGATGTCCATAGGTGACGGTAACTACTTACCATCACGTGGACCACCTGCCTGCTAATCAGACCAATGACATAGAATAAAGCAAGGATCACACTCAAAAAACTTTAATGTGATGTTATGTTGCGGTGAAAAGTTGCCACCAGGAGGCGCTGGCAGTTATCAACTTTCAGTGTTTCAGTGGTATGTTTCTGTATATAATTTACTATGCTATTTTTAAAACTTCCGCTTCGATCTATCATTATCTTTATCGTGACAACTACATTGACGTGCTAATCATTAGTTCTCTTTATTCAAAGTACTTTGAACTACGTACGACCTGCGTACATATTTTATGATCAAACGCGTATTTTCCGTTCATGGAATCAATAATAAGTATCACTTCCATTTGCGTAGTTTTTGCTGTTTTTTTCGTCCGTGAGAGAATTTTAAGGTCGAAAATAAAACTTGTGTAAATTCCGTGTAATAAACAAAATTAATATCTTTTGTAGACTGTAGAGTTACAAAACCACAAAATTAAGTAAGTAGGCTTAGTATAAAGTCCTGTTGGGCACCAAACCTGGGACTCTCAAATGACAAAATCCAAAAACGTGATTTATCACAAGAACAACTCAATTTCGCACATGAACGATGTTAACAAAAAATAAAAGCCGGCCAAGTGAGAGTCTGACTCTGACTCGCGTACCGAGGGTTCGACGAGCAACCACAAATGCTTAGCTTTGAAAAATACACAGACGGACGGACTCACACCATATAAGGGTTCCTTTTTTACTTTTTATTTTGGAACTCTAATATTGGTTAAAATTCACCGAAACCCGAAACTTTTAGACGGTAAAAGCATTTTAATCTAATTACACTTGCAACGACATAAAAGTATTCTAATTAGTTTTCTGGGCAAGGATGTTACATCCTCAGGCTTTTCATTTTTCTTCCAAGTGAGTCAATGGTCAAACGTTACCCCATTTTACATAAAAAAAAAAGAAAAAACGTATTTTCTGAGCGCGCTCTTAATCGTTATTGGAGCGGCCTGTTCAAACGTCACATTCACAGCGAGTGAAGTGAGTTGAATTCGAAAAGTTAGAAACGGGGATACGCTGGCTTTTCTATACGCCACGGATGTTTAAATGTGTGAAAATGACATGTAAGTTCTGGTATTTATTTACGTTTTGGGAAACTTTTAGCGTCTGAATTCACGTTTTCGATTTAAAAGAATTCGTGTGAGATACGTTTCTAGTTATAGCTATTTGCTGGTATATGGTTATAGTATGATTTTATTCATAATTCAGATTTATAGGATTAGTAAAGTTATAAATCTTTATTGCTTGGTAGCTAACATACTTACAAACACGATGGTGTAGTAGTTTTAAATTCTACTTGTAGTTGAATAATTATGTACACTAACCTACATACACACTTACACACACAACACTTACTCACACAACACTTACACCTCTCACACTCACACACATACACAACATTTTAAACACACACACACCACACTCTTACCCACACATATACTAACACGCATTTTTCTTTAAATTTGTTTAAATTTTAACCTTTATTATTTTGTATTCCTATTGTTTGTTTGGAACTTAATAGATGTATGTAACGGAGGAGGGCGTTGGTGTCTGCGACACAGTTTTCAAACTTCTGCAGACACCATCGTTGTTTGTATGATTGTACCTTTTGTGTTGTTCCAAATAAATATTTGATTTGAAATATTTGATTTGAAATCACCCTATGTTTTATTAGTTAGCTTTTTGCTGTGTTAATTGTTATCTGGCTGATAAGTTCACTATACAAGAGGTGTAGTGTAGATCTCTTTCGTATACCAAATTTTATTTTTTTATGAGTTTTGTATACCACGCAGTGGACTGTATTGTTTAAATTTTATTTGTTTGCTAGTTAGATTTAGAAGATTGAGATGGATTATAATATTGTTTTATCATTAAAAGACACTTTTTGTTATACAGCGTGTTTCCACAGATTATAGTTTATTTTGAAAAGAGTAATTGCTGAGATTATTGCCGGCTCTTCTCAGCAAATGCAACCTTCCGAACCGGTATTAGAGTATTAGAGTCAGACTTTTTATAAGTGCCTGCGAAGGTCTATTTGAATAAATGATTTAAATTTTTCTTGAATTTTGACTCAAGTTTATTAAAAACATGTTACAATAAAAAAACTAATTACGTGCTAAGCAAAATTTACAGTAAGAAATAGTAACAAAATTTTTCAACAAGTAATCTGATATATTATAACTAAGCAGAGATGCATATACTTACGAGAAAATTGGAATTCTTTAAAATTAATTCTAATTTTGTGGGAATATATGTACCACACTACCCACTTCTAGATTTTTAATCTATAGCTTCGTACTCTGCATATTGCGGTTGTGGCTGGGAAATGCAAAATGAGTTGCAAGTGACAGGCGTAGCCACGAGAGCTTCTAAAAGATGGGTTACAATGGAATTTATACCTGAAATGTTATGAAGAATTAAAAAGATTGTTTTATAACTTGATATTGTTTATCGTTGCATTCTTGTTTTCGACAACATTGTTAAATCTGGTGTAAAAGTACTTATTAATAACTAAATATATCTTCTACTCTGGACTACTTAGAAAGCTGTTCCATAAAAAAGTACGTATACAAAAAAAAAAGGGTCTTATTATTATTAAACTAATTATGTATGAATCATAGATTTCATTTCATTTTTCACAAAATTTTCCATCCTAAAAAATAAATGAAAAAAAAAAAAAAAAAGAAACCATCAATATTTGTGCATAAAGATTAAAAATCTCCACTCGTTTTAACGAACTTTAT
This sequence comes from Polyploca ridens, assembly GCA_951394255.1. NCBI lineage: Eukaryota > Metazoa > Arthropoda > Insecta > Lepidoptera > Drepanidae > Polyploca > Polyploca ridens. The sequence goes on along the minus strand of OX596249.1, from coordinate 15,634,390 downwards.
TTTTTTCCTCGAGAAAAATCCCTTTGTTTCGCTTTACTGAGGAGGCGGACAGAAAACAATTTAAAAGGTCTTATTTTTAAACTCTACTAACAGCTTTATCTTTGAAAGGAAACATGAATTTATGGCGTAAATTATTAGGGGATCTGCGTTTAGAGAATAAAACTTTTAAACTTACCGTAAAATTTGGGACATTATAACGCAGATGTTGTTACTTCGACGAAGTAAAAGTTTCGCGTATATTAATACTCAATAGTTTATTGTATAAAATGTGTACACATAATGATCTTAGGTATAATTATGACTCTGATTGGTTACAATCATAATTATTATGGGGTGACGACTCGGCAAAAAAAAACTGTTTTACAAAAAACAAAAAAATACACTAAGAAGTAATCAAATCCTGACCACATGACAATGGAACCAAACGGGAAGTGTACCCTTCCAAACTTTTCGAACGAATTTTCCAAATTAGTTATTAAATGACGGAGTTATGAGGTACCTAACAAACATTACAAAAAACATACAACAGAATTGAGAAACTCTTCATTTTTTTGAAGTCGGTTAAAAATATAGCATGGAGCGAATATATTTTTTTATTAGCTTTATTTAGTCAAATTTAACGTCTGATCGACGCTTCCTGTGACCAGAGGGCTGGCGAATACCTCAAGATTAGTATTGCCATACAGCGTGGCAAATAGTGGCAATGCTGCCAGCGTTCTGGGCACTTTACCCACTGGCAGCGACCTGGAACAGCTTTCTTTTCTATGTACGGCCATTTTTTATTTTCATTATTTTTATGTGTGTTTTCTTTAAACATATACCTTCAATTTGTTTTATTACAGACTAGAATGTTCTATAAGCTAGGTCGTAAAAATCTAATATTGTAATAGAGGTGATGAAGACTAGCTAAAACCTTATAACGCTCTTACTTATCTCAACAATTTTATTTACATTTCACGTAGCAAATATTCTTCTTATTTCAATTGTCTAATTTATAGCTTACCAAAAAATTTACACTATAATTTCCCAATGGAGTATTTAGTATTTATGATAAAATTATTTATTGCTGCATGAAATACGAATAAATTATACCTAATGAATTTGGAAGTTAATATTTTACTTCATTTTCTAAATATCTCTTTAAGGGTATAAAAAAGGTCCCTTATTGGTAGGTCGATGAAGTGAGAGTAGAGTAGAGTAAGAGATGTTGTTCAATACCTACTGGTCAATTCACACCAAGACGCGACGCGACAATGCCTGATGAGGCCAATTGTTTCTTGCTGGGCAACACGGTTCCACATGACGCATCGCGACGCCCCTGAGATGAATCGCGACGCCCCTGAGACGCATCGCGACGCCCCTGAGACGCAACGCGAAGCCGCGTGATTTGAAAATGAGATGTGAAATTGCTGGCAGCACGGACATAGCCGACTTTTACATGCCGTGTCGCGTCTCAGTGTGAGCCGACCCTTATTTCTTCATCGAACCACCGCATTTCAACGTACGAGTTGAAATTCTCCCGACATCCCGCTTATGTACACAACGTTTACCTTCATCGTTCCTATGCAAACATCAAAGGAGTGGAACTCACTTCCTGGGTCTTTGTTTCCTGACACCTTTAACTCTAAGTATTCAATGCTTGAAACGTGTTTTAATGGTTAAGCGTGCTATATCCTCGTCATAACTCAAACAGTCAGTCGACCAAACGTAAGCCCATTTTACATATAAAAAACCGTATATAGTTAATTAAAGTGTTATTAATCGCAAGATAAATCTTAAAAGGTGACAGATAATAAGTAAGATATATCTTATGGTGGGCATTCCTGCCATAAAATAACTATATCTACCAAAGTAAACTATTAAATTCCTAAAAAATCTGTTAAAACATCACCACTAAGCAGAATTCGTCTGTGTGAAAGAAATACACGGATTTTGAGACAGCTAAGCCACATGGGAGCTCTTCGTCACGTAAAGACGAACTGAACGTGACAATGGTGACGAACACACGATGCTTTTTAATGCGTCTACTCAGCCAAACGCGATAGGGGATTTGACTGGAAGGGAGGGGACGCGTCGTTGTAATGTGGGACTGGATTTTTTATCTAGTTGTTGACATCATTTTGGGTTTAAATCCTCAAATAACGTTTGATGCATCACTTATATTATGAAGGTATGCTATTATAACAGGTGGAGATTTCGAGATGGCATATTTTCGAAACCTATGTTAGATTAGTCATGCTGAATAACTTTTACTATGGGACCAATAGTGAATTCTCAAAAAATATTGAAAAGTAAAAAATATTTTTTTTGAATTCATTGGTCCCATAGTAAAAGATCGAAATCTCCACCCAGTATATTTTTAATACATAGATAATAAAAGAAAACTAACATACCAATAGTAATGTAAATAAATACCAAATAATGTTATAACGTAAAATAAAGTTGTAATTAATAACTTAAAAAAATTCTCATACCACTTTAATTTTCCGATTCATATTTAGAAGCTCCTTGCTGCCTGTACGAAAAGTGTCAAAATTAGTTTTAGCTGTAAGTAGCTCTGTAGGGAGACACCGTCACGTTTCGAGATCACTGGGCGGTCGTTTCTCATCGCATTAATAGTATCTACCTGTACGTAAGTACGCCATCGGTAACAACTCCCAAATTAATAAAAAAATGTTTACAATTTTTCTAATAAAATAAATTGCTATATTGCCTTAGCACAGATGAGTTGAGCATCTGCAAATGTACTAGGCAAAGCCAGTATTTCGGAATACAGCACCGAAACAAAAAAAAGATTTATTTAGAAATTCACTATTGCCCATGCCTCGCTTTTACTCTCTATGGGTGTAAACTATGTATTGATAGCAAGATAAAAAATACCTAAAAATCTTGTCTTAAGACTGTCATTAGACGTAACTCAGTAAAAAGTACTTAATACGCGCATTAGCCTCTAAAATGTTCAGGATATTTCATGAAACTTCATACATAAACGTTTAGTTTGGAAGATTCTCGAAAAAGGCTTTGGAATAAAAGCTAGTATTTCTTTTTTGTTAACATAATACTTTTCGAGCTCGTTCAACGGTAATTTAAGTGACCAAATATGGGAATAAATATAATATAAAAAAATATCATTTTTATTTGAGTACGATTTGACGGTAATGTTTTATTTTCATATTCAATAAATATTGAAGCGTCTGTTTTTAACATCACTTCACAGATACAACGTAACCTTACTCTCAGTGTTGCTTTGACAACCAGACTGAACCCTGGCGCTTTCAATGCCTCTATTATTCCACTGCCACTGAATTAGATTGTACTACTTGTACTTTGATCTTCTGCTCTTGCCATGTTGCTACGTGTTTTGTTGAAGAGTATTTGTGACTGGTTTACAAATTCTCAAGAATATTTTAAATTGAATATTTTTTTATCGCCTTATGTATAAGCATTGAAAGACAGACTGTTTATTTGCGATAAATAGTACTGGTTTAAAAAAATGAGTTAAATTACTCGACGGAATTAAGCAGAGACATTCTTCTTACACAAAAAAGTTATCACCACCGTGGTACCCCAGTGGGTGTATTAAAAACTATTTCATATAGAAATAAATTTATACGCTAGCTGAAAAAGTAAAGTTGTCTAGGCTCTTAGAAACGCGCTTACCCAACGATGTCCATGGGGGACGTATTGAATACCTACGGAAAGCTATACGCGCCCCGTGGGGCTACCGCGTAAGTCAATGGTAACTTCATTGAAATGGGCTTTCTTTTTCTACAATTAAGTAAGTTATTTATTGCCAAAAGAGTAGCCCACATGATGTCTAAATTTTATAAAACTCCAGATATTAAAATTCAAATAAAGCCCAGTCCAATAAATTTAATTACCATTGACTTATATAGCAGAAGATACGATGTCTTCACGCATGTTTTTACACTTAAAATATCATAAATACTTACATACAACGTTTCTCCACGCGACACTCCAGTGTGTAGAAATCCCTAACGCAACACAGGTATGTCCTCAGAATGGCCGTCATTGGGGACTCAATAAATTCTAATTTATGATAATGGAGTGAAGAAGACCATTAACTTTGTGGATTTTAAGTATAAACACTGTGGCAAATAGTGTTACCATTAAAATGTAAATGCCTTCTTGTTTTCACAGTTTTATGAAGAAAGTGCCAGTTTTTTATGAAATCACTTTTCTTGAACTCTTTTTCGATAAAGAAAACGATTTTTTAAACATGGATTATTTTAATTAACCTAAAAATAATCAAGAAATTGATATCAACTCATGAGAAACAAGAGTCATCAAACATATCTACCAACTTAATATAGTATGATTTTAATAATAATTGCCTCTTTTAATGATATTGAGTATGAGTATATTCAATTTGATAATTATTGTCACTTGGGTTTCTTTTTATCGATTTCTCGATGAAAACACCACAATCTTGATTCAAATTATGCATATGTGAAAAGTTACATATGTAATAGGGTTGACCTCGTTTCTGTCAAATCATAAGGTACAGATTGAAAGGAGACAGAGGTTACTTCATTTCTCGGCAACCCAAGAATACTCATAGTGTAAAAATGTACACTAAGTCATTATTACGCCAAACTGTATTCATACACATTTTACTAAAAGAAAAATAAGTACGTATTTTTTTTCAACAACGATATTATCATCTGTCTAAATTGCCAATACTCTAAATATTAAATTATATTTATGTTAAAATTAATAAACATAAAAAAATAAGTCATTACTAATAAATGCGAAAATTTGTATGTATAGATATTTATTACACTTTCACGCAAAACTACTGAACGGATTTGAATGAAATTTGGCACACAAATAGAATATGTTCTGGATTAACACATAGAATACTTTTTATCTCGGGAAAAAATACGATCCCTCGGAAATACAGGTGAAATCGCGCGGGACAGCTAGTTAGCAATAAAGTTATGAATAAACTCGCGATCGCGTAAGACAACAATGAGTGTTCAAAAATGAATAAATATTGTTTTCTCTTGTGGTGGCTTATGTCAATAATTGAACTATTTACAAAAAACTTAAACGGACTTCAAAGTACACTAAGAAGTAATCAAATCCTGATCTGATGACTATGGGACCAAACGGGAAGTGTACCCTTCCAAACAAAAAAAGAGTTTTCCAAATCGGTTAATGAATGACGGAGTTATGAGGTAACAAACATTAAAAAAATACAACCGAATTGAGAACCTCCTCTTTTTTTTAAGTCGGTTAAAAAGGACATAAACACAAGTAAGGTATTATTATTATTTAATAAGATGGTAGTTGGCTCCCTGAGTCGTTTTATATTCGCAGTTCGAAACGGTACACCGTTGAAACCTTTAAATGGTGTCGCAGTGTACAACACTGTAACGTAAACACTTTGTAATTAGAGCAAGCAAATGAAGGGTTATGTAAATATGTTTGTTTCTCCTTCAAAGACGTGTTTAGCCTTAACTAGACAATGATTGTATGACGAATATATCTATTATTTGCTTGTATGAGTTTGGGTTTTAGTGGTATTGACTTGTCGATGAATTATTATGTATCTGACGAATTCAGTGACGTACTTTGCCAATTTGTACTAAATCTAACATAATATTATATTCACGGATTTCTAAAATGACATTATAAATGATTAAAAATTAAATATTGGGGGCCAACCATTAAGCTCTTAAAATAATATTATTATAACCTGACTTGTCTTTTGTCCTTCTTTGACATCAGACGTCAAAACAGGACAAAAGACAAGTAAGGTGTGGTTGGCCCTCTGTTCGTTAGTTCTGTTTTAAGGCGATGATAGCTCAGTGGTAGTGACGTCGGATACCGCGATGAAGGTCCCGGGTTCGAATCCTACAATGAGCTTGAGCTTTCGGTGAAGGAAAACATCGTGAGGAAACCATAACACGGTGGTAGGGTACTTGTAGTACCCGCCTGGCTGGCTACCACCCTCAAGTTAAAAATCTGTCGCCAAGCACCTTTCGGTGTGTTCCGATAGCTGCACTTGAGAGCCAGATCCATCTAGGCCTTGTGTGCTTACCACCTTCGGCCGCATCATCACTTACCATGGTGAGATTGCGGTCAAACACAGGCCTATAAACAGTAAAAAAAAAAAAAAAAGTTAGCGCATCCCTAGTCCAAATAAGGGTTTTTCAGAAAAAGTAATTTGAAAAGGTGTCTTACGCGGTCAACCTCGGGGGACAGCTAGTATATTTTTTTTAAAGATACACGTAATTAAATAAATTGTATGTAATCAGTGACCATCGGTGATTAAAGGCAATATATTCTAATGGAAATTTAAAAGCATTCCACTGTTTATTACAGGAAAATAAAAACAAACAGCTGTTATTTGGTCCCACAGTAAAAAAGTATTTATTGCTATGGTGACGTTATGGGTTCTTATCGAAGTATCCAACCCCAAGTATATTTATGGGAATTGACAGCCATTACCAATTTTCTTTTGTACTTTTTTATACTATTTTTACGCCTTGTCAATCCCGCTTGACAGCGATCCAAATCAAGTAATAATTATAATTATTATGGCTTAAAAAAAATATGAAGGTGAATCAATATTTGTTTGCAATGCAATGAGAAATGGAATATTAGTAATTGAACTATTTTATTTAGTTAGTATTTATAGGCATAGCGCAGAACTGGGTAGGTTCCTGCGGTTGTGGAGCGGTATGGGAGGGTGTGTTTCATTACGTCAAATGACAAAAGGTAACTAAAATGAACTCAATTGTATAGCGAGACAGTTCGGAACGTTACATATCACCCCCTCCCGCACCGCTACAATACCGCAGGAACCAACTCAGTTATGCGCTATGCCTATAACTACCTACTAACTAAATAAAATAGTCCAATTACTAACGTTGCCAAATTAATTTTAATCTTTAGATTGTATTGACATAGTGCTTTTTTGCTACTCCGAGGGATCGTTGACTTTATTATGCGACATTAATTTATCCGGTCCGGACAAAAGAGATCCATAACGAAATATGTAATCGGCACTTTCAGCATAAGAGCTAAACAGTGAATATAAAATAAGCTAATATAAAATAATAAATAATAGCGACAAAAAATCTATTATATCACCGCCCGTACCAAAGAATAGCTTTCACGTGTCAAAGGTTCATTACTAAACAATTAACTATTGTGCAACCTTTTCTAAGCTTATTTCGTAGGTTATAAGATACATAATTGACTGCATCAATTTGGTAAGTCATTTTAATAATTATAGGGTAGCGTGGGGGCGAAAAAACATTGTCATGCTTACATTAGCTTTGCTTCTTTTCTGAAGAATGGATCTATAACGTTTTAGTGAATTTCAAGTCTTATGTCTTTCGTTTTAACATGATTTATTTAATAGCTTCTATTATAATACTGTTATGCATAGTTTCTTTTAGTAGCGTTTCTTTTTCCCTTTACGGCTTAACCAAATAACTTCGTAATTCTCTGAAATAAAGAAATAAGTAAATATGAATACGTAATTTTAACATAATAAAACAAAAATTTTCATTAAAGATAAAATTTTCTGTTAAAATTACTGAACCAGAAGTAATTGATATCAAAATTGAACCCAATTGCAATTTAATTAATCAACCTTCTAACGTGAAAGTCTGTATCGTTTGGCATTTTGTTCTCGATTGACTCTCTGGAGATTACTTAATTAGGCTCCATGAAGTCAAACACCTTCCTTGCTCCGGTCGTGATGAGAAATATTATTAATAAAGCCATTTTACTCATCATTCCAATATAGTATTTATTTTAAATATACGATATTCTTTTTCTTACTACGACTTAGGCTTACAAGCATACGTTCCGCCTGGTGGAAAGCGGTAACATAGTCCTATGGACGCTTGTGGTGCTATATCTTCATTTGGTGAGTTTTAAGGCCATGATAGCTCAGTCGGATCGATGAAGGTCCCGGGTTCGAATCCTACAATGAGCTTGCTTGCTTGAAGGAAAACATCGTGACGATGTTTTCCTTCACCGAACTACTACAAAGTACCCTATCACCGTGCTCTGGTTTTATAGCACGGTGGTGGTAGTAGTAGTAGTAGTACCCACCTGGCTGGCTACCACCCTCAAGTTGAAAATCTGTCACCAACTTCCTTCTAGGCTTTGTGTGCTTACCACCTTCGGCCACATCATCACTTACCATGGTGAGATTGTGGTAAAAAAAAGGTACTAAAATTGTCATTTCATTTTAAAACTTGAGGGTGTATTTAACCCTTAATATGGCACTGTATATCCGGTCATACATGAACTTAGGAAAATATTTGGTTAAAAAAAATACAAAGAGTGTTGATTTAATATAGGTACATTTATAGATTGCAACACTATCTTTAATAACATAAAAAAGAACAAGTCACTCAACATTATTTTTGACACAACTACAAAAAATAAAAACATTTAAAAATTATAGATTTTTTTTTCCTTGCCAAATTAAGGGTTAAAAAAAGTATATTACAGTACAAACTGTATAAGGGATCTCTTGATTGAAATGTCTGTGTCATAAGCAGCGCTCAGTCATAGCGTTGTGTTACGCTTCGAGAAGAGAACTAATAAAAATCTGGACAATCTCAAAGAGTTGTTTGTATCTCTATACTAATAGCTACATATTCATAAATTACTGATTGGTGAACTCTGACGTCAGCTCTCGTACAAGTTTTCCTTTTGCGTTGCAGTTTATATATTTTTGGTGTCGGTAATATTAACCCGAATTTTCTGAACTAGAGTATTGTCTAGTGTATTTAAGGAAACTAATAATATAAATGATAATATTTTATAAACTAATTTGTATTACAAACTAAATTGTAAATCAATAAAATAAGTTTAAACATAGGTATGTGATGTAGGTTAGTATATGTACCAATGTCAGCCACACCTTAATTTCTATTCATTATTTACATAAACTGTGTTATGTTACCTTCATAAATTATATTTGTAACATTATGTAGTAACGTAATAATTTCTAGCTACGACCCTAGGCGTAGCTTTACCTCGGCAGATAAAACTAAATGTAAAGCATAATTAAAAAACAATTTGTTACTTTTTTTATTGAAAATAGACCAAGGATTTCAATACTTGAACAAGATTAAACTTATCTTTATTTATTGTATGTATGTAAGTATTAGTATATTACTTTATATATCTCAAAGTATTATAGTATCTGTGTATAAATAGTATTAGTTTATTTCATATATATTGTATTATTTGTAGGTAGATGCTCAACCTGCCGCCTTTTGAAGCTTTTCCTGTACCCAAAGGTTGCCTGGAAGAGATCGCTTAAGCGATAAGGCCGCCTATGTTGTATAACTTCCTAAATTTCTGTTACTTTTATCGTGTTCTATGTTAGTCTATACAATAAAGAATATTTCATTCATTCATTCATTCATTCATTCATTAAATGATAAAACTTTGATAAGTATCTTGATCACAAAAATAACAGTTTTTTTGTAATGGGCATTGACTGCTTGATTTAGTATTGAGTCAAATATAAGGCGCCGATCCCGCAGAGTTCTGCGTTTCGCATTCAATGTAATCTATGCGTGGTACCTTTGATCATTTGCACTCAGTAACCGCGGCGGTCAAGGAGAATGCACGTAGAACTCTAGACGCTGTGGGATTGGGATACTTTATCACATCACTCACTGGGGAAATAAGCTCAAATAACATTATATTAAATACTACGTAAATAAATATACTTTCCTCTATCTCATTTCTCGTCTTTAGTCTCACAAAACTGTATTATAAAATATATAAATGAGAAATAGGCTCAAATGAAGAAATTATAGTTTATAAACTAAAGAAAAAGTTTGGTGCAAATTTCTAAAAGTTACTATGTATAAAACCAAAATATTTTACCACATTCCCCGCACAGCCCATTAAATAGAGTGAGGACGACTTTAAATTTAATTTTGAAATGTTTTACTGCGATATAATTTTGCTACAACAGACGGCAGCGTTATTAAATTGAGTTACATTTTTTAATTGAATAAGTATGTATTTACGTCTGCCCAGTGAACGTTTACAAACAAACTAGATTAGCAAGCGTTTAATGAAATAGCTTAAAATCTCCTTCCGAATCCGTTAGGTAAAAATATAAAGTAAAATGCGAGTATATCTATTGGTGGTGCCTATTTTCTGCGCGCTTTCAGTAAATGTATTTATTTTCTAAAGCATTACATCAAATTAGGGGTGGGCGTTGAATGAACGAACCGTTTTTTTAGACTGTTTACTAAGCGTCAACGGTTCGACTAGTTTACAGTTCACAGATAAACTAGTTTACTCATGAACGACATTACATGGGTCGACTTGATTTCGCGTGGTCCACGCACGACGCGACGGAACGAGTGATTACGAAGATTGCCGAAGCAATGCGACGTGCGTGCGATCCGCTTGTTATTGTTTCTCTCTCTTTCTCATGCAGAAACGAACACGTTCATTTCATCATGTGAATGCTGTCAAAGGTAAATAGACTCTATAACAAAGTAATAGATACGAATCTTTAATTGGTTAAATAATAAATGTTTTTGAATTTTTATTACGTTATTTTTTTAGTCCTGATTGAAATGCATTACGTGTCGGCCAAGGTCAAGTGTTATAGGTTACTATTATAAATTAGGTAATATAAGACAAAGTAATTCAGAAATAAGTAAAAAACTAATTGTAAATAGTGTATAAAAATAGTGTAGTCTGTGTTTGACTGGTTATTTTAGTGTAAATATTAATAATGTCGGTTCGTAAAAACAGCAGTGTTATTTGGCACCACTTTGAAAAAGACAATGGAACCTATAAAGTAACTTGTAATGAATGCAAAGACACCTATTTTAAGTTTGAATCATCAACCGCAAATTTAAAAAGTAGAGAAAACATCCTTCAGTTTATTTGACGGTGTTTGGAGGTGATGACCAGTCCGGTCTTCCATCCAAAGGGAACATTTCAATTCGCAGGTACAATTCGTTGACTGATAGTTGATTAGTAAACAAGTTTTTAACTAAAGGACATATTCCGTTCGTTCACTAAACGCTATTCAGTCTATGATAAACCAGTCGAAAATTAAACTGTTTTATAAACTAGTTTATCATAGACGGTAAACCAGTCTCGTTTCGTCGACCGTAAAAACGTCGACGACCCACCACTACATCAAATCGGTAATCAGTGTAAATTTTACCATAAATTACAGTACCTGGAGAACCGAGCTTTGCTTGGTGTACAATAAAAGAAAGTAAAATAATTGGACTGTTTTACAAAAAACTTAAACCGACTTCAAAGTACACTAAGAAGTCCTGATCTGATGGGATGGGACAATGAGACCAAACGGGAAGTATACCCTTTCAAATAAAAAAAGAATTTTCCAAATCGGTTAATAAATGACGGAGTTACGAGGTATAAACATAAAAAAAAACAACCGAATTGAGAACCTCCTCCTTTTTTTGAAGTCGGTTAAAAATACAAAGATTCGACCGAATCTGGTATCAAACTCATGACCTACGAGACGGAATTCTAACGCTTTGACCACTGGGCTATAGCTAAAGTGCAGGCTGCAGTGATTACCGATATATATTACCGATCTTACCATCTGCGTGAAACGTAAAAAGTCGGAAGAATGTGTTTTACCAGAGATAAGAGTAAGCTAGGTCGATTTATCGACCTTCAAAACCTCCAAATATAAATTTTCCGTTTTCGAGTTATCAATATATACTTATGTATATACAAATATTGCTCGTTTAATAGTATAAGATAACCTACAACATTTAAAAACGTCAGCAACGTTACAAAATTTAGCGGAGATTTCGCATATAATAAAGTGTAAGCGGGCACAATTGCTTTCAACTCTTGTGACAACCGGTTAGTATATCATATTTTAAATGTTCATATTACAACTGTTAATATTATCTTTGAGTTTTAAATGTTTCAGACGTTTTTTGTGTGGGGATATTTTTTTTAATTTAATTTTTTTTTTTGTTATAGCGGCAATAGAAATACAAATTCTGTGGTATATTTTCTTACAGACAGACGGATGGACGGATGGACGGATGGACGGATGGAAGGATGGACGGATGGACGGATGGACGGATGGACGGATGGACGGATGGACGGATGGACGGATGGACGGATGGACGGATGGACGGATGGACGGATGGACGGATGGACGGATGGACGGATGGACGGATGGACGGATGGACGGATGGACGGATGGACGGATGGACGGATGGACGGATGGACGGATGGACGGATGGACGGATGGACGGATGGACGGATGGACGGATGGACGGATGGACGGATGGACGGATGGACGGATGGACGGATGGACGGACGGACGGACGGACGGATGGACGGATGGACGGACGGACGGACGGACGGACGGAGTATATCTATTGGTGGTGCCTATTTTCTGCGCGCTTTCAGTAAATGTATTTATTTTCTAAAGCATTACATCAAATTAGGGGTGGGCGTTGAATGAACGAACCGTTTTTTTAGACTGTTTACTAAGCGTCAACGGTTCGACTAGTTTACAGTTCACAGATAAACTAGTTTACTCATGAACGACATTACATGGGTCGACTTGATTTCGCGTGGTCCACGCACGACGCGACGGAACGAGTGATTACGAAGATTGCAGAAGCAATGCGACGTGCGTGCTATCCGCTTGTTATTGTTTCTCTCTCTTTCTCATGCAGAAACGAACACGTTCATTTCATCATGTGAATGCTGTCAAAGGTAAATAGACTCTATAACAAAGTAATAGATACGAATCTTTAATTGGTTAAATAATAAATGTTTTTGAATTTTTATTACGTTATTTTTTTAGTCCTGATTGAAATGCATTACGTGTCGGCCAAGGTCAAGTGTTATAGGTTACTATTATAAATTAGGTAATATAAGACAAAGTAATTCAGAAATAAGTAAAAAACTAATTGTAAATAGTGTATAAAAATAGTGTAGTCTGTGTTTGACTGGTTATTTTAGTGTAAATATTAATAATGTCGGTTCGTAAAAACAGCAGTGTTATTTGGCACCACTTTGAAAAAGACAATGGAACCTATAAAGTAACTTGTAATGAATGCAAAGACACCTATTTTAAGTTTGAATCATCAACCGCAAATTTAAAAAGTAGAGAAAACATCCTTCAGTTTATTTGACGGTGTTTGGAGGTGATGACCAGTCCGGTCTTCCATCCAAAGGGAACATTTCAATTCGCAGGTACAATTCGTTGACTGATAGTTGATTAGTAAACAAGTTTTTAACTAAAGGACATATTCCGTTCGTTCACTAAACGCTATTCAGTCTATGATAAACCAGTCGAAAATTAAACTGTTTTATAAACTAGTTTATCATAGACGGTAAACCAGTCTCGTTTCGTCGACCGTAAAAACGTCGACGACCCACCACTACATCAAATCGGTAATCAGTGTAAATTTTACCATAAATTACAGTACCTGGAGAACCGAGCTTTGCTTGGTGTACAATAAAAGAAAGTAAAATAATTGGACTGTTTTACAAAAAACTTAAACCGACTTCAAAGTACACTAAGAAGTCCTGATCTGATGGGATGGGACAATGAGACCAAACGGGAAGTATACCCTTTCAAATAAAAAAAGAATTTTCCAAATCGGTTAATAAATGACGGAGTTACGAGGTATAAACATAAAAAAAAACAACCGAATTGAGAACCTCCTCCTTTTTTTGAAGTCGGTTAAAAATACAAAGATTCGACCGAATCTGGTATCAAACTCATGACCTACGAGACGGAATTCTAACGCTTTGACCACTGGGCTATAGCTAAAGTGCAGGCTGCAGTGATTACCGATATATATTACCGATCTTACCATCTGCGTGAAACGTAAAAAGTCGGAAGAATGTGTTTTACCAGAGATAAGAGTAAGCTAGGTCGATTTATCGACCTTCAAAACCTCCAAATATAAATTTTCCGTTTTCGAGTTATCAATATATACTTATGTATATACAAATATTGCTCGTTTAATAGTATAAGATAACCTACAACATTTAAAAACGTCAGCAACGTTACAAAATTTAGCGGAGATTTCGCATATAATAAAGTGTAAGCGGGCACAATTGCTTTCAACTCTTGTGACAACCGGTTAGTATTTCATATTTTAAATGTTCATATTACAACTGTTAATATTATCTTTGAGTTTTAAATGTTTCAGACGTTTTTTGTGTGGGGATATTTTTTTTAATTTAATTTTTTTTTTTGTTATAGCGGCAATAGAAATACAAATTCTGTGGTATATTTTCTTACAGACAGACGGATGGACGGATGGACGGATGGACGGATGGAAGGATGGACGGATGGACGGATGGACGGATGGACGGATGGACGGATGGACGGATGGACGGATGGACGGATGGACGGATGGACGGATGGACGGATGGACGGATGGACGGATGGACGGATGGACGGATGGACGGATGGACGGATGGACGGATGGACGGATGGACGGATGGACGGATGGACGGATGGACGGATGGACGGATGGACGGATGGACGGATGGACGGATGGACGGATGGACGGATGGACGGATGGACGGATGGACGGATGGACGGACGGACGGACGGACGGATGGACGGATGGACGGACGGACGGACGGACGGACGGACGGACGGACGGACGGACGGACGGACGGACGGACGGACGGACGGACGGACGGACGGACGGACGGACGGACGGACGGACGGACGGACTGACGGATCGACGGGAGGGAGGGACAGCGGAGGCTTAGTAATAGGTTCCCGTTGGCACCCTTTGGGTACGAAACCCAAAATAAAACAACTTTTTAATAAATGTCATAACCGCAAACGATCAAATTCAGTCTCAATAAACTGTTTATAAAGACGGAAACTAATAAAACGCCAGCTCAAATAGCATCAAACAGCTAGCGCGGAGTTATGCAACAAGAATTCATTTTGTGTGCAACAGCGAGGCATGCATGCGGCGCGCAGCTTTAGAAACTGACGGTAATATGAAAGGAACTGAATAATTTCTTGTCACGAAACCAGATTCTGTTTTTTTAGGATTGGTCTAGAAATAAATTAGCACAGTACTTTGAATTTCCTGTGTTGGGGTTAATTCATGCTAATTTTGGTTACGTGTGTAACAATTTCAACTGCATATTATTTTTGTAAAAAGTTTTGGCTCTACTATATGGGTCAAATTGTGGCTGAACTAAACAGATTTTATTTTAATTTTATTTATAGCAAAATTTACGCTTTACCTGCTTAATGAGTCGATAATTAATCTATTTGCATCTCAGTGTCCATTTTTGAAAAGTACAATGTTGAAAATGGCCACTTTTATATCGCAGATGGCGACTGCCGTGTGAGGTTTTAGCTACGAAGCCAGCATAGCCTAACCGTTCGAACGAGTATATAAGGTGTCGTGAATAAAATAATAATAATAATTTCTTTATTTACAGTTTATAGTTGACAAAATAAAAAACTGTTTTATAAAAAACTTAAACCGACTTCTAATTACCTTAAAAAAAGTTATCAAATCCTGACCTGATGACAATGAGACCAAATGGGAAGTCTACCCTTCCAAACAAAAAAAAAAGGAATTTTCCAAATTAGTTAATAAATGACGGAGTTATGAGATAACAAACATAAAAAACATACTACCAAAATGAGAACTTCCTCCGTTTTTAAAGTCGGTTAAATATAAAATTTCATTTTATAAATATAACGTTTAGTCAGGCTTGTACACACGGCTACAAGATCCAGTATAAGCTAATCTCGCATTGTATAGGATTTCCGTACAACGGGAGGTCAGCTTATACTAGATGTGTATAGCTTGATCTGTGGCCGTGTGTACACTCGCGGCTACACATCAAGCTATACATTTCCAGTAAAAGCTGATCTCGCATTGTACGGGATTTCTGAACAATGAAAGGTCAGCTTATACTGGAAATGTATAGCTTGATGCGTAGCCGTGTATACGTAGTATATTATTTACTCTGTGGTTGTCTTACGTTTAGTTCCATTACATATTATATGTATACAATATTAAATACATAAACGAACACTCAAAACTTTCCTCTCTACAAAAGTAAACTCTACAGTTAAGTACCTTCCTCAAGTGCGCACTTTCTCCAAGACTAATATAATCCTTCCTGCCATGTATTTATAAGCTCGGTTTATTTTAATTTAATGGTAAACAGTAGGTACATGATGTTTTCTTTACTCTATTGGAGGTACTATCGCTGACGTTCCTTGATTGTTTAGCTTAAAATCTCAGGAATTGTTGTCTCTAACAACAGAGTCTTTGAAACTATATTTGCATGCTCTGTTATGGAATATTACAGTAAATTAATTACATGTTGTGTTGAAACTGGTGTACTGGGACAGGATCCGTCCCTGAATGATACGCAGTAGCTGTAAGCTTTTCCCCTGGAAGATCATAGTCGCCTACTCAAAAACTGCAGCCCGAAATAATACCGTATCCCCTTACAGTAGTACCCAACTGATATGGCTTACCGATGCAACTGCGCAGAAGATTCATTTTCAAAGCGCGGGAAGCGCTATTGTTCTGCAGATGCCGCCATGTTAGCGCGCGCCGTGCGGTGGGGCGTGACTTGCGAGTGAGACGGAACTAACTGCAGTGTATTATGAACCTTATAGTAGTGATCTAAGGTTGATTGTAAGTTTTAAGGGCCATACTTTCCTTTATGTGCGAACGAAGATTCACGACGCGACATATCAGTTGGGTAATACTGTACGTCTATAACTATAAGCGAGATTCATCACAAATCACCGATTCCAAACCGCCAGACTGGTGGGTTTCATAAGTAGGTACCTACTTCAGATTCGTAGGCCACATTTTCGTTTTGATTGTTCTGCATAAAAAAGATAAAAGAGCTTAATCTGCTTCTATGACTAACATTTGTGGATTACAAAAATGCTATGGAATGGCTTTTTCGTAGTTCATAAGAGAATGAGACTACTTCTCAACGATGATTTGCCTTGATGATGAGTTGATTGTGATTTCCTTATTTCCCTGCATGCGACGTATATTGGGTGGAGTTAGCTTATTTTGGAAACCTATGTTGGATTAGTCATGCTGAACAAATTTTACGATGGGAAAAACACTAAAATCTAGAAAGAAAAAACTATCAGTATGATCGAGCTAGGTATGTCTGTCACATCATTTTTAGTATGAAAAGTTTTTTTTTTATTTTCTTTGTTGGTTCCATATTAAATTTGTTCATCATGACAATCATTACTAACTAATTGGTTAAGAAAATAAGCCATCTGGAAACCACCCGTAAGGAGCACCTATAATTATTATTGGCTTCAAAAGTAAACTTATTCATTCATTCATACTCGTTTCATGCGATACGGTTAGCTTTTTTATATCAAGCAACCCCACAAAATTCGGAAGTGATTTTTAAAATTTAAACAGTCCTACGTATTTCATAATGAAGATACATTTATTTAACGTCAACCCTTATTTACATATCGCTATCGTTGAGACTTAATCAGCTTATTTGACTTTCGACCTTGACCTCAACACAACAATGGAGACCGCCTGCTTATCTCAGATGACCTCAAAGATAATCATCAGGCGTTGAAAGGTTCAGGTCCACTATTTAACAGTTTCGAGTATTATACCTAAACTAGCTGCGACTTCGTTCGCGTGGTTCTACCCTGTGGTGCTACCCTACTCTACCCTGCCTTATCCCGGGCTGATTTGTAAATCTAAACCATCCAGGGCGCCACCCAAACGCATACAAAAAAAATCATTCAAATCGGTCCGGTCCAGCCATTTAGGAGGAGTTCAGTGCATACACATACACACGTGCAGTAGAATTTTATATATAAAGATTCAATCAAAGATAAAAAAACTTTTAAGTGGAACAACTAAGTGGAAGTTGGACTCGCGCATGGAGGTTTCCGTACAATTATAATGAAAGCAACTCGATTGTATGGCTCTGTACTCAACTTTCCTGAGCAATTTTGCTATCAAATTATTTTAGTGGGCACAACAAAATATTATTTTTATCTTTGTTAATTTTGTTAAAGGAATATAATTACTACGGTAAAAAATATAGTCCTGTTACAGACAGACAGATAGGCGGAGGCTTAGTATGAGGGTGCTTTGGGCACCCTTTTGGGTACTCAAAAAAACTTATTATGTTGTAACAAATATTTTTTTTTAAAATAAGGCATATTCTTTGTACGTTTTTAAAGCTGGTCCGATACTATTTTAACATAAAAAAATACATAAAAGAATCGCAAACGGAAGGTTCCGTACAATATTAACTAATTCAACTTTGCTAAGAAATAAAAACTCAAAAAAAACAAAAATAATTTCAACAATCAGTTTCTTGTGTGGGCGCCACCTATAATTATTAATTTTATTTCATTTTTATTATTTACTAGCTGTCCTCCGCGGTTTCACCCGCGGTAGACTATGTCCATCTCCATACCATAGACTATCTGCATGCCAAATTCATTATGATCCGTTGAGTAGTTGAGGCGGAACAAACAAACAAACTCTTTTCATAGTTATTGGAGAAGCAATTGACTTCTTCTTCACTTTAGTTAGCGGTTTAATGGACTGTATCATAAATAGGTATTAAATTGGAATTAACGATTTAGGTACTTGTAAAGAATATTGGGGGGCTAGGAAATGCAGCCGTGCTGGGGCTTTTGGAGTATCAAGAAAGGTTCCACAGGCTGCAGAATGATGGACACATGCACTTACTTGATAAATCTCTTTCAGCGACGTTCTTCAAAATGCCACCATATCGTGGACAAATCGTGGGCGACTCGCGGGGCCAGCGCGAGTGAATTTTTCTTCTTAAATTGTTGGAAAACTCACAAATGTACACAGCACTATATTTGGATCATGTTAATTACACGTTTCACAGTATATTTGGAATATTTTGGAGGCGGATGGACCCTTAAAGTTTCGATTAATCACGCGCGACGAAAGTTAGTGTGTTGCGGTTGAAGACATTAAAGTAATGGGAGATTTTTGTCTTTGTACGATGCAGTTGCGCGTGTATGAGTGACGCACACATATATATTTCGGTGCATGTAGAAAGGAAGGGATGCGGATAATGTTTACAAGTTTATAATGCTAGTTACATTCAAAAACCAACATGCCCCCCGCCTTAAAGGAACGCCTTTAAAGAAAAAATAAATGAAAAATAATACTATAGAAATACACATATAAAAGCCTATAACTATAGATAAAGCTGAATATGAAAGACTCTACTGCACGGGTAACGGTGACAGCTTAACTACTGGCCGTTTGTATACGCCGTTCGAAGTCTTAACTTCGACAACACGAATAACGCCATCATGGCCAGGAAAAATACGAGTAATTATTCCTAATGGCCACTGTAAAGGAGGAGAGTTTTCCATATTTACCAGTACTAAAGAACCTACTGTGAGTGGGTTAGACGGAGTATTCCATTTTTCACGAACTTGTAAGTTATGGAGATACTCAGTTTTAAAACGTTTCCAAAAAGTTTGTACTAATGAATCCATAAGGGAAAATCGCGTCAATAGACTCGCTCTTTCTCCACTTAAGTCAGCTGCAGGTAAGAATTCTAAGGGTGCGGTAAGTAAAAAATGCGCTGGCGTAAGTGCAGAAGGCACTGATGGGTCACAACTCAAAAAATTTTGTATAGGCCATTCGCTGGCTGGTAATGAAGCCCACGAAGGTCCTGAAAACCAGAGCTCATGTCTCACTAACTGCGAAGGGAGAAGCCCGCGGGAAATACAATCAGCAGGATTCTGTACGCCTGCGATGTGGTAACAAGTGTCAGGAGATAAAAGTGACTGGAATTGCGAAATTCTGTTAGTGATATATGTGCTAAACCTATGAGGTGATGAAGAAACCCAACAAAGAGTGACTACAGAGTCTGAAAAAACATAAATATTGTCAATGCGGTGACGTGGAGACAACGTATCATAAACGGTGCGAAGCAATCTCGCTACAAGAACGAGAGCGTTGAGCTCTAGCCGAGCTAAAGTAACAATTTTAGTCGGGGATGAAACCCGAGACTTGGAACAAAGCAAGGAAACTATAGGGTTCTCATTGTCATTCTCAACGTGTGAATAAATGACACAGCCGTATGCTTTCTCACTTGCGTCAGCAAATGCAAGCAGTGAGACGCTAGAATCGGTTTCAATGCCTATGTGACGAGGAAATTTGAGTTGAGAAAGTAATGGCAACTCAGAAGTATAGCGCTGCCACAGTTCAACGATGTGAGCTGGAGGAACATCGTCCCACGCGAGGTTGAGAAGCCACAGCTCCTTGATCAATAACTTTGCAAAAAGAATGGCGGGTCCGACGAGACCAAGAACATCATACAACCGTGCGGTTGCAGATAAAATAGCGCGTTTAGTACAAAGAGACGGCGGTTGCGAAGTTAAAAAATTAAAATTATCAGTCACAGGAAGCCAACGAAGACCGAGAATCTTAAAAACACTTTCGTAATCGAAAGAGATTGACTCGGATTGACGGTGAGAGACGGGGATACTTTCGAGTAACTCAGGCGAATTACTCGTCCACTTGATTAAGTCGAATCCTCCTTTTTTAAATAACTGAATGAGCTGCTGAGCTATCACTGCTGCTTCTGTACATGACGAAGCAGAGGAAGCCAGGTCATCCATATAAACATCTCTCTCCAAGACTGTGGCGGCGAGAGGATAGTTGTCTCTCTCGCGAGAAGCTAGTTCACGCAGAGTGCGCAAAGCTAAGAATGGTGATGAACAGAGTCCGAACGTAACGCGATTGAACTCGTAAGTCTCAATCGGTTCATCATCGCAGAAGCGGTATAAAATACGTTGAAATTTGCGGTGCGGTTTGTGAACGTAAATACACAAATACATTTGTTTTACGTCAGCAAGAAATGCAATACGAAAAATGCGGACATTCAAAAGAATGTGAAATATATCAGCTTGCAAATTGCAACCTGTGTGAAGAATGTCATTGAGAGACAAATTAGTATTAGTAGCGGCGCTACCATCCAGCACGATGCGGAGGCGCGTTGTAGATTTGTCGTCACGTACCACAGGGTGGTGCGGCAGGTAAAAGCAAGGTAAGATACACTCGTCTGGCGGTACTCGCGATAAAATTCCCTTATCGATGTAGTCGAGAATAACGTTACTATATCTTACACGTAATTCCGGGGACTTTGCGAACTTCTTTTCGAGTAATAAAAAGCGTCGTTTGGCCGTGATGTAAGAATTGCCTAGTTTCTCGGGACTATCCTTGAAAGGAAGATGTACCGAGAAACTCCCATCGTCTTTGCGAGTAGTCGTAGCGACATATGTGTCTTCGCACTCCTGCTCGTCTGGACTTAAAAACTTCTTATCAGGCAATTCTTCCACAGACCAAAACTTCTCTAAAGATTGATCTAAAGAATCACGAGTAAAAGCACAAAATACGCGGGTAGAAGTGGGCGCTGATAGAACGGGTGCGTCACCCATGAGGACGTAACCTAAAGTAGTTTCCAAGGCAATTAGAGAGTTTTTAGAACCTCTGACTTTGTCGAAAGATAGAATGTCACAGTAAACCCTAACACCTAAAAGTAAATCGATAGGACCGGGCTTAGAAAAGTCGTCATCCGCTAACGGTAAGTCGCGAAAAACGCTTTCCATTGCACCAATATCCACGTGCGCGTCGGGTAGGTGTGACGTGATGCGTTCGACAATCATTGGTTGAATAGAATAAACATGGCCGTTATCAAAGCGCGAAGTAAAATCTAGGTCTGTAAACCCCTTGATTTTATGTGAAACCCCTCCAATACCTTTAACTTCAGAAAAGCGGTTTTGAGTTGAAATAGGTAGCGATAACCTATTACAACAATCTTGAGAAATAAAATCACTTTGAGAGCCCGGGTCGATCAGACATCTCAAGAAGTGAGTGCGGTTAAAGTTGTCAAATACTTTAATTTTAGCGGTACCTAACAAGGTAGTAGTAGCGGTGCGAGTGTGATCAGCGTGATCACGCGAAATAGAACAAAAAGAAGACTTACTGTTAAGAACAGAAGTGTGCGGTGTCGACGGGTCGACTTTACTCCGAATTGCAGAAAATTCCGAGCTTGCGGCTGTCTCAGAAGACAGGGTGTGAACGGTAGCGGGTACCGAAGCTGGTACGAAATTACCCGTGGGTACGGAATTACCCGTGGGTACGGAATTACCCATGTGTGCGATATTACCCGTGGGTACGGGCGAAGAAACAGCTAAGTTGCACTGCGGTTGAGTTGGCGGGTTAAAATGAAGAAGAGAATGGTGCCGAGCTGAACAATGAGTGCAATTATGCTTTGAAGTACATGCCATAGTCTTGTGTTTAAAACTTAAGCAATTGTGACAATAAAAGTTATTTTTAATAAAATTATATTTTTCTTGCGGAGTCAACTTCATAAACATAGCACAAGAGTACATGTGTTCATGTTTGTCACTTTTGCATAGCAAACAAATATTTTTGTTAACATTAGAATTTGTGTTCATAAAAGACTGAGTAGGTTTAGGAGTAGGTACTGTTTTCCTAGATGTGGATAAACCTTTACTTTGTAATCTACTCTGTAATACATCAAAACTTTTATTAGAAGTGCGGGATAAAACTTTACTTTGTTCACAAATAAAACTAAAAAGTTGTTCATATGTGGGAAATTTTTCCTTGCGAAAAGTAGTTTCAAATAATTTTATTGTATCTGTATCAAGCTTCTGAAGAGCAATATGTAAAAACACAAAATCTAATAAATTATTTAATTTTAATTGTTTAAGAGCTTGAATAGCTGAATTAAAGTTATTAATAAACAACTCAAGACCGGCAGCACTATTTGTAGTCAGCGGCTTAAAATCTAATAATTGATTTAAATAAGAACATGCTAGCGAACGGGGATCATCATATTTTTGTATGAGAGCATTCCATATAAGAGTATAATTATCTGCGGTGGCAGGCAAACCTGCACAAACTGATGTTGCACTACCAGTCAATTTGCCAACCAAATAGAACACTTTCTCGCTATCAGTTAGAGAACTGTTATTGTTAACAAGACTATCAAATTGGGCATAAAATAGAGGCCATTTTTTTAAATCACCATCAAAAGAAAGCAAGTCGATGGGAGGAAGTTTTCTTCTAGGTTTCAAATTAATTTTTGACTCAGCTGGGTGAACCTGATCTGTGTTTGCAGAGTGCAATTCCTTAACATAACAATATAAATCCTCAAATGCTAACCACTTGCTGTAGTTCACTTTATAAGTTGGATCTGACTTTAAAGAATACAAATTAAATTCATCTAATGATTCCTCAAACTTAGTGCGAATTTCATGAATACTTACAGCTTGTTGTAGAAACAACGGTAACTGTTGGGAATCAGCTGATGCAGCCTTGGCTGAGTCATAAACACTTTGCATGCGTTGAAAATACACTTCAAGTTTCGACTTTAAAATTGATAATTCTAAACACTTTGTAGAACTTGAACTTTCCTCACACTCGCCTATTTTGCTCTTTTTAGACATTTTAGTGACTATTTATTCTCAATTTAAAGAAAGTAGCGGTTATAGCGATAAAAAACAACAGATTATGTAAAAATACACAATAAAAACAAAAGATTTTAACTAATTTCGATCGCGCGAATTATATATGAAACTTGTAAACAAACGTTTACGAACCGGGCTGACGTTTGACACTGACCTACTTAGAAACGTCAATCGGGAAGCGCACTATGCCTACCTGTATAGATATACGTAGGTATGCACTACACTAGCAGCCGAGATCGAGCGAGTCGTTCAAATATACGCACCACGCACCGGCACAAGAGTTATATGAATCTACCTACAATATTGCGAAATATTAATAAAATATATTATTTAGCGATAATTTTATATTCACTCACAGTATTAATAATTATTCAATACCAGTATTAATGCGGGGAAAAAAAATAAGAATAGCTTGCCAAAGCGGGGTGTAGAAATAATAAAAATTTGACAAACTATCTTAATTAATATGGCATAAATATATTATCTATATTGTGCGAGTAATAAATATAAATGTAATGAATATACGTAAGTATATATGTAATACAAATAAATACTATAGGTAGGGAACGAGATTATAAGGTGTCCTTTAAGTTTATTGAAGCGAAAATTTCAGAAAAAATACTGACCAGAAAAATGGTTATAATCCGGATCGAAGTGACCAGAAAATATGGAGAAGCAATTGACTTCTTCTTCACTTTAGTTAGCGGTTTAATGGACTGTATCATAAATAGGTATTAAATTGGAATTAACGATTTAGGTACTTGTAAAGAATATTGGGGGGCTAGGAAATGCAGCCGTGCTGGGGCTTTTGGAGTATCAAGAAAGGTTCCACAGGCTGCAGAATGATGGACACATGCACTTACTTGATAAATCTCTTTCAGCGACGTTCTTCAAAATGCCACCATATCGTGGACAAATCGTGGGCGACTCGCGGGGCCAGCGCGAGTGAATTTTTCTTCTTAAATTGTTGGAAAACTCACAAATGTACACAGCACTATATTTGGATCATGTTAATTACACGTTTCACAGTATATTTGGAATATTTTGGAGGCGGATGGACCCTTAAAGTTTCGATTAATCACGCGCGACGAAAGTTAGTGTGTTGCGGTTGAAGACATTAAAGTAATGGGAGATTTTTGTCTTTGTACGATGCAGTTGCGCGTGTATGAGTGACGCACACATATATATTTCGGTGCATGTAGAAAGGAAGGGATGCGGAAAAGGAAATAATGTTTACAAGTTTATAATGCTAGTTACATTCAAAAACCAACAGTTATAGTTCTTCAAATAGTGATAGGTGATAGGTGATTAACCTTGGAAATAATCACACAGGAACACATAATATGGATAAAATGTATGGATGTGTAAGGTATCAGGAACAAATTCTATTTGTGTGCCAAATTTCATCCAAATCCATATAGAGATGTACATCCTTACTATCTTGTGTATTTTTAAATAAAATGATTATTATTATGTTGAAGCGTGATTGAGTAACATCCATCCAAGTAAGATTAGTTAGAAGTAGTTCGGGTAAGCGGGTACACACAGCCTATCTGATCCCAAATTCCCAAACGAAGTAGAGCTTGTACTGAAGAAACCACTTAATTAGTCAACAGGCCCGCCAAACATTTTTTTATTATTTTTCTATCCCTCAGGGAACATTACCTTTTTTTTGGGTACCCTATCTCCTTTTATGTAAGGTGTAAGGTGTAAGGAGTAAGGAGTAAGGTGATAGGTGTAAGGTGTAAGGAGTAAGGA
This sequence comes from Polyploca ridens, assembly GCA_951394255.1. Classification (NCBI taxonomy): domain Eukaryota; kingdom Metazoa; phylum Arthropoda; class Insecta; order Lepidoptera; family Drepanidae; genus Polyploca; species Polyploca ridens. Next base: position 15,609,072 of record OX596249.1, on the reverse strand, counting down.
GTAAGGTGTAAGGTGTAAGGAGTAAGGTGATAGATGAAAGGTGTAAGAAGTAAGGAGTAAAGTGTTAGGTGTAAGGAGTAAAGTATTAGGTGTAAGGAGTAAGCTGTAAGGTGTAAGGAGTAAGGTGATAGGTGATAGCTGTAAGGAGTCAGGTGTAAGGTGTAAGGTGTAAGGTGTAAGGTGTAAGGTGTAAGGTGTAAGGTGTAAGGTGTAAGGTGTAAGGTGTAAGGTGTAAGGTGTAAGGTGTAAGGTGTAAGGTGTAAGGTGTAAGGTGTAAGGTGTAAGGTGTAAGGTGTAAGGTGTAAGGTGTAAGGTGTAAGGTGTAAGGTGTAAGGAGTAAGGTGATAGGTGTAAGGTGTAAGGAGTAAGGAGTAAAGTGTTAGGTGTAAGGAGTAAAGTATTAGGTGTAAGGAGTAAGCTGTAAGGTGTAAGGAGTAAGGTGATAGGTGATAGGTGATAGTTTTAAGTAGTCAGGTGTAAGGAGTCAGGTGTAAGGAGTAAGGAGTAAAGTGTTAGGTGTAAGGAGTAAGGTGTATGGAGTAATGTTAGGTGTAAGGAGTAAGGTGTAAGGAGTAAAGTGTAAGGAGTCAGGTGTAAGGAGTAAGGAGTAAAGAGTAAATTCAAATTCAAATTCAAATTCAAAAAGCATTTATTCAATTTAGGCCCTGATAGGGCACTTGTGAACGTTAACAAATGGCTCTACACCGGTTCCAAATACAACTTGAACTGAGAAGACTCCGGCAAGAAACTCAGCAAGTCTTTTTTTTTTAAATATGTAAATAGAAGTATTACAATTACAAAATATATATAACAATAGCCTGCGAAGCGAACAATTCATTCAAATGCATTCTTGTCATCTACAAAATCAGAAACTTTATAGTACCCTTTCGTGCATAACTTTTGTTTAACTATCTTTTTGAATCTATGTATAGGTAGCTCTTGGATTTCTTTGGGTACTTTATTATAGAAACGTATACATTGCCCCTTGAAAGAGTTAAGGACTTTGCTGAGCCGAGTTAAAGGTACAGCAAGTTTGTGCTTATTTCTAGTGTTCAAACTATGAGTGTCACTATTCTTAGGAAAGTTATTTAAGTTTTTCCTCACATGAATAAGATTTTCATATATGTACTGTGACGACACTGTCATTATATTAATAGATTTAAACTTGTCTCTCAAAGAATCTCTAGGCCTTATTTTATATATTGCGCGGACAGCCTTCTTCTGCAGTATAAAAATTCTATTGATTTCGGCACCACTACCCCAGAGGAGGATACCGTAAGACATCAAACTGTGAAAGTAACTGAAATAAACTAATTTTGCCGTAGATTCGTCAGTGAGAGCGCGAATTTTTCTCACTGCATAAGCTGCAGAACTAAGTCTATCCACCAATTTACAAATGTGAGGGCTCCATTGTATCTTATTATCTAAAGTGATACCTAAAAATACAGTTGTTTCAACAAGATCCAGTTTTTCGCCTTTAATTACAATATTTGTGTCCGAATGTCTCACATTGGGTAGACTGAATCTGATACATTTTGTTTTTTTCTCATTTAGCAATAAATTATTAATAGTAAACCAATCAACGACTTCAGAAAGAGCATTGTTCACATCGTCAGAATTAAAATCATGTCTATTCACTTTGTAAAGAAGTGAAGTGTCATCAGCAAACAATACTATCTCATGTTTTTTTTCTACAAGATATGGTAAGTCGTTGATGTAAATGAGAAATAGAAAAGGTCCAAGGATAGAACCTTGTGGTACACCCATGGTTACTGATGACCCAGGGGATACTTTACCATTAACATCAACCTTTTGAATTCTGTCACATAAGTAAGAAATCAAAAGATCAAGTGCAGTGTCTCTAACGCCGTAGTGATGTAATTTGCTGATCAGTATTTTATGATGGACGCAATCAAAAGCCTTGGATAAGTCACAAAAAACACCGAGGGTGTCTCGTGAATTTTCCCAGGCGTCAAAAATATGTTGAATAAGCTCAACACCAGCATCGGTTGTTGAGCGACCCCTAGTGAAACCAAATTGTTTACTGTGAAGCAGTCTATTACTATTGAAATGTACCATCAATTGATTAAGTATAATTTTCTCGAATACTTTACTGAATGTCGGTAGTATGGAAATTGGTCTAAAATTTGTGGGGTCGGATGTACTACCGGATTTAAATAAAGGCACTACTTTACTATGTTTCATAAGATCAGGAAACTCACCACAATCAATACATTTATTAAAAATAACAGCTAAATGAGGTGCAATACAATCAATTATAGAATTAATAAGTTTAACTGAAAGCCCCCATAGATCAACAGTGTTTTTCAAATTTAGAGATTTGAATGCTTTAATTATATCGCTAGAAGTAACAGTTGAGAATTTAAAGTCAACAGTACATTCTGTTACATTTTTCCTAAGTAAAGATACAGCGAGGGTGGGAGAAGAATTAAGAGACTTGGTAGTCGAAACTGGAATATTGGTGAAGAAAGTCTCAAAAGCGGCAGCAACATCTTGATCAGATTTGATTGATTTATCATTAATAATAAGTTGAAACTCATTATTACGTGCTTTGAACTTTCCAGTTTCACTATTTATAATTTTCCAAGTCATCTTGATCTTATCTTGACTATTTTTAATTTTATTTCTTATATGTATTGATTTAGCCGCAGTACAAACGCATTTAAATGTTTTTGAGTAATTCCTTACATAATTTAGAAAAACAGCATCATGATTATACTGTTTTTCCCTATATAATTCATACAATTTTCGCCTACTTATATAAATTCCCACCGTCGCCCAGTCATTGAAGACCGTATTAGATTTCCGTTTTACCGTTTTTGAAGAAAACATTGAATTATACTCATTTTTGGTTAAATTAAAAATTGAGTTATAAAGTTCATTAACATTATTATTATCGTAAGGTACGTGTGGTAATTTATTGACAATGTTATTTCTAAATTTTTCAAGGCGACTTTCACTCATAGGAACACACTTAATATCTTTTTTTATCACTTTTTTCCAGGCATATGAAATGAGACCAGCTGGCCACAGTGATCAGAACTTAATTTACTTATTATTGACTTTGTTACTGGCTGTAAGTTAGTAAAAATATTATCAATGCAAGTTGCTGAAGTGGCAGTGATTCTAGTTGGTTCTAAAAAAAGATTTACAAGATTGTAGCACAGAAAAAGTGATTTGAGTTTATTACATATCGCATTATCCTCCAACAAGTTTATATTAAAATCTCCACAGATTATTATATTTTTATTCATACTATTTAGTTTACACAAAGCTTCATCCATACATTTTTCAAACAAATTGAATACTGCAGTAGGGGGTCTGTATACGCTCATGACAATGAATTGCTCAAGCTCTACACATGCTATTTCTATAGTTCGCTCAATAGATAGGCTCTGAATATCTATGCGTTCCTTAAATTTCAAATTGTTTTGAATTATTATTAGTGAGCCACCATGAATAGAATCTTTTCTATTGAATGAACTAGCAACCTGGTGCTTACTAAAGTTAAACATGAACTGGTGGGCCTTTAGCCAATGTTCAGTGATACATAAAATGTCAATATTATCACAGTTCAGAAATAACTCTAGTTCTAATTCCTTGCCCTTAATTCCTTGTATATTCTGGTGTACCAGGTTAATATTGCTTTTGTTACAGTTATTATTATACTTTTTATTACTCTTTATATCTAATGATAATGGGCAGGATACACTTATAATTTCATAGTTATTATTCTTATGACTAATGCTAGAGGTTGCCTCTATTGTCACATGTTCTAATTTAAATTACTACTTCTACTTGGAATAGGTTCCAATGAATCCAGTAAAGTGTAAGGAGTAAGGTGTATGGAGTAAAGTGTTAGGTGTAAGGTGTAAGGTGTAAGGAGTAAAGTGTAAGGAGTAAGGTGTAAGGTGTTAGTTGTAAGGTGTAAGGTGTAAGGAGTAAGGTGATAGATGTAAGGTGTAAGAAGTAAGGAGTAAAGTGTTAGGTGTAAGGAGTAAAGTATTAGGTGTAAGGAGTAAGCTGTAAGGAGTAAGGTGATAGGTGATAGGTGATAGCTGTAAGGAGTCAGGTGTAAGGAGTAAGGAGTAAGGAGTAAAGAGTAAAGTGTTAGGTGTAAGGAGTAAGGTGTATGGAGTTAAGTGTTAAAAGGTGGTTAGGTGTAAGGAGTAAGGTGTAAGGAGTAAAGTGTAAGGAGTCAGGTGTAAGGAGTAAGGAGTAAAGAGTAAAGTGTTAGGTGTAAGGAGTAAGGTGTATGGAGTAAAGTGTTAGGTGTAAGGTGTAAGGAGTAAGGTGATAGGTGATAAGTGATAGGTGATAGGTGATAGGCGTAAGGAGTAAGGAGTAAAGAGTAAAATGTTAGGTGTAAGGAGTAAGGTGTATGGAGTAAAGTGTTAGGTGTAAGGAGTAAGGTGTAAGGTGTAAGGAGTAAAGTGTAAGGAGTAAGGTGTAAGGTGTAAGGTGTGAGGTGTAAGGTGTGAGGTATAAAGTGTAAGGTTTAAGGAGTAAGGTGATAGGTGATAGGTGTAAGGAGTAAATTATAAGGAGTAAGGAGTAAGGTGTGTGGTGTAAGGAGTAAGATGAATGGCAAAACTGTATTTCTGATATAATCATGTTGTTATGCCGGACGACCTCGTTTTTTTTACACACAGCCTATCTGATCCCAAATTCCCAAACGAAGTAGAGCTATGGAAACCGGATAACTGATGTAATACCTTTTGTTTGTACATACATACATACTTAATTAGTCAACAGGACCGCCAAAATTTTTTTATTTATTTTTCTATCCCTCAGGGAACATTACCTTTTTTCTGGGTACCCTATCTCCTATATCTTTTTTGTACCGCTGAAGGTGTAAGGTGCAAAATTTTATGACAAACTCATGGGTAGTTAATGCGTGTAATCGTAACAAACAAACTCACATTTGCATTTATAACATTATTATTTAGGATAATATGTCATTCTTCGCAAGAAAATCTTAATACCAAGATTTACAGAACTTAATGCTCACCTTACCTTAACTTACCTGTTTACCTTTTGACAAACTTTATCGGAATCATAAAACAGTTACTACTTTAAGTCGGAGGATTTTAAATTATTTTCATATATCCTTTTTCAATTGCAACGTCGTGGGTCTTTTAAGATTTTTTTTAAAATTTTAAACTATTTGGGGAACAGAACTTTATGTTACAATTGTTCTCTATTACATAAGAACCGTGCATTTTTCCGGGATAAAAAGACCGGTACAGAGCCGTTCAGCAGTTCTGGCGTGATTGAGTAACACACGTCCATCCATTCAAACTTCCCAGATATATATATTAAATATGTATATATTTAGTTATAGTTCTTCAAATAAATTAGATTCTGTAGATATGCCAAATTTCATCCAAATCCGTTCAGATGTTGAAGCGTGATTGCGATACAAACTCACAAATATCCCGTATTTATAATATTCTCGGAATCCTTTAGAAAGTGACTACAAATCTGGGGATTTAAATTATTTTTCAGCATATCCTTTTTTAATTACACAGTCGTGGGTTTATCCAAAATAATTTTTTGTTTTTATTTTAACCTCTTCGGAGGCTTTTTTTGTTACTGTGTAAATTGGTCAAGCCTTCTTGAGGAAATTGCGCTACAACTCTATTTCACGAACTTCAACGAAACTACTTTTAAATACACGGTTCCTGTGGGATATAATTGTTATGCTATCACATAAGAACCGTGCGATTTTTCAAAAGCAACCTATGTGCTATTCCAGACTATAATCTATCTCTGTATCTAATTTCATACAGAGTCGTTCTGGCGTGATTGAGTAACAAAATCCATCCAACCAAATTTCACAGTAGGATATATATATATACCTATATAGTTATAGTTCTTCAAATAAATAAACATTGAAAATCATCCCACAGGAACACATTACCAGGATAAAAAGTATCCTATGTGTTAATCCAGAACATATTCTATCTGTAAGCCAAATGTCATCCAAATCCATTCAGATGTTGAAGCGTGATTGTGGTACAAACATCCAAACACACAAACTCACAAACATCCAAACTTTCGCATTTATAATATTAGTGAGATTATTATAGCGGCAATAGAAATACACATTCTCTGAAAATTTCAGCTGTCTACCTATTATCGTTCATGAGATACAGCCCACTGACAGACAGACGGACAGACGGACAGCGGACTCTTAGTAATAGGATCCCTTCGGGTACGAATCCCTAAAAATTAAACAAAGGGTACTTAAAATCAAGATATATTCTGTTTTCAAGAATAAATAGATATTGCTATCCAGAAATACTAATCCATTTTCTGAAAATGATAATAATTTTAAATAATGTTCCATGAATATTCAACACGGGAGCTTTTTGAAAGAAAACCGTATTTCCTCTTAAATTGAACAATAATAAACGGCATTAAAATCGTTCCCGTATTATCAATACAGATCCACCTCCCAATTGAAATTGAAACCCACTGATTACGTATGCGTTGATAAAGGAAACGGTACTGAAGAAGCAATTTGAACACTTAATGACTCTACCACGGCAACTTTAATAGATTTGAAGGGAAAATCTTGTGATAACTGGCCAGCATTATAACAACTGATTTTTTATTTCTAAATAACCGAAAATTCAGCATTATCTAAATAAACGTTACGCTATCCAAAGACAATTCAATTAATATAGTTTTTTTTAATTAAATAAATTGGGCTGTATAATTTATTAAAAAAATATGCATTCAGGTTATGAAAAGTAATTTGTTAGACAATAATTGTTGGTAAAATTAGTAAAATCTTGTAGAATCAATCATACTTAAGAATTTTAGACTTGTCTCTATAAGTGTCATTATCTTAAATAATACTTGATTTGAGATCGTGCCAGATTATATTAAATAACGTTTATGTGGCCAGTTAGTGTATAGTATACCCAGCTTGTATTTGGCCCGATCACGTGACTACCCGCAAATTGTAAAAGCCCGTTGAGAGTCGTTTTAATTTGCTCTTGGCAACGGGCGATAATCCTCAAAGTATTTTATTAAAGTAACGGGTTCGTTATTTTAGATTTCGTGTCGATTTGATAATAATCTAGAATTTATATTGAGAGAAATATTTAACACAAAGGATTATTGAAAATTACTGTTTTTACTCTCATTTTTGTTATTTACAGAAAAAAAGGTAGCCCAACATCTAATGGATCTGATTCTTATTTAGTTCATTTTTTCATCCTAATTAGTGAAAATATTTACATAAAAGGGCTTTTTTATATAAAACCATCAAGCAGACGTTTTTAATTTGGATAAAAATATCTATTCTAACTACGAGTATTTCATAAAAGAAACTTGAAGATGCTCAAGATGTCAGGATCACTTTAATTTTGTTTCACTTAAGATGAAAATTAAATGGCAACGTAAAATAAAATGAAAATTAAGATACCTAAATAAAAGAAAGACATATTAAAGAAAATAAATAGCCGTGATCAATATACAGGGTGTTGTTTTAGTCGGCGACAAGCGACCCAGGAGCGGTAGTACAAAAAATATATTTCCCAAAAATGGACTTAATTCCATTAAATACTGTAAATGCGTTGAGAAATACCTTACTCAATTTGAAATAAAATTACCGCAAAGTATGGTCACTAGGCACGTGCACAGACTAGAGCTAGGCGCAAGCCGCCATCGCCCCTCCCATTTACTCCCTCGCACTCCCGTTGAGTATTATGTCTACACTTTAGCTTATTACATGATTTTCAAAATTTTTATTTTAATATTTTTATTATTTAAAAAAAATTAAGTATTTTTTTTAATATTTTTTTTAGCACCAGTATCATTTATGTTATCGACCCTGAGTCGCTCGTCGCTGACCAAAACAACGACCTGTATACTGCGGGTGCGCCACTGTCGTCAGCAAGCTCTCACTTGCTAACTACTAGTAGATAAAAACAGCTCTATTACAGGAAAAGACAGGTTTCATTTCAAACAAAAATATCTATATAGTGCGTTCATGAACTATTAATACTATTAATCTTCGCGGGAGTCCTGTAAAATGTTGGCAAGACGAGACCATATGGCTCGCCCTGTCAAAAAGTTATCAGCCCCCCTAAAAAGGAAGCTAAAGCAATATTGCTAACGCAATCGAATCCTCGTCAGATCCTACGTAATTTCAATATTTTTTGGTATGCTAGTCACTCATTATATACAATTCAATTCAATAAAAGATTCGGAATTGATGAATTGCATAAGATCTGCCGTAAATTCGAAAAAATGAATTGCGTTAGCAATATTGCTTCAGCTTCCTTTTTAGAGGGGCAGATCTCATGTAGAGAAAAGCTTATAAATCTACATGCCTTTACTTTAAAAGGCCTAACTTCACAAACTCTACACACCGTAGTCAAAATATGTGGCTTGGCCGTTTCAATACAACATTTTACGTAAAATTGTTTTTGGTGGGATAGTATTACTTCTTGCGCATAAGACCGTATCTCGTAGTAACATTGTTTTTCATAATACGAGGTTAGACGGAGCACATAAAGCTACCACAGAATATATATTATTTGGACTTCTTTGACTTGCTTCAGGATTGGGAATTTCTTAAGACTAAGGTACCTACTTATGTTTAAGACGTAACTCACTTGTGGCGAAGAGGCGTTTTTGTGTAGGTGAGTAATTTCAATAGGTAAAACTATGTATGACTATATTGTTGACCTTAAATATTTAAAAAAAAAGTGTATACTATAATAATGGCCCTGATTCTGTTGTTCACAACTAAACTAATTTTAATGTCACTATGTCTCTTTCTAACAAAGAACATAAGAAAAGGATGTAAGAAATTTAGTCCTGTCAAATTAGTCCAATGCTTGTTTTCAATATAATTTTAATCGCCATCTATCGCGGTTACGCCTAAATACACGCCAAAATACAAACACGGCAAAGAATAATTTGACAACTTAAAATATGTTCTATCCTTTTTCAAACATGTTCGTAAGAAAGAGATGAGATGTGACTAAAATTAGTTTAGTGCGATTTACAACAGAATCGGCACCAATATCTGTCTATATAAAATATAATACATCATTTAAAATTATCGTAACAGGTAGCAAATAAATGTAAATCCTTTGCATTGCTTTGGCAAGAAACCACAAATAGGGATAATAAAATTTCACGCGGACGAAGTCGCGAATAAAAGCTAGTATTGTATAATCATTATAACTTTCTGCGACATAACAACACGTAAAACGCAAATTTCTGTTAGCCGATCAGTACCCCAAGTGTAAAGATTTTGTATGGGAGAAATTAGTACCATGAGTATTCCGCTAGAGGCGCTGTGCCAATTCCTATAGAGAAGTGTCGTAAACGCAAACGCATTAGTAAGCGTTTACTAATGTCAATTCTTTACACTCGGGGTACAGTCCTTATTCAAATATCTGCCATATGTCCATGTCCTCCCACAGTTTGCAGGATATTGGCAGCATTTGAGTAATTCTGCCATCGCTGCTCAATCGTTAAACTGATTTGTTGCGAGGTAGGCGCCAGATTTTGTGACCAGTCTTGTTTGCCAAGTCTTTGTACAGCTTTGGCAAAGCTCAAAAGTGCCCACTTATCATAATATTTACTGCTACAACTAAACAAAGAGTTTTACCTAATGAACTCGTGCGTAAACTATTCATCAAAACATTATAACTGTAGTGTACATACCTACATATTGTTCCAAGATATTTTCACGTTCACTTCGAGTTAATTTTAATTAGAAAACTTGAGCAATTAGCTGTTTTGCTCCACCTCCGGTAACTAGCCGGGTATTCGGTCCGGATTAATTAGAATTGTTTAATTTAACACCGCGCATTGTACCGGCATTCGAAGCATTTTTATAAAATCCGAAGATGTATCGACGATCATAAAAATATGGATAAATTCGAGTTGGTGAAAACGTGATTTTCAAGCGTGCTATCACTATGCATAGAGCTTTTGCAGGACCTATAATATTTAATAAGAAGACAAAATACTAATGCCTAGCATTTACTAATACGATATATGTATTTACAAGAAACCAGTAATTAAATTAACCAAATTATCATCAAATAGGTATCAAAAATATTTACTATTTACGGACCTAAAGTTGGGGGTTGACCTTAGTTGCGGGGTCGGCAACGCGCGAGTATCCCTGGTGTTGCAAGTGTCCATAGGCTACGGAAACCGCTTACCATCAAGCGAGCCGTATGTTTGTTTGCCACCTTAGTGGTATAAAAAAAACGAATAAAAATACGAATAGAAAAGGCTGCATTACCACGTTGAATGATAATGGCTGACCCGTTCTACATGCGAGCCCTCTTGTCAGTTGAAGGATGTCTCAATAAGACGGGAGGCCTCCTTAAACAAATGACGAGCATCCGACCCTCACGGCAGTACTTCAACTCCAAACGCATGTATCATTATAATACAACAAGGTGTATCTTACATAACATATTTGCAACATTTCAGACATTCTTGATGGTCGGAAAGTGAGAAAAAGTCTGAGTGACGACGCTACGAATCTACGAGTACCCGAATAAAATTCATAAACTTAAACTGATAGAGACAACGAGACTAGTCTTAATTATGTAATACCAGACATCTGCCTGTCTCAGACATAATTACAGCGACCCATGGCTTTTCATATTAACACCAATTGTGATGTCAAATATTTTAATCTACGTAATTGCTGAACCTGCCTTCATGTTAATAAAGACGTGTGAATAGTACACAGAAAAGTTTAAACAGCGGGAACCTTTCAATATGCTAACATGACGTGCAATGTATTCTGTTCCATAGAGTTTTTATGTAAGTACTGCAGTCACCTGTTAGGCTTATCTGTATGAGTTATTCAATGAATCATACACACTTTATGAGTCGTAAGTGAAGCCCATACAATTTATGCATGACGTATTCCAGAACTTAAAGTAATTATGCAGGGTAAAACTTTGAGATGGGTGAGTAAGGGAAGCTATACCTTAATCCTTGGTGATACAGGAAAACGACAATTAAAAATCATCCATAATGTTTCTGCAAAGTAATTAGCATCTGCATTCAGGTACTTGATACTGAATGTGTATAAGCTTTAAGAGTACTCCATGCCATTGCGTTGCTGACGACTAAGGTGGTGGCGACTAAGTAAGAGTATATCTCTACTTTATGTAGTCATCATCATCATCATCAGCCTATTATGTCCCACTGCTGAGCACAGGCCTCCTTTCACAAAATGAGGGTGAAAGCGATTGGGCAATACTCCACCACGCATGCCCACTGCGAATTGGTGGAGGTAGGCTAGTAGTCAACCTACTGTTGGAATTTTTCAAGCTGCCTAGGAGGCATCCATCTAGCTTAACGACTATCACAATTAAATAATAACCGGGACCAACGGCTTTACGTGCCTTCCGAAGCACGGAAACGCTCGATTTGAAATACCACTAGACGGTTACCCATCCAGGTACCGACCACGACGGTGGTAGCTTAACTTTGCCGATCGATTAAGAACGGCTAATCATGCTACACCACAAGTGCTTCTACTTTATGTAGTATTTAGTAATCAATGGGAATACAGAGGAGTCTATACATTATTAACAAACGGTAAAGTAAAGGTGGTAATTATCTTTTGAAAATGTTATACATAAAACAAATTTTAACTAGCCGTAAAAAAGGTACATATTTATATAACCTTTTAACAAAGGATAGTAAATAAATAAAACATAAAAAGGCTTTCAAAGCAATGTTACTTACAGAAACAACAAACAAGCATTCGAGGTTTATTATTTTAGACAGGCAATCTCACAGCTTCTAGATACGGCACTTTGCTTTAATAAATTCAATTTCCGTTACACGTAGCCACACTGTGCTCTATTTCATTGTGGATTTAGCTTACATCCAACAGATCAAGTTAGATAATCTACTGTAACGATGTACAGGATAACATATAGTACAGTAGTACCCAACTGATATGGCGCGTCGTGAATCTTCGTTCGCACAGAAAAGTATGGCCCCGAAGATTAACGAAATAATGCTTAAAACTTACAATCAACCTTAGATCACTACTATACCATATTAATTGGGTACTACTGTACATCTATTACCCAACTAATATAGCTTACTGATGTACCTGCGCAGAAGATACATTTTCAATGCGCGGGAAACGCTATTGGTCGGCAGCTGCCGCAATGTTAGCGCGCGCCGTGCGGAGGGGCGTGACTTACGAGTGAGACGGAACTAACAGCTGCAGTGTATTATGAACGTTATAGTAGTGATCTCAGGTTGATTGTAAGTTTTAAACATTCTTTCATTGATCTTTGGGGCCATATTTTCTTTTCTGTGCGAACGAAGATTCACGACGCGCCATATCAGATGGGTACTACTGTACTAAGTTGTAAAAGGGTGATAATCCCTTGAAAAAATTTGGTATCCGGTCTACTGTAAAGGTGAATTTCGACAAATTTAGATAATGTATGGAATGATTTCGAAAGATCGTCTAGATACCATATGTTAATTTGTATTGTGGCACGTAGTGGAAGTTGTTTTAATGTATGGCTGGTAAAACGTTTGGAAATTGTAGTAAATGTGAAATTTAGAAGTGGTATGTACGCACGGCTACAGATCAAGCTATACGTTTCCAATATAAGCTGACCTCTTATTGCAGGGAAGTCCTATACAATGCGAGATCAGCTTATACTGGAAATTTATAGCTTGATGTGTTGCCGTGTGTACTAATGTTGCTATGAAAGTTACTGGGCAAATAAACAAATTCATGAGTCAAAGTAATGAATATATCCTCTAAATGTGCTGATATGCTTACTCTATTTTTTAGTATAAACAAAAAGAGCAATAAACCTCTAGTTATACAATAATATTTTCCAATAAAATTAATTATGGACACTGTTTTTTGTGGAACGAGGCGGAAGGAGAGCTTTGTATGTACGAGTTTGTTTCAATATGAACATTCTATGCTCAAAGTAAACATAACCTATTTACTCTAAATCTATTCACCATATCACCATGTAATAAAACCGCTCATCCTACATTAAATTAATGCGAAGTATTTATTATTATTTTTTCCAAAACAAAAAGCTTTGTCTAGAAATTGAAAGCCCAGAAAATGTGCAATTAATAATTTACTCAGACGGATGTGAGCACCAAACCGCAATGCGATACTGTCCACTCTTATAATAATTTGTTACTGCTATATTCAAAAGTCTTCAGTAGTGAAATTATTTGTTAATTTCACTACTGCTTTGCTTCATTTTTAATACAACCTTTTTTTGGTGACTGTACTTTTTGTTGACAGTACTTGCATTGTCTTCGAATATACTTATGTACACCAAATGTCAGGTCAATACGACTACTGGAAGTGGGTGAAATTCGATTTGCAAGATTCCACCCGAACGAACAAACAACATACATTGCAAGTTAAATAAAAGCTTGTAAAAATATGATTATTTAAATAAAGAATATCATACTTTTCTATCATGATAGCAACAAATCATATAAAAATGTATTATATTTCATTGCTATGTCATAATAATAAAATAGAGACACATATAATTTTGGAAACAACCCCTTCATCACATCAACCTCAATAGAATAGGAAGCAGTGAAATATCTCACGTCACCACATTTAGTAATTTAATAATGGCGTTTAGCATTCAGTACTATGCGCACATGTAGGTAAACCTTGTGAAGTGAGGTGTTATGCTACTTGCTTCATGGTTACTAAGTAATTATTAAGTCAAGCGACTACCGGCTGGGTGCAGATTAAATAATGCAGTAGTGTAATTAATATTTAGGTGTTGGTAAAGTGCAGTGTAGTGTTAGGATATCGAACAATTTCATTAATCGAAAGAAGCAAATGACGTTCATTTTGTTTCAAATTTTTTCCGCCAATTTCCCACAACCGACAATGCATTCTGATTGGCAAATGCCCGGTTTCAATAAACAAAAACGAATCGTTTTGCTTACCAATGGTAGGTTTTTTTATTGCCAAACTGGGCATATAGATCATTTTGTAAGCTAATTTTACCTGTGATAGCTACATTCTTATGGGAGGATCTGCTATGCAAAGCTTTTAGGTCTTTGCTTCATTATTAGTAAAGATATAAGAGTCTTAATTTTAATAAATCTTAACCGATACTGGTCCGTAAATTATTGAAACCGGGCCTAAGTCAAGGGGACGGTAAACATTTCAATGCAGTGATTGTGACTGATGACCTTACTGTTCAAAATTCATAATATTGACCCTTTTCATGATTCTATGTTTAAAATTAAAAAACAAGTTAAAATAAAATTATTTTGCTCTGTTTAAATTTGTAATTGTATTTTGTTTTAATATCGACACTGTTTCATTGTTTACCAAATTAAATAAATAAGATAATATGTAATGTATTTTGTGGACCTCCAGGTCTTTACTTACTTTATTGTTTTCAAATTTATACGACTGTATGTGTCCTTAATAAATAAATAAAATAAAATAATAATAAAATAAAATCAGTGCAAAGTCACTGACTAGTTGCGGAATTAGATTGTTCGGTATTATTGTCCTCGATGTTGGATGAACTGATATTTACTAGTATCAGTAGATCAGATAGAATAATCGTGAATGAAAATTATCCTAATGTATTTGATTTTCAATTATTATATTGGTAAAGAGCGATGGTAGCTTAGTGACGGTAGTGACGTCGGATGCTGAGACGAAGGTCGTGGGTTTGAATCCTACAATGACCTTTTGGTGAAGGAAAACATCGCGAGGAAACCATAGCATGGTGGTAGGTTACTTTGTAGTACCCACCTGGCTGTCTACCACCCTCAAGTTGAAAATATGTTGCCAAGCATCTATTGATGTGTTCCGACAGCTGCACTTGACAGCCAGTTCCTTTTAGGCTTTGTGTGCTTATTACCACCTTATGCCATCACCATCATCATGGTAAGATTGCGGTCAAAGACAGGCTTAAGCATAATAAAAAGAAACTGTAAAAACTTTGAAATGTACACAGTCATTGCCATACAGACAAAATAGTCAATGTTATTTATTGATCCTAATCATCCTATCGACCTATCATGTCTGCAAAGGAAGTTTAAGTAGACATAAATAAAACATCAGCCATTTATACACTGGCTTACGCTAGTCTGTGGTTTAAATGAATAGACACCAAATTATTTACTAGAAAGACTAAGTTATTATTTAGAGCTGGCAGCTTTATTCATGAATGAGCATTGATTGAGATGTAACATTGTGGCTTGCACTAAAGATAGAATATATTAAAAAATTACTACCTAAAATAGGCCTAATTCTTAATTTATGTAATAGCTCTCGAACTCCTCTCCTCACACATTGGAACCAAAATGGTTTCGTTCTATGCGGTTTCAAAGGAGCTATTTTCCGCAGACTGTGGAATGAGCTCCCGCCGTGGTTTTCTCAAGCGAGTATGGGGTTCTTCAAAATGGGTGTGAAGAGAATTCTGCGGAGTCAGCAATGCGCGAGTGATACCCCTGGTGTTGCATGGGTCCATAGGCAATGGTAACCGTTTACCATCAAGCGAACCGTATGCTTATTTGCCACCTTAGTGATTATATAAAAAAGTTACTGTAAAATATTGTACCAAATTATGCTTCTGCCTTTGTGAACATAACTTACTATTAGTACTAAAATCATTCTCACAAAATCCAAGTACTTTGTGATCAATCTTTATTGCTAGGTTAAAATCTTGTGCTTGATAATTATAATGTAAAATCTAGCAAAAGTTTGGTTTGCCAGAATATAAAGTCCCATACACTACGGAAACCTTTAACCAAGATAAAGCTACCATACTTGTATCTTTTTCCAGACCTTTTTTCAGGATAATAAAATAATTCTTACCAAACAACCATTTTTCTGTAGCCTTAACAATCGTCAAACTGCCTACACCCACACTCCAAATACAGTAATTGAAATTCTGATGTAAAAATAACCATTCAATCCAAACAAAACGGTCTCATGCTGAAATTCCCAGCTATATGCAAATTAGTTGGTAACTTCACTTCGGTTCCCTTGAGAATTTTGACCGGTCCACTGGATTCATTCGTGCTTTGTTATTTAAACCAGCAAATACCGAGTGATCATCATACTCTTTGCCTTGCTCGTATTTGAGTTTTCGTAGTCGTTAAAAAACTGGATGAATGGGCTTCAAAGTTTGAAAGATGTGGTGTAACTTTCGCTTAATATAATAAAAAATACTAATCTTTAATCTTAATCAATCCAAATTTTATAACAACTTATAAACTAACATTATAAATTTTATTGCTATGGTTGAATAAAATAATCAACTGATTCCATAATTTTAAAATTATAGAAGAGTGAAAACGCATGCTTGCCAATGAGGTTTTAGTCTTTTAAAAATCTTATTTAACATCAAAATTAGATTGAAAGAGGTGATGAATGACGACCAATTGCTGAGTCACTAGCTCCCATCTCATGTCTGTTTATGATATTCTTTATTTACGTATTTTTAAAAATTGTATCAATTATTTTTCAACACTTGCTCGTAAAGTGACCATTATTGCACCGCTTTTAGGTTCATAATGCAGCTTAGTTATTACGCACCAGTGCTTTTTTACTTTACATTACCGCATTTGTGTTTTATGATATTATAATGCCGATTAAGTTAGGTTTGTCCCTCACTGCAAGTTATAATTATGTATGTCGACGAAACATGCTTAATTTTACCCAAATTTTACCGTTTAAAACAGTTTGACACTTTGCATAGCTGTCAAAATAAAAATATTTGCTAACGTTCTTGTTGTGTGGTTGAAATGACTAAAAAATCAACTTATAAAAAGTAGAAGTAGATTTCTACCTCGCAAGTGTGTTGTAAAACGTCGTATGAAAAGCATGTTATTTATTTATTTATTTATTTTTATTTTATAAATGATACAAAATCCACAGCACTTTACAATATTAAAATAAATCATATAGTTGTTACATACTGCCAATTACGGATTTACTTTTTATGGATTTATACATGCATTCCCAGAGTGGAAGAGAAAAATAATTAAAAGCATCTAAATAGTAATGTATATTTGTGTGCGTGAGTATGTGAGTGCGCGTGTGGTGGTGTGTGTGTGTATGTGTGAGCGTGTGAGGGGGTGAAAATACTATACACATTATACACTCCATACATAACTTTATGCTCATATATTAATAATTTATAATATTTATAACTAAAGGTACCTACATACAATAAATGTTTTTTATTTTTTATTTATATAAATATATATTTCATAAATCCGATACTAAAATGTCAATTATCTCGCGTTTAAAGGATGTCTTAGAGGAAGAGAATGGATCAGTATTTGAAAAGTGTTTGTTAAAGGACCTCAACGTTTGATTTATAATAGAGTTCGCAGCGTAGTTGGTTCTGACTATCGGTGTATAGAATAAAGGAGTGTGCCTAGTACGACGACTTGGGACGCACAACTGCAAGAATAAGTTAGAAAGTTCCGAACTGTCCACTTTATTATGACAAACATCATGTAAAAATAGCAACTGGAGAAGACAGCGTCGATTTTCAAGTGTTAATAAATTATGTCGGTCACAAGATTCTTTATAATTGGAGGGATTGTAGTTAGTACGATAGTTAAGGAATTTCAAAAATTTTGCTTGTATTTTTTCAATGTCATGTGTGGCAGTGATATAATGTGGGTTCCAGATATTGCTGCAGTACTCCAGTGCGCTGCGTATGTATGCGAAGTATAAAATCTTGATACAGTGAACATCAGTAAATTGTTGACTAACACGCAGTATGAATCCCAAGTTTCTGTAAGCTTTATTAGTTATTGTTGAAATGTGTTCAGAAAAAGTCAATTTAGAGTCTAGCAATACACCGAGGTCACGGACACAATTTATCCTTTCAAGTGGGGTGTCATTTATTTTATAAGAAAAAAATATTGGTTTAGATTTCCGCGTAAATGTTAACTGTGCACATTTACTGATATTCACGTTAATTCTATTGCTCCGATAATATGTTGCAATTGAGTTTAAATCCTCTTGCAGTTTAATGCAGTCTGACCTATTCTTGACTTTTATAAAAAGCTTCGTATCATCCGCATACATCAGAAACCGGGCATGCTTAAGACTTTGTGAAATATCATATAAGTACGCCACATATAGCAATGGACCGGTAATCGAGCCTTGTGGTACACCTGAGGTGACCTTAACAAAGTCAGAGCAGAGTTGTTCTGTTCATTGATCATTACACTCTCGGCTCCCTAATACCACCTCGTTTGCAATGACCAACTTAGCACACTTGTATCATAATGTGCTATTATTTTGTTTTGTTTTATTTTCATCGTCATGTTCCTGTATTAAATTTTTTTTATGTAGCTAGTCTAGTGTCCAATGGTCTATTTCAAAAGCTTGTTTTAGTCATTTGTTCGAAAATGACCACATTACCAATTTCAACATACATTAATCAGCGATATAAAATACGTCACTAATTTACTTAATGCTGTTCATTTTATATCGAAAGCATAATGAGCCCAATTACTGCGATGTAGCTGCTGAATCATTTTGTGTCACACATATTACACAATTTTATCGGATATTATATTAATATGGGTATACTGCAAATATTACATTAATATTTGCAAATTTTAAACCCATCCTACACATGGGAGAATAACTTCTTTTTTGTAGATAAATAAAATAATATATGAAAATTTGCCTTAATGAAGGATTATACAAGATAAAATCCCATGGTTCTTAAGAGGGAAAGTTTGTGTACCTGCAGTAGTGATGTATCAGTTGCTTGATTTAATAATTCAATACGAAGCAGTGTATGTTGCTGGACTGAGAGGGTGACGAATGAGGAAGTATTGAGTCGAGTAAAAGAGAAAAGGAACATTATGAAGACGATAGAGAATAGGAGGGGAAAGATGTTTGGCCATCTTACACGACACGACGAATTTATTAAAAACATTAGAAGGAAATGAGTTTCCGAGGTTTTCCCAGTGGAGTACAGCATGGGGTTCTTCAAAAAGGGTGTGAAGCGGTTTCTTCAGGGTCGGCAACGCGCGAGTGATACCCCTGGTGTTGCAAGCGTCCATAGGCTACGGTAACTGCTTTCCATCAGGCGGGCCGTATGCTTGTTTGCCACCTTAGTGGTATAAAAAAGAAAGGGTAGATTTTTTTTTATTTTTTTTTTTTTTATGTAAAATGGGCTTGCGTTTGACCTTCGACTGACCCCATGAGGAGTTATGACGAGGCCGAGGATGTAGCACGCTTACCCAGAAAAAGCCTATTCACTCTGGCCTTGAATACATCTAGGTTATAGGTGTCGGGAAACACAGACCCCGGAAGAGAGTTCCACTCCTTTGCTGTTCGTATAAGAAACGATGAAGCAAAGCGTTGTGTCCGGGTACGCGGGATGTCGACGACGTATGGGTGGAAATTCTCCCGGCGTCTTGTGTTTCGATGGAGAAATGGGGATGGAGGAATTAGATTGAACAATACTGTAGCACACTCTCCAAAATATATCCTATAGAAGACCGACAAACATGAAACCTTACGCCGATGTTCAAGGCTCGTTAATTTCGCCTCAGTTAGCGAAACATCACCGACTAGTCTCCTAGCACGACGGTCTATTGAGTCAAGGGCCTCCAGCTGGTATTTGGCAGATCCATCCCAGAGGTGACAGCAGTACTCGATGCACGAACGGACTTGTGCTTTGTACAGTTGCAATAGCCGATCCGGTGTAAAGTACCGCTTCACCTTACAGAGGATGCCTAACTTTTTTGCAGCGGTTTTAGCCTTTGACTCAATAGAACTACCAAAATTTATTTTGGTAGTTAAGGTTATGCCTAGGAGTTCAAGCTGGTCGGAAATCGGTACGGATATATCTTGAAAAGAAGGAGTGAGGTTGAAAGGACTCCTTTTAGCGGTGAATAGACACGCCTGTGTCTTGGAGGGATTAAACTTGACCTGATTAGCTTTGCCCCAATCGGAGACTGCTTGCAGGTTCAAGTTAATACGCTCAACCATGGCCTCTCTAAGCGTCAAGATTTCTTCCCTGGTGGCCTGTGTGCTTGAAAAATAGCTCTCCATGACAGTGCTGTCGTCTGCGTACCCAAAGATACCGGGTTTTAGCAGATCGTTGATATGCAGCAAGAATAATGTCGCGGAGAGAACTGATCCCTGAGGTACCCCGGCATTAATTGCCAATAGATCCGACGAGCACCCGTCTATGACAACTCGTATGGACCTTTCGCTCAGGAAATCTGAAATCCAGGCACACAAACCAGCAGATATTCCGTACGAAGGAAGCTTACTTAACAGGCTATCGTGCCAGACTCTATCGAAAGCCTTGGAGATATCAAGGGAAACAGCAAGTGATTCACCATATCTCTCAATAGCTTCGCTCCATAGATGTGTGGCATACACAAGAAGATCCCCAGTCGACCGTTTCTGGCGGAAGCCAAATTGGCGGTCACTGAGGAGATCATTATCTTCAAGGTATGCCAGGAGCCTCCGATTCAATACACGTTCCATAATCTTACAGAGTATGGACGTGATCGCAATCGGGCGATAATTTGAGGGGTCAGCACGACTGCCTTTTTTGGGCACTGGTTGCACATTTGCAAGCTTCCAGGCTTTTGGAACTTGACCCGTTAGTAGAGAGAGGCGATACAGGCGTGTTAGGACAGGAGACAGCTCAGGCGCACAGTTCCGTAGGACAATGGCTGGAATACCATCAGGGCCACTGGCTTTATTCACATCCAGATTGCGTAGTACCTTAGCTACCTCCTTTTGCCGAATATGAATATCTGGCATTTGGAGGTCGCAAGAGGGTAGTTTTGGGGGTGATTGGCTACCCGCATCTAGATGTGAGTTCCCCGCAAATAGAGTGGCAAATATATTAGCCTTCTCCACGGCTGTGTGGGCCAGAGAACCGTCGGGTTTCAGCAGCGGCGGTAGCGATGGGCGGCAGAAATTCGCCTCGACCGACTTGGCAAGCGACCAAAAAACTTTACTCCCAGATGGGAAAGAAGAAAGCTTGTCGCTAATTCGGCCAATGTGGTCGGTGCGTGCATCTTTGAGGGCCTTTTTACAGGACTTGGTGGCAATATTAAAAGCTTTCTTCTTGGACTTCAAATCAGGAGCTTTGCGCGCGCGAGCATCTGCCCAGGCTTGGTATGCTGATTGCTTAGTAGCCTCGGCTGAGGTGCAATCTGCATTAAACCACTTAGGGGTCCTGCTGCTGGGGGATACGTCAGAGTATGGAATAAAATATTCCATAGCCTGACATATCACCTCAGAAATGGCGCTCGCACAACTCGAAGGGTCCCCGGAAGAAAAGCACATTTGCCGCCAAGGATAAGATGCAAAGAAGGACCGCATCTCATCCCAATCTGCTGACTTGTATCGCCAAACTCGCCTAGTGCCTTTTTGGCAAGGATCAGGCGGAGAGTAAGACGACACAGATTTCACCAGACAATGGTCGGAAGTTCCAAGAGGAGCAGACACCGACACTGAATACCTGTCTGGATCTGTTGTCAGCAGAAGGTCCAAGCAATTGGCCGTGTGGTCAGCAACATCCGGCACACGAGTGGCTACTTGAACAAGCTGGGTGAGATTTAGCGTCAGTGCTAATTTCAGCGCCTCTCTCCCAGCTAGATCGGTCTCCTGGTATGGGAACAGCCAATCCCGATGGTGGGCATTAAAGTCTCCCAGGAGAACCAACTGTGCCGATGGGTATCTTTGCTGGACCACGTCCGCCGTGACGCTTAGATGTTCAAAGAGCCGTACTGTCTCCTGATCACCGCTGTGCGACCGGTAGACACAGGCATAGACAATTTGCTCTACACCAGTTCCAACCAGAACCCATATGACTGACAAACCGGATTTTTCAAGGCTACGGAGACGCTGACAGCAGATGTCATCGCGAGCATACACACAGACCCCAGCACGTGGTTTAAAATTGTGCTCTAGGGTATACCCGGGGTAGCTGAGGTATGCCGCGTCAGACGGACATCTGATCTGCGTCTCCGTGAGAAAGAGTAAATGAGGCTTGGACGTCTCAAGGTGGTGATGGACGGCGTCGATATTAGAGTGCAAGCCTCGAATGTTAGAGAGGTGCACGTGGAGAGAAAGGACGTGCAACCGCTGTAGAACTCTTTTACTCTTTCTTGACTTTGTCATGGTTTTTTGGTTGGAGTGAATAGGCATGGAGATGGCAGTTGAGCAAGACGATGTGCGTGGAGCCAAGCGAAAACCATTCGAATAATGCACGGATGGGCACCTCGCCTGGAGACCGCGGGGACGCCCGAACCCCCCCAAAGTGGCCATCGGGTCCTTTCATCCGGTCGCCAACCGGCACGATGGAGCACTTCGGGATTTTTCGCGAGTTGGCGGGGCAGCCTTTCATAGGTGGCTGGCCTACTACTTGGGCCCCCTACTAACTGCGGTCGGCCAGCGGTGCACCGTGCTTCGGATCCCGCTGCTCTCCAAACGAGACGACCGGCACATCAATCTCACGGTCTCGTGACCGGCTCACTGACACAGCGCAACTGCTCAGACCCATCCCCATAAGTTGGCTACCCCGAACAACACACCGGAACACGGCGACAAGATGTGACAACCGCTTGGCGGCGTGGCTTTGTTCGGGGGGTGGTGACAAGCCGCGGCCGAAGCCTACCACCAGTAACGTTGCTCGATTAGCACCACCCAGGGATCACGTGTAGGGTCTCGAGGGTAAACCTACGGACGCGAGCAACTCCGATCCCCAAAAAAGAAAAGAAGGGAAAGAGAGGAAGAGGAAGACCAAGAATAAGTTAAATAGATCAAGTGAAGGCAAAAATTGACGCCGTGTTGTTTAAGGAGGTGCAAAATGTTGCTAATGATAGAGAAGAATGGAATTAGCTACACCGACAAGAGCACAAGTCTTAAATATAGAAGAAGTATTTTGCTAATATCAATGAAACAAAAAATACTGAATTTAAATTTCATCACAAGGTTTGTTTCTGTGAACAGATGACTTTCATAGACAGAGTAGGACTCGGTCCACTCGAGTAATTAATTTTACTTCGCTTTTAGAGTAGTTGATGAATTAAATTGTCGCGTAGTCGAATGCAACGGACGGGCTAAAGAAAATGGAGTTCTTACATACATTCCTTTTAGTAATTAAGTTTTACTTAAATTAAGGTACATTTTGATCAAGCAAGTTACGTAGTAACTATTTAGTAATCTGTGAAACAAGGTTGGCGGTTTGTATCAACATATTTTTTTCACGATTTCAGGGTTGGTCGTATAGTAAAAGTTTTTAATATTGATGAGTACTTCAACCGCTTAATACAGTGCAGGTGAATTAAATTTAATCCTAGTATGAAGAAAAAGACCAAGGACTCGGTTCAGCGACGTGATATTAGAATTGTCGACGATCCCGAGCTCACAAACGGTTAAGGGCAGTCTGTGGAGAAATTTTGCTTCCTTATAAAAGCAAAAGTAAACGTCGTGTCGTATAAGGAGGTGTAGGAAGTCGCAAACAATAGAGCGACATTGACAAGAACACAGCTCTTAAGAGCAGTCATCACGCTATATTCATTCAATATACGCTATTTTCATACAAAACCTCTGTACTTATTATGGCGTTGTTAAACATTTTTGGTTAGATGTTTTGAACAAATTAGTATGTTGTGCACTATATCTAGCCGTGTATCTAAGCGAAATAAAAAAAAGTGTGAAACAAATTCAATAAAAGCCTCCGAAAAACAGCGTTTTTGCACAAATTTTAGCTGAACTTTGGCCATATCTAATGTACCTATAAATTTAGTATATAAAGTAAAGAAAACATTTAGATACCAGGCTTGCAAATGTATTGGAGATTCTAAATAAATAACTTTTTTTTCACAAACTTGTAAGATTTTTTCACAAGAAGTGTACTCCTGGAACAAGTTATGATATGCGAAATCATGAATGACGACCTAGCGAAGCGGCCGCGAGTAATCAGCGGAATTTACCGACTGATAACCGATGGGTCTGATGCTGTCTCTCTTTTTTCGCAGTTAAACATTACGTTGGATGAAAGTACAAGCTTTTAGGCTATGCGTGCGTTGAATGAAGTTGCGTTGGCCATGAAGGGCCCCCCCTTAAATGAAGAAGATCCTTAGATCTGGGTAGTTTATATTTGTGCTCTAAAATCTTTTTATTTTTTCCAATATCTGTTATTGTTTTTTTACATTATATTTGAAAGTTTAACTCTGGATTCGATCATCTATTTATTTATTATGTACCAACCAAAAAACCAGTATACTATTACTATAAATGATGACCACTTGCAGCCATTAACATCATACATGAAATACCACAATCAATAAGTCAGTGCATGCATCATACTACAGAATTAGATCACCCGGGTTAGCTTAGGTCAATACAATTAGTAGTAATTGGTCGTATGGAGGGTGTTATTAAGCTCATGCCACGATGTTTTTGTCTGAATATGGTCGGGTTATCATATCGTGTGCTTCGTGGCTTGTGGCCAGTGACTTATTTGATTCGTGTTTAAAATTTGTCGTGCAGTTGTACTGGAAAATAATTTCTGTCATTGCAATTTTGGTATTTCTCTCTGTTTGTTTTTATTTTGCTTCAGTTGTCGTTTTGACAGTTTACTTTTGAATCTGTTTGCTTATGCTTTCGGTTCATTCGTTGTGTATCAGGAATTAAACATAAACATTTAGATTTTTTAATTATAATATTCTCTTCATTTATCTTTTTATTGTTGGTTATTTTCTTAAATTTTATATCTGTTTAAGATAATCCAAACCATATAATTTTATAAACAGATGCATTTTATAAGGATTGAAAGTGAAATTGAAAGTGTTTCGTCGAACTGATAAGTGATATAGTGTTGTGAAATTATCAGCAATCCAGATACTTAGTAACTAGCTGGTAGGTTGTTACTTTTAATATCTACAGTTTGTGAACTGAAATTATTCAATAATCCTTTTTAGTCTATGTTTCTTTTTACCTATGTATTGATATTGTTATCAAAATTATTTTTATGATTGTTTGATTGCAAATGAGTTATTCTAAATATATTAATTAAGAGGCCGTATTCGAAATAAAAAAAATATATATTAATAGCTTGTTCATTAGATCATACGGTCATTTCGGTCCACTCTTTGTTCGGTCCGCGTACCGAAAAGCCTAAAATGTTGATATGTCTTAATATGAAGGGGTAGATTCGGTCCGCAAGAAACAAATGCTCTAAAGGACATTCAAACACAAAAGTTTTGAAATTTTACCCAACTGTGGTAGTGCTAAAAGAGGGCAATATTTTAAAAAGTCTATTCAACAATTATAGTTTTTTTTTGTAGCGGCATCTATCAGTTACACAAAGATTGTAAGTACCTACGCAAAAAAAATAGATGGTGCCACAACATTC
This sequence comes from Polyploca ridens, assembly GCA_951394255.1. Classification (NCBI taxonomy): domain Eukaryota; kingdom Metazoa; phylum Arthropoda; class Insecta; order Lepidoptera; family Drepanidae; genus Polyploca; species Polyploca ridens. Next base: position 15,583,621 of record OX596249.1, on the reverse strand, counting down.
TGCATCCCACCACCTTGCACCTCCATTTAAAAAAACCTACATAGCCTACATGGCTCTCCAGGCTTTTCTTAGGTTTTTCGGTTATTCACACTGATTGTAGGTAGCGTTAAAAACGGACCACTTTGCATGAAGACGGTGATATTGAGATCAGAAGATAGATAGGTAGCCATATTGTCTGTTTTATTCATTAATCAATAGTATACCTACATAAGTATACACATACATACCACTTACACATAAATAAAATTTAAGTGTCTGTTGAATTGTAACCAGCTTTTTACTTAATGTATATTACGCTAATTATATCAAAAACTAAGTAATGATTTTTTTGTCTGTCTGTCTGTTTATTCTGGCTAATCTCCGAAACGGCTGGACCTATATTTATGGGACCTTCACTGGCATATAGCTGTTATGAGGAGTAATTTGGGCTTCTTTTATTTTGGAAAAAGATTAGGGGTCCGCCCAAAAAAAAAAACAAAATAGATTGCGGAGTAATTTCGAGTTCTTTGGCGTGAAGTCTACGTCCACCAGTGGATGAACTGGCTGCATTTAGGTGGTGAGATATTATGATTGACTAAACAGAAAGTTGTTAAAAACATGAGATCGTCGAGTAAAGAGAATATTTGAAAGAGTCATATACATGCAATAGTTAAAATATTATTTTATTAATTTTTATTTTATTATTTATTTATTTATTTGCGTTCATGTATGGCATTTATGAATCTGACGTATAGGGAGGCACATGCAAAGCTAATCTCAGATGGCGCCACCCTCACTGGTAACTGTCATTGATGTTGACTTGATGAATTCTAAGGATAATCGTAAGGTTTGAAGTGATCACTGCATAATCTTGCCGATGAGCTTGGTTTATACACCACTCAAACTCACACAAAAAATTTCATCAAAATCCTAGACTCCGACAGCAGCGCCACCTGTCGCGTCTAATTGTAAGACTAAACCATCAAGGGACCCATTCAAACGCGCACAAAAAATTTCATCAAAATCCTAGAATCCGACAGCAGCGCCACCTGCCGCGTCCAATTGTAAGTCTAAACCATCATGGGTCCCACTGAAACTCACAAAATTTCATCAAAATCCTAGAGTTCGATTGCAGCGCCACCTGCCGCTTTCAATTGTAAATCGAAACCAATGAACATTAAAAATTTTCCATATAAGACTTTTCCAGCTATCGGTACCAAAGCTACAAAAAAACACTATCGTTATTCAAAAGTTTTGACAGTGGACCGAAACGTCCACTTCAAAAAAAGACGGGGTAGATTCGGCTCGCGGACCGAACGAGGAGCGGACCGAAAGTACTAAACACCCATACCTGAAATGATCTTTCGTGTTATGTATTAAAACTTATAGAAATACAGTATTTTAACTGGTCTTTAAATTACGTAAATCAGCAAAATCGGTCATAAAACTGCTAATAAACATCGAAATATTATGAATATTGCTTTTATTAAAAGAATAAGAACCATATTATTTGATAACGCTATAATAATATTCTAAACTCAGCATATTCTGTCTCCAAAAACGTAATAAGAAACATTTCGTAGGAATAGAACGTCCCATTTTATGGCATTATTATAAGGTAGGCAAAAAATACCCAAATACTTTTACAAAATCAGAAATAAGAGGACTGTTAAATGTAATTCAAATGTTCGCAGAATTCTGTTTAAAAGCAAAATACATTACAAAGGGATTACAAAGTACCGTCACATCAATCAATGTAAGTAATCGGTAAAATTAAATTCATTAAAGAGTTCTGTTCTCTTACTTAACTGAACTTTATAATTAACTTGAGAGAGACTATCGACTTTACAGATTTCAATACAGACATAAAGGTAAAATGATATGTTAAAAATAACGTTGAAAGAATTTCCAATAATAAAATTACGTAAATCATATTCAAAACTAAAAACGAAATTCTGAAATATGCATAGTATAGGAAGGAAGTAGATATTTTGAATACCGTAGTTTATTAAAATTAACTTAGCTTACAACAAATGCATTTCGACTTTAAAAGCAGATTAGTAAAACAATTTATTCAAACATCACTTCAGTCAAAATTCGTGAATAGTTTCATTTCATCTTAAGTTATTCGGTAACTTTATTAGCAAGATCCATGTTATTTTACAGAAGCGTGAATATTTTACAGATGAAACGGTTATCTTAAGCTTTATACGTTGTAATCACCGTAGAGAGCATTAAGATCTTCTCGTTTTCGTTGCGTTGTTCATTTGGTTTGTTCTTTTTTATACAACTTACATACGTTGCTTCGTATTTTTTTTATATTCCACGATGACTGGCGCCTAAAGGTAAGCGGTTACTGTAGTTATACGCTTGCAGCGCAAGAAGCATCACTCACGCATTACCGACCCGCGCTCGCTCCCCAATGAGCTCTGGCGACCTAACTCACGCGTAGTAACATGACATAAATGTTATTTGTTTGCGATATTTTGTAAGGTGGAGGTGCTTTCCCAGTCGAGCTGCTCTTTGAGTGAATTAACGCTATGCTCTACGTCTCTTAAAAAGAGTCATGTATTTAATGCCTTAAACTATTAATTCTCTCTATTCCATACAACAAATCAAAACTAGAACCAAAAATAACTGAATTGCACACTAAATACGCACACTAAATAAATCAATCTGAGTATCAGTTTTATGGTTTATGCAAAACTGTTTGAACTGAATGATCATCAAGTTGCCCATAAAACTAAGGGCAAAGTTTATAAGACCGCAGTCCGTCCGGCGCTATTGTATGGATCAGAATGTTGGATAGCTAAGAAAACGAATGAGCAGAAGATACCTACATGTCAATGAAATGAAAATGCTGAGGTGGGCGGAAGGTGTTGCTAGGCTTGACAAAGTGCGTAATGAATACATTCGAGGCAGCTTTAAAGTAGCACCAGTTATAGAGAAAATTACCGAAAATCGCCTCAGATTGTATGGACATGTAAAACGACGCAGCGAAGACCATGTAGTACAAATTGCTTTAAATATACCGCAACAGAAGAGAGGTTGAGGCCGCCCGCCATCGACCAGGTGGTCTAATATCAAGAGAGACCTCAGTAAAGCCCAAATTCCAGAGTCTACAACAACAACAACTCAGGACAGAATGTCCTGGCGCAAAAGAGTGAGGAGACCCGACCCCAAATAAGAGAACAGGGACGGACATAGAAGAGTAAGATTTGCTTTTATGACGTTTTACAAAGTGGTTGTTTATCAACCAGCGTTGTTAACAGAGTATTGAGGATGGTTTGTTCCCATGACGTTTAACTGAACAAGTGAAGTCATATTCTGCATTTAAATTCCTATATAAATTAAATAAAGGTGCTATCGAATTTAAAGAAAATAAAAACTTGCAGAAAACTTTCAAATGTAACTAATCCAATAAGAGAGTACCAAGTGGAATACACCGTTGAGTCCTAACTTTCTTGAGCAGAAAAGGTAATGTATGTAAATTAGTGTAACTTTATTCCCTAAGAGCTATAAGGACGACTTTGACCGTTTGATAAGTTAGGGAAGAGAACCCAACGTTTCATCGACTTAAGGCTTGTGTATATTTATATTATTTATCATAAATGCTTGACTTTGTATTTTAAAATAGTTTTGTATTAACACGTACAGTCATTTGAGTAAAATTATTCAGGTTTACTTGCAGACAGTTCAAGTTACTTGTGCTTTTAATTTTTTTTGCTTATAAATAATAAGTTTTTGTTAAAAATTTCATTTTTAATAGAAGCTTTTTTTGGTTTGGTTTGGTATGGTTTGTTTTGAAATAGCGTTTGCTTTTGACAATTTAGTATCTTACAATCACTCCAGTCGCAAGTAAAATTAGTTTGTATGCATTAACCCTAAGGGTGCGACTTCAAAGAAGAAGTATGCAGATCTTCAGTAATTTAATAAATATTATTAAATTTACAATTTCACCCTTTGGAGCGGGGAGATGAATTTATTAAGCAGGGAGTGTTTTATTTTTATATTCTAATGCAGATATTATATTTCAAGGAATAATATAAATAACATTTCTTACAAAAAAAAAATCTATTGAAGATATGGAAAAAACGTATCTTATAGACGAAAGTATGATAAAATTGTACTTATAATTGCAAATGACACTAAACAAAATCGGCCATTAATACATCAGTAGTGACACATTACTCAGAACATAGTCCTTTCCAAGAATCTTATATGTCCTTTCCAATGAATTGGCGGCCGGCTAACGACTAAAATAAAAACAAACATAAAATACTAAATGGATTTTAATTATTGCCAGAATCTAGTGGATCGTAACGTTATATTTTGTTTGAAGCACTCCGGTATAGAATTTTTCAATTTTTCATTTTTTTTTTATTTCAAATATTTTTATATCAATTACAAAGGTTGCCATATCTATATTAAATCAAACAGATTCAGAACAAAAGTTCAATCTCATCATTCAAAATTAATCGAAAAAAAAAATATTGGGGCAAATAATTCCAATATGTTTGTAGCAAAACAATGAATTAATAGTATACATTAGAAGCAATATGGATTTAATCATATACATTTTTAAATGCAAACAATAGTGTATGATAATCTCATTAATGTTTCTTTTGTTGAAAATATTTTTTCTATATTAAGTTAACAGCATAATACTGAATTAATAATTTCGGCATAATATCTACTAAAAGCCGCATCATTTAACGTAAAAGTGACATAAGTCACTTAACATAAATTAATTTATACGTAATTTATTAGGCATGCGGGTGTGTTCTGTCATAATTCCCATGTGTACCCGGTGACTTGGTGTTTTTTCGCTCGTTATTTATAATTGAGAATTTTATTTCACTACCTGTTAAAAGTTGCAGTTATATAATAATAGAATTTAGAACATAAAAGATGTTTTTAAGCATGAAATGTGTATGAGGCATTATTCAAAGACATTATATCGAGACGTAAAAAACGCTTGTAAACTGCTTATTTTTTGTTTTATAAACACGCTGATTGACTGACAGACAACACACAGCTTATATTCCTTATGGCCAGTTAAGATTTGTTCATTTTGCATTGATTTTGCTAATGTATGATAACTTAAAACTTATTGTTTTAAACTTTATAAGTATTTAGCCCATTTATTTCGGTACATGTTATGTTTACCTTTAATTGGTTATACATTAAGTTTCAGTACGTTTAGTTTTAAGATGTATTTGATAGTAAAAATGTAATAGCCGTTGGTGAACTAATAAATTAAATTAAATCGATGGACTCTATAGATTTAAAATAGGAGATTGTTCACTCGCGGGACAAAAAGCTAATAACTTAATACATTCTCCCACTTTGCCAAGTGCACAAGTTTTGAAATAAATAAATCTTCAATCCTGTGAACTGTCCTCCATATTTTTAATGAGGCCTTTATCGTAGTCTAGTGGCAAGGTTTACGTCTGGTTTATAAAGGGCGTTTCTCATTATTAATCTTTAGCTTTGAATTATGCTCCCATTTGTCAAAAAAACTGTACATAAAGACAGTGCTCTCTACAAATACTCAAAATCTTTACACACTCATAGAAAGATGGTTTTCCGGCGAATGTTTACATTATAGCAGTAGGTATAATATCTCGCTAGCTAGAGTTACGTTAGGTTATCTGAAAGCGTAAGTAAGGGGCATCAACAAACTAGTATGTAAAAGATTCCTTAACTAAAACAGTTTCACCCCCGTTCCCGGGATAAAAAGTAGCCTATGTCCTTCTCCATACCATAGGCTATCTGCATGCCAAATTTCATGATGATCCGTTGAGTAGTTAAGGCGTGAAGGCTTAACAAACAAACAAACTCATTTTCGCATTTATAATATTAATTAATATTTAGGATGGGCTGAGCAAGTCATAACAGACATATATGTGATTGTATAAATGAGCTTGATGCCAAAGCCAATAAAAACGTACAGTAAACCGATTTAATAGGTACCTTGAGTATATACTTAGAAGAACAAATATCTCTAAGAGTACGTACTTGGTCAGAGGAAGTTAAAAAGCGATAACAAAAGTGAACTCAACCTTTTAGCTTTACTCCCACTGGACGTTGGACAAATGTTTGTTACACTATTGATTCTACATTGAACTCCGTTGGGGACGGGTGCACTGATATAAGATACTGTGATATGATATGACCAAGGTTTTTGAGTTAAAATTCTTTGAGTGAAAGTTAATTTTACAACCTCGTGTGCTCATTTACACTTTTAAGCGTCTTGCAGAGAAGCAGAGGATTAAAAACACTCGTGATATGACATAATTAGAACGCATTTTGAAGATGTTAAGAGTGCGTACCAAGCCAGAAAAATATGGCAATGTCAGATGAAACAAACTTATGTCTAATCTTCGCGTGGAGATGAGACGGAGATAGCGTGTTCCGCGGAACAAAAATGAACTAAGCGCTTTTTATCTAAATAACTCGTAAAGTATAGAATATTTTAAAAAATCGTTAGTAGCAGCCCTAGGTCACTAAAAGTTTAGTTAGTGATATTATTTATCGAATTTTTGTCTTAATTAGATACACCATGAACGAATAAAACCAAAATTTCATTATTATTAGAGGTAACTTTGTGATTTTTTTCTATCAAGGAAATTTCATTCCATTATGTTTTTGCTCAGATAGAACCCTCGCGTATACAATGAAAATACCCATATAAAAATATTTTTTAATTTAAATACTATTTACTTGGGTAAATTTCAATTCTAAGATTGTTATTTTGCTTTATACGCACTCTTAAACTACGTATCTACATGCGTTGTTGTATCATGGAAATTGCTGTACCGTCGCTCTACATAAAGCGTTGAATGAAAACACGCGTGGCATGACACTGGCAACGCATTTCCGCACGGACGTTTTAATCTACGTGCGGAAAAGAGTTGTTTCACGGAAATGCTCATACTTGTTTCTTATATCGGACTGGCTGTCCCCCGCGGTTTTACCCGCGTTCCCAGGATATTAAGTATCCTATGTCCTTCCCCATACAATAGGCCGGCCATACTCATAGTGTATTCCGAGGAGCCCTAGGATTCTGCAAAGCCTCCGTGGGGGCTCCGCGATATTATTGGCCAAAATACATTCTTCAGGAAGACAAACAAGTTCCGAAAAGTCCAATAATTTTATTAATTTTAAATAGTGTATTTAAAAGGTAAGTTACCTATACTTTATAATCCATACTATATACTATCCAAACTAATATTATAAATGCGAAAGTGAGTTCGTTTGTTTGTTTGTCACGCGTTCACAACTCAACTACTCAACGGATCATCATGAAATTTGGCATGCAGATAGCCTATGGTATGGAGAAGGACATATGCATTAGGACATTTTTACTATCCCGGGAACGCAGGTGAAATCGCGGGGAACAGCTAGTAGATTATACATAAACAATTTTTTGATTATTTTTAGGGCTCCATATATTTCGCTTTCTAAAAGGGGTCCGTCGCTAAAAAGTTTCAGAACCGCTGCAATAGGCTATCTGCATGCCAAATTTCATTATGATCCGTTGAGTAGTTGAGGCGTGAAGGCATATCAAACAAACAAACTCACTTTCAAATTTTTAATATTAGCTAGGATTAGGATTATAGCGAGGTAGTTGTGTTTGACCCGTGATCTGTGGTTTGACCACTAATAAGACTCAAAATTGATCTTTCCCCTCTGGTTTGATAATGGTAGGTTCAGTCGTGAAAATTTATGAAACTGACGGTTAATAGTAACCCAACTAGAGATCTATACTATCTCATACATCCCACACAATATAACCCTCAACTAAATACACAATAACCGTCTAATGGCAAAGTATAAATCCGATCCCAAGACTACACCGTCATCATGGCTTCGTAGGCGTAGGCAATAATACTTATCACATACAAACATACATTTTACATTAGTAGTTTAAAAAAGAAACTCAGCATGGCAATTTATTAATGTATCCAAAGTATATTCATGCTTTCTAAAACTCTTTTTTTTTGTTTTTTTTTTTAAGTTCGACAAAACACGTGTTGCAGCCCTGGTGTTGGAAGCGTCCATAGGTTACGGTAACCACTTACCATCAGGCGGGCCGTATGCTTGTTTGCCATCTTAGCCATATTTAGAAAAATTAAAAGGATAGCTGTAGCTCATAAAATACCTAGTTATTCAGCACGATCAAATATCCAAACAAAGCGAAATTGAGGTTATCAATTAGGCTAAAATTATTCAATTTTATTCATTATCCAGGGGGCCTACCACGAGCTAAGGTTAAAATAACCTTATTTGTCTATTGTCCCGTTTTGACGTCGGATGTCAAAGAAAGACAAAAGACAAGTAAGGTTATAATAATATTGTTTTAAGAGCTTGTGGTTCGGCCTCAGAACAGGAACATCACTGACACATCAAAAGTTAATTCAATTAAGCTACCGTAACAGTCATTAGTATTATAGTTCTAATATTGCAATGGTATCAAACTGTCCACCATTACACTGACGTATCCAAGCCATATTAATCCATAACCTATTACCAATTCCAAGTGAAACATTGTTAATTGAATTAAAACGGCCGCACCGTACCTTGGTATCACTATGTTCGGTAACAAAATTAGCATTTAATATTCAATAAAGGGGGTAGAAATACACGTTCTGAATATCCTGTAATATTGAAGGCGGTGTAATAAATGTACCTTACAACAGACAATATACATACAATATTTGAGTCACTCTATAGTAAGTATTGACGAACCCTACCAGGAGTAGAGGTCTGGACGGGTACGAACAGCTTGAAATGAAACCCGATTTGTGCGGTGAAATAATCTTGAAACTGTACTGCAGTATTGCCTCTTTCTGACTTGTTCTTGTAAGGAGAGTGCGTAGAGAAATGAGTGCCGAATGGGCCTGACTGCGCTGTTTATATTGTAATTTTAGTCTGCGCATGCCTATGTGGCAAATTTTTAAGGCGATGATAGCTCAGTGGTAGTGACGTCGGATACCGAGATGAAGGTCCCGGGTTCGAATCCTACAATGAGCTTGAGCTTTCGGTGAAGGAAAACATCGTGAGGAAACCATAGCACGGTGGTAGGGTACTTTGTAGTACCCGCCTGGCTGGCTACCACCCTCAAGTTGAAAATCTGTCGCCAAGCACCTTTCGGTGTGTTCCGATAGCTGCACTTGAGAGCCAGTTCGCTCTAGGCTTTGTATGCTTACCACCTTCGGCCGCATCATCACTTACCATGTTGAGATTGCGGTCAAACACAGGCCTATAAACAATAAATAAAAAAAATTCAGATTTGTAAATAATTATTATGCAATATTATTATTATTAGCAAGATTCAATCGGTTGCTATGGCAACGAATCGATACCGAAAAGTGGCAATACCGTGCGAGAGCCCTATCAAAATTCTTTATTGAAAATGCTTAATAATAAACAATAAAATATCTTAGTACTTATAACATAAACAATAGCCTAAAACCTTAAAGTAAACAATAGTAAAAATATATATTCTAAACTTAGCCTATGTAAAATAGGTATATAATAAAAGATCTTTATTTACATTGGAGTGGGCAGGCATACATAGCACAATGTGTTACGTGTGGGATGAGGGACGATAGAGGCATAATGTTAAGGAGTGCAGTCGTAAACAGTAAGTATTAAATTGTTTTATTGTTTTTAATACTATTAGTGGGTTTAAATGGACCAAATTGTACATACCAATAATAATAAGCATTCGTCATAATAAAAAAAATAAGAAATAAGCAATATATAGTTAGATTGACAAAAAAATAATGTAAACTTGCTGAGTTCCGAACCGGTGGTAACTTCAGTAAATTTGACCTTCTTATGTGGCCTAAATTGAATAAATAACTTTGACTTATACATAGCCCAATACTAAAAAACATGATAGAAGCATGAAATGAAACAAATAATAATATGAATATCCTTCTCCAAAATTAAATAAGATACAAAATACCAGACTTATACTATTTCATATTTATTGTAGCACAAAGTTCATACTGAAATTGTAAACGTTATAAAATACTCTGACGGGAATATTACAAATTAACGTACGAACATTGTAGACGCTAGATTCAATTTAACTCACAAAGTAATTAGTCGAGCAGTTATCTAAGATAGTAATTAGCGGATAGAAGTATCAAGTATGGGCAGCAGACACTGTAGATAAAATTACTAACACTCTAAGAGGTAACTTTAGCGAGCGGGCGTATTTTTTTGCGGGTCAAAAATTTTCTGTTGGTCCAAGTTTCTTCGGGTAAACGACACTATGCCAAATATTTATTAAGGTTGACAGTTAATGCTGGGGGACAGAGAAAAGTTCATATATTAATTAACTGGTGAAGTCCGTCAGAGCGAAGAGTCACTCCGTTTCACGCAAGCGCAATAAGGATCTGTCAAGTTACACCCTTACGTAGTGTGAACGCGACATTCGAAGAGTGCACACGAATATCGTTCTAAGCCTCTAACAGACGATGTTTCATTAACCTAGAAACCGATAGAAAAAAACGGCGTAACGTTGATGAATAAAAAGTTTTGTGTTGAATAAAAAATGGGATTAATTAGTTTGAGTTTCGCGTGTGTGGACGGAACTATTATGGATTTGGATGAGTTTTCTCGTTTTATGGTTGTGTTTATAGTGTTGTGAACGATGTGTTCGATGATGAACGTCGGATGTTTATTCGGGTTTACGGTAAGTGTTGAGTTTACTCCAAGTGTTTTTATAGTAGGTACTATCGCTTTTTTGCGAATTTATTTGAAACCGTTTACTTTTATTCATTCAAACATTCCGGTGCTTTTATTTCTTCGACGGAAAGTTTTACTTCATTATCTCCTTATTTATTGGTTATTATATTTTTGATATTTTCATCTTTCATTATATTTATCTTGATATTTAGATAAATAGAACACTGTTTTTTGTTAACTTTGAACATGATGAGATTTGGAGACGAACTAAACATTTTCGCACTTCATTTAAATAAATAATTTCAGGAATATTTGATTTCATAGAATTTTAAGAGCGGTTTCACTGGCAAAGATCAATTTGTTATGTAATATATTTACAACACCTACCTAAATAATAATAATAATTAAAAGAATATCCTAAATATTTACAAGTAAAAAAGTTGTGCCCGATCCCTGCCTGTGTGAACGTGCCAAGAAGGCTGGCGACATTACTACATTGAATGACACTGCTGACCCGTTATCCTAGATAGACACCAGCCTTCAATTTCAAATTTGCGGCATTTAAGTCGTACTTTTTGGGCGGTAGTAGCACCGACCATGACTGAAATATCTGGAAGGTGAGACCGAGGCAAGGTATCAATGCATGTAGCGTCCTAAACCAATGGTCGTCCCAACTTCTAGGGCACCAAAGTCATTCCGTCCGGTCGGTTGCCATTCGTCCCGAACCAAGCCCTAAAACAGCTGCCAGCGGTGACAAGAGATCAACGGCATGCTGTGACATCCGCCCAGCACTCCTACAACACGAGAGGCCATGATGACCAAGATGTCCAACACTGTCCTAGTCGCAGGCAACAGCTTATTTTGAATGAAGCATTGTCTAACAATGTGCCGATGTCAGGGGACGGTAACACATGGAGCCAGAGCCCAGACTCCCATTTCTTTGTAGCGAGGATACGAGCTCGCTCAGCAGCATTATTAGAAGACCCCATAGGATGGCGTGAAGATGTCTCCATAGAGCGATTGGTGGTGCAGGGTAAAGAGGAGGGCACCAGAGCGCGTTGAAGATCACCCATGCGATGGACCGACCAAATTAAGGCGGCACTAGGCGGTCCCATCAATAACTGCACCAGAAGGGCAGCAGTTAGGAAAGAATGGCGGCGTGTTGTGAAGCACGCCGCAAATGACACGTCATGACGACCACGACCACTCTGTCAAGAGTGAAACGCATAAGAAGAAGATAGGAGAGCGGCTCATCCAACTGCCTCTGTGGAAATGCGATGGTGCATCTGTATGTACAAAGGCCATAGACGTACTAAGTACATACTAAGAGTTTCTGTCCTCCGTCATACAGCAACGAGACCTCTAGGTCACTAAATATCGGATTAAGAATTTTACCAATAAGGTGTACTGAACCTGAAGACAGAATCGCCGTTAAAGAAATCTCGCGTTTGCGGATTTCTAGATCACCAAAACGTGTGGGTAAGGAAGCCTGAGTTAGGTGCAATCATCCAAATTAACGTTGAGGATATGCCTAATAATGTTGTCTAATTTTCTTATAATATATTTCGTATTACCAAAGATTGCTGCTACGTAAAATGTAAGTAAATTTTTGGTACGAAAAGATAATGTCGCATAATAAAATAAGATCGAAGGATTCCTCGAAAGCGAACTTTTATTACTAAGTTTTAAAGGAGCTAATGTATTAAATCTCGAAAAGGTATACGGTAGTGTCGGATATAGAGTTCGCATTTTGAACTTTTTTACGCTTATCTAATTTTATGGAACTCTTCAACTAGTATATCGAGATCGTCGAGGACTATATTCAAGTCCCATTATCGTCATCATACATTAAATTTCGAGTTTACCTTCTGTATGATGTGATGAATTTTAGGGTCGGCAACGCGTGAGTGATACCCCTGATGTTGCAAACGCCCATTGGCTATGGTAACCGCTTACCATCAGGCGGGCTGTATGCTTGTTTGCCATTTTAATGGTATAAAAAAATATATATTGAGTCCGAAGATGGCCGGTCCAAGAGGATCCCTGTTGACAACCAACGCAAGTATTATTTTTGAACATACGTTTGGTTGGAGATCAATCATTTTGCCAAAGGAATGAACATGACATGAAAGGAATTTTTACTTGCGCCAACAGAGTATATTCATACATAGGTATATATTATTATATTTATTTTTCTCTGTATAAACGCTTTTAAATTAAAAAATATACTAGTAAGAATTAATCCAATAAGTAATTTTAATCGTCGACTACGTCCAAAATAAAATTGTGTTGCCATTTTGCAAAGCTTTATGGGATGCTTTTTTAATCCGGCTAGTTTACAAAAACAAAAGCAGACAATATGAATTTAATTTTCAGGCGAGGATAGACAGTAATCAGTTAAAAAGCCTAGGGATTATAGCAGGAAAGACTAGGACATTTTGGCTCCTAAAATATAAGGTCTCTCGTATAAAAAAGATAAAAAGGGTCGAGTGACAATGACACGTTTTTATTTGTTCAGTGCTTTGTCTTTGATATTTTACTAAATTAACAAGGACAAAAAACCATTTACCATGAAAATGCAATAAGAACATTTAACATACACTTATTTAAAATGGTGCAAAAATATATCAATATTTGTAACGAAATAAAACTACACTATACGGATAAACAACAACAACTGTCGGTACCTGGATGGGTGACCGTCTAGTGGTATTTCAAATCGAGCATTTCTGTGCTTCGGAAGGCACCTAAAGCCGTTGGTCCCGGTTATCACTTAATTGTAATAGTCGTTAAGCTAGTTGGAGGTCTTCTAGGCGGCTTGAAAACTCCAACAGTAGCTTGACCACAAGCCTACCTCCACTGATCGACAGTGGGCACGCGTACCCTTTCACCCTCATTTGTGAAAAGAGGCCTGTGCTCAGCAGTGGGACATTATAGGCTGATGATGATGATTATACGGATAAACTTTGACCAAACACATTGTCGATAGGTAGTAGCTGTAGTAGTAGTTACCTACATACAACATGTTCTAAGAATATCAAAGTTAAGTCCACTACCTGTCATAAAGTTGTGTAGTTTATCCATTAATAAATTATCCCATTCCACTGCCAGACTCAGGTCGCAGGAAGCTTTGGAAACTAATCCGTTAATCTTAATCAAGTATTTACCCTGTTGACTCTAGATTCCGTTGAAATAATCCCCCTGTATTTTATAAACGTTTGAAGTTAAGTTGGATTAAAATAGATTTGGGTGTCGATAACTTTGTGAAGCTTTTGGTAGCTTTAGCTATAAATGTAGTGGTATTTATTTAAGTCTACCTGAAATAAATAAATAAATAAATAAATATCCTGGGACATTCCTCACACACGGTCATCTGATCCCAAACTAAGCAAAGCTTGTACTATGGAAACCAGATAACTGATATAATACATATACTACTTTTTGTTTGTAAATACATACTTATTATACATAATTATACCCAGACTCAGGACATACAGACATGTTCATGCACACAAATGCATGACCTGTGTGGGAATCGAACCCACGACCTGCGGCGCTATAGGTTAAGACGCCACGTCTTAACCAACTGCGCCAACTGGCCCGTCAAATATAATTATAAAATAAATAAAAATTTGAAGAATATTTTATTTTTTTACTGTTTGATGATAAGGCAAGGCGAAGGTGGTAAGCACACAAAGCCTTGAAGGCTCTCAAGTGCAGCTATTGGAACACACCGGTTGGTGCTTGGCGACAGATTTTCAATTTGAGGGTGGTAGCCAGCCAGGCTGTTTGTTGTTTGTTATAGCGGCAATAGAAATACATATTCTGTGAAATTTTCAGCTGTCTACCTATTACGGTTCATGAGATACAGCCCACTGATAGATAGACGCACGGACAGGGGAGTCTAATAAATAGGGTCCCGTTTGGCACCTTTTGGGTACGAAACCCTAAAAATTTAATATTACAGAGGGCCACCATACAAGAAACTTTTTATTTTGGCGTTTTTTTATAGCATTATTTAGTTAGTTAATATTGTACGGAACCCTCAGTGTGCGAGCCCAACTCGTATGTACTTGGCCGGTTTTTTTCTTTCATTTGATTATTTATAAAATATTTCATGTTTAATAACATGTTGCTGGTAATGTAAAATCATACCATTGGAATATTATGTAAAGCTCTCTAAAATTTTATTTGTACACATCAATGCTTGATTCTCGTCATTATTATTTGGGAGCTATCATTGTTTGGACGTCATTTCAAAGGAATTATCAAATAAATAATAGATTCAAAGACAATGTATTTAAAAGTCGAATTTCGCTTGAACAACATAATTTTGCGCTTTGTATTTGAATACGTTCATCTTTGTATTTTGCGTTAAAAAAAATTGAATATTATTTAGAAATTATAGGTCTTTACCTATGAAATTGCCGTTCTGCAGTACTGGCAAATCAAAATAATTTTTGTTTGGCTAAGAATTCTAATTTCAAATTAATTTTATTTAAAAAACATGGAATTCTTTTTCCAAAAGTAGTCATTTGTTTATTGATTAGTGTTACATTTTCATAGCATTTCAATCTTTTTCGTCATCATGGATACGTTAAAAATTGGAGTAATTCTGGAATATGAGTACCGTCGTGGCAGCAACGCGGCACAAGCGGCACGCAACATCAACGACGTTTACGGAGCTAACACTACAAACCAACGCACCACCTGTTATTGGTTTGCTCGCTTCCGTTCTGGGAATTTCGACCTGAAAAATGAACGTCCGAAGACTTTGGTCGACAATGGCCCTGATTCTGTTGTTCACAACTAAACTAATTTTAATGTCACTATGTCTCTTTCTAAAAAAGAACATAAGAAAAGGATGTAAGAAATTTAGTCCTGTCAAATTAGTCCAATGCTTGTTTTCAATATTTTAGTCGCCATCTATCGCGGTTACGCCTAAATACACGCAAAATAAGACGGCAAAGATTAATTTGACAACTTAAAATATGTTCTATCCTTTTTCAATAATGTTCGTAAGAAAGAGATGAGATGTGACTAAAATTAGTTTAGTGCGATTTACAACAGAATCGGCACCAATGACGAATTAAAGGCGATTGTGGAAGCTGATGATACACAATCGACGGCTGAATTAGCAGCAGCTTTCGACGTTAACGTCAAAACAATATTGGTCCATTTGCGTTAAATTGGCAAGGTAAAAAACCTTGACAAATGGGTGCCCCACGAACTCAATGATCGCCAGCGCGAAGTACGCGTCGAAACGTGCCTTGCACAACAGACACACAAATGAAGGAATGTTGAACCGCATTGTTACCTGCGATGAAATATGGATTCTGTTTGATAACCGCAAGCGCTCAGCAAGTTAGTTGGATACTGGTTCAGCACCTAAACAATGCCCTAAACGAAAACTTACCCCTAGAAAAGTAATGGTCACTGTTTGGTGGTCTAGCGCCGGTGTGATTCATCACAGCTTCTTACCAAGGGGGTGAGCATTACTGCAGATGTGTACTGTGAAGAACTGAACACAATGATGGAGAAGCTGGCACATCTCCAACCAGCATTGGACAATCGCTCGTCTCCGCTGCTCCTGCACGATAACGTGCGACCTCATACTGCACAGCAGACGGTCTCGAAGTTGCAAGAACTGGGGTTGGAAGTTCTCCGTCATCCGCCCTACTTACCAGACCTTGCGCCTACAGACTACTACTTTTTCCAGAATTTGGATAACTTCTTGGCGGGAAAAAAATTCAATACCCGAGAGGCAGTACAAAATGCCTTTGAAGAATTTGTTGCCTCCCGTCCAGCTGATTTCTTTAAGAAGGGCATCAATAAACTGCCACTGCGTTGGCAAAGATGCATTGATTGCATGGGTGATTACTTCGATTAATACAAATAAAAAATACATGAAAAAAATTCGTTTAATTTTTTTCATACAAAACGGCAATTTCATAGGTAAAGACCTAATATAACACGCTAAAATATCATAAATGCGAAAATAACTCAGTTTGTCTACATGTCTATTTGTTACCTTTTCTCTACTAAACCTCTTGACCGATCACTTTGAAATTAGGCACGCGGATAGTCTATGGCATTCCCAAACTTTTTTTCACGTGGACACATACAACATTTTCAAGTTTCGGCTGCTAAATTTCTACCATATTCCCAAAACTCATCAATACATTTGAAAATTTGATCTATCTAACGTAGACCTCCGTTGAGTCTCCTGTGGACCCCTGGGGTCCACTTGGACCACTTTGAGAATCACTGGTCTGTGGTATGGTATGAGATACATAGGTTACTTTTTATCCCGGGAAGGATTTTTAACGGTCCACTCAGACTAAAAAGAGACACAACATTTCAGTCAACATTTGGCCCCAACGTTTACTTGCTTCGACTTTAATGTATGGAACTGGAGTCATACTGGGCGAAATTGGTCGGCTGTCCGCCTCGCCACAATAATTGCTTTGTATGACTTTATACGTGACCGAGTTATACCAAGAGTGGATTAGTCGACGCTCTGTGGGCTTGTCGTTGCAAGTAATAGCATGTCCTTGCCTAGTTTTATCCCAGATGTTTGCGAATACCATTTTTCTCATTCGTTGACAACATTTTTTTAATTTCACGATACAGTTTTTGATTGATTTCATTTTAGTAAAAACAATGTCAGAAGAAGTAAGGATAAATGAGTAATACTATGACATCAAAATACGCCCCTGTACTAATTAAGCCCAGAACAAAAAAATAGGTAATTATTAACATAAAATAATGATGGGGGTGGATAAACAAACAACCTAAATATACGAGAAAATGGAACAATATACAATGATAAATAGAAAAGAAAAAAGCGACGAACTCGCGACGCCAAACACATTTCGCCCTTGTTTCTATTTGAGAAGGGATGTTGAAATTGTTGAAGTGTCATACAGTGTAAATGGAGGTCCCGCAAATTCGGGTCATTGGGCACTTGAAACTTGACGGACGGAATCTCAGAGAAAATAGCGTGTCATGGACAGGGCCGAATTGTGTACAAGACAACTAATTATAGTTCACAATGTTAACAACTGTTAAACTATTTTAAAGATATATTTTTCTTATCAACATCATTGAAGATACCTGCCAGAATGAGTACCTAAACTGGTAAGGATGTCTGTCAGAATGTGTACTCTGGAAAGTGCCGGGGAAACGCTAAGTAGACGAGTCACATTCGCACATAGAAGACTCCGTACAATTATAAATAATACCAAGTTTAATACCAATTAGTTTTGTCGCTCTATAGACTGTAATTCAACTATGATATGAAATGATAAGTAGGCGTATCAAAATAATTAGATAATAGACAATTTCCTTGAGGATGCCCAAGCTAATGAGTTGGCAGAGAAAGCTCTTGTTTGTCACATATATTATTAATTACACAGGTTGATTATATGATTTTATTTCAATAATTTAATAAAAATATGTACGAATAGAGCTTTGATTTATTAAGAGAAATAGTTATTTACAATAAAATTACTTAAGACTAATAATATAATAATAACAACTAAACTAAATAATAGATAAATAACAAAATATAAATATATACAAATTTTACAGTTCCTATATATTTTTCTAAACTCGATATTTATAAATAAAATATCGAGTTTAGATCACTGCCCGTGGGTAATGTACCCAGAAGGCTGGCAGCATTACCTCGTTGGATCGCAAGGCTAATCCTTTGTCCGAGGTAAGAACCAGCCCACTGGTCACCAGATAACTTAACGAGGTGTGTCGACAGTTCTTTAAAAAAGTACCGCGCTTCCAGCCCCCAAGGTCCCAGAGTTTCTACTACAAAAGGCACAAATATGTAGCCGTCGCCAAGGGCTGCATACTTGCGCCTCTTGGAGCTCTCAGCTGTCGATGCCGCTGCGCCAGATGCCCTAGAGGTGGACTGAAGGTGCGACGGTGCCAATAAAAATATTGATTATTATACATCTCTATTATTACAATTTTGATTAAATAGAGTAAATTCAAAATATTAGGTCAATGATGCCATATTTAAATAGAGCAAGAATAAAAATTGCTGTAAAATCTATACTAATATTTTACCTGTTGTAATTTTTATTAATAAATCAGTTGACTTGCAGTTCCTGGTTTTGTTTTTCATATGTGCGATTCCCCATTCGTGAGCCATTGATTTTTGAATTATTTTAAGAATTTCAACTATCGCAGCTATTACTTATGGTTAAAAATAATACAGCTCTGTGACAGATAGACAGACCGATTGATAGACGGTGCGGTGTTGACTTAGTAATAGGATTCTATTAGGCCCATTTTGGGTTCGGATTCCTAACAATTATCAAATATTTAATCCAATTGAAATACCTAAAGGAATATAGATATAATGCAAAGTGCTGCAGAATCACCCAAAAATGAACGAATGTTTATTTATTTTTAGCTTTCCCTACTGAAAATCTATATAATTTTAGATACATCACAATCAATTATTATCTCCCATAGGACTATAAACTTGTGAATTCTCCTAAATAGTGCGGTTTGCGGGTAACCGCTGGAATACCTGTCGGATCTGTAAAAGCGATTTTCACTCAGTTGGTATCAGGCAGCCTGTCATCACTACAGCCACAGTCTATAAACTAGGCTTGACTGACTAACATTTTCAAGTCAGCCATTGGTGCCGATTCTGTTGTAAATCGCACTAAACTAATTTTAGTCACGTCACATCTCTTTCTTACGAACATTATTGAAAAAGGATAGAACATATTTAAAGCTATCAAATTAATCTGTGCCGTCATAATTTGCGGGTATTTAGACGTAGCCGCGACAGATGGCGACTAAATTTACATTGAAAATAAGCATTGGACTAATTTGATAGGACTAAATTTCTTACATCCTTTTCTTATGTTCTTTGTTAGAAAGAGACTTAGTGAGACTAAAATTAGTTTAGTTGTAAACAACAGAATCAGGGCCATTGGCTAGTTAAGCCTGTAGCTCCACATACATCGTACCAAGTAATTATCTCTCACTTGTTTCAAAATCAGTCACTTCTCAGCTCTTTTTAATCATTGCAAAATGCTCTACCCTACTTAAATGAGAAAACCCCATCAAAAATCGTGTTGTGGTTCTCATGTTATAAGTACTAGTACTAGCAGTTTTATCACTGCCAAATATATTTCGTCAGTAACAACACGACTACTTCACAAAAAGCGAAGAGAAACACGACTTCATTTTATCACGGAATAAGAAATATTTGCACGGCCCATGTAATGCGCGTCCTTAGTACTGTCTTCCGCATAGAAATAAATGCCGTCCAAGTCGGTACAGAGCATAGATATGCAGCAGGAATAGTGTTGGGGGCAGCCTTGTGGCACGCCCTCCTGGGTTAGACCAGTGACGAATTGAGAATTGACCAAAGCCAAAATAAGACATACAAGGCAGATAAAGAGCCCTGAAATCAAATATGTCTGTCAATAAATACGTAATTACAAAATAATTTATTTTCTAAGTAATATCATACCGTCTATGTATTTGCTTGGTAGATTTTAGATCAAATCATTTGCCGTTTATTTAATTGTAGTGTTTGTTTTTAATTAAGCTCTGTAAACGTTTATAATCACAATTCATAAATCAAAGCTTAAATTAATCATTACATATTAGACTCCAGTTTAAAACTTTAAATGATAGCTAACATTATGAAAAGACGATACTTTAACACTTAATAAGTATTTTTATGATCGTAACTAAACCTCCTGTTTGATTTTATTTCAAGTTTTTCTTATTTTTTTTTTAAATATTAGTTTGCAATGATCTCCAATGAGAAACAATACAATATAACTAAAAACATACAAAAAAATACGCTGAAAGCTACAAGTATGGTAATTTAATACTTACGATTCTCAAGCAAGCTATGGGGGTTAGGGGGGTAAATGCCCAAACACATGAACGATTTCGAATTGGGAACCGTAATCGAATATTTCATTCGAATAGATAATTAGATTGCCATCAACATTTCTGTAACGGTATTACGCTGCATGAAATTTGAATAATTTTGCACTACGATTTTGACTACATAGTACGCTCATTGAATACATCTGTTCGAATAACTTTGCTCTAATTTTGGTATTCTTTATTTCTGGGAATTCTCGCTGCGTGGCTTAACTTCGTTGTAGTAATCTGCGTAATATCAGGTAATTAGTGTAACTACCGTGTCTGCAGCAAACTCTCAGTAATTATAGTCCAGAAGGGCTTGTTACAGTTACAATTAATGCAATCGTCAAATTCGTATTACCAATTTTGTAACAAAAGACTACTAAACTGAGGAGCTACGGAACTGAGGGATCAGTGTAGGTACTAACTTAGTATTTCTGTGTACATCCATACCATAGTATTAATAATCCTATAAGTAGTTTGACTTTGTTCTTAAAGACATCACTCGAGGGACGGAAATATCATACGTGCTTAAAAAGAGTGCCACAATATGTTAAGGCGGCCCTCCGTGGCCGGCGCAACTTCAACGCAAGCATAGTCTAAAAGTTTGTTGTTTCATCCAACGTAATGTTTGACTGCGAAAAAAGAGAGACAGCATCAATGCCGTCGGTTATCAGTCGGTAAATTCCGCTGATCACTCGCGGCCGCTTCGCTAGGTCGTCATTCATGATTTCGCATATCATAAAACTTGTTCAAGGCGTGTACTACTTGTGAAAAAATCTTACAAGTTTGTAAAAAAAAAGTTAGTTATTTAGAATCTCCAATACATTTGCAAGCCTGGAATTCAAATGTTTTCTTTACTTTTAAAATTTATAGGTACATTAGATATGGCCAAAGTTCAGGTAAAATTTGAGCAAAAACGCTGTTTTTCGGAGGCTTTTACTGAATTTTAATCACACTTTTTTTTAATTTCGCCTAGATATACGGCTAGATATAGTGCACAAGATACTAATTTGTTCAAAACATCTAACGAAAAATGTTTAACAACGCCATAATAAGTACAGAGGTTTTGTATGAAAAGTATGGCGAATTGAGTGCTCTTAATGTTTACTTAGCAAATATAAATATGTGGTTACCGTACCACATATTTATATTTGCTAAGTAACCAATTAATATGGCTTACCGATGTACCTGCGCAGAAGATACATTTTCAAAGCGCGGGAAACGCTATTGGCCGGCAGCTGCCGCCATGTTAGCGCGCTCCGTGCAGAGGGGCGTGACTTGCGAGTGAGACGGAACTAAGAGCTGCAGTGTATTATAAACCTTATAATAGTGATCTAAGGTTGATTATATGTTTTAAGCATTCTTTCGTTAATCTTCGGGCCATACTTTCTTTTCTGTGCGAACGAAGATTCACGACGCGCCTTATCAGTTGAGTAATACTGTAACTGCCTGCTTGTGTCGTGTCGTCCCGTCCCGTGTTGGTGCTCAACGCAGTCAAAGGCCTTAGACAGATCACAAAATTGCCGGTTGCATCTTGGGAACTCTCCACGGCTTCATAAATGTATTTCAATAATGTTGGTACCGCATCTGATGTATATCTCTCCTTCGTAAGACCAGTCCTATCCTACCTTTGTTTTATAGTTACATTAATTACACTAAGATACCTCCAATTGCATAACCATTTATATGTACAACTACTTGTAATTTGTGGAGATAAATAAATATTTTTATTATTATTTTTATTATTATTATTATTATAGTGCAATGCTACATTATTTAGTGGCAACACAAAACAAAGTATGTAGTTATTATGAAAGCGAAGTTACTCCGCATATCTAATGAGGTAAATTTAAACTTATTGAAATTGTTGAATATTGATTTTTAAAACTTGGGAGACCATTTGGTTCGGGAATAATTCCAGGCATCTAGTGAGCGGCAATTTCTAATGGAGGGTGACGCGAGCTAAGTTAATAATATTTCGGAACCTAAGATTTAATGAATTTATATCATTGAACTTACTTTTATTACGTAGTAACTTGTACGTGATCAGACTTTATACCACAAATCTTGCTACTTATAGTCTATATATATGATATATATATGTGTATACTTACCCCGTTATTCATAATCGCTTTTAACTAAATTAGTGTAGTAATAGTGTGCCCGTCTAACTCTTTCGATCACCAAATGTCACTTGTCAGATAGAGACTTCAGAATTTTAGCTAATCAACGTTTGGTAACTTTATCTAACTAATATTATAAAGAGGAAAGATTTGATTGTTTGTTTGTTTGTTTGTTTGTTTGCATTGAATAGGCTCCGAATCTACTGAACCGATTTGAAAAAATCTTTCACTGTTGGGAAGCTACACTATCCGCGGTTGACATAGGCTACTTTTTATGACGGGAGCGCGGGTGAAACCGCGCGAGAGAGCTAGTTATGAATAAGGGGGTTAGTCAAAAACGTCTGCATTCCCAGTTTTCGTTTCATTTTGTCAGTTATTTAACATTCATAAAAGCTCAGGCAAATATAATAGCCGTCGAGGCTCATTAAATTTCTATCATAAATTTCAGGAGTCTCAACACGCAATGCCACATTTGACAGCCTTTTTAAATGGTGACATAGTTTTGTAAAAGATTTTTTATAAATATAGAGAATTTAAGAAGGTATATAAATAAATGTCAGTTTTAAAGTCACTTTATTAATCGCTTGGCTCGCGGTTAAAAATATATCAATGACATCAATTGTTATAATAGGACGCGCGTCTCTCGCGAGAACCAACGGGTTAATGGCCATTTAAGACTAAACTCTCCGAGGTCCCCATCTTATTTCAACCCTAAAACTAATATTAGCTTTATTTAATTTTAATTTTCTATTTGTTGCAGGTTTGGAAGGGATCAACAACCTTTAAACGAGCATTATGTAAAAGCTTAACAAAAATTGCAATCAAGTGTCAATGTAAATAAATAGAGTAAAATTTAATGTTAGTTAGAAAATTTAACGAAATGTGTAGCGTAGGGTGTGAACAAAGGACCTTGATTGCTTTCCTGCTGCTTGTGGTGACGACGTCTCCAACGGCTATGCAAAATACCATTATGACAGGTAATTTTTTATAGTACACACGGCTACAGATCAAGCTATACATTTCCAATATAAGCTGACCTCTCCTTGTACGGAAATCCTATACAATGCGAGATCAGCTTATACTGGAAATGTATAGCTTGATGTGTTGCCGTGTGTACACTTGGTTTTAAACTTCAATTCCAATACTTTCGAGAAAAAAAAATCTTCTAGACTAATACATGTCCAATGTTTAATTATTTAACTCCTTTAGTATCTGATTTATGAACCTGTACTTAGGATCTATAAAAATGGTTGGAGTAATCCACGCAAACATTCCCGTTTTAAGATTCTTTACCTAAAAAGTAAAAGTAAGTTACTTTAGATTATGTTATATAACATAAATAATATAATAATAATTAACGAACGCTACTCAAGGTATATCCTGTGATAATGAAAAAAGCGGCCAAGCCCGAGTCGGACTCGCCCATGAAGGGTTCCGTAGTAGCAAGTAACATAATTTTTTTTTTTTATATTTGAGTTGATTGAATGAAAGGTAAATTGTGGTTTACGATTTATGACGTATTAAAAAAAACTACTTACTAGATCTCATTCAAACCAATTTTCGGTGGAAGTTTGCTTGGCCACCATCATATATTTTTGGCCAACATCATATATTTTTTTTAGTTTTATCATTCTCTTATTTTAAAAGTTACAGGGCAAACGTTTATCACTTTGGAAGTGTCTCTCGCGCAAACTATTCAGTTTAGAAAAAAAAATATTAGAACCTCAATAACATTTTTGAAGACCTATCCATAGATACAACAAACGTATGGGTTTACGTTTGATGAAAAAAAAAATTGAGTTTCAGTTCTAAGTATGGGGAACCCCCAAAATTTATTGTTTTTTTTTTCTATTTTTGTGTGAAAATCTTAATACGGTTCACAGAATACATCTACTTACCAAGTTTCAACAGTATAGTTCTTGTAGTTTCGGAAAAAATGGCTGTGACATACGGACGGACAGACAGACAGACAGACATGAATCCATAAGGGTTCCGTTTTTTGCCATCTGGCTACATGGTGGTAGCCTACAATAGTAAGTTGGTTTCAGTAAGTATGACGACTACTAAAGTTTTATTTCAATTGTATAATAACGAAGAAAGGTCTAACGAACGTATGGACACTGCGTGGTCCAAAATGGCCGATGATTTATTATTTTTTAATATCATGATATAATTAAACGTGCAACAAGTAATTTCTACTATTTTACCTCTTTACTTTTACTGAAACAAAATAACTTATACTTTTCTCGGAACTCAAAGAATTTTACTTCTTCCATCATAGATAGATAATGAAATACTACCATTTGTATTTCTTTTCGCTAAAATAATATTTATCACTCCCTGTATTTACAAAACTTACTTACACTCATTAATTAAAAACCCATATACTGGTAAACATTTCTCTTATAAGCTAAAAAACCTAACAAAACAGTAATTATACAAAATATTAAAATCAAACTGAAAAGTAGGATCACATAATAATATAATGATAATAAATCGCTAATGTTAAACAATCAAACACTATGCATAATGTCAGAGGTTAAACGAAAGGTTGATTGAATATTTCAGCTATTGATGAGATATGGGAGCGAGATTGACTTTGGTTATGTTTTCATATCAGCGTGTTTTTGGTGAAAGCTTTATTTTGTTAATGTTAAGTGTTATTAATATCGTACCCCAATTGCATCTTATTACGTAGATATTAATCGACATATTCCACTGTACTCTGAGTGAATTCACAAGGATAGCAATTGAAATTTTATGTTACACGGAAATGTTATTATAAATTAAGTTCGACGCTACTGTATTAGGGTATCCCTTTAAAAGTAGATGTAAGTAGGTAAATAAATAAGAAATATAAGAAATATTTATTAATCTCATCACAAAAATACAATAACAAAAACAAAATTCAAAAAAAAAATACAACTTAATACAACTTAAATACAGAGAAAGAGCAATACGAATTTTACAATTTGAAAAATAAAATAAAAAGGAATTTCAATAAGTGTGTAGTGTGCTGTGTGTGTATGTGTGTGAGAGATTATTAGCTTATTATGAAGCTTAATTACCATGGCTCCTACACTAGGCTAGGCCTGTCCTGTAGGTAACCATTTCTTTGCCAAGTTTCCGAAACATTGTCAAAAAGAATTGTGAAAAGAATTGAGTTGTTGAATAGAATATGTGTGTGTGTCTGGGGTGTGTGAGTGTGTGGGGGTGTGTGTGTGTGTGTATGCAAGAGACTAAAAGTGTGTTATAGATGAATAAATAAATAAATAAAGCCTTAAGAGGGGTTCGTAGCTTGCGAGGAATTTGAAAAATTGAATTAGAAGAAACTATTGCCGTCGCGCTATGCCGCTATGCTATGTGCGATAGGGACATCTGCAACTCAGACCGATTTATTCAAAAAAAAATGGACGTAATCAACGTTTCGTTTTCCCCATTTTCCTCCTCGAAAACTGAGCCGATTCAATTATTTTTTACATTAAAATTTTAAGTAAGGGGTTATCTAGGTCCCTATTACTTTCCTTTATGTTAAAATCTTTTCGAATTTTTCTGGTAGTCCTTTTAATCACGGCGGAAAAATAGGACATTAATTGTAATTTTTGGAGGGCCATAATAAAAATAATAGACCAGGTATGTTTATAGGTAATACCGCAAGTTTAATGTAAGCAATTTATCCTGTGTATTCATGGAAACTTTTATAGATGGCCTTGTCAGTCTTTTATGTAAAAATATTATAAGTCTACGCTGAGCTTTTTTGTTATGTTTTATGAAACACATCAACACATGCGAGTTTATTGTTTATTGCTTCTTCGGTCCCATGACGGAATATATTTTCTACGTTACCTACGCAAACAATAAAGAACTGTGTATCAAAATATTACCTTGGAAGTTTTTTTTATTTAGAGCAAATATTTGAAAATGAATAGCTAAGAAACACAAAGAAAATATTTTGTCACATGAATTGAAAGATTTTTTTGATACATTTATTGAAGCCAACGTTGTTTACTTGTATGTTTTAATGAAACTCCATAGCAACAGCTTTCATAATAACATGTTTAATAAACAAAAATTGGATCTTCATAATTTGTTACATGTCCGTCCATGTCAATGTATAAAAAGTGCGCACGCATTATATGCCATATTGAATTTTTAAGTCAAACCTTCAACAAACTTTTCTTTCGCACAAAAACCCTTGTAAATGTTAGAGGGCGTATCAAATAAATCTCTTAGACGCAGATAAGGGCTCTGTCTGATGTATAGGCCCTTAATGCACAATAAAAAAGATACATAACACTCTGTGAACAAATGAAAGAAATTTCAGGTTCTATGCCTGTGAAATAGATTTTGATAGTCTTCTTTAGGTATATAATACCTATATACAATGATTGTTATTACTTGTACTTACTCGTAGTACATATTTCTTACATACACAATATAGTATTAAATACATACATATACAGTATAGTATAATTACTTGTACTGACTGATTGACAGATTCATCAACGTAGAGCCTGAACCACTGGGTTTAGGAACTTTAAATTTTGCACACAGATTCCTTTTATAATGTAGGCATCCACTAAGAATGGGTGTTTTAAACTCCACCGTTAAGGGAGCGAAAAGGGGGAGGTTTGTATGAAAAGTCGTATTACTTATAAACTTATATGGGTTTATAAACTTGAATCTTACTTAACACAATTACTTATCGAAATAAAATAATAAATATTCTCAAGAATAGTTTTTCATAACAATATTTTCTAAAATTAATAAGAATATAAAAAAACCCCTAACTAATATAGGGGCTTTAGGGGATGTTAAAGTTTGTATGGAAGAAACCTACCGCTCGATCCGATTAACTTGAAACTACTTTGGACAAAAATAAAGAAACACAATATTTTGCGTTTCTCGAAGATACAATCGGCGAAAAGGGATAATTATGTTTTGAGGATGATGTTATTAGCGGTCTCTTAATTAACTCAAAAATTGGTAAATAATATACATTCGTTCCGTTTATAGCCTATAAGAAAGGATTTTTAGAAATTCCATTTCAAAGCGGAGGAAATACGGGGCGCGTGTGATACCGGTCGGCGAAAAGCTAGATTTTTTTAAAAACAAATCAGTTTTCAGCAAGAAGTCTCAGAATGTATCAAGACTAAAAAAACTACCCTAAAGGCTTCTAAATACTGATTAGGAATACGAGAAGGTGTTGAGCAAATAAATTAAATAGCCGGGACATAAACCCTGTTAACGACGTTAATTTATTCCGTCGACAAAAAACAGTCGTCGACAGAAATGACCGTCTCACCCCACTCGAATAAATCTTGAGAAACAGATAAGAATGGCCCAAAGCTATCGAATTTTATGTAGGAATACAAACGAATAACGAGAAAGCCTGAGAAATACTCAAATTAAATTTTTTCAGTATTCTTGATTGTAGCAAGTATATAATTATATTCGTTGGTGAAGATTTAGCAATTTAAAACATTTGGTTATGATTTAACGAAGATAAGTAAACCACTATTGTTTCTCCGCGTACAATCGGAGCAGTAATACAAAACGTAACAGTGCTGCAATGGGCGGCCTTATCGATAACAGATTTATAACAGGCAAACTTTGGACGAAGAGGAGTTAAAATATACTGTAAAAAGACTGTACAATACCAAAAAATAAATTCACACTATGAATAATTATGTAAGTACAAATATGTATATAAAAGTGAAATATATCAAAAAATCTAATAAATAGGTATGATCCAAAATTAAGTAAATAACTAAATACATACGCTGTAACTATCTAGAATAATCTAGATAATTTATCAGCATTTAGTGGGGTAAGATCGAATGAATCTTATTTGAGTAGACTGAATTAATCTAAGAATAGGTAACATGGCAATATATTCAAGAAACTGAATAAATTTCAAGATCGTTTATCTGATGTGCTGTGGTTCGTTCACGAAACGTTTTACTATCGATCAATTTATCGATAGTTACGTAAACAAAACAGTCTTACTACAAACTTAACTTTATCGATACCATATATTAAGTCTAGTTCATATAAAACACCAAATTGCGAATGTAAAATGGTTTAAACATGATAAACTCCAAGGAATTTTAAAGTCTAATCTAATGCCATTTATATCCAGTTTCCATTAATGTTATATTCCGCTAAATCAATTACCTATATTGTTATTTGACAACAATGTCATAATGCAACCTTATTTTACATTTACTTAAACCACCGAAACTATCGACAAATGTCCTCGACAACACTATTCGCAAGTTTCTCGTTACTTATACCGCAAAGCTGGCATAAGTCCCGATAAACTTCTTTGAGTGGTCTGATTTCTCGCTCGACGACTTCTATTATAGTTGTTCTACCCGCAATAACAAGGTATTGCGAACATAGAGATGTAGAACTGTTTCTTGAACTCGAGCATTGGCGTTCATTATGGTAGATAAATTTAAATTGAATTTGCAATGGGTATTCAAATTCAAAATAGCTTTTATGTAGTTATAGACATTTAGATTTTGACTTTTATTAATAGACTTCATATTATCCACTTACGGAATTTCGGAAAAATAGCGAAATTTTTCACCGACCCTTAACTACATTTTACATAATCTCATCACAAATAAATGTAATTCAGGAAGGTAAATCAATCTTCGTACGAACGATTCTGATGAAATCAAAACAGACATGTTGAAAACTCATTCCCTCTAAATAATAAAAAACCATAAACACAATGCTTTTTTCAAGGGAACCTTGAAAACCTTGCTTTACCAAGAAATCTAGATTTCATTCCCCCTTACTACAAAACATAGTTTAAAGCAAACCAAGGTTTTAAAATAGTCTCATCCATGTCTCGTCTCTTTTTGTTATATGACGTTAGAAAGTGACTGGTTTAACTAAACTTGCTTTAAATCATTTTTTGTAATAAGAGGGTTTTGGTCAAATAACACGGCATACCAATGAAATATGTCAGTAATAAAAACGCCATTTCAATCCTATTTAAATCTTTCCACACAGATTTTCATTCAACTTTAATCAAAGACTTACTTGGCTTAAAATTCCTCCCTTAATCCTGTCAGGTCTAACTTCGCTCATCACCTTTAACAATTCGACTCCCCGACGGACTGGATTAGTTTTTCTCTCATACTTCAACCTAATCTCGACTTTTATTTAGATAAAAATACAAAGACTTACGATGAAATTGTTTACTGATACAATGACGGGCAAGTGATAGATTGCGTTCAAATTGATACTGATGCTTTGAAATTAGGTTATAAGAACTTGAACTGCTAATAGACGGATCGTCCTTACCGTGGCTCGATAATTATATCGAGTGTCTAGCGTATTGTCCATTTCAATGTACCCATAACGGCTGGACACTAGATAATTAACACTTGATAAGTGAAGATTTAAAAATTAATTATTTCATTATATTCCATGGAAAAAATACTTTCAATGGAATACGTCGTGCTCTTTCGCTAACTTCAAATCAGTGTCAGATTAGAGTTATTTCATACTTTGTGTATTATGAAGGCGGATTAATTTTTTTGTTAAAAAAAATATTTTTCAATGTTGAGTTTCGTATATGGGTTTTCAATACTTCTCAAGATTTGTTACTGACCGAGGATAAGTCACAACCCATCCAGGTGTAAAGTTCTCATCAATATAAATATCAAGCCCAAACACCAGGTAATTGCTGTAAATCGTTGAGGAGTTCCCTCGATTGTCTTTCAGCTCCATCATCAGATCAACTCCAGGCATTCATTAAATAGTAGTGCTTTAAAATACTTAACCTCCTCCTTCTTTTGAAGTCGGCGGCTATTTTATCCGTCATACAAGCATTCACTCTTTTACATAATCCATCCATCTCTTTATCGGTCTTCCTCTTCCCTTAAAATGTATCGTATATTAAAATAATACAATTGCGTAATAGTTTTAATCTAAGCTAATCATTCAAAACATTATGAAAGTAACAAAATAAACAAAGCTAGCAAACTATAAAGCTCAATGAAAAGTTTGATATTGTTTTTGTTAAACATTTTATTTCATTCGTATAGTACCTAAATGTATAGCCAAAACTAACTTATTGCTTTCCAATCTGGGGGCACGGAAGTGCCCCCAGCCAAGACAGTCAAGCGAAGCGAAAGGGCACTACCTACCTTTTCTCGAAGCGCTTCGTCGTTTTTTTTGAACCCTCATAACTTAGGTTTGGATTATACCAGATAAACAAAATTCTCAGGACATGATGTCAATAGTGAACTTATTAAACATATTAAGTTTCAATAACATAGCTTATAGTTTAGATTTTATTGATATCTAAAAAACCCCGATTTCGTCACTGTCTCACTGATAACTCTACATACCGTAGTCAAAATATGTGGCTTGGCCGTCTCACTACTACAAGAACTATTGAATAACAAAAAAGTAAGGAACAGTGAATACATTTTTCACCTTACTCCCATGTGACGGTAGCGAAACGGCCAAGTCACATATTTTGACTACGGTGTGTAGAGTTTGTGAAGTTAGGGCTTGTAGAGTCAGTGCATGTGTAGTTATAAGCTTGGCTCTACACGAGATCTGATAACTTTTTGACAGTACGAGCCCATATGTCTTGGCGGCAACATTTTACTTAAAAATGTTTTTGGTGGGATATAGATTTCGTGTAAAAGTTTAACAAACCGAAAACGGAACACGCTTTTTAAATACTTTTTATTCTCTAAGCATACTATTAAACGAGCAACATTTGTATAAGTATAAAAATAAATATTTATGTATATTTTTTGTAAATCACGAAATGATTTCGATAGCTATCTGGGGCTTTTTGGGGGTGAAAAAAGGGGCCGGATCTATCTGGCTCATCTCTGGGAAAACGTTTTTTTCCGAGTTTTCACTAAGTAACTAACAGCAATTTTTAACCGATATCAAAAAAGAGGAGGTTCTCAATTCGGTTGTATGTTTTTTTATGTTTTTAACTCATAACTCCGTCATTTATTAACCGATTTGGAAAAATCTTTTTTTGTTTGGAAAGGTACACTTTCCGTTTGGTCCCATTGTCAGATCAGGATTTGATTAATTCTTAGTGTACTTTGAAATCGGTTTAAGGTTTTTGTAAAACAGTTTTTAATCAAGAAATTTTCTTGTTCAAAAACAAGAAGTAAAATTTCACAAAACAAAATATTATTAGGTTTTTATCGAATTTAAACCGTCAGCCAAAGAAAGAATAAAAGAGAATAATTCAACTGAACTGCGTATTTAATCAGGAATTAGGCGTGAGTCAGTCACAGTACCTATAGTCTGAACCTTTGAACTAGCCCGCAGAATAAGTTATTAGGTAGGTCCTTTACTTGACCTACCCACATGATCTTCAGTTACAATAAACTACAAGTATATTAAAATATTTGTCATGGAAAAGGAAACTCTAATGCTTTGGACTCAAGATAAGAATCGGTTAAACGGGCTCAACGTTGAAAATATCCTTAATGACTAATAAATAATGGTGTGTGAAAGTGGGGTTATGAGGAGTTATGAATGTTTTCATGTTCCTTTGATGCTTGTTTAACAGTTTAATAAAACCATTTTGAACTTAATTTGTATGGTACGAACTTTTATAGCTAAGTTGAACTGTTAAATAAATGTTATATTTCTTTATTCCTTTTTTGATTACATTTTGTCGTTTTTGTTTTAGATATGAACATGTATTATAAATTGTATTTTTTTTTTATTTTTGATCTAATCAGGTTCATAAATAATTATCATTATTATTTTGAACTTAATTTGTATGGTACGAACTTTTATAGCAAATTAGTTGAACTGTTGAATAAATTTTAGATTTCTTTATTTCTTTTTTGATTAAATTTTGTCTTTTAGTTATGTATAAATTGTTTTAGTTATGAATATGTATTATAATTGTCAATTTTTTTTTTAATTTTTTGATCTGATCAGGTACATAAATAATTATCATTATTTTCATTGTTCTATGATGAACAGCATATCATTTATATCATTATTATTTTGAACTTAATTTGTATGGTACGAACTTTTATAGCAAATTAGTTGAACTGTTGAATACATTTTAGATTTCTTTATTTCTTTTTTGATTATGTCTTTTAGTTATGTATAAATTGTTTTAGGTATGAACATTTATTATAATTTTCAAATATTTAATTTAAATTTTTGATCTGATCAGGTACATAAATAATTATCATTATTTTCTTTGTTCTATGATCCAACAGCATTAAACAAAAAATCTTTTTTTAATCAATTTAATGTCGACAAACAAGCGTACAATAGCCTTATTCACGTAGGTAACAAAACTTCAACGGTGTCGTAGCGACATCAACGTTTTCTGTTCACGTTATGTCAAATGAAAGATTGAAAAACGATATCTCTGATATCGTGCAGCTGCCCCCCCCCTGGATTTCGTATGCCTACATACCTACTGTTCGTATTAATATGCAGAACAAATCAGTGAATGGACTTCATTACATTGTTGATGTTAGTTTGATAATCAAAATGGCTTTCAATGCTGCGTTTGGTCATTTGTCAATATTTTATAAATTAGAGAAAAATCTTTTTAGGACCGAAAAAAATTAATTAAATAATCGTTAGGTCTGTTTTTAAAAAGGCCTAATTTGAACAAAAAACTATTTTTGTTTTTTTTAAACTGGGACAATTTTGCCCTCACTGGGGACAGCGGGTCAGACAGCCTCAAAGCGGGACGTATGGTGTGTGTCACCATGTTGTGTGTAAGGCAAAAAAAGACCGGGGAACCCGGCTTAAAAAAAATGATGTGCCCCCCTGGGCCAGAAGCTGGGTACGCCCATGTACTGTATAATATACGTCTCTTAAAACTAACTACTAATAACGATTAGTTTCCACGATTATTAAAGTATCAAACAGATGCAACTATAACTTCGCTAAAGCCAGGTCATAAAACAGCCCACGAAGTTAAGATACCTAGTACAGCAATATATGAATCGTCTCATTAATAATGTTCAGCACAGATGGTTGCTGTAACGGAACATCGTGAGATGGGACTCAAGTACTGCTGCTTACGTGCTTAGAGAATGTAGTTCATAAGCAGAAGCACATATTAATTCACCTTTAACTTAACCTCAAGCAACCTTTGACTTGATTCGTTTGACACAGTCGATTGGTGTTATAACATACCTACTGAATACTGGTCACGCGTTCAGCTCCCACCCAGGACAATTAATTATTTGTCGGCATGAGTTTGTATTTGTTCGGAGGCTTAGTTCAAATATCTATGTTTTTTTTATACTACTAAAGGAGCAAATTGCTTGCTGTCTGCAAAAAAACGCTTGCCGTCCCTGCAAAAATCTCTCCATATCCTTTTATAGAACCCCATGCTGTACTTCTTTAGGAAAACCACGGTGGGGAACATCCACAGCCTGAGCAACAAGTCTGATGTGAACCTGATGTTGACAAGAAGCCTACTTATTTAGCGGATGTTTTCATGCTAAAAGTTCAGCTGTGTAATGAGTGTCTAAGGTTGTGAGCTCCGTGGCAGTGAGTCTGTGACTTAGAATGCCGGGGAGATGGTTGTGTGTGCGAATCCTACTTAATTAATTTGCTTTCTGTATAATACAGAAAAACATATTGACATCATTATTGTGTGGCAACACATATCAAGAACCAGCATTATGCTGAGTCCCACATTATGTGGGAACAAGTATTAAAAAAATATTTTCATTATTGTTTCAATTTTGTTTCTATTTTGTTTCTTGTATTTCATTGTTTCACCACTTGCAATGAATAAATTTATTTTCTTTCTTTCTATATTCAAATTCAAATTCAAATTCAAAAAGCATTTATTCAATTTAGGCCCTGATAAGGCACTTATGAACGTTAACAAATGGCTCTACACCGGTTCCAAATACAACTTGAACTGAGAAGACTCCGGCAAGAAACTCAACTATAGCATCACACAATTTTATAAATAAGCTAGGATTCAAAATCACGCATTCGATAAAATGTTTTCCGTACTCTACGAAAGTATTTCCTTTCAGTATTTATTGAGGGTATTACACAAGTAAAGCTAAATCCAATCTGGGCACTCAAAGTTTCCCCAACGTTCACACAAAAGAGTCGTAACGGAAAGCTAAAAACCCCTTCGTAAACATAACAAACGAGAATGTATTTCGAGACAATACCGAGTTGGGTAACATTACTTGTTTTATTTTACGTTAAAGGTAATCATAATGGCATATTTGGGTGATGGCGTGGAAAACTAGAGGTTTTTACTTTATGATTGTAGAGAAAAAATGGGTCAAGGCTTCATTTATCGCGTTCGCGTTTTAATTTAAAGGCTGTCGAGCCATAATGCCTTAATTCCAGTAATAAAATTTAAATGGATGGTGAGAGGTCTGTGTGAGATGGAAATATGGTACAACTAGATAGTTCATTAAATCAAGAGAATTTAGTGGCCAGTCTTTTTATACTCGTTATTTGTGGGTATAGAAGAAATATTACTTGTATCAAGACATCTTGGCCCAGAGAAGGAAAATAACGTAAGTAAACTATCAGCTTGTTAGTGGGGTTTGATACTTTGTAGTATCTGTCTAGCTGGCTTTCGCCCTCAAATTGAATGTCTGTCGTCAAGTCTTACTGATGTGCTTCAGCAGCTATACTTGAATGCCAGTTCCGTTTAGGCTTTGTGTGCTTGCCACCTTTGGCCACCTCATCACTGGGTTAGTTTAATAATAGGTCCATAAAAAATTGCACGAAGATATTAAAATCCTTTTTTTTTTTCAAACAACCGCTACTACGCGTAGTATACAGAACCTATCAACAAAAATAACAACGCGAGAGATTTGTGGCCGCGCGATTTGTCAATTTCTCTAAGCCTTTCATTTTTCGTTGGTTTCCCTGTAGGTACAGACATTTTGATCAATGGGGATTAACATATATTCCGTATTTTTTTCCAATTTTGACATGTATATATAACAGAAGGACATTAGGTAGCAATACAATAAAATCGTACGGCCCGCCTGATTGTAAGCGGTTACCGTACCCTATGGATGTTTGCATCACTCGCGCGTTGCTGACTCTGTAGAAATCTCTTCGCACCTTTTTTGAAGAACCCCATGCCGTACTCCATTGGGAAAACCACCGCGGGGAACATATTCCACAATCTGAGCATCCGCGGAAGGAAGCTCCTTGAGACCGCACAGTTCGAAACAAGTCTGGACAATGTGTGAGGATGGACTCGCCGTTGATGGCAAAAGTTGCGATGGTGGAAGGTAGTCATGGTCATCAGGTCAAACAATTCTACAGAACCTGTGATATGGAACTACGCTAGTAATATACAGGCCGTTGTTTTAGTCAGCGACGAGCGACTCTGAAAAATACTTTATATTTTTTAAATAATAAAAATTATATTAATTCGAAAATCATCTAATAAGCTAAAGTGTAGACGTAATACTCAACGGGAGTGCGAGAGAGTAAATGGGTGGAGCGATAGCGGCTTGCGCCTAGCTCTAGTCTGTGCATGTGCCTTATGACCATACGTTGCGGTAATTTTATTTCAAATTAAATAAGGTATTTCTCAACGCATTTACAGTATTTAATCTACCGCTCCAGGGTCGCTCATCGCCGATCAAAAAAACATCCTGTATAAGTCAATGTACAGAACACTGTCCTTTGTACAAGCGGTGGAATACACATAAGGAGGCAAAGTCTCTCCTCGGACTGAGGGGCTCTAAACCGCTTGCAAGCTTAGGATCGTCGACAATTCTAATGGCGCATCAAGACTGAAGGAAAATAAGAGCACGATTTAAAATATAGAAGAAGAAACAAGTTATCATGCCGCGCGGTGGTTTAAGCAGTATTCCCTAGGGACATAGAATTATAAAAGATTTAGTAGTCTCTTTATTAAAAGAAGACAAATCAGCACGATATACTTAAGTGGATAAAACATTCAAAAATTATAAGCAATTGTTAAAAAAAAACTCTAAAATAAGGTTAAGGTTCTGCCCGTTAGAACCGATTTATAGCCAATTCTTCATAGCAAAATAATCAGCGATCTCTGTATCACATCTAGCCATATCGTGGTTTAATTCAATTCAATCGTTTTAAAAACCCAGTAATCATAAAGTAACAATGTATAGCACAAAATTGTGAGTAACATTTGATTCAAGCAAATTATTAAAATTTTGTGATAACATTATACATCATGGAAAAATGGCAAAACCTTTGTTCATTTACAATTCAGAGAGCACATTGAAATAAAAAGCAAAATAAAACACTAGTACATTTTCACGGTGCTCTTTTCATTTTACGCGGCGGAAAGATTATTTTACGCTGTGGGCAACCTTTATTTGTAAAGCTAGCCGTTGAAATGTAGGAAGAAAAATACACCAAACGTACGTACGCATTTCAAAAGTATAAATCTTTGGCCCACATCAGATACGCCAGACAATGGGTCGAAACGTCTCACATACCATTAAATTGCGGTTGTGTTTGTAGATGGAATAAGCCTATATGTTTTATTGACATTTTTAAACAACTATGACGAAAAAAAAGCATATGGAATGGATAGTCGGAATCAGTTTACCTGGTACCACCAGTCAGGCCATATGAACACTTGCGACACCCAAGGCATCACTTACGCGTTACCGACCCTTCTCCTCGATGAGCTCTGCTCTTACTCACACGCAAACATAAATTAATGTTATTTGATTACAGTATTTGCGGTAAGGTGGAGGTACTTTCCCGAACGAGCTGCTCTTTGATCGAAAAAAACCTACCTCACTATATCAGTATTACCACTACTGTTTGAGCAAAAAAATATAAAATAAATAGTTAGTCATAATAATATCATAGTACTGGGTACTGGTATTTAATGTTATTGCCATAAGTTCAGCCATACTTATCGACGTACACGTTTTTCCGGGATTAATTCTATTATGTAATGTGCCAAGTTAAATCTGAATTCGATAAGCTATTATGGCGTGATTGAATAACAAGTTGGATTATGTTTTCTTATTCAGTATCTAAAGTAAGGCCAATAAGACGAGATGAAGAATGTAAACAAACTTTCAGGGGTTCATAACATTTTTATTTAAAGAAATGTATATACAGGTCGTTGTTTTGGTCAGCGACGAGCGACTCAGGGTCGATAATACAATAGATACTGGTGCTAAAAAAAATATAAAAAAAATACTTTATTTTTTTAATAATGAAAAAAAAATTTTTTTTTGAAAATCATGTAATAAGCTAAAGTGTAGACATAATACTCAACGGGAGTACGAGGGAGTAAAGGGGTGGGGCGATGGCGGCTTGCGCCTAGCTCTAGTCTGTGCACGTGCCTAGTAACCATACTTTGCGGTAATTATATTTCAAATTGAATAAGGCATTTCTCAACATATTTACAGTATTTAATGGAATTAAGTTCATTTTTGGGGAATATATATTTTGTACTACCGCTCCTGGGTCGCTTGTCGCCGACCAAAACAACACCCTGTATAATTCCCTATTCTAATGAAAAATAAATAGAATAAAAACGGGCCAAGAGTCTGAGTTTACGTATTTTATTTCGTCTAGTTGGCCTTACACAGAAATCCTATTAAGTATAATTAAATTTGTGGAATATGAGGAGCACCTATGATACCAATAGCGCATTGAGTCAGGTCAAGCGTCAGGGGAAATCACAGTAGGCCAACACCATCCGTCATGTGCTGGATAATAAGCTTGCATGGATATTAAAACATACAACATACTAACACCCTTATTCATAATAAAGTTATCAAACGTTGATTAGCCAAAATTCTGAAGTCTTTATCTGACTGGTGAGATTTGTTGATCGAAAGAGTGAGACGGGGCACACTATTAGACTGATTTAGTTAAAAAGCGATTACGAATAAGGGGGTTAGAATGAAAGAATCTTGCAACTATTTCGATCCATCATGAATAAACATGCCTTTACAGTAGTACCCAATTAATATGACTTACCGATGTACCTGCGCAGGAGATACATTTTCAAAGCGCGGGAAACGCTATTGGTCGGCAGCTGCCGCCATGATAGCGCGCGTCGTGCGGAGGGGCGTGACTTGCGAGTGAGACGGAACTAACAGCTGCAGTGTATTATGAACCTTATAGTAGTGATCTAAGGTTGATTGTAAGGTTTAAGCATTCTTTTGTTAATCTTCGGGGCCATACTTTCTTTTCTGTGCAAACGAAGATTCACGTCGCGCCATATCAGTTGGGTAATACTGTACTCTAGTAAGCAAGCAATAATTTATAAGCATTAAACTACGAAGATTATTTTCAAATACGATTTCCTGTTAAATAATCAAAGGGAAGCCTTACACGTGACCAGTACTTTATCTATCCCCCGAAAGATTTATAACCGAGGCGTTACCACGGTTTATCTTCATCTTGCCCGGGTCTTTATATCTCTATCTGTGGAATGGCAATGTTGCTTTTAGTGCACATTATTTTATCCAGAAATACTTTTATTTTGTACAATATGTTTCTTTTCAGGAACAGTCAGTAAGTCGTACATGAAGAAATGAGACCGTTAGTTCTGAAAGTATTATATCTTCCAATTGCTTAATTAACACGTTTGATAAATGAAAAAATATTCGAAAAAAACTATATTTATATTTAACCTTTAAAAAATGATCATGTAATTTCTATATTGGACGTCCTTTTAACGAAGCTCACCAATATTTTCTGGTTCAATTGGTCGGATAAATCTGGTATATAGAGTGAAAACAATGGCCGAGAAATAACTGAAAACCTTCGCAATTTATTAACATTTTCCATATTGCTAGCTTTTAAATTTAAAGTTCATCGTTTGTCTACTTCTCTCATATAATTGAAGTAATATCTAACACTTTTATTTAATCGAACTTTTGAAGTTCTGCTCCTATGTGAGTTTTTACATGGCTTCTTTTAGTAAAAAATTACCTACTGACATTCGGTAACATTTCTGTATCTACATTAAAACTGTCACGGCAAAAAGTTTTACTGAAACTCATATATCATAGGACCAAGGCGTAGATAACATAGCAACAATGTGAAGTATGCTTTTATTTGGTAGGCTAATCCATTTACTCATGTTTTATTTAAGAGTGTTTAGCTAATACAACGTGTAACGGAAAGGAACGTGTACACGAATTCTCTGGTTCTAGGCCCACAGATTGCGAAATAGTTTTTTTTTTATATTAACCAAGTGACGTTTAAAGATAGACCCTCATTGACCGGTGACACGTTCTTGGAAGCGATTTGGTATGAATATTGGAGTAATTTATTTTGATCTGAATTTTTTTATAGATAGTCTATACCTGATGTAGACTTCATCCCTGGATGAATATACCCTTTCCATGACACGTTGTATAAGCTGTTATTAAAATATGTTGGCACTTTGAAATGCTGTATCAATTTTCTTATATGACCAGTTCCATGTTACAAAATGTAAAAGGTCTGCCACACAACACGGGTGCTGACCAAGTCCCTTAGTATTAAGTAATCTAGCTGTACACTAATTCGTTTTAAGATGCTGGAACCTATTACACCCAAGCAAAAAATCAATGGCGGCTTACCACATTACACCGTTTATTATAGGAGAATTTTCCGCATTGAACAGGTTATAAAATAGAGGAAAAATAAAGCAAACGTGACTTTCCCCAGGTTTACGGCTAGCCTTACCTACTTTATTCATTTCAGCCAGTCAGAGCCCATATACTGTTGGGCAAGTACCGCCATATGCGTAAATAACTTTCCCTCACATAAAAGTGAACGCGACACTGAGCCACAAAAAATGTGTAGTGAATGTTGAAACAATCACTCATCTCGATACGAATTATCCAAACATTTAGGTACTTTAGACACTCGCGTTATTACAATAATGTCAGTACAGTACGTATTGACTTTCGTTTGAATC
Source organism: Polyploca ridens (assembly GCA_951394255.1). NCBI lineage: Eukaryota > Metazoa > Arthropoda > Insecta > Lepidoptera > Drepanidae > Polyploca > Polyploca ridens. The sequence continues at coordinate 15,542,971 of OX596249.1, read as the reverse complement.
ATATCGTAATTTGCTCTTTTAAGTAGCTAGATTATTCACCCTTATTCTAAACTAGCAGTCCCCCGCGGTTTCATCCGCGTTCCCGGGATAAAAAGTAGCCTATGTCCTTCTTCATGCCATAGGCTATTTGCATAACAGATTTCATGATGATCCGTGTAGTTGAGGCGTGAAGGCGCAACAAACAATCTCACTTTTGCATTTATAATATTAGTTAGGATAACTATCTGTATGCATTTAATTGTGTTACTGCTTTTCAGTACACCATTCAGTTTACATACAAAATATCGATGAATAAATATTATATCAACCATCTGGAAATGTGACTAAGCATTTACATATTTTATAACATTCTCAAAAGATCTAATTACTAGGTACGTACTAAGCCTAATGAAATATTCTGACACTTAAATCCTGTACCTAATTCCTGATTCATTATTTTTTCTTATATTTTCGGAGTTACTTACGGAGTCGGTAAACAGATTCATGATTAGTCTAACAATGTAAATTTTTTAAGAACGTTAGTTTGATATCATACTTACTATATTCTATTGATATAATAAATGCGAAAGTTGGTTTGTTCGTTGCCTGTTGACGCCTCAACGGCACTACCAAATGTGATAAAATTTGGCACACAGTTAATAACCCAGAATTATATTAGAGGAATAATAATAATAAGCTTTCCCGACAACAAAACGTCAACTTACATAACTAGTTTTGTAGATCATTTTTTTCAGTGTGCGTGTCAAAATCTGTGTAAAAATGGGGCCGAATGTTCTTTTGAAAATGTTTCGCGCGGTCAGGGAACTCGCATAAAGCTCCATGTCCACCAGAGATGTGTAGCGAGGGATATGTTTGGTCGACAAATAGGATAGCTTCATTTTCACGTTAAAAATCGAATGCCAGCCTAACTAAATCAATCTTGTGACATTATGGTAGGTACACAAAAAGTTACACGCTTGGTTTTCATACGGATGGAGGGATTTGCGGTATCTATTTAGATTTATGTTTGTGATATTGACAATGTTTTACTTTGAATAAATGCTAACTACATAATTCTGCTTTTGATTTTGCTTTTAGAATGATCTTCGTTTTTGAACTATATTACAGACCACTGAGAATCACTTTCATCAACCGGAGTAAAATTTTTGTGTGTGAGCCTTAACAATATATATTTTTTTAGCAAATCAGGAATTCGTATATTCCAATTTTAAACTAGCTACATAATGTGAGCAAAGTGAGAATGAGGATAATGCCTCTTACAGACAGCCGCAGCTTGTGGTCGCGGTGACCACGCTGCAGCGAGCCGCCCCGGGGTGGTTTGTAGTCAGCTACAAATTTCATGTCCATGCTTACTTGAATATTTTATACTTTACACAACGGATACTAAAGTGACACGGCGCTGCCACCGCAGTCTGAGAGACTTCACGCTTCAAGTCTTACAAGCAAATAACTTATTTATGAGAAGTACCTAACATTTAAAAATGTTGCTTTATTAATTATACCAAAATCAACACAAATGACTGAAGACAAGTCTTGTTAATACTTTATAATGAAGGCTAACAAAAAACCAACAAGTGTGCTACAAAATTTTAATATCATGTCGCTGAAAATTTTAATGATTAATACTTATCCATACTAATATTATAAATGCGAAAATAACTCTGTTTTATTGTTTGTTTGATTGTAACGCTGATGAAATTTGGCATGGAGATAACCCGGGATAGCCGGGGACAGCTTGTTTGTGATATTTTTGTTATTTTAAGGGTATTTTTCTTATCTGTTTTTCAAAAGATAGCAAAATAATCAAAAATGTTTATTTTATATAATCTTATAAAGTCAAAGTCAAAGTCAAAGCCAAAGCCATTTATTCAATTTAGGCCCCAGAAGGGCACTTATGAAGGTCAAATTTACTGAAGTTACCACCGGTTCGGAACTCGGCCTTCAACTGAGAAGAATCCGGCAAGAAACTCAGCAAGGTTACATTTTTTATATATTTTTTGGACAATCTGACTATGTTTGGCTTTTTTTTTTCCAAATAATAAAAAATTAAAAAGATATACCTAAGCATAGATACAGACGAAAAAAGAACAAGAAAAAAAAAAATTATTTTTATAGAAATACTAGCAGCGAAACCCGGCGTTGCTCGGGTTAAAATACATCGCATGTTAATGGTATTTTAGCATTTTTTAACATAGATATAATAGATTTATATTTTCGATATTGAGAGACTTATTCGGCCATTAAACATGTGGTGTATATAGAGTATATCTACTCATTTTAGAGTTTTCTAGATCATTCTAGAAATATTTAGAACTTTCTCGAATATTTCAAATCGTTTATAATAAATTGCATTCATTTTAAAATTTTCTAGTTCGTTCTAGAAATTTCTAAACCTTTCTCGAACATTTTAAATCACTTATAATAAATTGTACTCATTTTAGAATTTTCTAGACCTTTCTCGAACATTCTAAATGGATCATAATAAATTTCACTCATTTTGGAAATTTCTAGATCATTCGGAAAATTTCTAGAACTTTCTCGATCATTCTAAATCGATCATAATAAATTTCACTCATTTAGGAACTTTCTAGATCATTCTAGAAATTTCTTGAACGTTCTCGAACATTCTAACTCGATAATAACTGTTTTGGACATTTTGGAACTTTCTAGATCATTCCAGATATTTCTAGAACTTTCTAGAACAGTCCAGACCAATTATAACTGTTTTACACATTTTGGAACTCTCTAGACCATTCCAGAAATTTTGAGATCTTTTCCGAAGTCCTCATGCGTTAGAAAAGGACAGAAATATATGTTTTAACATTTTCGCCACCCACCACCATTTTAAATCGTTTATTATAAATTGCACTCATTTTAGAATTTTCTAGAACTTTCACAAACTTTCTAAATCGATCATAATACATTTTTACTAATTTTGGAACTTTCTAGATCATTCTGGAAATTTCTAGAACTTTCTCGAACATTCTAAATCGATAGTAACAGTTTTGGACATTTTGGAACTTTCTAGATGAACCCAGGAATTTGTAGAAATTTCTCAAACATTCTATATCGATTATAATAGTTTGCATTCACTTTAGAACTTTCTAGAACATTTCAGACCAATTATAACCGTTTTACACATTTTGGAACTCTCTAGACCATTCCAGAAATTTTGAGATCTTTTCCGAAGTCCTCATGCGTTAGAAAAGGACAGAAATATATGTTTTAACATTTTCGCCACCCACAACCACCCCCTTCCACCCACCGCGACCAAACTCCCTTACTACCACCTGGAGACCAAGGGGTATTTACCACCCCAACGGGAAGTTGATTGGGGTTGGTGGTGATTGAGAAAACTGCGTATTTACGTACCCACAAAAGCATTTTATATATATTATTAGATATTTATTTTTACTTAACTTTTTAAGGCCATATTGATTAACTTGTATAATCTAAGTATTACGTATGTAGAACAGAGCTTTTCATTATCAACAGTAATCGCGCCTGAATTTCCTCACGAAGATTATCGAAGTAGGAAGTTAATCAAATGGTGATCCTTTGAGCTGCCATCAAAGCTAATCTATCAGAATAATTAAGAGCACGTGCGTTGCTGCCAGTTCAGTTCAATGCTACTGAACATTATTTGCTGGTATTCTTCATCATTCTATTGCATATAGACAAAAATCTAAACAGTTTTGCCATTCATCACCGCCGAGGCTAATATTTTAATAAATGTTTAAAGACATGGAATGTTAAATGGAAGGATTTAATTCTTTAGGAGTGTAATTTTAAGACCCTAAACATTGAATTCTTAAAATTCCGAAGTCTTTATCTTAGACGAGACGTTTGGCGATGGAAAGAGTGAGACGGACTTATTTAGTAATGAAGCAATGGGGATGATGCCACATGTTAAATTTTACAACAAACCATAGCATTGGAAAACAGCAAATTATTTGAGCATTTAAAAAAGTGGAAGAAAAAAAAAACCGAATTGTTTAAAGATACGAGATCTCAGAGTTACGCTGTTAGGTGATTTTTCTATCATCCAAAAGTAAATTAAAAGCTACTTTTAGGACCCTTTTACCACGACCTCCAATAAAAAGAAAATTGTAAGGCAATTTTGTACCTAAACGAACTTTTTCACGACCAAAATGACAAATTACTTGTTTTCTCCATACATTTCAGTAGGTACAGCGGTACTAAAAAGTGACGCCATGTTAGAGTATCAATTTGTGTAGGGCGTTTTCGATGCTCTCTGACTTTGACGACCTTTGACTCTCATTTCTGACTTTTCTAGTGGTCTAATGACAATTAGTCCCATATAAACATTTGATCCCAATAAAAAAACATGATCGATTGACATCATAAAAATAATAAATAAGTAAATAAATATCCTGGGACATTCCTCACACACGGTCATCTGATCCCAAACTAAGCAGAGCTTGTACTATGGAAACCAGATAACTGATATAATACCTACGTATACTACTTTTTGTTTGTAAATACATACTTAATTACATAATTACACCCAGACTCAGGACATACAGACATGTTTATGCACACAAATTCATGTCCTGTGTGGGAATCTAACCCATGACCTGCGGCGCGTAAGGTGAATCTTAACCAACTGCGCCAATAGGCCCGTCATCCCGTCATCAGCAAAGAAGTTGTCATCTAGCCTATTATAAATAAGGGGGTAAAACTTCATATACGAGTTCGTATTCCCGCACTAGTTTATAGGTAAAATTTTCTAAAGATAATCCACATTCTAAACGTTTCATAAAACCACCTTCTAAAACCATCTTTCTTCCCAAGTTCTCTAAACCGAAAAGTTCATACTAAAATTACCATAATATATCCATTACATACCAGTTTATATTCCTAACTGTAAAATGTTTGCTTTAAACTTTCCTACTTCTATTCCGGAAGCATCACAGAACCTAAATGTAATAATATCATTCACCACACTTACTACCTAATGAATTTTGAAGCTCGAAACCGCATGTTTGAGAAGCACCTGATGACGTTATTCAAGCTATTTTCACCTCTATGCTAAAGCCAAAATGTATATTATAGCTTGGATAAAGCATGAGATAATATCTTTAGAGTATATTTGGATATTATGCCAAATAGAAGGTAGTCTAATCGGTTTTGAAGTGGGGGTTTATTTAAATTTTAAAGCGATAAGCAAATATTTTTGCCAAAAGATGGTTATTATGTGAAATAGTCAAGAAGCTGTACCTTTTTTTAAAGTGTTACAAAATCATATGTATTGCATATAAGACGACAAGAATAAGCTTATAGAAAGCATTTTCCTGATATTCCTTGATGAAAAGCTGTTGTATTTGGCGATTTTAATTTTAATCTGTTAAAATCAGATGTTCCGACTCGCAACTATAAAGACACGTTAAAATAGAACGGTTTCAAAATATTAAATAAGGTTGATAAAAATTACTGTACCCGTGAGACTTCGACCACCAACACTATTCTGGACCACGTATGTTCAAACTTGAAAAACAACGATTTTCATTTTGCTGTTGTCGAATCTGCAATGTCGGATCATAAACAGATATATTTTGAAGTCAAGAAATATCATCCACCATCTACAAAAAATATAACTATGAAGCAGTTGAATATGAAAAACTTTATGAAAACGTTGAAAAACATATGAAAAATACTAATGATTATGAAATCTTAGAACGAGAACTTCTATATTGTATAAAAAACAGTAAAACAACAAAGTCCAAATATTTAAATCTCCCAAGACAGGACTGGATAAATAAAGATATTTTACATGGTATAAACAAACGAAACATATTATGGCAAAAGTACAAAAAGAACAAGACAGACAAGAAGTTGGAAACAGAATTCGAGCAGGAAAAGAATCTGGTAACAGAAAATATACAACAAACAAAAATAAATTATTATCATAAAGCATTTACAGGTTGTTTAGATAAACCAGCAAAAATGTGGAAATTGATAAACAATCTATCTAACAACAAAATAAAAGAAGACTTACCTCCAGGAAAACTTCAAACTGTTTCAGGTACAATTACAAACCAAAAAGACATTTGTGAATGTTTTAATGAGTTCTTTACAACCATTGGTGAGACTCTCGCAAATGAAGTGTCTGCAAACTGCCAAGACAACCAAAATGTTTCCCAACTACTCGTATCTCACATAAGACAAAAAACTGAACTAAGTGAATTTGAACCTACAACTATGGATGAAATCAATAACATTATAAATAACTTAAAACCAAACACTAGTTCTGGCATAGATGGTGTTACCACAAAATCTATTAAATGCGTCAGTAAATTGATAGCTCAAAACCTCACAAAATGTATTAATAGATGTTTAGAACTCGGAATCTTTCCCGATAGCCTTAAAGTCGCAAAAGTATCACCAATTCACAAATCTGGCGGCAAGTCCGATCCTAGCAATTATCGCCCAATATCTGTTCTACCAGTAATCTCAAATTTTTTTGAAAAGGTTATTTACTGTCGCTTAGATAAGTTTTTAACATCTATAAATTTTCTCTTTGAAAAGCAGTATGGGTTTAGAACCAAATCAAATACTTTATCGGCAACGATAGACCTTGTAACTGAAATTAAAATCAAAATTGATCAAAAGCAAATTGCACTCGGAGTTTTCATTGATCTAAAAAAAAGCTTTCGACACGGTGTGTCATGACATTTTGCTTAAAAAATTGAAGGATATTGGTATAACTGGCTGTGCACATAAAATTTTAATATCTTACCTTACAAATCGAATGCAAATTGTTAAAATTGGTAATTATCAAAGTAAACCACAGAAGATTACATATGGCGTGCCTCAAGGGTCAATCTTGGGACCACTTCTGTTCTTGATTTATATTAATAGCATCCATGAAATTGGCCTTAAAGTGGATATCACATTGTATGCCGATGATACTTCCCTTTTTTATTTCGGTCGCTCAATTGATACTATCATGATTGATTTACAAGGTGACCTAGATCGCCTAAATAAGTGGTTTCAATGTAATCTTCTGACGATTAATACTACTAAAACAAATTATGTAATTTTTACGGCAAAAAATAAAAAAATATCAGATTATATACAACCCAACATAAACAATAAAACGATTTACAAAAAGGCAAATGAAAAATATCTTGGTTTAATTTTGGACAGCCAATTGACCTGGAAGCCGCATATTGAGAAAATTAAAGCTAAAATGACATCACTCACAGGTATGTTGAGAGGTTTTGTAAGATGTCTTCCTCAAAGTGTAAAATACACTATATACAACTCACTTGTCAAGCCGCACATTGAATACCTAATAGAAGTTTGGGGATCGGCTGCCAAGACAAACCTGGATATTATTCAAATTGCTCAAAATAAATTGATAAAAGTTTTATTCAATTACAGTTATTTAACATCTACAACCAAAATCTACAAAGACACTAAAATAATGAACATTACACAAACATATACATATTGCACATGCATTTTAGTACGAAAAATAATAAACCGGGATATACATACAAACATAAGTTTCACTAGAAAACAAACCGTTCAAAAAAAGATATTACGAAATGCAAGTAATCTTATATTACGGCCACCACGGACAAATTATGGAAAACGAAACATTGCTTATGAAGGCGCTAAACTATATAATAACTTGCCAAAGGATATTAAAGATTCACAATCCATGGCAACATTTAAGAGGCTGTTGAAATACCATATCCTTAACAAATTAAACTAAAGGACTGTCTATGCCACATCTAGTTGTCTCGTTATTTATTTTATATCTATGTACGCTCACTCACTTGTTAAGTTTTAAATGGTTCATGCACAAAAATAATTAAATCTACCTCCACTTTGTTTTATATTTCTTATATTTTAATATGTTTAGTTTAATCTGTACGCTCATTATTTTGTTACTAGTAAATAAGTATTTAATTCCTCATGTAAGTGAATTGTAAATTCTTAGTGAGAGAAATAAAAGTCTTAAACCTAAAAGATGGTTATTATGTGAAATAGTCAAGAATCTGTACCTTTTTTTTAGTGTTACAAAAATATATGTATTGCATATAAGACGACGATAACAAGCTTATAGAAAGCATTTTCCTGATATTCCTTGATGAAAAGATGGTTATTGTGTGAAATAGTCAAGAAGCTGTACCTTTTTTAAAGTGTTAAAAAAAAACATATGTATTGCATATAAGACAAAGAAAACAAGCTTATAGAAAGCATTTTCCTGATATTCCTTGATGAAAAGATGGTTATTATGTGAAATAGTCAAGAAGCTGTACCTTTTTTAAAGTGTTACAAAAAACATATGTATTGCATATAAGATGACGAGAACAAGCGTATAGAAAGCATTTTACTGATATTCCTTACCTAGAAAAGATTATAATTTCATCATCACAAGTGGTTTAATAGAAGAAAAGGCTTTTTCTAAAGGTATTTTTTTTAAATGAGTGTCGATGACTATTAAAAACCCTTTTTTATCACACATTACAATGTGCAAACACAGTTGGTCTTGGTGTTTGTTGTATATAGTAAGGCCATCTATAAGTAATATAAGGCCATCTTCTCTACGACCGACCATACGTTTATTACGTACGATTTTCGTAACAACTACAATTTATTTTGGCCGTGGGAATACGCTTGATTGCGCTGCGAATTAGCGAAACAGCCGCGTTACATGTTACACTTGAGTTGCTCGAATGTTGATGTATAATACGAGAGTAAATAAGATGGAAGCATTTCAATATATTTATCTCGAAAGCTTTGTATTTTATAATCTTTTGTGTATTAAAAACCATAAAAATATTATGGTATGTCTCTTTTTATATCAATATACTTCGTTCTCACATAATTATTACATTACTCTTTGACTCGTAGAGCATGCTACGGATTGTTGTGATCTGCTACGAGTGTGGGTTCGTAGCACAGGTCTACTTCCAGGTCTCACAGAAACATGGAAAGTGTTAATGTTAGTGATAACCACTTTTAGTTAATTAGTTATTTATATTGGATGATTCTGTAATCCACGCTCGCTCACGGTACGGGTGAAATTATTAATGGTAGATATAATGAGTGCTCATTTAATTTGCCAGAGTGCTTGATTATTAATTCTTAATTAAATTTATTTATTTTAGTTCAAAATTTAATTGACATTTATAATTATAAGTATTGATTAAGTTTTGTAAAGAATAAAGTTCAGCCGGTTTAAATAAAGCAGTTTTACTACATTAGAAACAGCAAAACAAATGAACAAATGTATACATTGAAATAACATATACAATTGTTACAAATAAAGTTTCGTTCAATGTAAATATAAAAAAAAAAGAATTTGTTAGGGCAATATTTGTTTTGGAAATATTGATTATACTTAATTTATTATCCACCATTACAACCAAAAAGAAAACTAAAACTGCCCATTATTTTGAAACATTTTGACAGGTCTTAAACGACAAACTTTTCCAAACCGCATCATGTCTGACGTCATCATTCCGTAGATAGCGCAATGACGCAGCATTCGTAAGTATCGAATTCACTATGCGCTATGAATATGCTACGGGTGTCAATTTTCACGGATTCTTGCTACGTTGTCTACTGTAGGTAATATTATATTGAATTGGGAATTATATTATGGTTTCTAAGCTACAACAAAACCACGCCTTTCGTAACGTCCAATAAGTTTTCAACTGTACATTCCAAAAACTAAGTAATAAACGTCCCAATTGTCTTTCACGTGACCCTAACCTAGCAATGCTTTGCGTTGGTATTTTATGACTAACTTAGCCGTGAGAGTAGTTGCTAACAAGTAGCTCGGTACAGTTTCATAAGTCTTTACGTACATAGTTGACTATTTATAGCCAACTATAGGTAAAGTTGGAAAGTGGTTACCTAATCAATAGGCGAGTTGTTCCTAAATTTTTATATTATTAAGAAGAAGAACAGAGTCTCTTACTTCACTTTGGAATACTATAGGTTGAGAAAATAATTATATTGTTATCGTATTTGTTAACATTATCATTCGCTTAGATAAGATTGCAGTCAAATACAGGCTGATACATTTTAATATTATTTTTATAGACTTGTGTTTGATCACAATCTTACTAGGTATTACTAAAATGGTGTGGCCAAAAGTGTTAATCATTTAATACCTGAAACCTCGGTAGCTGGAGTTGAAAGATCTTTTCAACTCCAGCTACCGAAGCAATACGTGTTTGCGACAGTTTTTCTAGTTGAGGAGGGTAGTTAGTGTCAGACGGTACTACAAATTACCCTACCAAGGTATGGTTTGTTGGAGCGTTTGTAATATTGAAGTCAAACCAGATAGTCGAACAAATGTAATGAGTTTCTTGCCGGATTCTTCTCAGTTGAAGTTCCGAACCGGTGGTAACTTCAGTAAATGTGACCTTCATAAGTGCCCTTCTGGGGCCTAAATTGAATAAATAGCTTTGACTATGACTTTGAAAGAAAGACGGTGATATAGTTCACTCCTTGCAAATATGGGTACGGATGATCCTAAGACATAAACCAAATGACGCATATTTTGTCTCCGGCGTAGTAAATGTATGCGTGTCATGCAAAACGCCGGCGGCTGTCGGTGTCCACGGTTCATCCTCTACCAACCCTTTTTTCCTGATATTTAGAAATACCAAAATGTTCCAGATAGATTAAAATGGATCGGTCTACCCTCGAGTTGAGAATAAATTGGATATTATTTTTATACAAAAAATATACCCACTAGAACGAGGATGATTGATGTGTAGATTTTATTCTTAGGATAGGTTCCCTTAAGAAACTAGTAGATTAAGTGATCAGTTATTAAAAAATATATACTATAGGTACCTACGTGACGAATTAGAGAACCTATTTAGAGCACCTATGAAATTTTGGTCCATAATAATGCTTGCCAGCATAAATTATTATGAAGAATTATTGGAGCCATTTAAGATTAAGGCAATCTACATACGAAAAAATATTGAGTAAAGGCATGGGGAAATATGAAAAAAAAATCTTTTCTTTTCTTAATCCGTTACAATTCTCTCATGGGAGAGTCGAGAAGATAAAAAACATATTTTTTTTAATAAGTATGAGCTTTAATCAGTCTGAGTTTGTTCAGCATTCCGTAGAAAGATCGTTGTGATATAGCTTACATAATTGCAAATATAGAACCCAAAATTTTATTTAATAAAAGAAATATATACTAGAACAATGAACCTAAAACCTTAAAAAATATAATATAATAACTAAAATATATTATTAAAAGGAGTCCCTATAGGCACGGTTCCGAAGATACTGGCAGCGTTCCCCCTTTCAAAATCAAAATCAAAATCAAAAAGTCATTTATTCAGCTTAGGCCCTAGTAAGGCACTTATGAACGTTAAATTGGTACATACAGTTGAATTTACCACCGGTTCGGAATACACTTAAACTGAGAAGACTCCGGCAAGAAACTCAGCAAGGTTTTTTTTTTTTTTTTTAATAGCTATGTTTTTGCTTGTTTAGCCGCACCAGCTCTATTGTTGGTTCCATGTAGATGGGAAGAGGCCAGCGTGTCTGAAAAGGTTGCATCCCATACCAGCACCCGGCCCATCTTCCATGGAATCAAACTCATACCGTCCGGTCTCTAATGTAGCTTATATATATATATAGCTTACGTAATATAGATTTTTATTAGAATTTAATCATTTAGTTCAATAAGGCCACGTAGCAGTAGGTATTTGACGTCATCATCAGCCTACAGCAGTCCACTGCTGGACATAGGCCTCACCCAATGCGCGCCATTTCGCCCTATCTTCGGCTCGACGCATCCACTTCCTACCAGCAGCCTTTTGCAGATCATCGCTCCATCTCGCTGGAGGGCGCCCTACACTACGTTTGCTGAGACACGGTCTCCACTCAAGAACACGTTTTCCCCACCGGTTATCGGTTCTTTGGCATATGTGACCAGCCCACTGCCACTTCAGCTTGCTAATTCTATGAGCTATGTCGATGACCTTGGTTCTCTGTCGGATAACCTCGTTACGGATCTTATCCTTCAGAGAAACTCCGAGCATAGCTCGTTCCATAGCTCGCTGAGCGACCTTAAACTGGTGCACTAGCCGTACCGTGAGTGTCCACGTTTCGGCTCCGTATGTCATAACAGGTAGGACACACTGGTTGAAAACCTTAGTTTTCAAACTCTTTGGTATGGGTGACGCGGTGGTGATAGTATTTGACGTAATTATTTTAAACTATTAAATTTGAAATTCCGTTAGTTCATTCACATGTGAAAAAAAATCCAAGACCTTTAAGAAAGGTAGAGCGTAGCGTTTATTCGCTCAAAGAGCAGCTCGACTGGGGAAGTACCTCCACCTTACAGAATACCGCAGCCAAATAACTTTATGTTGTGTAAAGTTGTGTTCCTGCGCGTGAGTAAGGTCGCCAGAGCTCATCGGGGAGGGGGGAAAGGTCGGTAACGCGTGAGCAATGCTTCGTGTGTTGCAAGCGTCCATATGGCTACGGTAACCGCTTACCATCAGGCGGACCGTATGCTTGTTTACCGACTAAGTCGTATATAAAAAAAAAAAAAAACCTATTCAATTCAATCTATCTACATGTTCCAATTAAAATATTGAGCTACTACTGAGCATGTAGCTTACCAAATCAAGTACTAAAGTAAAAAATAAAGGTAAACATTCTAAATAGGCTCCAACAAAACCCAGGTACTGTAACATCAGTCAGCCTAGACTACGCCTCCTCCCTTCCGTTGGATAATGCGACGTTCCGTTCACGATAACCGTATTTTAACCTGTTTACAAATTCTAAGCAAATGACTTCACTGAGGTACAGTTGTAATGTGTTTTTGCTTTGCCGTTACTAATAACGGTGAATCTTTCTTTAATACATTTTTTGGCAATTAAGTCATACTGAAAGTTTCTGGATATCCTGTACTAAAATTACTATATATTTTTGAATTCTTTGAAACCAATGTAAAAAGCATTTGACCGAATCTTCCGTGGGACCTCTTCAATAGCGTCTTAGAACGCATTCACAGACCTTTTAAATCGTTGAGGGCCTTTGTCGTGTGACAGATCGTCCTCTTCCCTCCAATATGGATAAGAGGGTAATGGCTGCTACACGTATCATACTTGTGGACATTTTCTGCTTGTGGAGGGTTTTTTTATACCACTAAGGTGGCAAACAAGCATACGGCCCGCCTGATGGAAAGCAGTTACCGTAGCCTATGGACGCTTGCAACACCGGGGGTATCACTCGCGCGTTGCCGATCCTGAAGAAACCGCTTCACACCCTTTTTGAAGAACCCCAAGCTGTACTCCATTGGGAAAACCTCGGCGGGGAGCTCATTCCACAGTTCGAGCGTCCGCCGCCGAGCACGCAATTGTTGTCAGTAAGTACTTGCTGAGTAATTGCTGAGTTTATTGCCGGCTCTTCTCAGCAAATCCAACCTTCTAAACCGGTATTAGAGTATTAATCAGACTGCATAAGTGCCTGCGAAGGTATATTTGAAATAAATGATTTGCATTTGATTTTACCTCTAATCAAATGGAAATACCAGTTTTGCCAGAAGGTGGTAAGTACACAAAGCCGAGAAGGAACTGGCTATCAAGTGCAGCTGTCGGAACACACTGATAGGTGCTTGGCGACAGATTTTCAACTTGAGGGTGGTAGCCAACCAGATGGGTACTACAAAGTACCCTACCACCATGCTATGGTTTCCTCGAGATGTTTTTCTTCACCGAAAGCTCAAGCTCATTGTAGGATTTGAACCCGGGACCTTCGTCTCGGTATCCGAAGTAACTACAACTGAGCTATCATCGCCTCCAAAAATTTGCTCATCAATTTACTAGAACCAAAATCTTTGTACACTGACTCCTGAATTCTTGTAAATTCAGGTGTTACAAGACAAGTTTACGCTACAGGGAGCATAAAGTTCGGCCTTTTATCAGGGTCAAAGCGTTTCTCCTTATTATTTTCATTTTGTCTGTATCTGCCACAGATAATACAATTTCATGAAGCTTTGTTTTTATTATAACTTTTGTAAGTACTTAGAGTTTGTTATTTGGTATATAATTTATTGGTTCTAGTTGGATGATGAAACTAAGGAATATTAAGAAAATGAATTGCTAATAAAGACCTTTATGTTAAAGAAATAATAATAATAATATTATTATTATTATATAAAGAGATAAAATCACCAGACATGTTGAAGAATATTCAATAATGTCAGCCTCTCAGAATGGATGTAGGAGTGGGGCCCGAGGTACTAAGGAGCTACTCCTCATAGATATGACTATCTGTCAGCAGGTTCGCCGTAACCGAAGGGATCTGTCGACATGCTGGATAGATTATAAGAAGGCCTACGACTCTGTGCCGCATACATGGCTCATGAGGGTGCTGGAGTTGTATAAAGTAAATGCAACTCTACGCACTTTTCTGATGTCATGTATGAGGCAATGGAGAACAGTCCTTCTCTGTCCAGGATCTCGACAGATCCTTGGTAATGGCGACCCAATAAAGATAGAGCGGGGCATCTTCCAGGGTGACAGTCTGAGCCCGCTGTGGTTTTGCCTAGCCTTGAACCCTCTAAGTACACTTTTGGAGGGTTCTGGGTTAGGCTTCCGGTTTCGAAGAGGTGATCAGGTTATATCCCACCTACTCTACATGGATGACCTTAAGTTGTTTGCTCACACTGAACCCCAACTGAAAGGATTACTGAAGGTCACTGAAACCTTCAGTAATTCTATCAGGATGGAGTTTGGTGTGGACAAATGTGCGGTCATGCATGTGAAGCGGGGGAGGATGGTGGAATCTGTGGGCATCCAGCTTTCAGATTCCACCCAACTGAGATCACTCTCCGAAACCGAAACCTACAAATACTTGGGTATGTCACAGGCACTTGGCATTAGCGAGACTGGCATGAAACAATCGCGGGAACGCTTCTTGGGGCGCCTGAAAAAAGTTCTAAATAGTCTTTTATCAGGCGGAAACAAGGTGCGAGCCTTCAACGGTTGGGTCATGCCGGTCTTAATGTACTCCTTTGGCATACTCAAGTGGACTCAGACCGAATTGAACACCCTAGATAGAAAAGTCCGTACATTGCTGACTACACAGTATGTATCACCCACGATCATCAGTGATGAGGTTATATATCCCGCGGAAATGTGGTGGTCGAGGATTTCTAAACGCCAAAACCCTACATAATCGCGAGGTATATAACCTCAGAGAATATTTTCTCCACGCTGACGGGGGGATGCATACGGGTGTTGTCGCAGTGGACAATGGATTGAATGGATGGGCCCTTCATGGACCCGATGTGGACCTTGCAGCTTCCGTGGCCTGGCTACAATTCGGTGACCTCTTTGGGGAAACCGAAGGTTTTGTCTGTGCAATTATGGACGAGGTTGTGATGACGAATAACTACCGGAGATTTATCCTGCGGGATGGAACCATCGACATATGTCGGGCATGTCATCGCCCTGGTGAATCCCTCAGGCATATAATCTCCGGTTGTTCGCGTCTCGCAAACGGTGAATACTTGCACAGGCACAACCAAGTAGCCAGGATAATCCACCAGCAACTTGCCCTGAGATACCACCTAGTGACGTCTGAGGTGCCGTACTACAGGTATGTGCCAGAATCGGTCCTCGAAGATGGTCATATCACACTATACTGGGACCGATCTATCATTACTGACAGGACTATTGTTGCCAATAAGCCTGATATAGTATTGATAGATCGCTAAGAGCGTCGTGCAATGATTGTTGATGTTACTGTCCCCCATGACGAGAACCTCGTGAAGGCTGAGAAAGATAAAGAAAACAAATATCTTGATCTTGCACACGAGATTGTCGACATGTGGGCCATTGACACGGCAATCATTGTACCGATAGTCGTTTCCGCCCATGGCCTGATTGCCAAGAGCCTCGACAAACATCTTAAGAGGCTCGCGTTGGGTGGCTGGATCAAGGGCCAGATTCAGCAGACAGTGCTCTTGGAAACGGCACGCATAGTGAGGAGGTTCCTCTCTCTGGAGCCTTGACCACCGGTACCTAGGACCCTGTTCCCAATGCCGGTGGGGATCTGTTTTTATACTTTTAAATATATGTATTTTTTTTTATATATATCTATATTTAAAAATGTAAAAATAAGGTAAAAGATTAATAAATGGAATAATAATAATAATTTTATTTAGGAAAATAATAATACATAGTTCTTACAATAAAATAAATAACTTAAGGAACCAAAAACAAATGCAAAAAACAATGATAAAAAACAGAAAATATAAAAACCAAAGTAAACAACATTTGAAATTAATAAAATATAGAATCATTTATTTTGTTCGTTGGACCTCGTACTAGGATACCCTGTGTTACGAAGCCTAAAAAAAAAGATACATTTTATTATAGTATTTAGAATCATTTGCTTTGTACCATTTATTTATGTTTGAATATTTCTTCCCTATAACGCCATATAAAGATATATATAGCCATATATAGCTCAACAGAAGAAAATAAAAATCGGCATACCTTCATTAAAATACAAGCAACTTTTTATCCAGATTTGAAAATTGAAAGGCAAACCACAGAGTTATAGCTATTACTTAAAAAAAATATTTACCGATAAAAATTACAAAATTGTATGTTAAAGTTACTATGCAATAAAAATCATCATCTGCCTGCCCTGTTCCGAATCATTAGGGGTAGGCGCAATAAGTACGCTTCTTACATTCGTTTCTTCTATCCGTCATACCAGCATCCACTCGTTTCTTACACATATAATTTTTCACACAATCCATCCATAACTTTTTCGGTCTTCCTCTTCCCGTATATCCATCCACTTTCATATTCATAACTCTTTTAGTGACGTGGCTTTCATTTCTCCTCATAACATGTCCATACCACGCTAAACGGTTCCCTCTACTTTTCAGTCACTGGCGCTACTTTCAAGCTTCCCCTTATATACTTATTCTTGTCACTCCACACATCCATCTCAAAATCCTCATCTCAGCTGCATGCAATCTTCTTTCATCCGTCTTCTTCACTGCCCAACATTCCGAACCATACATTGAGACAGATCTTACCACGGACTTATAATGTTTTCCCTTTAGCTTTAAAGGCATCCGTGGATCACATGTTATTCCTGTTACCTGTCGCCATTTCATCTAACCTGAGCTGATTCTCTGCTTTATATCAAGGTCAATATAACCATCGCTCTGCATTTGTGATACGAGGTACTGAAAGTCGGAGCAGACTGGGATAAATAAATGCAATAAAAATACACCGTATAATTTATTCGCGCAAGTCGATCTCACAATCAATACCTAAATATAATAATATCCTGGGACAGCCTGAGAAATGCTTCACACACTTCACACTATCTGACCTTCTTTGATGAGCTATGCTTAGTTTCAAGCAGAGTTTGTACTATGGAAGCCAGATAACAGAAAACATACTAAATATACATAATCACACCCAGACTTAGGATACGCAGACATGTTTATTAATACAAATGCAGGACATGGGTGGGAATCGAACCCACAACGTGCGGCGTATTACGTAGAATCATAACTAACCAAGCCAACTGGCCCAAAGTAGGTCACGAGATTTTAAAATAAATCATACTTTTAGCAGTTCATGAAAATATTATTTAAATACCTCAATGCTATTATTTCACAGTACTTGCCTTGCTTTATGAGTAAATTATTCTGATATAATTAGGCACATACTTAGGTCAGCTAGTTAAAATGACTGGTAGTTAATTATAACTGGAAATATTTTGAGCACTAAATTATTTTAATTATTTGACAAAAGAACGAAAATTTTTCGCTTCGACATAATTTAGAAACCATTGTAATACCATAAAGTATAAAATATTACGTACAAAATAATTGGACTGTTTTACAAAAACCTTAAACCGACTTCAAAGTACACTAAGAAGTAATTAAATCCTGATCTGATAACAATGGGACCAAACGGGAAGTGTACCCTTTCAAATAAAAAAATAATTTTCCTAAACATAAAAAAAATACATTCGAATTGAAAACCTCCTCCTTTTTTTGAAGTCGGTTAAAAATTCATTCAAATTGGTCCAGCCGTTTAGGAGGAGTTCAGTAACATACACACGTGCAGAAGAATTAAGAATAAAGATAATAAGAAATTACAAACAAAAAAGCCCACCGAATTCGCTATAACATTAGCTCACGTGGCTATTTAAACTTTTACAACCTACTTTCTTTCTAAATGGTGGCATTGAAAAACTTAACAGCTGTCTCAAACTGTTTTGTACTTATGTTTTCATTTAACGTTTGTTTAAGAAATATGAAGCAAACGTTTTGACTTGAGTGAATTTTGTTATATAACAAATTAATTAAAATTATACTATTACAAATGATGACTATTATTAGATAACAATTTGCTCAAGAAAGATAAGAAGGAAAATGTATGTAAATAAATTAGGTATAAGTTATTTTTTTTATTTAGCACCCCAATAAATATTTTATAAATTTGACTAATATTAATTACAATAAAAATAAAAATCAAATCAGGAACACTAATCATAATTTAATTAATTCAAGCTTATTTTTAATGCCTACGGACACATATGAAATTATAAAAATAATTAATTCACTTAATATGACCAACTCTACAGGATATGATGACATTCAGACAAATATTATTAAAATATGTAAAGCGGAGATTAGTCCTATAGTTAGTCATCTTGTAAACTTGTCTTTTGCTCTCGGAACATTTCCAGATGCCCTAAAAATTTCGGTAATTAAGCCAATTCACAAAAAGGGTAGTAAAGATAATGTAGATAACTACCGACCGATTTCTTTAATACCAGTTCTAGCAAAAATATTTGAAAAGGCCATGCATTTTAGAATAATTAATTTTTTTGAAAAACAAAATGTAATTAAATCTGAACAAAATGGTTTTCAGAGGGGAAAATCAACAGCATTGGCCACATTCACACTCATGAAAAGAATTATAGAAAGCATTGATAAACGCATACCTACTACTGCAGTCTTCTTTGATATGAGTAAGGCATTTGATTTTGTATCACATGCTTTATTAATAAAAAAATGTGAAATGTACGGAATAAGAGGTATAGCTAATGAATGGATCAAATCATATTTGTCGAATAGGAAACAATATGTAGAAATAATACAATTAGACTCAGATAAAATTGAAAGAAAATATAGGTCGGATACAGAATTAAATGCCTCGGGGGTTCCTCAGGGAAGTATACTGGGCCCTCTTTTATTTCTTATATACATAAACGATCTTCCGGATGTAACTCAATATGACTGCACACTCTTTGCAGATGACGTTTCAGTAATTATACCTTGCATAAATAAAGAAAACTACAGCAACGAAGTTAATAAAACTGTCAATGACATAATACTTTGGCTAAAAGCTAACAACCTGACAGTAAATATAAATAAAACCAAATATATCCAATTCCTTACTAAAAATTCAAAAAAAAAGAACTAGTTATATCTTTCGAAAACAATAGCATAAATGAATGTGATGAAACAATATTTCTTGGCATTACCCTAGATGATAAATGTTCCTGGTCATCACATATAAGTAGGATATGTAAAAAAGTTAATCCATTTGTTTATGCCTTATGGCGTTTGGTGAAGATTGCAGGTGAACATACGGCCCTCCAGGCATACCACGGCTATGTATGCTCTGTCATTAGATATGGTATAATCGTGTGGGGAAATTCATGCCATGTCAATAGAGTATTTATTGCACAAAAGCAATGCGTACGAGCAATCTGCAATGTAGATAGTTTGACTTCTTGCAAACCATTATTTAAAAAATTAAATTTGCTGACTGTCCCTTGTTTATACATTTATGAAATGTGTTGTTTTGTTAAAATGCATATGCAGCTATTTAATAGATTTAGTGATGAATGTAGTCATCATAGTAGATTTCCAAACAGATTGAGACTACCAAACATAAAAACAACGCTTTATAGCAAAAACTGTTATCCAATGGCTGTTAAAATATACAATAAATTGCCTGAAAGTATTAGTAATTTACCATTAAATAAATTTAAAATTATATTAAAAAAGATGTTATTATGTGAATGTTTTTACTCAATAAACGATTATTTCAATTATAAATTTAGACATGGATAACAATTTAAAAATCTTATAGACATAGTTTATGTTATGTGAATGTTAAATCTGTTTATTGCCTAATTTATTTTGTGAATGTTAAAACTCAATTTATTATAATTTTATTGCATATTGTATCAAATTTTGACATTGTTATTAATCAATTTTGCATACCACTTGCTGGTGAAGAGTGAGATCGTTTATTATTTTATTATTATGACCTTGTATGTACCACAATTCGAGCGAAATAAATCATTCATTCAATCATTCATTCATTCATTCATTCATTCATTCATTCATTCATTCATTCAATGAACCTTTTTCGCACCTGGCAACCCTGACTACTTGGTTGTCAAAATTTTCTCTTATATTTAAATATTAAAATTAAGTTATTTATATCAATAATTTAATTAATAAACGTAATAAATCAATAAAACACTAATAAATACATTGTGTGGAGTGTGGGTTTTCAAATTGGAGCTGTATATCGCCAGTAACAAATCAATGAAAAGGACCTGTCAAACAAACGGATAAAATTCGAACATAAATCGCCAAAGACCTGGGGAGTATTTTGTTTTAATTGATACGTGTAACTATAGTTCTCAATATTTTCGCTAATCAACTGCGTGTACGGTACACTACACATCGCTCACATACGTACCGTGAGCTACTTCCATCACACACCCATTGGCGCCGTAAGTCTCTCTTTGTTTGACAATAAGTGGAAGCAAAGTTGTAGACAATTACACCTGCCACAGACAGTACACATACTCTGAATACGATACAGCATAGGTGCTAGACAATTAGTTGATTAAATCGCTAGAAATACAACAAAACTTATATTTTTTCTAAAGAATTTAGAGTAGGTAGGTAGTTACTTTGTTAAATTGAAATATAATCATTTATCCTATAAATATTTGTCTGTAAACATAAACTAAAAGGTAACTTCATCGTAATAAGCTAGTAAATACGTTAATATTGTAACAAAGATCAGATCAAACTCAATAAAACTTCATATCCTTACTCGCTATTCAGCTTCTCTGTGTTTGTGTTGCAGGGTCTGTGGTTTCATAATGTCTAACATGTTGACACGCAAGGCCACTGCCCGTGACATGGAAGAAAAGCTCAGAAAGGCACTACTAGAACTAAAAGCCTCCCAAAACCTCTGCGACAAATTGCAACAAGAGCGTGAGGATAGCGAAGAAGAATTTAAAAACATCCTTAATCAGAACTAAATTATGATGATATGATGATGATGATGATGATGACTCTTTAATTTAGAGTTCTAAATTAAAGAGTCATCATCATCATCATCATCATATCAGCCTATGGATGTCCACTGCTGAACATAGGCCTCCCCCATTGACTTCCACTTCGAACGGTTTTGGGCCGCTTGCATCCAGCGGTGCCCAGCGACTCTGACCAGGTCGTCGGTCCACCTGGTAGGTGGGCGTCCCGCTCGGCGCTTTCCAGTACGTGGTCGCCACTCGAGAACCTTTCTTCCCCAGCGGTTATCGGCTCTTCGAGCGATGTGGCCTGCCCATTGCCACTTCAGCTTACTAACTCTACGAGCTATGTCCGTCGTTTTCGTTCTCCTACGAATATCCTCATTACGGACCCTGTCACGTAGAGAAATTCCGAGCATAGCTCTTTCCATAGCTCGCTGAGTGACTCTGAGCTTATTTATGCGGCCAGCAGTAAAAGACCACGTCTTTGTCCCGTATGTCATCACTGGTAACACGCACTGATTGAAGACCTTTGTCTTCAGACTCTGAGGTATTCGGGACGTGAAGATATGCCGTAGCTTCCCGAACGCTGCCCAGCCGAGTTGGATTCTTCGTTTGACCTCTTTGTCGAAGTTGGACCTACCTAGTTGGACAATTTGTCCAAGGTAAACATACTCGTCTACAACTTCGAGAACAGTGCTCCCAACAATCACCGGCATTGGCGGAATATGAACATTAGACATAATTTTTGTTTTGTCCATATTCATTTTGAGGCCTACCTGTTGAGAAACTCTGTTGAGGTCATTGAGCATGATGTTCAAAGCTTCCAGCGATTCCGCCATTATGACTATATCGTCGGCAAATCGAAGGTGAGTGATCTGCTCGCCATTGATGTTAATGCCATATCCCTTCCAGTCCAAGAGCTTGAATACATCCTCCATTACAGTGGTGAAAAGTTTCGGGGAAATTACGTCACCCTGTCTTACACCCTTCTGCAACTGGATTGGTATCGTACTCTCATCCTGGACTCGGATCGACATGGTGGCTTTGTACAAACACTTCAACACTTGGATATAGCGATAGTCAATTTGGCATCGCTGTAGACTCTGTAACACCGCCCATGTCTCGACTGAATCGAAGGCTTTCTCATAGTCCACATACGCCAGGCATAATGGCCGATTATACTCCTCAGTATTAAATTAAATTAAAGAGTGAGTTGGCGGAACTACACAGTAGCTACGCGGACATCCTGGACCAGCGTAACCATCTTCAGGAGACAGTAACATCTTTTAGCGCATGTTGTGATACATATGACCAAGCGCTTAACCGCATCTCTGAGCTTGAGAGTAGCTTAAGTCAAGCTCATAACAATATAATTAAGCAAAATTTGGATAATAGCAATCATGAGGTCAACAACACCTTAAGCCTGTATGATGAAATGATAGGGAATGATTCGTGTCAGCAGTCTGTCCAACTTACCTCTATACCTAATTCAATTTCTGAACAACCTATTTATGTTATGTCAAGCCATAATAAGATAAAAAGGTACTTAAGATTGAATAGATTTATTAAAAAATGTTACCGTAGTGCAGCCTTAAGAAGAAATAAACAAAAAAATGTACACACAGCAACACATCAAGCTATACATTTCCAGTATAAGCTGATCTCGCATTGTACAATTTCCCTACAATGAGAGGTCAGCTTATAATGGAAATTTATAGCTTGATCTGTAGCCGTGCGTACGTACAGCGTGGTGGTCGACTTGAGCCACACAGATTTTTGTCAGCGAGAATATATCCGTTTTTTTTAAGATCCTTGTTTATACCTATGTTTTTTATGTATGGCCGGGGAAAAACTTGTTATAACTTGCCTCAGTTAATATTACTCTGTGGTTAGACTAATAATATCCGAAAATTTTATATCAGATTCGGTTACGGTTTCGGATATCCGATAGTTTCGGTTACGATTACGGAGCTCCATAAAATTCCTGGTTTTTTGCCTACAGAACGTCCCGTGTAAGAAAGCATCTTCAAAATATAATAAAGGGTATTTTTAATATGAATAAGACAATGACAAGAATTTAATTCAGACATTGCGTTGTAGTTCTCTAGACGCTACATTGCAACGTTATCCCAAAACCCATTTGAACATTCGGCTTAACATAAGTAGTCGAATATTATCCTTCAAATACTTCAAAAGCCTCTCAGGTACTTGAAACTGGGCGATATCCAGCCTATTCCTCGACGATAAAAAGAATTTAATAGCATATTGAAACCGTTATTATTTTTAATAAAATAGCTTTTTATCAATAGTCTGTCACCATGAGCGTGTCTAAGGCCTTACACCACCACGTATAATGTTGGCGTGTATTGTGTTTGCCGGTTAATTTGTTCTCGTCATGCGATATCACGGCGTCACGTGACATTGCTCTGCCACTGCGATGGCGATATTTAATGCTATTTTTCTTTTGTATTAGATTAATAAGAACAGTGATTTCCTTTGAGATAAAATTAATAAATAAAGAATTTCTGAACTCTTAAAAAATTGAGAAAATATTCGACATTGGAGATGGAAATAATTTTAAGATTACATTTTTTGGTAACTGTTTGAATATTTTATAAAACAATTAAGGTACTGCTTCTAAAGATTAATATCTCAAGATATTTTGTTTGTTTAAATATTAAAAAGTATTAAAGCTGAAATTACATTAATCTAAAAGATTCCCTTTTTTTAGATTACAAAAAAATGGTCCTTTTATATACATAAACGGCCTTACTCATAAACGCTATACTGAATAAATGGTCAAATAAATAACGTCACCTTGCTGTTATTGTCAAATAATTTGACGTTATTTAGGTGACCACTTAATCAGCTTATTAGTTAAATAACGTTTTATGAGTAAGAAATGCCAACTGGGATATAAGGTTTCTTTCGAGAGTCGAAACGTCCTACTCAAAATCGAATGTATAACGAAGGTATGTTTTGGATTACTAAAGCATATATATAATATGTTGAACGTAATAAACTTTTCCAATAAAGAATGATTTTGAGCATGGCGGCTTGTACTTGTATTGACAGATTATATAATAGGTACAATCAACACATATAAATCTAAATAGATAACGCAAATCCCTCCATCTGTATGAAAACAAATCGTGCTACTTTTTTTCTACCTGGCATTGCTCTCCCTTTTGACACGCAAACTACTCGCATCATCATTTAGTTTTCATCATAGATTTATATCAGTGTACAATCTGTCAATATAAGTATAAGCCGCCATTTTCAAAATCTGGGGGCACGGGAGTGCCCCCCGCCAAGACAGCCAAGCGAAGCGCAAGGGCACTACCTACCTTTTCTCGAAGCGCTTCGTCGTTTTTTTGAAGCCTCATAACTTGGGTTTGGATTATACCAGATAAACAAAATTCTCGGGACATGATATCAATAGTGAACTTATTAAACATATTAAATTTCAATAACATAGCTCTTATAGTTTAGATTTTATTGATACCTAAAAACCCCCGATTTCGTCACTGACTCACTGATGATCATCAAAACTCATAGGGTACTTCCGGAAGTCCTAGAAAGCTGAAATTTGGTATGTAAGCTTGTATTAGTAAACAATCAACAAAAAAATTATAAAACTTGGAAATTTCAAAAAAAAAGAAACAATCGTAACTTACAAAATGAAGTGAAATCCCACCAAAAACATTTTTATGTAAAATGTTGCCGCCAAGACATATAGCTTGCACTGTCAAAAAGTTATCAGATCTCATGTAGAGCCAAGCTTATAACTCTACTTGCCCTTACTCTAGAAGCCCTTACTTCACAAACTCTACACACCGTAGTCAAAATATGTGGCTTGGCCGTTTCACTACTACAAGAACTATTCTATAACAAAAAAGTAACAGTGAATACATTTTTCACCTTACTCCCACCCATGTGACGGTAGCGAAACGGTCAAGCCACATATTTTGACTAAGGTGTAGAGTTTGTGAAGTTAGGGCTTGTAAGGTAAGGGCAAGTAGAGTTATAAGCTTGGCTCTACATGAGATCTGATAACTTTTTGACAGTGCAAGCTATATGTCTTGGCGGCAACATTTTACATAAAAATGTTTTTGGTGGGATAATTCTTTATTGGAAAAGATTCAACAAGTTGTAGCAAAGTTATTATTTTAGAAATATTAATTGCTTATTTTCCCGGAACAATTCTCCAATTAATCATCACCCTTAGCTTAGTAACAAAGTTCATAATTTCAATACTTGACTGTATTGAAATACTGCGTAATTTTGATAATATTTAATGTATCCTATTATTATATTATATTTTCTAAATGACTAAATAAAGAAATATACACAACACATATGTATAAAAGTTATTTTGTAAGTTCTCATTTATAATTTCTTTTTCAAACGAAGCCACAAGTAAAACTATCTAAATCCATACATAATTACCTTTGTCCCGCTACCCAGAATAAGTTATTTCAATACCAAGATGAAATGAAAACCTTAAAACTTCACGATAAAAATCCTAATAAAGATAGGGCAGCATTTTCCTTCAGTAACATTTATGATTTTGAAAAAGGTGATTTATAATAAAAATAATTTAATTTCCATAGACTATTATCATTTGCCTTAATCCTATTGGCCCATTTATAATCAATCATTCTGGTACCTTTGGTAGTATTTCCCTTCAATAACATTTATGATTTTGAAAAAGGTGATTTATAATAAAAATAATTTAATTTCCATAGACTATTATCTTTTGCCTTAATCCCACCTATTGGCCCATTTATAACTAATAATTCTTGTACTTATGGTACTTAAAGGAGTATTCTGAATACTTATAAAATTATACTCATTAATTGTGCGGCATGCGAAACGCGACTTTGTGTTGACGTGAAAATCATTTGCTTACAATTTGCGCAATCTGGAGTTTGAGTTATTGCTCCTTAAATACAAGGTAAAAACTTAAACATGCAGTAAAAAATGCTTTTCATTCAGCTTTAAAGAGGTAAATTAGAATTTCTCTTAGTAATTGAATACTGGAAATAAAAATGGCTGTAATGGCCAAAAATAGCAACATATTTTATATAACATGTGTCGTATTTGCCATCGCCAGTGTTCTAAAAAGAGAACTAGTGTTTTAATTTTATTAACTTTCTCATAAGTCCATCGCTCTGTACTAAGATCAAATTGATATTGGTAGGGTAGGTATGATTGTTATTGAGTTCATTACATTTTCTATGATTAGGTACCAATAAGATTTATTGTTCAAAAGTAGAAAAACATGTAAAAATATTCAGTAATCTCTTATGCATATTTTAAAGTTTTAAACTAAATATAATCAGGTAGTCTATTCGCGCACAGAATATCAAAATATGATTTTTGAATAACTAAATATTACAGTTAATTTAGTTCGCGGAATCTTAAAAGTACTATTATCAGGTATCCAAGAAATTAGTTAATTTAATTAGTAGGTAACTAAATCAACATTGAAAATATCTTAATCTATTAGTAAGTACTAATATTACATTGAGAATCTAAATTAGATTCAAATTATACGTAATTGAGTGTAGGTAGACAGACTTAGACTTTGATCAAATTAAATTTCCAAAGACGGATCTGGCTATGAATTAGACATCTCTCTTTTCCTTTTTATGTTTATTTTATACCAATCTGCTATTTAAAAAATGTAATTCTAACACGATCCCTTTACGCCTCCAGTGCCATTGAGCGTATTTGCGTTGTCTACGAAATTCATAATTAACTGCAAATTTTGACACCACTGATAGTTCATTGGAACACAATTATAATAGCACACTTGACCCCTGTATAATTATAATATTATTGTTTTTTCAATGTAATTATTCCACAATTTGGACCAATCAAACTAAGAAACAGCTAGAGCGGTTGCAAAAATACTGCGAAATTAAATAACTAGAAAAGTAAGACAGTACCATTTTTACGATTGCAATCCCCGTGTGCGGTTTAAGCAATCTTTTGAGATAAATTATGCTGGCAGGCTTTTGTGAATTTGGGTAATAAAATGTATGTATATGTATGTGGGTGGAAAAAGTTCGTTCCCGCAGTTTTCAAGAGGGCAATTGAACACCACCTACCTCGATCAACATCCAGGAGCTGAAGTATGCCTTCAGGCATGCACGGCATGCCACGTGGAGTCCGGGTTAGGAGGCCAGCACGGCTGACACTAGTCCAACTGTGATAAAACTACGCACTGCACGGCAATGATGAAGAATCCACAACCACTATACACATGGGAGTTAGAACGTCTAACATGAGGATACGAATCGATCACAATTGAGAGGAGCAGGAAACGTCCTTCCTTCTCAACGCGTAGAAGCTACCTGCCGGTAGTCGCGGCCCTCAAGCCGCAGCACCGTCGAAGCGAGTGGCGGTGGATTACCAACTACCCTCAATTCAACGGCAGAAACCGAACACCCCGGTAGACAATCCCAATTTGGCGATCGAGACTTAGATAGAAAATAGGCTCGCAGATTTTCAACATACGACCTTTCATCGAAATTTTATATTTCAATGGATCTTTGAAGAAATTTTATAGAAAACAATAAATTGTTACACGAAATTCACAGGTGCCTAAATAAAACATCACTTACAGTACCAAGTAAATAAAATACGACTGAATTTCATCTGTTTCTTAGTATAGTTGTTTTTGTGTCCACTTTCTACCTCACAGACCTCGACTTGCATTATAACAATGCCCAAAAAAGACCTCTTACCATGTCAGGTGTGCGTGTCAAAAACAACATTGTCCGGCCGAGTTTGGGAACCCGCATACGTTTCGCTGAATATCATTTTATTGTTTTGCTACCTTATATAGCTGTTTCGCAGCAGTTAAGTTAAAAGAGTAAGCGTGTTTGGAAGTATTGTATAATATAATATTCATAGGGAATGAACTAAAGAAAAGCCGTTGTACCCTTGGGTGAACTACGTAACTTTTTTATGTACTTTCGGATCGTATGTTTTCCCGGGATAAAAAGTATACTATGTTCATTATTATTATACATCCAGAACACATTTTTTATTTTATTTTAACATCAAAGGAAAACTAACAGCTAGGTACATAAAGTATAGATACATATAACACAAAAAGAAGGCTAATTATAAGTTTACACATATAACATATTCTATCTGTGTGCCAAATTTCATCCAAATCCGTTTAGTAGTTTTGCGTGAAAGAGAAAAAACATCCATACATGAAAATGAACCAATGCGGTCGCGAATTACTGAAATATTTAACCATATTGTTCGAAGAAGGTAAAAATCAACAAAAACTTGAAAAAAAATCTAATTCCCGCCTCATGCTGAGTATCCTTAATTTTGTTTGAAATATATTCCTCCAGTTCCCCACCACCGACAATGTGCTCTGATTGGCTAAGACAAGGACACATACACTCTGATTGGCCAGGTTAAAGACACAAAATATTAAGATGTAGTGATTGGTCGGTACTGTTATTAATCAGTACAAAAGCACTTTGTAGTTGCGGAATTGGAGAGATTTTTCCTCGATGCATCTCGATGTTAAGAGTGCGTACCAAGCCAGAAAAATATCGCAATGTCAGATGAAACAAACTTATGTCTAATCTTCGCGTGGAGATGAGATGGAGATAGCGTGTTTCGCGGCACAAAAATGAACGAAGCGCTTCTTATCTAAATAACTCGTAAAGTATAGAATATTTAAAAAAATCGTTAGTAGCAGCCCTAGGTCATATGTTAGTGATATTATTTATCGAATTTTTGTCTTAATTAGATACACCATGAACGAATAAAACCGAAAATTCATTATTATTAGAGGTAACTTTGTGATTTTTTTCTATCGAAGAAATTTCATTCCATTATGTTTTTGCTCAGGCAGAACCCTCGCGTATATAATGAAAATACCCATATAAAAATATTTTTTAATTTAAATACTATTTACTTGGGTAAATTTCAATTCTAAGATTGTTATTTTGCTTTATACGCAGCCTTAATAATCGTATTAGACAAATCCCGAAATACAGCATCGCTTTCGCTTATCAAATGGCCTAATGTGTTAGGGATTTTATCCGCTTATATAGTGACACTATTTCATATGAAGCTTTGAGCAGATGAACACAGGGATTTGGTTAGGTTTCGCCGAAAATGAAATGTTATTTTTGACACGCAATTTTTTTGCAGGCGTGTCCTCTGTTTCAGATTCAAGTACCTTTATTTTGCTGTGATAATATTTTACTGGTTGCATGACCCCAACGAAATTATGAAACATGAGTATTACTGAAATAATAGGATGTCGCTTCTCGTTACCTAGAATGCTATTTTCAATTTGGAACCGTGTTTTGGTTATAGCTATGCATTTCGGATATTTTTGTGTATTTGACCATGATCACATAATATTCCAAGCATCTACGGCGTGCTATCTCACATCTTTATCACTCTCATGAACGAAAATGAGACGAGCTATTCCAAATTCTATAGTTTTAATGCTGTTTTTTAAAAGAGTATTTTATTTACGACAAATATGTACAAATTACAATCTATATGTAGAAAATTTCCTCAAGTCTGCCGCTGCTTCCGATTGACGGCAAGGTTCTACCTAAGGTATCTTACTAGTTTAAATTTTATTAGTTTAGGTGGAGTGATACATAAAGCCTAGCTTGAGACTTTTGAGGCTGTAGTGAACAGGTAGAACCAGAAACTTGTGGGAAAAAAAGGAAAGAATATATGAGGATGGGTCCTCTTCCACAAGTACTTGAGATTAACTTTTTAATTCGCGAACCGGCGCCGGTTATCTGAAGTCAAATTAATGGCGAGTGCGCGAAGTGACTGTACGTCAGAGGTACGTGAGGCGTAGCGAGAAAATGAGTAGGCGTACAAGGATTGAATGAATAGAAGGAATGGAATGAGTGAGCGTAACGATTGGAGATTGGTTCTTTTATATGCGTTTGGAAACGTGAGTAATGTTTTGTTTAGTCAACGTTCACTTCATCCTCAACGTCAAACCTTTAAAATCCGTGACATCTACATAACTCTATCAGAAGAAAGTCGATGATAGAAAAATACAATATTAAATTAATAAGATGATCTTTTTTATTGCAGGAAGTTCGTCAAGCTCCATAACGGGGACTGTGACAAGAGTGTCGGCAGTCGTCGGCGGTGAAGCTGATCTATTCTGCGACTCCAAACCACCACAGCATAATGATAGCTTGCTAATTGTCGTGTGGTATAGAGATGACAACCCAGTATATAGGTGAGTTACTACAATACCACTCAATGGCTTATATAATGTGTAACGGAAAGGGTATATCCATAAAAGTACACGACTTCTTTGGTAGTAGGCGCAAATCGCGATACAGAAACTTTTATAATAATGTTATAGTAGTACCCAACTGATAAGGCGCGTCGTGAATCTTTGTTCGCACAAGAAAGAAAGTATGGCCCCGAAGATTAACGAAAGAATGCTTAAAACTTACAATCAACTATAATGTTCATAATACACTGCAGCTGTTCCGTCTCACTCGCAAGTCACCCCTCCGCACGGCGTGCGCTAACATGGCGGTAGCTGCCGACCAATAGCATTTCCCGTGCTTTGAAAATGTACCTTCTGCGCAGGTACATCGGTAAGCCATATCAATTGGGTACTACGTACTACTGTAGCAAGTAACGTGAAATAATAATGACCCTCATTGATCAGTTGCACGTTGGTTGGTTATTCAATAAACTTGGAAGAAAATACTTAGTATGACTTTTTGAATTTTATAATTAGCTGAAACTTTTTATAGAGAGTCTGTACCTGATGTAGTTCTCAGCCCTTTCGAGTAGAAATATCCCTTCACCTCGTCATGTTTTCAACCCATGGGCTGGAAAATTATTTGCTGCAACAATGATATTGTGTAACAGCAATGACAAGACGACTCGGCAAAATGAGCAAAATTAAGCTCAACACAATTACCATCCGTCAAAAGAAGTGGGCTTATTTTAATTAAAAAAGTTTGGTTTTTATAAGTGTTTTAGCGTAGTATTTAAACTGTAATTTTAGTGTTTGTGCTCGAGGATACATATTTAGCGCTAGCTGAGGAGGAGTAATTTAACTTAGTTGGGACTTACGTAAAGGTGACTACCAACAACCCACTGAAAATTCCAGAGAATAATAAAATTTCGTGGTAAATTTTCATCTCACAAAGTTCATGAACATTTGTAAACAATACGTCGAAATTCTACCTATTATGGTGTAATATCACATTATTATTGAAACAAAAGAAATATACTCGATATTATTTTTCCATTACAATAATTACACCAAATAAATAATAAAAATAACATTTATTATGATCAGATACGAATAAAAACACTTACATTGATTTGTCTTTTAAGTTTATGAAATTATGAACATTTAACTATAAATGAATCATCAAGTGTAATTTTATGAAGTCTCATGACTCATCTTATCTTACTAATATTATAAAGAGGAAAGATTTGATTGTTTGTTTGTTTGTTTGTTTGCATTGAAAAGGCTCCGAATCTACTGAACCGATTTGAAAAATTCTTTCACTGTTGGGAAGCTACACTAACCGCGGTTGACATAGGCTACTTTTTATGACGGGAACGCGGGTGAAACCGCAGGGCGGAAGCTAGTAATATATATGACCTAATATAATTATTAAAGCATTAGCTTTTATTTCATTAGCGTTAATATACCTCGTATTATATTAATTCTTCATAGTAAGCGATTTAACTTTACCTAAAATAAATTGCTTTTCTTTGTTCGATACATTCTACATTAATTTATACAATTCATTCATGTCTACATTATGAATAATTTTAGTGTGTTGGTGTTCGTAATTTTTGATTTGTTCAGCTATTTATATTGCTGACTGTACCATCCAAATTCACTCTAGCTAAACAATGCTACGTTCACAGGGTGTTTTGTTTCAATACTGAGAAGGCACTACTAATATAAAGTAAACAAAAGCATTTTCAGTGAAACATTCCATTAGGGGTTTATACAAACAAACACATAATCAAAATGTAATTAGCCGTCAGTAATCGTTCCTAGAAACAATACCTTATTTATAGAAATAGCAGTTATTATGTGTCGAGACATAATATTCCTTGAAACGATTTCATTTAATTATTTTATACTAGCTTACCATCCCCCGGTTTCACCCCCGATTTTACCCCTTAGGGGTTGAATTTTGTAAAACCCTATCTTAGTAGATATCTTCTCTACTATATTTTGTTAAGATTAGAATTTTTTTCGAATCATGATATGAACCTGTAATAAATGGTGAATGAAGCAAAAAAATACAAGTAAAATCACAGTGAAACCTAGTTTATTACACAAAAGCAGAATCTTTTCCTGACTCAACGTCTCAGCTTTCAAGGTTTTATAGAGTAGGAAAGTTCCTTTTAGATCCTAAGTGAGGGATAAGAAAGGATTTTGTGGAATACTCGCGGATCAGAAAAAGTAGTCTGGGACTTTCCTTTGATATAAATACTAAAATAATAATTGGACTGTTTTACAAAAACCTTAAACCGACTTCAAAGTATACTAAGAAGTAATCAAATCCTGATCTGCTGACAATGGGACCAAACCGTACCCCTTCAAATAAAAAAAGAATTTTCCAAATCGGTTAATAAATGACGGAGTTATGAGGAAACAAACATAAAAAAAAAAAAAAATACATTCGAATTGAGAACCTCATCCTTTTTTTGAAGTCGGTTAAAAATAGAGCCCTTGGCCGAAAATACTTTTAAGTGACGAAACAAACTTACCTGTGAGGTTCAATCATTAAAAAATAACGGGTCACGTAGAAAATCCGCAATATTTCCCTAAGTTATAGAAACAGATCGCTCAAATAGTATGACACACCAGTAATGTGAATTAGAAACATACGTGATACAGATAAAAATAAAAATCCGGCCAAGTGCGAGTCTGAGTCTGATCCGATCACCGATGGTTCCGTCTTTCCTTGAACGTATACATATATATATGTATATTACTTGGTTGTGGCCATAACTGTTACAAGAAACCGAACCACATAGTTGAGATTATTTGTAATCGTGGTTTTCCCAAAGGAGTATGAAGGGTGTGAAGAGGTTTCTTCAGGGTCGGCAACGCGCGAGTGATACCCCTGGTGTTGCAAGCGTCCATATGGCTACGGTAACCGCTTACCATCAGGCGGGCCGTATGCTTGTTTACCGACTTAGTCGTATAAAAAAAAAAAAAAAAAAAAATCCCCTTACCAATATTGTAGATATGCTCCTTGCAGCTCCCGAAACCTTTATTCAGGAACTTTATTAGGATCTTAAATATACCTCGTATCAAACTGTAGGTATCACCGTATTGTGACTCCACTATTGCTATCAACCTTACATGGAATGAGTTTAGGAAGTTGGGTACGTAAAGATCTGCCTTGTAATACAAGTTCTTTGTTCACTAAAACTTCATTTATTTTGAGGTCCCCAAAATTACTTTTATCTTGCTCGTATCTGCTCCTTCATTTCGCTACAGCTCCTTCAACCTACATAATATAATGTTCTAGAGATTTTGTAAACATGGAGTAAACTAGATTCTTGATTGGTGTGAGGAATTCATTTGATACGTGAACTTAGTTGGAATAGAAATGAGCTTGCGTCCTACAGTTTAGACAGAAAAGGTCGAGTTTTGGCTGGGACTGTTTCGTTGCTTGATTAGCTTTTCGTAGTGTCTCTCTCATTTACGTACTTTCGGATTCAATAGTCCTTTGTATCATTGGAGACTTCTGAAAATCCCAGAGCTGATTAAGGTTACATTGCAAAGATATAAATGTAACTAGAAATGTTAATGGGCCGTGTTGAAATTGGTATTTTTAGGTTTGCACAGTTGAATTACATAGCAACAATATTTGGTATCATTATTATTAAATTAGCTTTTTCCCGCGACTCCGCCTACATGAAATACGTTTTATTCTACTTTATTCACGTTTTTGCAAATTTTTTACGCAAAAAAAGGCGTCACAATGACAGTGCGTACAAAGTCTCAAACCTTTTTTTTTTATCCATGGAGATGTTAATATTACCTACGGACTGAGCCATGCTGGATGAAAACTGCTTCTAATTATTATTAAATATTAATGGCAACAACATGCCAATATAAAAATTACGATTTCCCTAAGAGACACTGGCCTTGATTCTGTTGTTCACAACTAAACTAATTTTAATGTCACTATGTCTCTTTCTAACAAAGAACATAAGAAAAGGATGTAAGAAATTTAGTCCTGTCAAATTAGTCCAATGCTTGTTTTCAATATAATTTTAGTCGCCATCTATCGCGGTTACGCCTAAATACACGCAAAATAAGACGGCAAAGATTAATTTGACAACTTAAAATATGTTCTATCCTTTTTCAATCATGTTCGTAAGAAAGAGATGAAATGTGACTAAAATTAGTTTAGTGCGATTTACAACAGAATCGGCACCAATGTGAGGAGTTTCGACTTGAAAATATAAAGTAAGTTAGTGAATTTCCCTGTAGCTGTAGCTTCTACAGTGTGGTTGATGGAGTGTATTACTGGGAGATAAGAGGCTTATGTCCAGCAGTGGCATCACATAATTTGTCTCCATATTTCAGGGGATATGTATAGTTTTCCTGAGATGAAAAGTATCCTATACGTTATTGCAGAGAATGATTTATCTGCCTGGTGTAAGTACTATGTTTCATAATTACGTCGTGAACAAAGTGTTCAACTTTCACACCATGATTTCCCTGAAAACTTATATATTTCACGGAATCTTTAATGTCCCTGTCAAACTTTATTCAAAACCATTCTGTCATTTCGGCATGATTTAGTTAGGATTTGAATTATGTTTGGTAGGTAAATAAGTATTTTTTCTATAAGTATGTCAGTGTTTCAGAGACGTAAAACTTAGAACATATAGTTAATTCGCTCAAAGAGAATCTCGACTGGGGAAGTGCCTCCACCTTACAGAAAACCGTAGACAAATATCTTTATGTTGTGTTCCTGCGCGTGAGTAAGGTCGCCAGAGCTCATTGGGGGAGGAGGGCAGGACCGGTAACGCGTGAATGATATCCCGTGTGTTGCAGGCGTCCATATAGCTACGGTAACCTCTTACCAAAAGGCGGGCCGTACGCTTGTTAATCGACTTTGTGGTATAAAAGTTTTCTTTCACGCTACAATAAGAAACATCGATACAAACTTTAACTTTCACTGTTAAGGGGAGGTCTAAGCTCAAATTCACAAAAATGGGTTTCTTTGAGAGTCGAGTATGACGTAACACAATGAAATACCTAACACAAAAAAATACTGTGGACAGAAGGGGGTTTTTAGAAAAATGTTAACCAAATAGAATATTAAAAAGTGCTTTGATATTCCCCATAAAAAATTCGTAAGCTACGTCAAAAAAAATCATTCGCCGAAATTCTCCGTATTTTCAGCGATGTCAACAATTTATTTTTAAGAATAAGTATATAAGATACAGAATTATATAAGAATGTTAACCGGGCACTTATTCAATTTGATGTGTATATTCTGTATAATCTAAAGAAAACCCGCAAATAACAGTCCATTTCATAGAGTCGACACATTTATGATTTACCATTTTCAACCCTATTCCAGTGAAGAACGAGTGCTGTCAAAATCGTAGTCAGACCGCGCCTTAAATTTGTAGGATGAAATTATATGGTATATTGTAACAAATACTATCATTTCTAACAAGTGAAACACAATCACGTTTATTGAAATTGAGTAACATGTAACAATCAAGAATTCGTCTTTAACGAGCTTCCGAAAAAAATTATCTCGGACCACTTTTTGACATGACATGTGTATATTATTAATTTAACAAAATGCTTCGACACATTCTTGTGACGGTCGGCGCATTGCGGTACAACTTGCGAATACGTTGACAATACTACTTCGTTGGGTATTCCAAATTGAGCATTATATCTCCAACTTTCTATCGCATGAGGACAAACTTGAACAAATTGTAACTACATGAAAAATTCCAAATAAACTTTGGAAAGATTTGAGAAGTTACTTTACGTTAGAAGGACGGAAAATTTATGAAAGTGAAAGAGAAAGTGATTATTCAATATATTGTCCTATAAATTAAATTTATTTAATTTTCTTATGTATGTTCCTTGTTAAAAATAATTTATTTTCGTTTACATTAAACTATTTGTTCTTATTACATTTTCTACGATTTTAACATAATTATGTAGACCCGTAATACCTAAGCGTTGTGGCATTTATCTTACTATTAATATTACTGATTAAAATACCTGTGGCCCAAGTCAGCTATTACAATTGTGTTCCAATGAACTATCAGTGGTGTCAAAATTGACACATTTTACAGTTTTGGTACTACTAACACAGTAGTATAATGTATAATGGTGCCATAATAGCTTTTCGATGATTTTCCACTGCAACTACAATCGTGCTACAATGATCTTTTAGTTGTCGGTTTTGTCAGTTTTTGTACTATCATTATTTTCGTTCATTATGAGACCATTATGAATCAGTAGACTGCGCACATCGGGTCAATGTTTTTTTTTTATTGAGATGATAATGGAATTACAATAGTATCGTGTCAGTATGACATTTTAGCAGACTTGGCCCCCTGAATGACTGTTAGAATATTTAGAAGATCGGCTGAAGGCCTCTAAGACATTTTCATTAAACCGGATATAAACGGCTTTCGAAACGGTGTACGCATTTCCAAGCCTATTTTACAAACCTACTCAACAATGATGTTTAAAACTTCACATAGGGTTATATTTGCTCGTCCCAGCCAGAAAATTGTCCATTTAGGATCCATAAACGTCAAACCAAACTTAATGCGTTGAGGCCTTAATTTTACGGATACCGGAATGGCAAACAAACAAACTGTCCACTTAATTTAATTCCATTTCATTATTACTGTTTACTCTGGCTTGAGTGACTCCAATTGTGGTTGAGGGATTTTACTGATAAAATAGAACTGGGATGGTTTATAATTGGTGGAGGTTTTTAAATGGCATAGGACGATTTGCCTAGTTTATCACTGATATATCTAAATCTTCCAAACAACGTTGTTCATGCTAGAAGAAATTCAAATGCTATGGATATGGGGTTTCTAACAATAAATTTAAATGAATTAAATTGACCTCTTTAATACCTTTCACATTTTTATTATGATGGAGCATTTTGAAATTGAAGTATTCAATTGAAGTTGGGGTTTTTCCTTATTTTTTTTCTTGTGCCTAACTCAATATTTACTCTGTCTACCTGTTGCCTAAACATTATACATTGCCTCATTTTCGGCTTTTGTTAATTTAGTTTAATGCTTTATACATAATTCACCAACAAGTGCGTATATTTTTAGATTTTTTAGATTTGTATACTTGTTTTTAAAATGTTACTCTTTGAAATTGGCAAAAGCATGGGAACAAAAGATGTCAGATAAAAGTGTAAATAATTATCTGGTTTAAATTCCTGCTTTCTTTTTATTTTTCAATCCGTTCCCAATATTTAGACTATTGGCTCTCACATCGAAATCCTTACTTCCTTACTATATACGAAATCATACGATCCCTCGACAATGCGGGTGAATTTTGGGTCGGCAACGCGCGAGTGATACCCCTGGTGTTGCAAGCGTCCATAGGCTACGGTAACTGCTTACCATCAGGCGGGCCGTATGCTTGTTTGCCACCTTAGTGGTATAAAAAGAAAAACGCGCGGGATAGCTATATTATATATATCGACTAGTTTCGCCCCGCCCCGTTTCACCCACGTACCTGAGGGATATCCTACCATAACCTACCCTCCCGTTAAGTCTTCTTAAATTTAAAATAAAATAAAATAGGGATTCATTATCATATGTATATAGAGATGGGCACTCATAACTAACTTTAAAACGTTAAGCCGTTAAGGTCGAGTGTATACGTATACTATTTTTGACCTAGTCCGGCAGCTCACTCATCAAAAACAATAACTTCTTGGAGTTTATTCTCCATGACATATACACATACTACTGCTACTGATATAATCATTTGATAACACTACAAACACATCCCCTACGCAAACCTGCTACAACCGTGTAAATTAATTAGGATAATACGAACAAAGATCGTTATATAGCGTGCACGACCGCCTATTTGAATCTTAGACTGCAGACAGCCTAGTACGCCGTCTTTCTTTGTTAATTAACCTACAAATGGCCGCGTGCTCAAAATACAAGAAACGGTAAGTCTAATAAATAACTTGCCTGCTTAGTTTAACATTTTATCGTGCCTATTTGTATAATTATTTAATGAGTGACGTAATTTTGTCGTAGAGGCATGAGCTTAACATAACAGGATTTGAAAAAGAGAAAATTTTGCTTTATGAAAATGATATAATGAACTTGGAATCGTATATTATTTTAACCCAAACTTACGAACAAATAAATGTCGGAATTGACTCAAGATCAATCATTGAAGTAAGGTATTTTTACTCGGACAGAAAAAATAATACCCAGAATTTCGCTTATTTGCATTATAAAGGA
Organism: Polyploca ridens; assembly: GCA_951394255.1. Lineage (NCBI taxonomy): Eukaryota > Metazoa > Arthropoda > Insecta > Lepidoptera > Drepanidae > Polyploca > Polyploca ridens. Next base: position 15,504,070 of record OX596249.1, on the reverse strand, counting down.
TTTCATTCATAGCCTCATTCTATTCGATAAAACATCAAAGATTTTTTTCGACTTACTCACTAGCAACTCCCGCCTCGGCTTTGCACGGGCGATTTACTAATGAGGCATTATTAAAGTTTATAAATACAAAGTTCTCGTTTTACAGTATTTTTATAAACTAATGAGAGTTAGTATGTATAGTATAAAATGGGAGTTAAAGACGAAAATCTATGCTTTACCTACTAATATTATAAAACTAATAAGTTTTTATGTTTAAACGCGCAAATCTAAAGTACTTGTACTATATTTATCAGTCCAAAGTAGCGAATTCACAGACATACAGGTCGGTTAACGAAAGCTGGCACGTTCAACACATTTACACGTTGCGCTTGTGTAGCGTATGTGAATAAGTACACGGCATGCATCGCAATTAGGGATGGGCAGGGAAAGAAAAAAATATGGGAAGAAAAGAAAAATACGGGAAAGAATGGAAAAATACGGGTAAATACCCGAACGGCGGGAAAATACTCATGTGGCTTTTTGTATCTAAAAAAATATTTTTAGATGCTTTTGATTGTTATTTTAATCATACTCGCTGTTGTATGTACCTACATTACCTACGCGCAGACCCACGCGGACCTTGCGCGGACTGGACCGAGTATCACACTTCCCGACTTCGAGTTGGACGAGTATGTACTACCACGGCGTGGTAATTGTGTGGGACCGCCGCCTGTCCACCACAACCCCAAAACGTCACTTTTTAAAAAACAATGCACTCCTTCATCTCAAAAAAAAAAAAAGAATTTTTATCGTATGATATATGTGTATGACCGTAGTATGACCCTAATAGAAATCTTGTTAAATGTTATTCAAACGATTTTGTTAAGGTGTCTCGCTATATACGCAAAATCTAGTAACTGTGACCATTTGAGTATTTTCCCAGCCAATGGGAAAATTCCCGGGTTTTTTCCCACCAAATTGGAAATTTACTCGAAGTTGGGTTTATTCCCGGGAACAAACCCTACCGTAATCGCAATGCATTCGCATCATAAAAAGTCTGTCCTTCTCTCTCGCGCGCGGTCTAACTTATGAGTTTGAAGGAGACAATTATTGTTTTGCTTTTGCTATTACCCCTGCATATAGAGTAGTATTTTTGACTGATTGATTAGAAGCAATAATGTAATTAAACATTCTGTATCGTGAAATTGCATAAGTGTGAGTATTGTGTACGTGCCAGCTTTCGTTAACCGACTTTTTTTTTATACCACTATTGTGGCAAACAAGCATAAGGCCCACCTGATGGTAAGCGGTTACCTGGTACTTTTTGACTTTGCTTTATAATTATTTTATAGAGAATTAACAAAAATGTCATTAGAAGGCATACATATGTATGAATATAATTCAGTTGAAATTAACAGTAAAGTTCCCGGAAATTCCGCACTGTTTAACATTGCGGCACACCCTGCAAACATTGGGTTCGGCCTTTCAGAACCGCTGGGTTATTATTTTGGACCCCCAATTGTATATGACAGTGTCATTAATGCAACAAAGTTTCGGCGAATTTTACATTGATTCTGTTTTGAATGTATGAGACATGTTGCGTTTTATAAAAATAGATTAAAACCTTTTACTTAGGTCATCGTTTCGGTCCAGAATTGACCACCGAAGAAACTGGGGATCAAAGAATTAAATGGATGATGTATTCATTACTTTTGCCGTCACCTTAATACTTGGAAACAATTTAAATTAACATTTTATTTTTAAAGGACTGACACAAGGCTGTATAATTACAGCGTGGAAGGTTTTTATTGCTTGGTTTAGGGCCAATTTACATTTGACATTATTTTTTACATTCTCATTACCAGGCTCTCTTTAAATAATCAAAATCAATCTTTATATATAAAATTCTTCTGCACGTGTGTGTCACTGAACTCCTCCTAAACGGCTGGACCGATTTGAATGTTTTTTTTTGTATGCGTCTGGGTGGCGCCCTGAATGGTTTAGATTCACAAATCAGCCCGGCAGATGGCGCTGCAGTTGGTATAGGGTAGGGTAGGGTAGGATAGGATAGGGTAGGGTAGGGTAGGGTAGGGTAGCACCACAGGTAGGATAGCACCACGCGAACGAAGTTGCGCCGGGCAGCTAGTATTTATATAAATAGACTTATTCTAACTGAACGACTGTCTTATCAACACACAGCCCAAAACGCTAGAATTAGACTTGCAATTGTTACACGATTTTTATTTATAACGTAGGCATCCATTAAGAAATCAATTAAGAAATTTACAAGCTGGTTTATTAGGAACATGGAAGACAAGGTTTTATGCTTTTAGTAGCTTATCTCTGCACTTGCATCCTCCTGGCTAAGTAACAATCATTTGAATAAGCATATGTATAAATATTTAGAACAAAAACATTAATATTAAAATAAATATCTACAATAAATGCCTTGCTGAGTCAATTTCATTACAAAATATCGTAGGATAGCAAAATAACTACCTCTACTGATGAATCTGCAAACAATCAACTCGACAAATAAAGCAAACTAATTTCTGGAATATGGTAAACATTATAACCCTGTATAGATAGATCTACACTCAGACACATAACAAACAAACATGTTCATTCAAGCAATTGTTCATCTATTTTTAAGGCGATGATAGCTCAGTGGTAGTGACGTCGGATACCGAGACGAAGGTCCCGGGTTCCTACAATAAGCTTGAGCTTTCGGTGAAGGAAAACATCGTGAGGAAACCATAGCACGGTGGTAGGGTACTTTGTAGTACCGCCTGGCTGGCTACCACCCTCAAGTTGAAAATCTATCGCCAAGCACCTTTCGGTGTGTTCCGACAGCTGCACTTGAGAGCCAGTTCCTTCTAGGCTTTGTATGTGTGCTTTCTAAAACTACTACACAAAACGGTTCAGATGTTAAAAAAACACGCAAAATTAATGATGGTCATAACATCTAATTGGTAATTGAATGAAAATATTATAACATCGTCACGACTAGATAGCTTCTCAAATCCTGACAAATTCTAAGCCAAATTTGAAGTTCGCAAAAGTATTGTTTGCATAATTGGTCTGAATCTACGTTTCTTGAATTATCTCTAAAGTTCCTCAAAATGTTGTTACAAAGTTGCGGAGCGTCTACGTTCTGTCACCCGTAGGTTACACCGCGGAATGTAAGTATAATATAGACTGCTATTATATGCGATCGTAAAGCATAATTAATTATAATTTCTGTACAAACTTCAGCCAAAATATACTTGAGGTAACTTCAATGTTGCTTGCGGCATTAAAGTCGTTCTCGTAAATTATTATTACAACTTATACAAGTAACGTTGGTTCGTAACTTACTCGCCTACAATTTCCTATATTTAATGCTTGTTATTTATTATTTTAATAAACAACCACACTTTTGTTTTGTAGTTAACCTAATCCTTTATCGGGTAGCTTAGACGGTAGACTGAAATATAGTAAAATCTATTTAATGAATTGAATAAATGAATGTAAGTCATGGTTCCTAATATTAACTATTGAAGATTTTATTTTTATATGTATTTTGTCACTTTTGGCCCTTCAAAAGTATTTTGCACTACTTTTCGCGTTTCAATTCGTCAAAAGCACATAGTTTTTTTTTTATTCCACCTAAAAGAAGCCCTAATTCGTATAAACAAAGCCCATACCCTGATGCTGTTTTTTTCCATACGAACTTTGTCACCCACTCTCTCCCCTAAGGGGAAGAATTTCCGAAAACCCAGAAACTGGTAACTCTTATTTTTTTAACCTGATTGCTAAATAGATATTTTCATGGAAAAATATGTACTTTAGAGTGTCAAACGTAAATAGTGAAATCTACTCTGAAGAAAAAGTTTAAAAACATTTTATCATATCTAAATATTGTTTACAATACAACAGAACCTATAATGGCTATAACTGATGAAGTTCAAGCTGATAAGCTTACGGTCAACTATGAACTTCAGCCTCAGTTTAGCACTTGTACCTACATACAGCACGTATTTATCTAACTATGACTGAATGTACATTCTGAATACCAACAACCAATATAACAAGACACAATATATACAAAGTTCAATGCAAATTGGATGTGAATCGGTTAGTGTTAGTTTGCTTGGAGACTTACGATCGATTTGATTTGCATTATCTGAGAACTGTACACAGCAGGATTTTGCACTTTAATCTGATGTTATATAAATAACGATCATCGACAGCTCATATATCGTATGTATATACTCGCATTATAGCATAATCTCTTGGCCTAGAGATCAAACTGCCTAAAATAATTATAATAACTACACAGGACCATGTGTGCATTGGCAGATTTCCTACTTTTTTGGGTTCCGTCAAGGGATGGCCCTTGACTTGCGGTTAAAAAATAATAATTAATTTCTATTGTTTTCCTCGACCGCGCAGATTGCCAAATAGTCGAGCGGAAAAAACGGATCCCTTATAAGATCACTCTGGTGTCCGTCCGTCCGTTTGCATATACTTTTATTTTCAGAAAGACCAATTAATGCCAACTTTATGTAATAGGTTTTAGGTGCTTAAATAAGCACATCAAAATTTGGCTCCTGACACATAGTTTCTTATATAATTCAGAATTCGTGTACCTCTTGTTTGAACAAATGATGAAAATTACCCTTTTCTCTTTCTATCTGAAATTACTAAAAATAAAAGCTATCATAAATCAATGCCTTTTAAATTATACGCGTCGCCACTGTAGAGACCCGAGCCTTACCTTACATGGTGAGGGGTTATATCAAATGATAATCTACCATGGAACCTTGGTATATTGGTAATGTCTTCATTGTGATTTTTCTGGCATTTGAGTTTTGATTCATACTATTCTTCAACAGTTACGACACACGAATCCTTGGGCCCACCGCGCACTGGACGGATGATGGCTTTGCTGAGCGCGCTCGGTGGTTCAGTTCAGCTACGAGTTCGGGGCTGCGCGTGCGCCATGTGCAAGCGCGGGACCGAGCCACCTACAGGTGCCGCGTCGACTTCCAAGTCTCACCCACCAGGAATTACAGGATCGTGCTCGATGTTATTGGTAAGCGTGTGATTACGCAATCTTAGTAAGGAAAATCTTCATCCATAAACAATCAACATAAGTCTTTAGACAGACATATCATAATATGTACCTTTCAATAGTTGTCACATCTCCTGGTCCTCTTTTGTCGGCATCTATCCGCCGCCAGACTGATTGCGTGAAGCCATTTTTTTGTTTGTTTTTTAATTAATATGCCTTTGGCCACTCACTCGTCCAAAAGGGACGATGGACGAAACACACTTACCCAGAAGAAACATATTCACTGTGGCTTTAAAAGTTCCTATATTTTAAGAGTCAGGAAACAAAGACGCCGGATGCAAATTCCACTCCCTTGCTGTCCGCATTATAAATGAGGATGCAAAACGCAATTATGCATCCTATCATTTCGTAATATTTTAACTTCATAATAGGTATCTTCAAATATCTTTAGTTATAAATCAACGAAATCAAATCAGATTAGTCTACAAGCTAAATTCCTGAAATAAAACATCTTAATGAAAAACGCTCTCTGTTTATTCTAAAAACCGAGAGCTGTGTGTATTATCTCATACTATATAGCAGCATCTAGAGTTGTGTACACATGGCTTTACGCTGCCAGGTTTCACAGGTCATCGATTCACCTAGCGGTAGGGGGTCGTACATTGAAATCCTTTTATAAACCTTTTATCGTTATATTCAGCGTTTGCCTATAAAGAGACTTGTGTTTCAACACAAGTAATTCATATCGATTAACCTTATACACAAACTATTATTCGTATCTGAAAAAAGGGTATAAGATACACAAAACTCTAAATTCACACCTAATCTCGCTTTCGTATCTGCTCTCCTTTTTGTGTTTTGATAAAAGAATTCAAATAGAAACAGAAACTATGAAAAGTCTACGGTATTTTGCACAATCTCGATAAAAACTGGGTCGATCGTAAACTTGACCCTCTGTTATCCGGTTGAAATCAACGCGGTATCTTTAATGTTGAGTTACACTATTGTACCGATGAATCACATCAAATCTTGGTCACATCCTTTTTGCAATCCACAATTTTACCATAAGCCCTGTGCCTATATACAGGTCGTTGTTTTGGTCAGCGACGAGCGACTCAGGGTCGATAATACAAATGATACTGGTGCTAAAAAAAATACTTTATTTTTTTAAATAATAAAAATAAAAAAATTAAAATTTTGAAAATCAATTAATAAGCTAAAGTAAAGACATAATACTCAACGGGAGTACGAGGGAGTAAAGGGGTGGGGCGATGGCGGCTTGCGCCTAGCTCTAGTATGTGCACGTGCCTAGTAACCATACTTTGCGGTAATTTTATTTCAAATTGAATAAGGTATTTCTCATCATATTTACAGTATTTAATGGAATTAAGTCCATTTTTGGGGAATATATATTTTGTACTACCGCTCCTGATTCGCTTGTCGCCGACCAAAACAACACCCTGTATAGTACATGATATCATGTACCTACTTAGGTATAAGTATAAGATATCATCAGTAGTGTGGAGTTCTATTGCATTTTGATTTGGTTTTAGTTTTAATAGCAAGAATATACTTTTCTAAGCTAATTTCATAAACTCATGTGTATTTTACACATGAGTTTATACATTTTTTAAACTCGTTCTTAAAACTCTTCATACTTTTTGAAAAACCCACCATCGTCATATACCATAATTCATATTTATTCTGAAAACGGGAAGGTATTTTTCATGATTCACTAAATCACTGAATTCGCTTGCTATTTTTTTACTCTTTCACTTGGTATTATCGAGACTAAGCCTATTGTAATTAAAATGGTAAAACAGTAAAATTAACTTTTGAGTAAAATAAAGTCTTAAGGATAACAATAGTGTGGAACGATCCTAATAAAAAGTTTAAACATACCCTCCGATGATTCATATGACCGTAAGATAGTAAAAATGTGGGTCAGTTTGAGAATTAAAATTGATGTGGAATTTAATGGTGTCCGGAACGTAAAACGAGATAATGGAGATAATGGCTTATTTGTTTGGAATAGCCTTATTTTAATATTTTTTGTGTACATCCATTTTTATTCAGTTAGGTAAAGGGAATGCCCATTACAGTTTAGACAAATGTACTGAACTCATAATTTTTGTGTCATCGTCAAATAACCTTTTAAGAGAGGTAAGTACAATACTATTTTTTTAACGTAAGCAAATGACATGTTAGTTTCTCTTGTTATCATAACTTTTACATACACATTTCGTAATCACTTGGCCAGTTTTTTATATAAACTACCGATAAAATTACGAACTCCATTTAGTGGCACCGTAGTCAGGCAAAAAAGAAAATGCTCAATGTTGCTGCAATAAATAAATTATACGAAACCAACAAATCCCAGTAATTTGGAACTTAATCATCATTAAACAAATGCGGTTCCGTAAAGTTGCGATACCTACGCGAGGCAACACCATGTTTCTTTATTCTTGTCAATAAAAAAGTTCCTCCCTCTTACAAAAAGTTTCCCTACCGTTACCCTTATAACTTTCGTGTTGATTTCATTGAGGATAAAAGCTGAAATTTACGGGTTGGTACGAATACTTAGTTTTATCAAGATATATTTGAACCCATTATGTTATAAAGTGAAAATATGAATGAAAGTACTGCATAATATTTATTTTACATATAAGTGCTGATTCTGTTGTTTACAACTTAAGAAATTTAGTCCTGTCAAATTAGTCCAATGCTTGTTTTCAATATAAATCCAACCATAAACATTTTTATGTAAAATGTTGCCAAGACATATGGCTCGCACTGTCAAAAAGTTATCAGATCTCATGTAGAGCCAAGCTTATAACTCTACATGCACTTACTCTACAAGCCCTAACTTCACAAACTCTACACACCGTAGTCAAAATATATGGCTTGGCCGTTTCGCTACACATCGTCACATGGGAGTAAGGTGAAAAATTTATTCAATGTTCATTACTTTTTTGTTATTCAATAGTTCTTGTAGTAGTTAAACGGCCAAGTCACTTATTTTGACTACGGTTCTATCCTTTTTCAATAATGTTTGTAATGAAGAGATGTGATGTGACTAAAATTAGTTTGGCACCATTGTCGACTGATACAATAAGCAAGCAATCTGAATTAAAACCGGAATCAGATTTCATTATATCAATACACATATTATAATGATCAGACATCATGATATTAATTACCGGTTGCCGTAGTAGCCTATTGACGCTTGTAGTACCATTATTTGCGCGTTGCTCAAACTACCAAAAAATAATAAAGAGATTGTTTTGTACCTTAACTCTTAATTGGAACTTTATACAATAGCGATGATTCCTAGGTAAACAAATAATAATTCTAATTAGTCTGTCAGTTATATTATTCAAAAATATTGGACACGTATTTTTTGTTTTACTGAATCATTAATAATTGAACTGTTTTACAAAAAACCGACTTCAAAGTATACTAAGAAGTAATCAAATCCTGAAATGATGACAAATGGACCAAAAGCGAAGAGTTCCCTTCAAATAAAAAAAAAATCTATATCGGTTAATAAATGACGGAGTTATGAGGTAACAAACATAAAAATGCCCCAGAAGGGCACTTATGAAGGGCCTGAGGACCTGAATTGAGAACCTCCTCCTTTTTTTGAAGTCGGAAGATAAAGCGCGTCAAAGTTCCGGAGTGGGTGTGAACACAACAACACAAGATTTCTGCGTACCTATTATTTTGTTTAATTGACAAAAGAAAAAAGTAGGTAACTAATATTTTTTGATAATGTGAAAGACGGACTAATTCGATTTTTTGTGATCTAGCCCATTTACTTTCAATAATAATATTAATAGTTTAGTGAAACTATTTACAAGTTTATCAAAGTCTTCATCCTGTTAATTTCAAACAAATAAAGGTCAACTTATATTCTCGCATAAAACCGAATGAAAATTACCAAGTACATTTTTTTTAAAGATCACAAAGATTATTGGTCGTGGTATTTCCGAGTGAATTGAAAATTTAAATTCTGTAAAACCGTAAAATCAAAATGCCCTTTATTGAAATACTTCACTCACGCGTCCAAATGTGGGGAACATTCTCATTTCATTCGGGTCCACACTTATGTTGGGCGTACGAAATAATGAACGGGTGGCAGATGTTCATTTTAGTAAGCGATAGCAACGATGCGGCGTATGGATATGAACGCTTGGCATGATTGCTGAGAACCTCCCCTGAATACTCATATTGCAAAACCTTTTGTTTCGACTCAACGAAAACATTTTCATTTCCTCGGCAGCATTCGAGAGCGGCTAAAAGTTTGTTTATCTCCAGTTTAAGGATATTTGGGACCAGTTCGATACCTTTCCCACTGCGTACTGATTTCGTTTTGATTGTGAATAAATTTCATTGTGAAACAAAGGTAAACACTTGTGTTCGGAACAAACGGGATTTTATTTCATTTAAACGGTCTATTTTTAGTGTCGTGTTTTATTTTTCGGTTAGAATTCTCATTCAATGGTTAGGAGAAATGTTGACCATAATTATTCCATTTCATTCATTTTTATAAAACATGTTAAATTTTTATTTACAGTCAAATTTAACAACGTATGAAAAGAATCATGTTTTGATACATTGTGACCATTTATTAAAACAATTGTCTGAAAATAACTTTCAATATAATCATAAAATAAATATCAATACTGATTTAGTGACGATTATATTAAGTTCTCATGATATGAATTATAATTTTATGTAGCACAGTTAACTGTTCTCCCATATTGTATGGAAACACAAGTACCATTATTACACGAAATAGAGAACCATCTTATAAATATTATATGTCTGTGAGAACCATCAAAACACTTTTGGCTAAAAACGCTTTTTTAGTATACCAAAGATAATAAAATAAAGCCTATACATTCTACAACATTTTTAGGTAAAAACAAAATATCCATATCACATCAAAAGATACTTTTTAAAAGTACTTTTCTCATACAAAAAGTGCACAGTTTTGATATAAAATACATGAAATCGATTCTACTGCATGCAATTAATTTATGTAATATAATAAACATTGAATAACTCAGTTTATAGCCTAAGTGCTACGATTATAATCTGTAAAGAGTTCAATACTAATATTCCCATTTTCCATACAGAACTCCCAAGTAAACCGGTGATATTTGACGAATATGGCAAGGAGATAACCGGGACCGCGGGGCCTTACAACGAAGGGGGAGACTTCAAGTTAATTTGCTCCGTCAATGGAGGTGAGTATATTTACGCCACGGAACATTTTATTAGGCTTCAGTCAAACCATCGGCAAGCAAACTTTTTCTTCAAAAAGTTTTTTCATTTGAAAGAATAAAGAAATAAAAGGTCTTCAATCTTCGTTACCAAGTATAATGTTTTGAAAAGTATCTATAGCTATATCTATATCACTGGTTGGTAGTCAACCAAATATAAGAAGTGGTAACGTAGGTTTTCAAGAATTGTGACGAGAATTAGTCTAGGATCGGTGTGAATAGATGTGATTTGTAATTTTTTTTACCGTGTTTTGGCCTGTGTTTAACCGCAATCTCACCATGGTGAGTAGCCGAGGGTGGTGAGCACACAAAGCCTAGAACGAACTGGCTCTCAAGTGCAGCTGTCGGAATACACCGATAGGTATTTGGCAAATGGGTACTACAAAGTACTACCTACCACTTTGATGTGAGTGAAGTGGCTATAATCACTTCTTAAAAAATAAAGCCGGTTGTAAATAGCAACCTCTTCTTTAGGTAACTTTAATTTAGTATCGACTACCTAAAATCTTCCTCCTCCTTGCATCGTATACCTCATTGCTGAGGGACGTGACCTATGTGGGTTATCTTTTCACGGACTTATTGCTCGCCATCTGGATCGGTCTTCTGCTGTGTGGATAGCATCACACACACTGGTTTCCAATGCTGCGCGTATTTGATCAGACCAACGCATCGGGCTTTGACCCCTCGGCCTCTTTCCGTCCACCTTGCCAGTAATTAACAACTTCTCAAGGTTGTCGCCTCTCTTTCTTGCAATGTAGCCGAAGTACTCAAATATACGGCGTAGACAGGTTGTCGAAAGTCTTTGAGTGATTTTGAGTAAGCTTAGAATGGATGCGTTGGTCCGGTGCGCTGTCCATGGAATCTGAAGCATCTTCCTCCAGCACTACATTTCAAACGCATCTATGCGTGCGCGGTGCGTACGCACCTAAAATCTTATGTGCTATAAAATCCGGATGGTTTCTGACACTAATTAGAAAGTCGTTATCCGAAATGTGCAAACATTATGTACTTAGGTACTAACCGAAGTGCAGAACAGGAAAGTGGACGATCTTTACTCGCTTTCTTGCTTGGAATAAGACACAATCCTTAGGATAGTCATCTGTTACTATACTAGCGTCTGCGACGGATAATTTGATTGGAGTGAAGGGACCCAAATAAATAATGAGCTGTGCTACAGTCTTTGTGCCCAGATGCGCGTATTCGTAATTCAAATGTATAATTTATTTGCCTTCATGTTATTTTTGTGACGTTTGCTTTTCGTTGTTTGTGTATGATGTCTGTTTTGTTACGTAATTAATTTTGAGTGATTGTTTTTTGTTGGTATTAAATTAACAACTAACATACGCTTTAGGCTACCATGTCGTAGATATATAAACACATAGTTAGATGACTTTGAACTTAAGTAGTTATGTACATATATACTATTGATTCTGATTGGCTTAGGGACTGGTATTGACGTGAATGTTAGCTTTCAATACCTTTTTCAATAATATTTAACTTTGGAATATTTTTTTTATTTTTTATCTCTTTTTGTCATAGGTACGCCAATACCAAGAATCCAATGGCTTCAAGGTGATACAGTGCTTTCAACATTAGGTGCTGGAGACTTTCAGCCTTCAGGGGTGACGAGGTCATTGACGTTGATAGTCAGAAACGCGACTAGGTCACATCTATCATCGATGTATACGTGCACAGCTGATAACACGATATTGTCACCGCCTCAGAAGACTACAATTAGAGTTGATCTCTACCGTAAGTATATGTTTTATTTATTTAATATTTGGGAATAGAGTATTAAGGCGGCCCTCTGGAGCCGGCGCAACTTCAACGCAAGCATAGTCTAAAAGCTTGTTGTTTCATCCAACGTAATGTTTGACTGCGAAAAAAGAGAGCATCAGAGCCGTTGGTTATCAGTCGGTAAATTCCGCTGATCACTCGCGGCCGCTTCGCTAGGTCGTCATTCATGATTTCGCATATCATAAAACTTGTTCCAGGCGTGTACTTCTTGTGAAAAAATCTTACAAGTTTGTGAAAAAAGAGTTAGTTATTTAGAATCTCCAATACATTTGCAAGCCTGGTAACTAAATGTTTTCTTTACTTTTAAAATTTATAGGTACATTAGATATGGCCAAAGATACACGGATACACGGCTAGATATAGTGCACAAGATACTAACGTAATGTCCCACTGGACATTAAGTACGTAGTTTGAAATCCACTCTTTTATGATACCATAGAGTAACAATTAATTCAGGACCATGAAATCAAATTCGCATTCATTCACGTATTTTACTTTCTTTGCTATTGTTTTTAGTTAGATCTGTAATACAGATCTTTGAAAGCAAATTATAGTAAAATATTACCGAAGCATATCAGGCCCGTAAATCTTTGACAAATTGCCTAGACTAGGTCACATTAATTAGTTTTCGTATTACTAGAAATTGTTGTTCCTATTGCTGATGTCGCTTTGATAATATACTGTAGGCATTTTGCCTAATTTGCGCAGTCCTGTTAGTAGTCGACTATGCAGTAATATTAATTTGATAGCGCTGGGCGTATATCGACTAAGTTAATATAAGCTACAGACTAGAGTGCTTACTTCGACATGTTTACAAAAATAAAACATTATTTACAAATTATTAATTATAAAATCTGATTAATAATAAAGAAATCCTGTTTACTTAGACCTAAATCCAATATCAATTATTTTTTAAGCAAGAAGATTTTTTTAAATATTTATATTATAAGCTTATACTTATTAATTTTAAAGATTCGTTAGATATTTTGCAAGACCATAAGTACACAAAACTTATAAGTATACATCTTACCCTCCGTCTTCACACAGTAACGTGAAAAATGACCAGCAACACAATAGTCCTCAAAGGAGAAAAATACTACAATATTCAATGAACCCGGGATTGAATAAGTAGCGATAACAAAAACATTTTCACAAAAGTACCTCGAGAGCGGGCCGTGGGTATCTACTATATATTCCATCAAAATACATAGTACGGCACAGTTGAAGTGTGGAGAGTGATTATTTATTTGTAGCTTCGATAGCTTATTGACGTATATTGCTTTTGTGAAAAAACATTACAAAATTGGAAAAGTGGGGCTTTACATATTATTAGGAATGTATAAAGTACCGGGGTGGAAGCTAGTATAAAATATAATATATAAAATATTATAAAAGTGAAAGTGTGTTTGTCACCTAAACTCCACAACGCGGAACATTTTTTATAAAACTTATTATATAGGTCCTACTGGTATAGGAGGGTACTTTCATCCGGTTAGATTGCGGAGTACTTACAGCAAATATTTTATATGAAATACATTCTGGTAATTACGTCTTGTTGTCGAATATTTTTAAAATAGCTATACCCTCGATCTCTGTGGCTATACCCGTACAGTAGTACCCAATTAATATGGCTTACCGATGTACCTGCGCAGAAGATATATTTTCAAAGAGCGGGAAACGCTATTGATCGGCAGCTGCCGCCATGATAGCGCGCGCCGTGCGGAGGGGCGTGACTTGCGAGTGAGACCGAACTAACAGCTGCAGTGTATTATGAACCTTATAGTAGTGATCTAAGGTTGATTGTAAGTTTTAAGCATTCTTTCGTTAATCTTCGGGGCCATACTTTATTTTCTGTGCGAACGAAGATTCACGACGCGCCATATCAGTTAGGTAATATTGTACGTGTTATTACGTTAAGTATGAATTACATGAGAGACTCACTTTATTAAATTAAAATAAGTAACCAATGAACATGTTAATGTATTCGAAATACAATATTTTCCAGACGAGAATGCAAATGGAATTTCATAGCGTTGTACTCGTATTATGGTTATCGTTTCACGAGAGTGTATTGGCATTCCAATAGCTCCGCTATGTATTCTGTTAGAAGTATCGTACTTCTTCTCCTCTTTATTAGAAACAGTACCTATAGTTTTAACTATTGTTATTTTATATGGCGCCGAGTTGCGCTCTAGAGTTCTGCGTTCAGAGCTCTGCGTTCCGCATTCACTATTGTGCACACAGCAAGCAGTTTAGAGTTTACACTTTTTTATACTTTTAAAGGCGCCCGCATAGATTACAGTCCACGCGAAACGCAGAACTCTTAAAACAGAACTCTAGAACTCTCTCTGTGGGATCGGCGCCTAAGATATTTTATATTAAACTTGAGGAAATTTTCTCCATATAAAAGTAATTTGCATTGACATTATTAAATGTTTTATAATGTGAACCTTTTATAACCTCATAGTTAAAATATATCTTTATTCTGCTAACGGTATATAGAATATAAAACCTTAAAAAGATCATAAAGTTTGATAATTGAATCATAATTATACTTAAAACTTTTTGCAACAATGTCCGTTCCAGGTCCATTTGAATATATAAAAAAAGAAGTGGACCTTTGTAACTCAAATATCTTTGACGTCTAAATGTAAAATATTATTCCACATTTTTCGAACAAAAATGTTTATAGCTCCATTTTAGTATAACTTTATAACTGCTCGTGCAGACATATGTTCTGATTGAAAATCGATGTTTTAGGATTAAACGTTGTATCATAGATGCACCAAATTTCAAGCGTAGGTATATTAAATCTGAACTGATAGAAGTGTACCATCCATTAACTTAATCTCTCCTAAGTTTCTGCATGAAACTGAATTTAGTACCTCAATTTATTTTGTATTTATAGCAATGGCAGGCAAGACAATAATAGTCATTTTAACTGCTTACCATCAGGCAGGACGTATGCTTGTTTGCCACTTAAGTAGAATAAAAAACCGGTCAAGTGCGAGTCGGACTCTCGCACTTGACCGGTGCGAGTCGGATTTTATATTTTATAAAAAAAAATATAGCACTAAGGTGACAAACAAGCAGACGGCCCTCCTGATGGTAAGCGGTTACCGTAGCCTATGGACACTTGCAACACCAGGGGTATTACTCGCGCGTTGCCGACCCTACAGAAATCTCTTCACACCCTTTTTGAAGAACACCATGCTATACTTCATTGGGAAAACCAGCTCGGTTGAGCCCGCACAGTTCGAAACAATTCTGGTTTCAATGTGTGAGGATGGACTCCCTGTCGATGGCGAGAGTTGCGATGGTGGAAGGTAGCCGTGGGCATCAAGTCGAACAATTCTTTAGAACACTCTCCGTTGTACAAGCGGTAGAACACACATAAGCAGGCTGATTTTCTCAGTGATTTAAACAATTTAATTTACTGAGTTAAAATTAAGTTAAATAAATAATATATTAATGCCAACGATATCAACCAAATAAAAAAAATAAGCTGTGTTTTTGCCTTCGTTTTGGTGAATAAATCCCTGATGTTATGCGCTTCAAATCGGACTATCGTTTAAATATAAAAAATAATATCTTCAGTTTTTTTATTATTGTAGTAGGTACTATGTAGTTGTTTTTTGATTTACCCGTGTAAAAAATTAATAATAGAAAATATTATTAATAATAATAGTAACCTTTGGCGATAAACTACAATCTAACCCGCGCACAGACAAGCACACTGCTTTGTAATATTAATAAAGCTATAACTATAGGTACTATCATTCTAAAATAATACAAATATTACAAAACTGATTCAGTACTAATAGATAATGTATCTACCTTTTTTTCCAACAGTAAGACCACTGACGATAGATATTCTATCACGGGAGCAGCCATTATCAGTGGGTCGGAAGACTGAGCTTTGGTGCAGGTCTACTGGAGCTCGACCACCTGCCACAGTTACCTGGTGGCTTAATGGGAAGCAGTTAGCTTCTATCACGAAAGAACGAGTAAGTTTTACATCAAAATTTATTTTGTAAAATGATAAGAGACCCAGTATAGTAGTACCCAACTGATATGGCTTACCGATGTACCTGCGCAAAAGATACATTTTCAAAGCGCGGGAAACGCTATTGGTCTGCAGCAGCCGCCATGATAGCGCGCGCCGTGCGAAGGGCGTGACTTGCGAGTGAGACGGAACTAACAGCTGCAGTGTATTATGAACCTTATAGTAGTGTTCTAAGGTTGATTTTAAGTTTTAAGCCTTCTTTCGTTAATCTTCGGGGCCATACTTTCTTTCTGTGCGAACGAAGATTCACGACGCGCCATATCAGTTGGGTAATACTGTAGTTGTACGTAACTATTTAGTAATCTGTGGTTGTACAACCAATTAGCGTTTTTAATGTTTAGTTAATCGTGTTTATTCTTCTCCAACGACTACTATATGAAACATTCTATAAGGAAGGATGTTAACATCGTAGTGTGCGTAAAACTTGGCATGTGGAAAGATTGTACATAAAGCATATTTTTCATACCAGACAAGTGTTAGATCCCTGTGGAACACTAGTAAAACTGCGGGTCGAGAGTTTGTAACTTATATGATAAAATCCAGTAATAGTTTCAAACAATGGGCCGGGAACATTGTTTCGAAGTTTATTTTTCCACATTAATATTCCTGTTATCAAACCAATAAAGCCGGCATACCCTGAAGGTACGGCCCTGGTTCGGATTCTTAGAAGACGCATTGGATGAGTTCTTCTTGCGTACCACTGTGAGCTGAACGCAATAGAATAAAAAAATAATAACCTCTAAAATCGTAAACGTATGTATATTATTATATATATTTCGTTTTTTTTTATAAATAACTAATACATTAAACAAATAAAAAAATGTACGTTCTATATCTTTATGATAGCGATCAAAGGGGTCACTTATAAGAATTAATAACTTCTACATTTTTGACCTACCTGCCCTGTTCCCAATCACTTGGGGTCGGCGCACGCAATATGTACGCTTCACTACATTCTTTACCATATCATCTTTCACACAATCCATCGATCTTTTTGTTTCCTAAAAAAGAAAGAAGACTGAATGTATGTAAATGAATTAGTTACGTACTTCTCACAATATTAGCAGACAAAAACAAAGACTATGATTATTTAGATGATTCCATATTGTCTTTAAGAAACCACGTTGCAGGTATTGATTAAATCTAGCTGTACTTAATATCCGCGAGGCATTTCTCTACATCTTTTCTTTTCTTGGTGAAATAAATTGTTAGAATAGCTGCGGCTGACCTAGATTTTCAATATTGTTCTTTTATTTTTTTTAGTTTCAGCTTACAAGCAATTATTGTGATAATAGGGGTTTTAATTAAAAAAAACGTTTTCTTTTTATAATATGTATGTCGGAGTCAGCGACAGCCAAGCGATACAAACACCACGATTAGGGTTCACTGGTATCGGGATTCGGTGGGCGCAGTGCAGGCAATAAAACAACGTTATACCATCGCTTCGTAAAAGTCCCGTATGAGGAGAAGAAGCGACGCAACAAACTCCTCACGGGCCCAATGTGTTTATTACGTTATTATTACGACACAATATTACAATTAAATAATCACTTCACTTTACATTACTTCACTTCACACATGTACAGTCTTAAATAATTACAGGCTACAGAACCGGGTGTAACAATGATTGCACTGAGATGTGTACAGCTCGAGCGCTTGTGATAAACTAACTATCCCAAAAGCAATACGCATCCCCTTATAAACTCTGTTATTCACGTTATAGTCAAATCAATGTTCTTAATATTAGGCATACCCTCATTAAGTCTGTTATTTACGTTAAAGTCAAATCAGTGTTGCTACTATTTTACCCAACCCTTGTACCACGATAATATCGTAATCCAACTGAGTCCGACCAAAGATCTAACTCTCCGACACGGCCATCCTGCGAATCACACGTCCTCGTGTGAAAAGTTCTACCAGATGTACCTGAAACAAAAGAAGTCCAGCACAGTAACTGATAATTTCACTCGGCCATTCCTGCCTAAACTTTCGAGCCATTCTTGGTATCAATCGCTTCAGTTTAATCATTATACTAACGCTTACTCATACTGATGAATGATACAGTTCCAATCTCTAAAGTCAACTCAGGTAAGCAGTAAGCACAGTTTAGACAATCCAAATTTAACAATGACTAAGATCAACAGCCATACAGCTCCACCAAGCACGTTTACTACCTACGTACTTACCTAAGGGAGACAGTTTTAGCTTTATAGTCTTAGCTTCTAGGCAAGAATAGAACCCAAAGCCATTGCTTATAGAATATTCACGGACTACTCTGTCTCCACGGAAATTCGAAATCTATGGTCTCCACGCTATACAATAAACCATCTCAGTGTTATGGAAACAGCCACCGCGCCGTTAATAGTCTAAATGGCCTCCAATGGCCTTCACGCCTTCCATCTAACTGGCCACCACGCCTTCTAGATAGCCACCTCGCCTTCTAGATAAAACCATCAAAATGGCCACCGCGCCTTCTAGATTACTACTAATTCTGGCAAAAAGCATACAGCCTCCCGGATGGTAGCCGGGTGCCGCAGCCTTTGGATGCGTGCAACACCAGAGGTATCACACGCGCGTGCCGACTCTGCAGAAATCTCTTCTAGATTACCACAAATTCTGGCAAAAAGCATACGGCCTCCCGGATGGTAGCCGGTTACCGCAGCTTTTGGACGCTTGCAACACAAGGGGTATCACTCGCGTGTGCCGACTCTGCGGAAATCTCTTCACCTCTCCTTCCATATGGCCACCTAGCCTTGCGGATAACACCGTCTAAATGGCCACCTCGCCTTATTTAGACAATACCGTGTAAATGGCCACCTCACCGTTCAGACAACCTAACCCAACCTAACATAGAACCATATCAGTCAACACAATGTTGAGACAACTTGTAAATAGCTCACTCAGTAATTACGCTGCTGATTACATACACAGATACACAACGAGTATTTCATAAACAAAGATCTCACTATCATTTTCATCCAACAAACATGGATCCACCTCGGCAGCCACTCACGCAACTCAATAACCCTATAAGGTTCTAGATTTTATTTCATTCCACCAATGATTTTCCGAGCGAGCTTAAACGAGCTAAGCTCGGAATTTCTCTACGTGACAGGGTTCACAATGAGGACATTCGTAAGAGAACGAAAACGACAGACATAGCTCGTAGAGTTAGTAAGCTGAAGTGGCAATGGGCAGGCCACATCGCTCGAAGAGCCGATAACCGCTGTGGAAGAAAGGTTCTCAAGTGGCGACCACGTACTAGAAAGCGCCGAGTGGGACGCCCTCCCACCAGGTGGACCGACGATCTGGTCAGACTCGCTGAGCACCGCTGGATGCAAGCGGCCCAAAACCCTTCAAAGTGGAAGTCAATGGGGGAGGCCTATGTTCAGCAGTGGACATCCATAGGCTGATATGATGAATGATTTTCCATTAAAATAATCTTTCACAGAAAATTAAGTCACTTCTTTTCTTTCAAATCTTGCTTTATCAAGTTTGCGTTAGCATTTAGCACTATCTATCAGCCTGTTCTTCTAAATTAACTCAACTTCACGATCGGACAACGTTAATAAATTTAGGGTTCTAGTTACTCTACTTATCACTAACTCAAGTAGAATGCCTGAATGACTAAGAACTTCGCTATTATCAATATGAACTCAAGTTTTACCAAAATCCTTATCACCTCTGGTACGACAAATTTTACTCTCAAGATGAAGCCAGGGCTTCTGACAGTACATTTTACTTCACTTAAGGCTTCCTATTATGCATTAGGCTCTAAATAAAACTCTACTAGGGCTTTACAAATATTGAGAACGATATGTAACTGTGTTTATCTTTACATTGATTCTTCATAAGCTCTACATTGAACTCTACATTAGACTCCATTCTAAATTATAGAAGACGTTAAAACCATGAATTAACTATTCGAATTCAAAAGATCGCATGAATATTGGGATAGTAACAATACTAGGACCGCATTAAACAAAAGGGCCAGTCCGTCAACCCTGTCTCAACAACCAAAAGCTAACTATCTCAGCCACGGTGCTACCCCTTGCAATGGGTATAGGTACTGCGCATAAAAAAACTATAGCAATCGACTAAAATATCAGTGTAATTCTTATTGTCGCTACTCAAAATATCTAAATCAGGAGGAAACTATTGATTGGTAACTCTTTTGACTCCGCGTCTGACTAATGCAATATAAACTACCAATTACCACCGTTGCAGACCAAATACAAAAGTTAGTTTTTGAAATTAACTTTACGACTAATGAGGTTCATTGAGTCATGCATGACCATCTTTTGGAACTTCACGAGTATTTCTCCAACGTAGTGGTGTTCAATAATCTCTTACAGCTGAATAACAATCGCATTATCAAAGTAAATGAATTAAAAACTAATCAAAATATCGTATTGGCAAGAGGCAATAAGTTTGTGAATGTGAACCTTCTCAGTTGACTCTACTAGTGCTTTACACTTTTTCCTTCTTAACAAATAATAAAAACTGCCCAGAACTGGACGTAGGTAGTCTACCACTATGCTAAGTCAGTTACCGCAGCTCTTAACCAACATTAAAATCAAAATAAAAAAGTAATGTATTCAGTTTAGACCCTGTTGCCTACTTATGAACGTTAAACAGCTACATGTAGTTGAATCTACCTCATCTGTACTACACTATCTTTCAATTGACCAGTGACAGCAAAACGCTCAATCCTTTGACTGTTTGATGACCCGCGCGGGCGAGGAAAACAATAGAAATCAATTGTTATTTTTCAACCGCAAGTCAAGGGATTAACCAGCAATACTAACGCCTAAAGTCATAACTTACAGTGAAAGAGAGACAAGTTAATTAACGAACACTATTGAAGTGAACTAATCGATTCACTTCACGGACTACTTAAGTTTACTTAAGAGATACCAATTTCTATCAGGTTAAGTCTACCTAATAGTTAATGGTAATGTCAACTTTACTACGACTGATATAATTTCTCTCCAAAATGGTCTTCTGTTTCATCTAGTTTATCAGGTACTACCTAATTGGCATTAGTCTTAACCTATCGTGAGATTATATGACGGAGGAGATTAAAACATTGTGCGATTTAAATGACCTAGAAATATTGAGACATTGCATAACCCTACATGACCTTCACTATGTGAATAAATATCAGGGACATAAACAAAGAACATTACCAACCGCATATTGTACCAGCACAGTACATCACTATCAAGGGACTCACAAAACTCCTAGTTAGTTGCTTGACTACACTATTAACCATCACAATTTATTTATACCTACATTTTTCAAATCCAAAATCATCATGAAACTAAAACGCAGCTTTGAAAACCTTGTTGTTGACATTAAGCCATTATTATAGAGAAGACGCCACACATCACAACTATGTTCCGTTCAAGTGAGGCCATCCGGCCACAATTGTTGTTGTAGAATGATAAACGAAACGCGTAAGCAACTTGAAAATCACGGTGTTTGCGAGAAAAATACTCCTAAAAGAGTTCTGATAGTATTTCTACTAGCCTAGGCGACTAATTTATTGTTTCAGCGCTAAAGAGAACTTTAGTTCACTCTAGAAAAATAGGACATAACCTTTGATAGGTTTCTATTGTCTAGTTAAAACAATATTGATTAGCACGGCGTCAACGCCTAGTCTCTTTGCGAACCAACGTAAACAAGGATAATTATAAAAGCATACCGTCACGTTACACTAACAACACATCTACTTAGTTAACGCTTCAACACAAACTACGATAATAAACCACGCAGCCTAGGTGTGGCTCATCTTATTAAGCAAGTATAACTCAAATCGTTTGGTGCATATTTTATGTGACTATCCCTATAGATCATAATCTCTATGACTGCTCTAAGCACTACCAGTTCCGTAATAATAATTATACCCGTGATTATCCCCGTAATCAAAACGCAAAATAATAATTTAAGACTCAAGACGAAACACACTTAAATCCAATTAAAACGCTAACCAACTAAATTCTCAACAACAATGAGTACTTGTACCTCAGGTACCATCGTAATCTATTAGCAAACAACATGAAATCGACTCACAGAAAATAGTCATCTGTTCCGCCTGGTTGCGGATGCAGCACAGGTCCACCCGACGCTGGTTGCTACCGTTGCTCACTGCACCGGTGTTGTTGCCAACCGCGCTGCCGTTGCCACGAATGCTTTTGACTGCAGTGAAGTTGCAGGCACGAGAGCAGTTACTTGCAAAGAAGCCAGCATCACCACATCTGTAACATGTAACACCAAAAGCATTTGATCGTAGCTTAGACAAAAAAAAGATTAAAAAGTAAAGGAACGATCGCATGACCTGTTTTTCCGTAGACAACCGCGCAGCATGGAATCACCACCATCTAGCTATTATCATGTCGCATATAAGCACGCGCATCTCATGATCCATTTAGTTACTCGGTTACTTGGCTATAGAAACGATGCCACCAAACTTGATTCAGTCTTCATTCTTGACGTCATCCCTCGCTGGCAAAAGCCTCTATTTGACACGTGTTCGAGGTTCTCAAGCACATAGCAGTGCTTAAAGTATGTGGTAACAATCCAAGTATAGTTTTATTGCCCGTCTTTATCCCACGACTGATGTCGGAGTCAGCGACAGCCAAGCGATACAAACACCACGATTAGGGTTCACTGGTATCGGGATTCGGTGGGCGCAGTGCAGGCAATAAAACAACGTTATACCATCGCTTCGTAAAAGTCCCGTATGAGGAGAAGAAGCGACGCAACAAACTCCTCACGGGCCCAATGTGTTTATTACGTTATTATTACGACACAATATTACAATTAAATAATCACTTCACTTTACATTACTTCACTTCACACATGTACAGTCTTAAATAATTACAGGCTACAGAACCGGGTGTAACAATGATTGCACTGAGATGTGTACAGCTCGAGCGCTTGTGATAAACTAACTATCCCAAAAGCAATACGCATCCCCTTATAAACTCTGTTATTCACGTTATAGTCAAATCAATGTTCTTAATATTAGGCATACCCTCATTAAGTCTGTTATTTACGTTAAAGTCAAATCAGTGTTGCTACTATTTTACCCAACCCTTGTACCACGATAATATCGTAATCCAACTGAGTCCGACCAAAGATCTAACTCTCCGACATGTATATGTTAACAATATTCTGGAAATCTGTTCGCTCAAAATCACTAGTGGGTACTACAAAACAGTATGAAGTGCTCTTTTTGTGTGAGTAAAATAATAAGGCATTGATGGGTTTTTGCGTAAAAATATTAATATGGAAAACGAGGAGCCTCCTAGGATAAAGGTAAGGACTTACCAGGAACTCCTATGGTAATCCAGCACAGTGATAAGCACTATTTTTTCATATCAGTTCACAAATCACAAAGTTCAATGTTTCTCGGTCTGTAGCGTTTTTCGTACTGAACCTTGCGGGGTTGCGGGGCACGCGCGTTTCGTTTCACTCGCACACACGCGCTTGGCGATGCGTCGCCGAAGTATCTCGAAGATTCCCGAAGCTCTTTTCTCGCTTTCACATATGATGTGGGAAAAGGAGAGGAATCGGGAAGTAGAGGCTCGTCATTGAAACTCAATATGAGTAGGTTTCTACTATAAATATTATTATAGGTATTTTGGCCTAAACATCCTCCGCCGCCTTGAGAATACGTAGTGTTCTCAAAAGAAAGAAAAAATAATTAATTATAAGAACTAATTACAGATTATAATAATTACTAAAGTACTGAATATAAGATGCGGTATGATTAATTTTTATTGTGAGGGTAATGGACATAACTTGACAATGGGTCTTTTGAATGATCCATTTGAAGTTTTTACTAAAGCGACGCGGATATTTCCATCCTTGCCAGGATAAACTTGTGATATTATGCCCAACGGCCAACGTAAAGGGGGAATATCATCTTGGTGTATAAGAACCACAGTACCAATCTTAATGTTATCTTTATCAATGAGCCATTTCTGTCTAACTTGAAGATTATGTAAATATTCTATACGCCATCTTTTCCAATAGCTACACACCATCTGATCTAATAATTGTTTCCGACAACGTAAAGATATAGTTTCCTCGGACACATTCTGATGCGGCAACGAAGTCAATGGTGAAGCCATTATAAAGTGAGCGGGAGTAAGAGGCTCCGGGTAGGGATCCTCAGATAAAATGCAAAGCGGTCTAGAATTTAAGACTGTTTCAATTTGGGTAAGAACAGTGAGGAGCTCTTCATATGTGAGGAGCTGCGAACCGATAACACGGTATAAATGAGTTTTAATCGATTTTATATTAGATTCCCACAATCCTCCGAAATGTGGGGCGCGGGGTGGAATCATTTTCCATTCAATGCGGTACTGATCGGTAAGTAGTTCTTGTAATTGAGCTTTAGCTCCGACAAAGTTAGTTCCGTTATCGGAGTAAAGAAAAGAAACAGGTCCTCGACGGGAAATGAATCGCTTAAAAGCGGAAATAAAAGTATCTGATGACACATCAGTTGCAAATTCGATGTGTACAGCTTTGGTTACTAAGCATATAAACAAACAAATATATGCCTTTTGGCTCTTTTGACCTCTGCGTCTACATAATGTTACTTTAATGGGTCCAGCATAGTCAACACCCGTATGCACAAACGCTTTGGTCTCCTGAACGCGGCAAGAGGGTAAATCAGCCATTTTTGGGCTGAGAAATGAAGGGGAATTTTTAAAACAAAAGTTACATGAATGTACTCTGTGTCTAATGACACTTCTAGCGGACAGTATCCAATATTTCTGGCGCAACAGTGAGCTCAGAAGATTGGCACCAGTATGGCAATGAGCACGGTGAAAATAGTCTATAATAAGATGAGTAACGTGGTCATGTTTAGGTAAAAGAGCGGGATGCTGAGCTTCATACGGAAGATTTGCATTTGAAAGTCTACCTCCAATTCTAATAATTTTATCTTGATCTATAAAGAGGTCAAGTTTTTTAAGCGGGGAAGATAATTTAACTTTTTGAATATTATTAAATAAATTTTGAAAATGAACTTGTTGTACAGAGCGTATTAAATATACTTCAGCTTTATTTAGCTCAGAAGCTGTGATGCGGCTGTGACCTTGATCACGAGAAATTATGCGAGAAAATCTAAGTATGTATACTATTATACGTAATATTTCACGCGAAGCTACTTCAGCAGCGCGAGGGAATAGGTTTTTAACATAATTTTTTACATAATTGGCGCACAGTGCGCATGGCTAAAAACGGACTTGACTTAAGACCGAATGCAACTCGGTTAAATTGAAATACGCGGATCGGATCATTGGGATCAAAGCGGAATAATATTTTTTGATATTTTCTATGCTCATCAATAACAGCAATTTGTAGGTACATTTGTTTTATATCTGCTGTAATAGCAATGGGAAATAAGCGGAAGTTCAGTAATACAATAAACAAGTCAGATTGTAAATTGGGTCCCGTATGTAAAATATCATTTAGTGATATGCCATTATGACATTTAGCACTAGCATCGAGTACTATACGAACTTTTGTTGTTTCTTTGTCTTGCCGTACGACGGGATGGTGCGGTATGAAGTACCCTTTATCATGGTCGTCAGAATCGGAAGGCAATATTTCAGATAAGTATTTTTTATCTAAGTACTTCTGTATAACCTCATTATAACTAGCGCGTAGCTGTGGATCGCGTAGCTTGGTACGCTCCAAAGCAAGTAAACGGCGGTGAGCAACGGAACGGGAATCACCTAACACGTCAGGATCCTCACGAAAAGGTAACGCGGTGCAATATCTGCCTGCGGAGTCCCGTGAGAAGTTACGAGAGAACAGCTGTTCACACTCCTTTTCGGCCGAGCTCATAAATTTTTGCGCGGGAATTTCTTCGAGCTCCCAAAATTTAAGTAGGGAATCATCTTAAGAAATAGTAAGGTCATTGGGACCAGAAATGAAAAAAGTCGCGGTATTAAAATAAGTGGATGCACTTTTATTAATATTAGAGTTAGCGGGAACGTCGCCCATAAGAATATAACCGAACACGGTTTCAAGGGCAGAAGGAGCGGGAGGTGCAATAATTTTTTGACCTAATAATAAAAATGGGAACAATTGTGCCCCGAGAACTACTTCGACCTCTCCGGGGATGTGCCACAGAGGGTCAGCGAGCGGTAAGTTACCTAAATGTTGCACTATAGAAGTCTCAACATATTCAGTCGGTAACCTGTCAGTAATGCAATCAACGACAAGAGCGGTAATATTATAAAAATATTTTTTATTTTTCGCGGTTATTTTAAGTTGAACGTAGCCGTGAATAGGACGCGAAGTGGATCCTACACCCTTTATAAAAGAATTGCTAAGCGGTATTATATTTAAATTTAGTTGTTTACAACAGGCAGTTGTAATTATGTTGTTTTGAGACGCGTTATCTATTAAACATCTAACTGAAATATATTTATTGTCCTTATTAGACGCATAAACTTGAGCGGTTGATAA
The DNA here is from genome assembly GCA_951394255.1 of Polyploca ridens. Taxonomy (NCBI): domain Eukaryota; kingdom Metazoa; phylum Arthropoda; class Insecta; order Lepidoptera; family Drepanidae; genus Polyploca; species Polyploca ridens. The sequence continues at coordinate 15,477,390 of OX596249.1, read as the reverse complement.
AAGTACAGTAGTATGGGAAGGATTTAATTTATTAAAAGAATCGCGTTCGTTATCATTATTCTTATCAACTCGCGCTCGGGTGCATAGCGACACCGGTTGTGGAGCGTCCGTAGCGTTAGAAGGAGACGCGGTCGGATGCGCGGGCGAGGCTGCGCACGGGAGCGGTCGCGGCGCGGCGCCGGACGGCTGCGCGCAAAGCTGCGCGTCCTGCGCGTGTGGAGACGGCGTGATGCGGTTATCGCTATTATCAAGACGCGCCGAGTGAGAGGGACGCGAGTCAGAAACTATTTGTTGCGATTGCAAATTGCTATCCAAATGCAAAAGAGAATGATGGTGTTTATTACAAGTTTTACAACTATACGACGACTTACACTGAGAAGCAGTATGCGTAAGGCTGAGGCAGTTTACACAGCCTCTTTTAGATTTAACAAAATCTAAACGATCTTTAGTATTAAGTGCTTTAAAAGAGGAACAATTAAAAATTTGATAGTGATCAGATTTATTACAAAATAAGCAAGTGCTTTTATTATTATTATCGCGTGCAAGGAAAGCATGGTGGACTGTATTTGAATTACGCGGTTGAGACCGAGAAGCCGGTGGATTATTAAGGTTGCTACCGACTGGGGCGGTTCGCGCGGAGCCAGCAATTGGCGTAGAAGTGCGGTCTAATATTTTTACTTGCGATTTAATAAAATCAACAAAATCCTTATAAGAAGGAATTTCTTTATTCCTCATAAACATTTCAAAGGAATTAGCGGTTGCGGGATCTAACTTCTTTAAAGCTAAAGAAAGTAAGATAAAATCTTTCATATCTTCAATACCCAACTGTTCCAAAGCAGATACAGAAGCGTGGAAAGTTTCAATGAACGTATTTAAAGACGCGGAATTATTTAATGCGGGTTTAATATTGAATAAATTAGACATGTAGTGTGAGCCTAATGCTCTTTTATCTTGATATTTTTGAACTAAGCTGTCCCAAATAGAATTATAATTATCACCGGACGGGATAATACCTGCCGTGATTTTTAAAGCATTTCCTGTTAAGAGGATATAGTTGAAATAAATCGTTCGTTGAAAGGCGTGGCCTAGGCGGCCGCGCGGGGGGCACTGCCCCTAGAGAACTATCAAAGTTTTAAAAAATCGCGCCACAGCAAGATACGTTCGGGCGGACTCGGGCGACGCCGGCAGAAACACGAAGGCCGAACCGCCATCGTTTAAATCACAGAGTATATTTTATTGGAGAGCAGTATAAGTTTATTTATTTTATTAGACTTGCAATTAACGATTTTTTACCAAAAGCTATAATAATGAACATGAATGAAATGTACTCGTATTGACTTACAAATATGAGTATATTTGTATGTCAATACGAGTTTATACAATGTATATATACTGCAGGTAACAAAAAGGGTATATGACGTTTAACCAATCAATATGACGACAATACGACGACAATATGACGGTTTGACAACGTTAGATTATAAACTATCGAAAATGAATACGTTATATTGTTAGCAGTATGGTACAGTTCAAACTATTTCGGGGAATTTATAATCTCGCTAGGTTGATTATAAACTAACGGTTTTCAAAAAAATACGGTGTCATATACACTTTTATATATGTTTTTGAGTTTGTTTTTGTATATACGTCTATTTCTTTGGCACGCTCTGCAGCCTAAACAGCTTGATAGATTTAAACATAATTATGAGGTGTCGTTAGATTCGTTTTAACTGTGGGACTCGAGTTAGGGCATCGGAACCGTATTTTCCCGGTTCCAAAAAAACCGTGAATTTCCGGTTCTGAAGGTTGCAATAAGAAACGATTTTAGAATATAAAGAACCGGTTCTTTCGGTTTTTTCGGTTCTTTCATTTAATTTTAAAGAGTCGTTTAGGATGCGTCAGTAAATTTCGTAGAACGATCAAAATACACTATAGGTGGTTAGTGTCGCAACATGAAGCTTCTTGTGGCGTTTAAATATTATTAATATTCCAAAACGGCAGCTTGTGGCGAGCATGTTGGTGTGTAGCGTAGCGACACCAAACTCCAGAAATTTAACAATTTTTTATTGATTATGTGTATAATTATTAACTATTATCAATTGATTATGTGAATTATTATGTTTATGCAATTATTGAAATTCCTATTATGTTCCTAAAATGTAATAATACCTATAAGTAATTAATTGTTCATCATCTACATATCCTGTTCCTAACAATTTGTGATCGACGCAATATGTTCGCTTCTTCCATTCTGCCTTTTTATCCGTCATAACAGCATTCGCTCCTTTCTTATTTACATCATCTTTCTCACGATCTATCCATCTCTTTTTCCATATTCTTAACTCCACCCACTTCCAAATTCAACTTTTTTACTCACGTGGCTTTCATTCCTCCTTATAACATGTCCGATGTCCATACCGCTACTTTCAAGCTTCCTCTGTATGTACTCATTATTAATCATATCCATTATTGTCACTCCATACATCCATCTCAACATTATCATCTCAACTGCATGTCTTTTATCCATCTTCTTTACCTAATGCTTTTTTTTTTTTTTTTTTATAAACATTTATTAAACCCAAACATCACCAAAATTACAATGTTCAAAATCGCCAAACTGCTTATGCAGTTTGTAGGCGTAACGCTCTTGACACATATATGACCTAAACATTTATCAGCATGTCCTTGCAACACAATCACTACAATGACATGATCATATACATAAGTAGGTACATTTACTCACTACCTTTCTCATTAACCATAACACAGTTTATCCTTTATTTTACACATGAAGTCAAACAATTTTTGACAACAACAGTTTCCTTGTTTTCCGTTTCAACAGAAGTTTACTTTTAATATTCGCATCTCTCAATACACGGTACTTATTGTATAATCGTGGAACTACATATTGACGGGTTCTCTCACCATAACCATATATTAAGACCTATCATCACGGACTATATATTTTCCCCTTTAGCTTCAGAGATCCCATGGATCACATGTTTGTCTTTTGACCTGTCATCATTTCATCCAACCTGAGATGATACACTACTTTATATCACTGTTAGTATTACCATCGTTCTGCATTATGTGAACCGAGGTACGCACGGCTACAGATCAAGCTATAAATTCCAATATAAGCTGACCTCTCATAGTAGGGAAATCCTATACAATGCGAGATCAGCTTATACTGGAAATGTATAGCTTGATGTGTGGCCATGTGTACCAGAAGTAGTAGAAGACTGGTATTGAAACTCCTCAATTAAAATAGGCACGAAAGTAGAGAGACCGCCAAAACCGCAGAACATGTGTTCAGTTTTAGTTCAGCTAATTTTCAAGCTCTCTCCAGTTCTTGTTGCCATTTCATCATCCTACTATGGACATTAAATCCATTTTCACGGACGAGAACAATGTTATCGGTTAAAAGCATGTACCAGGGTACCTCCTTCTTATTTCCGACGTCAAAGCATCCATTACCAGCAGGAAGAGATAAGGCATCATAGCAGACCCTTAGTGTAAGCCGACACCTAAATTGAACGTATCGGTATCTATAAGTAATTTGTTATGTTAGGTATATTTTTATTTAAAAGAACTAATAAAATCTTTTTGATGATAAATAATTAAAAAGAGCAAAAGTTTATATTGAATTAATAATGGAACCTAAAGAACCGGGTACCCGGTTCTGGATTAGATCTGGAACCGAAAAACCGGTTCACAAAATATGGCCGGTTCTCGATGCCCTAACTCGAGTATATATTATTATATTATGTGGTATTGGTATCTATTAATAAAAAACGAGAAGTTTTTTTTCATTATTATTATAATATGGATATCAAATAGGGGAAAGTGGGGGGGATTCGTACACCGGGCAATTAGCGTATAGCATTCGTGCAATGGCCATAATTCGAATACGCAACATAGTAGCGCCTTCGTATCTGTGTGTGTAATGCCCACTCACACACATAATCTAACCGCGGAGTGGCTTGCCAATGCGGCCGCCGGCTTCGATGTGACAGGATGTTACGAGTTTTCGCTTCGCGAAAGTAATTTTTGGATGCAACTTTAAACGTATTTATCTCTATAAGTGTATTAAACTGATTCTTTGTGCTGTTTGGGTACATATTTAAGTTAATTATTTCGACATTTACTTGAAGATAATGTCAGCAGTTATTTTTATTTTCAATATATTAGTTGAATTATGGTCAATATCGAAGTTTATGTTAAATTTAAATTACTTATTAGCCTAATATTAAGGCTAGTTTGTAGTATGAGTAGGGAACACTAAAGAAGGTGTAACCTAGGATAAATAAAAATAAAAATTGTTGAATTTCTTGGTTGGGGTAGCTTCGTACAGGTTCGAACGGGGTGGATTCGTACTGTACGAATATACCTATAATGTACGTTAAATTTTGGTTAAGAAGCAAAGTACAGATACTGAAAGTGAAGATGAGACTGACATGAGTTTAAGAGAAATTTCCTGTCCTCCCATTGAAGAGATTGCTGAAGGATCTGATGTGGAGAACAAAACTCTAGTTATAATATAACTGAATTCGTGAAAGAGAAAGGCTTTATTCTAGTGAAGTTCGAGAAGAAAAAGTTTGTCAAACATAGTGTTTGACAGACTTTTTCATGGTCATGTGATTACCAAATATAATCCTACTGAGTACAAAGTTAAATTTTTATGGTACCCCAACACATGTACGAAGCTACCCCGTGTGTGGGGGTACATACGTACGATTTTTTTTAAATCGTCATAGCTTGGCCACACTTCTTTCTATGAGCTAGTCGTCTAAGGGAATATTGTAGGCAAATATACAAGCAATCTAGCAATGCTCAAATTGTTTTCAAATAGCATTTACTTTTTCTGCTATAGGGCTCGAAGTGGAAAGTGTACGAATCCCCCCCACTTTCCCCTAAAAGCTTGTAGTCATTTCCATATAAATATATACATATATATAATAACACGTCCCCGCCTGCAATACCTTATAAAACTCAAGAATATTCATAATTCTATAGGTTACAATGCTTGTTCTTCTCTTTTCAGTTAATTTTTCAATTGGTGTGAATGCTACCTAAATACCTAACTACCTGATGTAATTATCCCTTTTCGGAGAGTTATATATACCCTTTTTGTTACACGTTGTATAGATTTATGAAATAAACTATTTAGGTAAAATCTGTTAGAGGTAAATGCTATAATATAAATTTTAAATATTCAATAAATTAGCTTTCACCCTGTTCCCGAAGTTATTACTTATTGAAATAAAAGCAAATACTAGTGCAATCATCAGTGTCTGTGTCGTAGATAGGTACCTATGGATAGGATAGGAGAAAAACGAATTATGTATTTTAATTATCTTTATTTATCATCTTGGGCTGTTTTATAATTCAGTTCTGACATTAGTGTTAGATCAAGAGCAGCTGAAAATTGGTTTAATTTTACAGCTCCACAACCTGCAGTGACTACACCAGCAACTGCCATTTTATCTAAGTTGTTGGAGGTATTTCGTATCTTAAGTCTTTTTACATAGTGAGCAACATAACGTAAAAATCGATGTAAGGCCTGATGTTTATTCTGAAATAATCACATTAGTACTGAAGCCACAATGAAGCATTGACTCATGCCTAGAAATTTTCAACAGTTCGTTGAAAAAAAATGTATTTCAACAAATCTGTGACTGAACTTACTGAAGTTTTCAATGTACTCTGAAACAAGGTTACAAGTGACATTACAAATATTCATTACAAATTTAAAACGAAGGCTAACTAGTCTATTAAAAATGGCGTTAAGTTCTATGTAAGGAGAAGTTCAAACCCCAGCAATGAGGATATAATATATGAGCTGTGAGGACTGGGGACATAATTTATTTTTCCACACTTGTTCGTAAAGTGACATTTATTGAACCGTTTTTAGTAACTGAATGCAGCTTATTACGCACTAGCTAGTGCTTTTTACTTTACATTACCGCACAGTTTTATGATAGGTATAATCCCAATTAAATAAGAAAAATTGTAAACAATTATTTTGGTAATACGTATTATTATTATTATTTTTTTACTTTCTTTTAAATTTCTCCTACTTACTGGTAGGGTATTTACATTTTATCGCGGGCTTTTGGCCAAAAGAAAAAAATGGGTAAAGTGTTCATGAGTGTGTGTTTGTTTGTTGTGTGATATTATTGGTCTATTTTCAAGAATTTGCGGACTATCCTACATGTGTTCAAGGTAACGGCTTTTTGTAGTTGGATGTATGTCATTTTATGGATTCCGAGTATTTTTAGCCTGGTGTGAAAAGTATGAGGTACAATACCAGTGGATGAGAGTATTATCGGAACTGTTGTAACTGTGTATTATTATTATTCACTTAATTTATTTTGATTTAAAATATTTTTTTTATAACATTAGTATAAAATATCAAAAATATTATAAAAAATCTAATCTAATCTAAAAATATTATAAAGAATATCTTTACAAAATCTAACAATGTTATAAAAAAAACGAATCTTTGTGTGCCGCCGGCAGCGGGGTAGGGCCCAAGCTACCGGTGGTTAGGGCTGCAGAGAGAGGAATCTCCTGACGATGCGCGCCGTGTCCAGGAGTGCCGCCTTCTGTATCTGACCCTTGACCCAGCCATCTAGCGAAAGCCTCTTAAGATGTTGGTCGAGACTCTTCGCTATGAGACCGTTCGCCGAAACAACTATCGGAACAATGATCGTCGAATCAACATCCCACATGGCGGTTACCTCGTGAGCCAAGTCAAGGTACTTGCTGAGCTTGTCCTTCTCGGCCTTCACGAGATTCTCGTCATGGGGGATGGTGATGTCGACGAGCACTGCCCGGCGCTTCGATCGATCTGTCAGCACGATATGAGGCTAATAAGCCTCATATCGTGCTCTCTCATCACGGACAGTACTATTATAGATTTGATCCCAATAGAGCGTTACAAGACAATTTTCGAGAACTGGCGCAGGTGCGTACTTATAGTACGGTATTTCGGACTATACAAGGCCGTATCGAAGAGCAAGTTGCTGGTGAATGATTCTGGCTACTAGGTTATGTCCGTGCATGTACTCACCGTTAGCAAGATGAGAACAGCCGGAGATGATATGCCTGAGTGAATCTCTGGGATGGTGTCCCGGAGCGGCATGCGGCATGCTCGACAGATGTCGACCGTACCGTCCTTCAGGATATATCTTCGGTAGTTATTCGTCTTGATAACTTCGTCCGCAATTGCACAGACAAAACCTTCGGTTTCCCCAAATAGGTCACCAAAGCATAGCCAGTTCACTGACGCGAGCAAATCTACATCGGGCACTGTTAGGGCCCTGTAGAACCGCCCGTGTAGCTCCTTACTCTTCCATACGTCCCTGCGGTCCTCGATACTTAGCACCTTTGGTTTGCGTTCTCGTTTGCCAAGGATAATGGGGTGAGGCTCCTATCCACTGCCACCACATCGCGATGCATCCCACACTCGTTGTCAAGGAAATACTTCCTAAGACTGCACACCTCGCGGTTGTAGAGGTCCTTGGCGTTTAAATAGCCACGGCCTCCACATTTACGCGGGATGTACAATCTCTTAACAGACGAGCGTGGGTGTAGCATGCGATGAGTTGTGAGCAGAAGACGGGCCCTTCTATCCAGGGCGTCTAGCTCACTTTGAGTTCACCTTAGTATGCCAAAGGAGTATGTGAGCAGGGGCGTTGAAGGCGCGCACCTTGTTGCCACCCGATAATAGACTGTTCAGTACTTTTGTCAGGTGACAGAAGAAGCGCTCCTTCACCGCCCGCTTTATGTCCCCGTCCACAATACCCAACGACTGTGACATACCAAGGTACTTATGGGTTTCTGTTTCGGAGAGAGATCTGAGAGACATTATCTCAGAAAGCTGTAAATTTTTCGAATTTACGACTTTCCCCCGCTGTACATGCATGACCGCATACTTATCTATACCAAATTCCATCTTGATGCCGCTACTAAACACTTCTGTAATCTTCAGTAGCTCCAACAAGTTCTGACGTTTTGGTGCAAACAGTTTAAGGTCATCCATACGTACAACAGGTGAGAAATGCTCTCACCACCTCTCCGAAGCCGGCAGCCTAGTCCTGAATCCTTCAGCAGAGTACTGAGCGGATTCAAAGCTAGGCAGAACCACAGATGACTCAAACTGTCACCTTGGAAAATATCTCGCTGAATCCTTATAAAGTCCTGTGGGCCAGAGGTGCCATCACCACCACCTGGTTGATGAAGGACTGTGATCCACTGCCTCATACATGCGCTTAAGAAGGATCTTAAAGCTGTATCAACTTTATACAGTTCCAAGATCCTCTCCAGACATGAGTGAGGCACCGAATCAGCCTTCTTGTAGTCAATCCAGGCAGCCGAGACGGCTCACCTGTCCCGCGGACCTGTTGGCAAATTGTCATGTCAATGAGGAGGAGCTCTTTGGTACCACGGGACCCAACCCTACATCCATTTTGAGAGGAGGCCAAAACGTTCGAAACAATGTGCGTATTAATTTTTGTTCTCAAAATGGATGTAAGGAGCTTGTATAGTGTAGGCAAGCACGCGATGGGTCGATAGTTTTTCGCTTCCGTGGTACTATCACAAGGAGGTAACACCGGTTGTAAGGAAAATTGGCAGGGAACCAAACTCAAGAGCTTGTTGGAATTGCGTTGCCAACCGTTCGTGTGAGCATCGAAACCACTTTATTCAAAAGTTGTGCAATCCATCCGGCCCAGGACTTTTCCAGTTCTGGGTCGTGCGGATTGCACAACTTATGTCATTGGGGCTGATGGTAATGGCCTCCATTGGTTCGATGGACTCACACTCACGTTTGACAACACTCATCCAATCACCCTCGGTGTGCTGGACAGGCATTGACCAGATACTACGCCAGAAATTAATCATGGCAGTAGCACTTGGCAGCTGTCCATCCAACACACGTTGGTCGGTTCCCTCCCACTTTCGGTATACCTTCCTCTGGTCACTCTGGAAGAAGTGATTCTGTTGGAATCGATCCACACGCTCTCTGTAGCGGCGAATACGGCGTACCCACGCATGAACTTTTTGCTTCAAGAAGTCAATGCGCTCTGTGACACAGGCAATGTAGTATTATTATTATTAATTATGTTAAGATTGTACCTAGGGCATCGAGAACCGGCCATATTTTGAGAACCGGTTTTTTCGGTTCCGGTTCTAATCCAGAACCGGGTACCCGGTTCTTTCGGTTCCATTAATTATTCGATATAAACTTTTGTTCTTTTAATTAATTAATGATCAAAACATTATAGGTAGTATAATAATAACAATAAAATAGTTTTCTATGTTCGAATATGTCGTAGAATGACAATCAAACAGTGATTTCTGAATCACAGCTTTTGATTAAAATAACATAAATGTAATCAAGTCTTTTAACAAACCAGTTTTTTTATTTATATTAGATTTTTTTAAATAAAAATGTACCTAACATAACAAATTACAGTATTACCCAACTGATATGTCGCGTCGTGAACGTCGTTCGCACAGAAAAGAAAGTATGGCCCCGAAGATTAACGAAAGAATGCTTAAAACTTACAATCAACCTTAGATCTCTACTATCCTTATAGTAGAGATCTAAGGTTCACAATACACTGCAGCTGTTAGTTCCGTTTCCGTTTCTCGCAAGTCACGCCTCTCCACACGGCGCGCGCTAACATAGTGGCAGCTGCTGACCAATAGCGTTTTCCGCGCTTTGAAAATGTATCTTCGGCGCATGTACATCGGTAAGCCATATTAATTGGGTACTACTGTACTTATAGATAACGATACGTTAAATTTAGGTGGCGGCTTACACTAAGGGTCTGCTATGATGCCTTATCTCTTCCTGGTGGTAATGGATGATTTGTCGTTGAAAGAGTAGATGTTGAAATGGCTACAAGAGCTGGAGAGAGCTTGAAAATTAGCTGAACTAAAACTGAACATATGTTCTGCGATCATGAAGCAATATTGCCTCATGTCTGCGATTTTGGCAGTATTTCTATTTTCGCGTCTATTTTAATTGATGGAGTTTCAGTACCAGTCTTCTACGACTTCTGGTACCTCGGTTCACAAATGCAGAACGATGTAGATTGGATGAAATGACGACAGGTCACAAAGTAAACATGTGATCCAAGGTCAAACAAATATATAGTCCGTGATGACAGGTCTTAGTCTTAATATATGGTTCAGAATGTTGGGCATTAGGTATAGAAAATGAATGAAAGACATGCAGCTGAGATGATTATGTTGAGATGGATGTATGGAGTGACAAGAATGGATATGATAAATAATGAGTACATAAGAGGAAGCTTGAAAGTAGCGGTATGGACATGTTATGAGGAGGAATGAAAGCCACGTGAGTAATAGAGTTATGAATATGGAAGTGGTTGGATACACGGGAAGTGTAAATAAGAAAGGAGTGAATGCTATTATGTCGGATAGAAATGCAAAATGGAAGAAGCAAACATATTGCATCGATCACAAATAGCTGGGAACAGGATATGTAGATGATGAACAATAAATTACTTATAGGTATTATTAAATTTTAGGAACATAATAGGAATTTCAATGATACATAATAATTCACATAATCTTTCTTTATATTTAAGAACCGGTTCTTATTGCAACCCTCAGAACCGGGAATTCCCAGTTCCGATGCCCTAATTGTACCTCAATGTAATTGATATGTGTGTAGACGAATCATTCTTAATTTAAACGGGTAAAATAGTTTGACAGAGCTTAGCTGTAAAAAAAAAACAAAAGCTGCGCGCCATATTTGTTAACGTTTTCATTGTGTGGTTGATTATTATCAAAAATTTACTCCAAGAAATACAAGTCTGTTTTTTCCTCTCAAGTGTGTTGAAAAACGTCGTATGATACGCGTGTGTATTGATCGTTACACTTTCGGCTCTGTTATCGCGTTCGCCTTAATACCGCCTCGTCTGTCGTACCAACATTCCACACATTAGGGAATGCAAACCGGTTTCACCGAAAATCGAAAACCGGTTATTAGGTATGGTTTTGAACAACAAAAAAAAAAAACGGTTTCGATTTTTTTCGGTTTCTTTCTTTGTTTGGAAAAAGGAAGATTAGCCGCCGTTTTTTAAACTGACTCCAATGCAGTGAGGATTTTTGTGATGAATTGAAGTGTGTTGATGCGTATAGTGTTGAGCTGGTTAGAAAATAACTTATAATAATTATTTTTTTATGATAGGTATAAAAAATGTAAAAAAAATATACTACTTAGGCAGCAAACAAGCGTACGGCCCGCCTGATAGAGAGTATATCATTGATATGCTGGAAGGACAGTGTACGGGATAATTCAGAGCCTTGTGGAACGCCAGCATTAATGTCATGCTGTCGGAGCAACTACTGTCAACGAAGGCTCTTATGTATCTGCCAGACAGCAAGCTGACTGATTGGTGTTATTTTTTAACCGTCTGCACGACAACAAAGTTGTAATGTTTTTTTTATCTAAGGAAAGTCAAAGTCAAAGCCATTTATTCAATTTAGGCCCTGGTAGGGCACTTATGAAGGTCAAAGCTACTGAAGTTACCACCAGTTCGTAAGTCGGCCTTCAACTGAGATGAACAGGCAAGAAAACATTCGTATAATAATAATCACGTGTTTTTGTACACGCAAGTTATTGTGCTGCTACAATATGCTATGTAACATAATATTACGTGTGAAATGATTATTATAACGTACGAAACATAATTTAATAAATGTTTAAATAAACATAATTTAATAAATGTAATTTAATAAATGTAACATTACTGATCTAATTTTTATTTAACATTTTAGTTTTTAATTGCTATGAGATATAATGACTTTATCATTATATCTCATAGCAATTAAAAACCAAGCAAATATTATGTTTTTAGGATGTCATTCAAAATAAAATCAAAAGCAACGAACCGCGTAGTCTATATAAAGAGAGTTAAATAAACCATGGAAATAATAGTTTATTTAACTCTGTAGATTTATCTTTATTATCAATTTGATGAAAAAGAGATGGATGGATATTGTGAAAGATGACATGAGTAAGAAAGGAGTGAATTTTGGTATAACGGATAGAAGAAACGAATGGAAAAAACGTAGATATTGCGCCGACCCCAAATGATTGGGAACAGGGCAGCCAGATGATAATGTTGATGAATTTGATGTTTATTTTATACCCACTCTATTAACTTTAACTGACAATAATTCCTATTTACGATTTTTTAATCTTTGGCACGGTTATTATCGATAATTCGAGCTATAGAAATAACGTGGAAAAAAAACGAGTGAACATTTAAATAACCGGTTAACCGGTATTAAAACCGGTTAACCGGTTTTACCTCTAAAAGAAATAATATTTGTTTTATCCGGATACTAAAAACTAACGGATAATGCTAGACCTAAGTAGGTGTACAATATACATACTCACTTACTTCCAAATTCACTTTGGAGGACTGCTGCTTATCCAAATTTTCGAAAAACAACGTTGATTAATTATCTGCGACAACATCATAAGCTGCCAGCGGCGCTACCAAGGAAGTCAAAAATTATTCTGTGGGTTCTACCATGATCTTTTCACGACTGTAACTTTTTTGTGGAGATTGTTCCCTGTGAATCATAAATATTTTATTTCATTTATAGCACCTACAAATATTATTAATAAAAAGATAAGACATAAAAAGAGATAGTTGTCCTAAGTACACCATAAGAAATACACTGTAAACTGTAGCCTATTTTAAATACTAATTTATAGCACCTACAAAATTTATTAATAAAACTTTTAGGCATTAAAATATGTATTTGTCCATACACCATAATAAATAATTATAATAATCAAATCATGTTATATTTGGTAATAAAATGTAATGTAAAGTAAGAGAATAATAATCCGCAAATATAATAACAAATTAGTTATCATAGTTTTCATGATCTCTCTGATCTCGGACTCGGACTCGAACTTATATATAAGTTCGTATAAATCTATCCGGTACGTGAACGATAAACTGATAATGATCTAACTGCAATATATAATTACTAAAATAATTAAATAAGTTATCGTTAGTTATGTTATTAACGATTAATAAAAAAATATTAATATGTATTGTTAATACTTACATTTAAATTTTTGTCATGTATCGAGCTTTTGGCTCTCATTTGCTCCAAATGCTGCTTTTTGTTTTTCCTTGGTCTTTATTCTATTACCCATGTCGTGAAATTATATTAAAATCAACTTTAACACTAAACTTGACACTATAAAAATAATAAAAACAAAACTACACAACTGACTTTATATTTACAAGCACTATTGAACTAGGTTATCACACTAAACTGAAATTAATACGATATTACAAACTATAATACTATCTTTGAAGACAATAAAGAATATGCTACGAAAATATTTAATGTTTAAAACTACGAGAGCCGGCCGCGAAAACTAGCGTAGGTCCGTCGTCGACAAAGGCTTCGGCCGAATGATCCTAGCGATGCAAGAGTAGTACAATAAATACGTTCACCGTGATTTCGTATGTGCTAAAAAGAGATGTGTATAGTGCTCTGCCCGGGCAAGCCGCAGGTTTTAATAAACGACGTAAGTACCAAACCAAATATAAATTGTTTATAAAATAACCATGCAATGTATAGAAAATCTGTTCTTCACAGTATAAGAAGAATGAATTACCAATTTTTTGCATTAAATTTCACTGTAAAATTCGCCTGTTTGACGGAGTTATAGTGTAAAAGAGTTTTATCTAGAGGCTACTTTGGAATTAAACTTTATCGAGAAAATTTCTATCAAACGTGTTTTCCTTCAAGGTAATACTCAATTAAGATCTCAAAAATCATATAATAAAATCTCGGATCCCCAACCCTTGTATTAATTAAGATACAGGCATACAAAGATATCATTTTTTCTGAATATAGCACCTTAATTTACCTACAAGATATTGTACTCTTTGAGAATTCGAAAGATCAGGATTTGAATGTATATTAGATTTAAAAGATTCAAAGAAGACGGGCCAATTTTCTATTTTTCCATCAAATGACGGAATTTGAATTGGTGGTAGTTTGATACGACCTTTATATTGGGACGGAATAGTATTCTGCGCAGACACATTCGACGTAGTATTTGTCATATTGACGATAAGAGAACGAACCCTTTCTATTCGGGTGTACACTGTATCAAAGGAAATCATTTTTTTATAATCAATCTTATATTCTGGATCAAGTTGCATATTTAACGCGTTAATTGTATCTAAATTGGCACTAAATTCATGACGAATTGTACTAATAATTTCAGTGTCCGCCATGAATGTCTCTGAGGAACGAAGGTCTGCACTCGCGGACGTGGAAATATTCTTAGAAGAATCATATAAGAACGATAATTGTTCAAAAATAGCTTCATTTTTAGCTTCCAATATTTTAATTTTAGTTTCAATAGCTTCCATTGTGAAAGATTGCGTAATAATAAATTGCAAAATTACCTAATTAAAGTAAATTGATGTAGGTAAGTAGGTATATCCAACAGTTTAGGCACCTAATATAGGTATGAAAGTTTATTTCAAGTCGACAGACAAGGCTCATAGAATGCAATTATATGCGTAATAATAGTACAAATAGTAAGTACGTATTGCGGTTATTAGTACACCATATGATTTCGTATAATAAGATACGAATCGGTACCTATAAAATCTAAGTCCTAAAAATATGGAGGAGCGGCGGCGGTATTGAATACCTAACTACTTTTTATCACGATTGGCGTGGTAAAAATGGCGGGAGTACGAAATATCGTATTTATATAGTCTAAAACCTATTTATGAGGTATAAGACTTGCGTATTATGAGGTATATACCTATTTAGAGGCATAAAACCTATAGAAAGCGGGAAATTATACGTGATTTGATATGAAATTAAATTGCTGTAATGGCTGACTCAAAATGAATCCGCTCGAAGGCGTACCAGAAAAATGATGGGTTTTTGCGTAAAAATATTAATATGGAAAACGAGGAGCCTCCTAGGATAAAGGTAAGGACTTACCAGGAACTCCTATGGTAATCCAGCACAGTGATAAGCACTATTTTTTCATATCAGTTCACAAATCACAAAGTTCAATGTTTCTCGGTCTGTAGCGTTTTTCGTACTGAACCTTGCGGGGTTACGGGGCACGCGCGTTTCGTTTCACTCGCACACACGCGCTTGGCGATGCGTCGCCGAAGTATCTCGAAGATTCCCGAAGCTCTTTTCTCGCTTTCACATATGATGTGGGAAAAGGAGAGGAATCGGGAAGTAGAGGCTCGTCATTGAAACTCAATATGAGTAGGTTTCTACTATAAATATTATTATAGGTATTTTGGCCTAAACAGGCATAGTATTATATCGTCGTTATTGAAAAGTATTTTGTTGTTTGTATTATTTTCTTCATTTTCACCTTGTGTGTTGGTTTTGTGACATACCAAGAAAAACGATGTACTATAACATAGACTTAGGATTTCGATGTATACCTATTGATACTTTATAAGCGGTTCTGTTAACTTTAGGCGCCGATCCCACAGAGAGTTCCAGAGTTCCGAGTTCCGAGTTGTGCACACAGCAAGCAGTCTAGAGTTCTGCAATATTCGCTACTGATCGCACATCGTACACTTTTTTACATTCAAAGGCCCCATATAGCTTACAGTCAACGCGGAATGCAGAACTCGGAACGCAGAACTCTTCTCTGTGGGATCGGCGCCGTATAATTAACATTCTTACTAAAACCCTAGTAATGCAATAAATTATTATCATCGGTTAGAAATTTAATATTGACATTTCAATTTAGGACTGACATCCCATTATATTTAACAAGTAACGTTCAGAACTCAGTTAATTTGTTTTTGAATTCTGAAACTTTATCATAAAATATTTTGTAATATTATTTACATATTTATGAAAAGGTATTTTCAGGAGCTGGAAGACGATAACGAAACGCAGTCATTACTGCAATGGATCCCGTTGAAAGAGCACAATGGGAGAACGCTCGTCTGTAGAGCAGAGCATCCGAGGTTCAACCAATCTACTATTGAGAGCAAATTACCACTTAACATACATTGTGAGTTAGTTTCTTTACATTGCTTAGTTTATATTACCTAAATATCTCTAACAAAATGTTTAGGAGACCTTTTAAATTTGTAATTAATATTTCATGCGCTTTAATTTATTATATCAATTTGAAGCGCCTTTAGAACGTAATTTTACCAATTAAACATCCCGACAAGAAAGCTACTCCAAGTTTCATGAGGAGTGAGCTCTAATAAAAAATTTAGACTTGATAGCTAAGCTAGAAATAAAATGGAGACATATTAAAGTTAAACAGGTCTTGGAAAAGTCACAAAAGTTTAAGATATTGAATTATTAAGAAAACGACTTATGATTTCAGCTAAACCGAATTAAAACTGAGTGGATTTTATTATATTATGAAATTCTGCAATCCGCAAAATGATTGACATTGAGGTTCATTAAATATTTCAAACGTCATGTTATGTCTTGATTATTTTGGCGTCAACTGTCAGATTTGCAAAACTGACAGTCTGTAATCTCAAATTATTCATAGAAATAATAAACTTATCCTTTTTCCTGTTTTTATCTGGGTACCTACTCATAAGTTAGATCCCACCAAAAACATTTTCATGTAAAATGTTGCCAAGATGGGAACATATGGCTCGCACTGTCAAAAATTTATATCTCATGTAGAGCCAAGCTTATAACTTATAGCTAAGTATGTTTAATTTGGTAATGATTAATATAATTTAGGCCAAAATAGTTTCATAAAGAATATTTTATTTGATTAAATTTAAAGACCAAACTGGTTTCTGTGATGTATAATGTTATTGAAAATTTGATGTCCTTAGAAAATAGTTTATTTTACTAATAATCATGTTCGAATTTTATTCTTTTTCGTGTTACGTCATAGATGTACCAGTAGCGGTAATGCATCTCGGTGCCAAGATGAACCCAAACGATATAGAAGAAGGTGATGACGTGTACTTCGGATGTGAAGTCGACGCCTACCCGCCGATTTATAAAGTCGTTTGGGAGCATAATGTAAGTCATGTCATTATTTTTAAAGCAGCAGCACTGAAGTTTTTAATTCGTAAGTGGACTTTTTGGCGGGAACTTGCAGAGTGACGTAGCAGTTTCATTTTTATTTTCATAAATTCGTGTATTTTGAGTTTTATTGCATATTATCGGTGGTATTTTATCCAATAAAGATCAATCCATGTGCACCAGTGAAGTGAAATGAAATGAATATGTGTATCGTGACTTTACAAGTTGTCTCAAAAAGTCCGTGACAAGTTTTAGTACAATGACTACCATTTTACTAAAACATGACTTGACGGTGTCTGATCATGTGGACTATGTGAAAGTGAATGTGTGGACTAATTTAAAGTGATATAATTAATAAAATGTATGCGACTGAAGGACTAGTATCCATGGTCAAGAAAAAATTAACAAAAAAAAAAAAAAAATCGTAAGTAATTTTTCAAACACACAAAAAGAATATAATCATTTACTTTTTAAATTAAAAATAAATTTAGTAGAAACTTATAACTCTGATATTACTAGACCTAAATAACTAAAAAGTTAATTAAAAAGTTTATACCATTAAGGATTAAGGATAAGTTTTATATATTTTATAATTTTTTAAATATTTAATTGGTTTGCGCTTGACAGCAATCCCGCCTGATGGTAAGCGAAGATGTAGTCTAGGGTGGACCGCGCGTACCCATAAGATACCTGTTTACTCTGGCCTTGAATAGACCCATGTTAATCCTAAGTGTTTCACTGCTAAAATGTTTTGTCAGAACAGTGTAGTTGCAATCATACATTGATTTGTACAAAAAAATTAAACATTTTAGAGAGTTTTGAATCACTTCCAATGTTGAGATAACATTACCAGCAACATATTAGGTAATATACTTGAAATATTTTATAAACCCCGCAAAACATAACAACAACATAATTGTTTTGGTCGCGATTCGTCGGCATGGCATAGAATGTCGCATTTTTATGCGGGGATCTAAAAATATTTTAAATGGCTCAAGTTATTCCTTAGGCACCAAGGATCAAAAATAAAGTTATTTAAACGTCTCTAAAAATCTTTATTTTTTGTACAAATCTCGCCATGTTTCTTTATATTGACAACAAGCATGGGACTAATTTGACAGGACAACATTTGTTAAATCCTTTTTTATGTTCTTTGTTAGAAAGAGACATAGTGCGACTAAAATTAGTTTAGTAATTTATGACAATAATTCAGAACTAGAGTATCATTATTTCAGTCTTTATTTAGATTACATAATAATTACTTCTTTTTTGTGTTTTCTTTATTTACAACAAATATGTACAAAATACAATCTATATATAGAAAATTTATTCAAGCCTGCCGCTGCTTCCTGCTTCTTTTTTCTAATTGAAAGTGTTTTTCATAACAGCAATAGTATGTATTCAGACGAATTTAAGAAACTGTTGAAAATGTACCGAATAACTCGGTTCAGTATATTTTTACCGAACACTCAGCCAAATATTCGTATTCAGTACATTTTCACATTTCCGCCGAATCGTACGCGGTAGAACCTATAATCGGCGCATCTCTAATGAAATACTTCGTGGATGCAATCAATAAAGCTACATTTTCAACTTTAATCAATTTCATCCGTACCAACGTACAACAACATGAGAGCTTTGCAACAAGTCTGCTCCACACAAACCGTTCTGGCTTTTGACGAGTTCAATAAAAACTAAACGTGGCTTTAAAATGAATGCTCGAGTCTACAGTCAACATAGCCCGTTTTTCCTGTACAATTTCATTTTTCAAGAAGTATTCATGCTTTTTCACATTGCTGAAAGCGCTACAATATGTAAAAGAGCGCGTTTTACTTAAAACGGTTTTTGGCCATTATCGGTTCTCGTTTATTTTTTACGAATATTATTTTAAAGCCATCTTGTTGTAGAATTTCTCATAACAATTTGAAGCTATGCTTGTTTACATTATCTTTGGAATAATTAAGACAGGAATTAATCAAATTATTTTTATACTTATTTAAGTATTCTTTAGTCAGCATAAGAAATTTATTGCTTCTCTACCTATACGTATTTTTACATTTCTCAAAAAACTTACGATTTGTACTTAGCGAAAGATATAAAAGGAAGTAAACAAAACATTTTTAATGCACTGGCATAATTTACCACCTTATAATATACGAGTAAGTACATGGTAAATTACCAATTCCGCAACATCTAATGCATGTCACGGTTTCCAGGGCGTGCTACTCCAGCATAATCCACCCGGCGGTGTTATTCTCACCGGTAATACAAACTTAGCACTCCGCAACGTATCCAGACATCAAGCCGGGAAGTATACATGCACGGCATCCAACGTGGAGGGTGATGGGAAATCACCTCCTTTGCATATGCAAGTTGTTTGTAAGTTACTTTTGTTTATGTTGAGTGTATGTCTTAGATTAGTTGTTGTATAATGTTAACTATAAGTAAGATACAAACAGTGGAAGTTATGGTACTCAAATGGGTCCGACAGTTGTTAAATAAAACTATACCGATTATATTTCCTTGATAAAACAAGTTTTCCATGAGAAGACTTCTCTAAAAAGACAAATTAAATGGTTCAATGTAAACTGTTAATTGGTAGAATCTGAGAGCCAGCCAGCCGATGTAAAGAAAAAAAGTCTTTGAATAAAATTTGTTGAATGGTCTACCATTAGCCATAAAATAATTATGTACGTTTTTTAACGTCAAAGAGTGTTTAGTTATTTGGAATACCAACGCTACACAAGACTTTTTTCTGTAAATAAAAATAGGCTTATTAAAACAAAAATATCTAACAGCAGTATGAGATCAAAGGACTAATAAACACGTATTTCTTTATCCAATACCACCTACATTCCTACACTATACTTTACAGTATCAGATACATAGATAAACAAAACCAGTATCAATAAGTTTCATTAAATAATAAAAGCTTCACGTTTTGTTTAATCCTTTGCAATGGCTTTATTGAAACCGTTGCATTGTGTTTAACAAAAAAAATTTTTTTCGATTTTTAATGACTAGAGACTTGGCATATTCTTTAAGTAGAAGGAAGTTCTCAATTCATCTATTTAGACAATTAATAATTTATAATCACCAACCAATCCCAATACTATGCCAATTTCGACTCTTAAGAGGCAGAAATGGGCAAAAGTCTCTACATTACAGCCCAAATTATATGAAACCTGCTAGCTCTACGGTATTGAAATTGAAATATATGATACTTAAGGATATAACAAACACATCGCCCGAGCCGAAAACACGATTTCAATTAAAAGCCTCGATAAAAAAAAATGCCAAACATACCTCTGAAAATCAAGAAATTCCCAAATATATCCAACGCCTGAAGGTATTTTAATACGATTTTTTTCATCAATAGAGTACATATCATAAGCAAATAAACGCCCGATTTAGTTTTTTGAATTTGCGATTCAGTTTTTCATAATAATGATTTTTTTAAAAGTCGCTTACGTCAAATTAATCTGAGCACCATGAACATCATACCGCACTCTATTGTCCTGCAACTCGCGTATTTTGCTTCGCGCTCACTCGCATTCCGCGGCGATCCGCGTTGCTAGACGGACCTGTGTCATTTTTTTTCAGAATTTTCGCATACATAAAACCCTCTCAAATTAGTAAAAAATCATATCAAATTATCTTTAGAAGGCACTGGAAAATGCATGCTAGTCAAATTAAGGCAATTGAGCCTATTATTTGCTTGTTATAAATAAAAATATATAAAATAAAATCTGTTATGATTGATGCTTTTGATAATAGTCACCGAGGCATGTCGTGGTACTGACAGAGACTAATTCTTATTTTCGTCTATGAAAGGTATGGTTAGGGTAGCCTAGGGGGCTAAGGCGCGGGGTATTTATGTACTCCCGACTGAAGGAGGTGATGATTCAATCCCGGAAAATGTTTTTCTTTATTTTTTTTATCAAATCATGCGAAATGAAAAATCAGAAATATATATTATTTATTACCTATTTAGTTAGTTACCTGATTAAATAATACCTCATTAAATATTGTTTATTTTGAGATCAAAGAAAAGGTATGAAAGGTAGGTTGACTGATACTGGTAACAGTAGGTGCCCCGAAGTCGGGGCGGGCATTACTGCCTCTACTGCGGTCATCGAGTCATCTGGAGTTATCGAGCCGATAAACTTTTATTTATATTCATTGTATTATTGTGGTCCACTCGCATAGTCGTCAAATGACAATGGCACAGTAAAATTAGAACAGTAAGGAAAATATTACACATCTTACGTTGACTAAGTTTCTAGTACTTACTGGACTGATTAGTTGGAATGTGAAGCCATCGTATATTTACAATTACTAGTAGTGAGCTCGGCTATCATTGTGCCGATTGTCGTAACGGCCAATGGCCTGATGGCCGAAAGCCTCTCGGCTCTCGGCAGTATTCCTCGATACAGCTCGTATTGTGAGGAGGTTCCTGTTTCTGCAACCCTAACCACCGGTAGCTTAGTTTTTTCAGCCAATCACTGAGCCAGGCACAGTTTTATATCAATAAAAGTAACAAAATTGGAATAACTTTTTTTCCAAACCATTATATAATACTTCCTTAAGGTGGATGCTTAGCAAGAGGCGGGAAATTTTATAATATATGGGTCAAAATATCTTTTTGAGTTAGATGCCTGCAATAAGAATCATTCACATAACAAAATGATAACTTTTTTATTACTACAGAGGATGCACATAACCTTGTTGAGCATAATGTTTTTTAAATTATTAATATCCATCAATAAATGACGAAGTTATTAAAGTTTTAAAAACAGCTTAATTAATACGCTCGCTCCCGCTTGTACATTAACGTTGACGTCATAATTCGGCCACCACGCAACTGGATATTTGTCAGTTTGTAACCTTTTCACGGCTTAACCACTGAACAGATTTAAATACAATTTGGCAGGGAGATAGTTCAATTAGTGGAGAAGGACAAAGGATACTTTTGAACGTAAATGATCCTCATTGCTCAGAAATGAAATTATGTTACATTTACATACCTCGGTGATACCGCTCAATAAATTTGACAGCGATAGCTCAGAAGTATCACCTTACCTGCCAGCTTTATAAAAAGAAGTCCTTATGCACGGTGCCGAGATTCCAATATTGCGATATTCCGAGATTTATGCCCTAGGTACAATACCAGAAGTATGGAGAGGAAATAAATGGTGGTGCTCTTCTTCAAAAAAGGCGATAAGGCCCTATTGAAGAACTACCGCCCCATATCCTTCCTAAACCACGTTTATAAGTTGTTTTCGGGGGTCATTACGAATTGTCTTGCACGTAGGTTTGAAGACTTCCAGCCTCCCGAAAAAGCTGGTTTCCGTAAAGGCTTTACTACCATAGATCAAATACATATATTGAACCGTTATGCCTTGTGTATGATGACTGTGAAAAAGCCTTAAATTCAGTTGAGACATGGGCGGTATTACAGAGTATCTATTACTACATCGCTATATCGAATTGTTGAAAGTGATTGTACAGCAAAGCCACTATGTCAATCCGAGTACAGGACGAGAGTACGAGATCAATCCAGTTGCAGAAGGGTGAAAGACAGGGTGACGTAATTTCCCCGGAACCTTTACCACTGCAATGGAGGATGTGTTCAAGCTCTTGAACTGGAAGGGTTATGGCATCTACATCAACGGTGAACACATCTCTCACCTTCGACTTGCCGACGAAATAGTCATAATGGCGGGAATCGCTGAAAGCTTTGAACATCATGCTCAATGATCTCAAGAGTTTCTTAACAGGTCAAGATGAAAATATACAAGACAAAAATTATGTCTAATATTCATATTCCGCCAATACCCGTGATTATTGGGAACACTGCTCTCGAAGTTGTAGACGAGTATGTTTACCTAGGACAAATTGTCCAACAACGTAGGTTCAACTTCGACAAAGAGGTCAACGGAAGAATCCAACTCGGCTATACAGCGTTCGGGAAGCTACGGCATATCATCAAGTCCAGAATACCTCAGAGTCAGAGTCTTAAGACGAAAGGATTTCAATCAATGCGTGTTACCAGTGATGACATACGGAACATAGACGTGGTCTTTCACTGCTGGCCGCATAAATAAGCTCAGAGTCACTCAGCAAGCTATGGAATGAGCTATGCTTGGAATTTCTCTACGAAACAGTCACTGGGCGCTGCTGGATTCAAGCGGCCCAAAACCGCTCGAAGTGGAAGTTAATGGGGGAGGCCTATGTTCAGCAGTGGATATCATTAGGCTGATATGATGATGACTAAAAATGGTAGGTAAAGAGGGCATTTTATTGAGAAATTCTACAATTATTGTAAAACGTGATGGAAGAAAACCTGTTTATTTGTCAAATAACATATAATATCTCGATTGAGGGCTGTATTTTTGCCTCAATTCTCAGTTTGTTGCATTGTGATATATCGCTAAGTTTAATAAGTAATTAAAGTTACATAGTTTTGTTAACGTGGTGATCACTGTAGTGAACAAGAATTTAAAAAATACATAAAAAGTAATTTAAGAAACGGTCGATAAAATTCAACATAGTTTCCCTCCTTTTAATTTGTGCACATTATGAAAGCTCACAGCTGTATACGAGTAGGATACTCTCCTGTCTGTCCATTTGTCACAGCCTGTTTTCTCCGAATTTATAGAACACAAATTGTATTTAGATAAAACGCTTAGTTTCGTGACCCGACGAAAATTACCTAAGTAGCGTATGCGTAAAAGAATTCTGGTTTTGGGAGACAATTACCTAACCTGAGAAATATTATCGTAAGTATCAACTTTTAAAAATAAATATCTTGAGATATTTTTCACACACGGCTACCTGATCCCAAACTAAGCAGAACTTGTAAATACATCTCTAAATAGTATAAAAAGAAGTTGTTGACGGCGTCTGTTTGTCTCTCTGTTTATCAACTCTAAACCACGCAACGGGGTTTGCAGTTTTAACCATCAGATAGATCCTCATTAGTACTACGTAAAGAGAAGATGCCACACATCACAACTATGTTCCGTTCAAGTGAGGCCATCCGGCCACACTTGTTGTTGTAAAACGATGAACGAAACGCGTAAGCGTCGTGAAAATAACGGTGTTTGCGAGAAAAATACTCCTAAAAGCTTTCTAATAGCGCTACGTGTTTCTACTGTCTGCTTAGACGACTAATTATTGTTTCAGTGCTAAAGAAACCTTTAGTCGACTCTAAAGAAATGAGACATAAGCTTTGCTTATGATAGCATCTCTATACGTGGTAATAATAGCTCAATGCTTTACAGCAAATAATTATCATTAATATTTTAAATGATATCACAGATTTAAAATTAGCAAGAAACAGTCGCGATACCGTGATCGGGTGGCGTGGGCGGTCGCGCAAATCGCTCCACTGACAGCACATTATGACATTGTACCCGTGCGAAGCCGGGGCGGGTTGCTAGTACTTACTATACATATTTACACTCAGACTCGGGACATGCAAACATGTTCATGCACACAGATGCATATCCTTGGTGGGAATCGAACATAAGATCGGCGGCGTGGAATCTTAACCAACTACGCCAACTGGCCCGTCAAAAGTTTTTTAAAGTATTTGAAAAAAAATATTTGTAATGTTTGTCTGCAGTTTATCTACTGTTTACATTTTTACTGTGTCCAATTCAAACAGCGTCGTTCTCGCGGAAATGTTTAGATGGCGGTGTATCATGTTTAATTGTTTGTTTGCAATGACGCACTTCTAAATAGAGGGAGCTAGTATTTTTTGTTTGCTTAGTTCCTGTAATTTCCGCTAATATTATGTGAAAATGTGGCGCAAGGGTGAAAACTGAAATCTGCTCGAGAGTATTCTGGGCCTTAATAATACATCCGATATAATAAATAAAGTTCTGTCAAAAAAGTAAAAGAACACGTATTTATCAAACCTATAATAATGCGGTAGGCGTTGATCCATAGATCCAGCGACTCGTGACTGATGAACTGAGAGAATAGTCGAGATTTCGTACAAACATCTGTGTAGTGGGTATGAGGTATTCCAATTGATGGAAGAGAACATTGCTTCTGAGTTTGCTTATGCTTTTCTATTGGTTGTTTATAGTACTCTTGCTGTTCGTATGTGAACTTTAACATAATGTATGTAGTTCCAATTAATACAGCTTTAAATGTATACAAAAAAAATCGTAGTAAGACAAGCATAGCATAAGTGTGGATAACCCACAGTAACCATTATTATGCGATTGAGATTTTTTTGTCGGTTTTGAAGTTATTTTGACCAATATAATATAAATCCTTATCTAATAATTAAATAAGTCGGTTACGTTGGGCATTTAATGTAGATAAAATTTGCTCATTAAAGCAAATCTTTATCTTTAATATTTTATAAGATAGGTATCACAGATTTAAAATGCCTAAAACAGTCGCGATACCGTGCCCGAGCGGCCAGGCGGGGCGGCGTATGCCCTGCACCCGTGCGAAGCCGGGGCGGGTCGCTAGTTTATACTATAAGTTACAATTTTTCAGTACAAAACAAGTCCATCTGCAATGATTCATACTATCCATTGCACCTAAATACTTACTCAGATAATTCGCATCAATCAGTTCTTCCTCATCAATGCTTAATCAGAAAGCAATGAGAAAAGATTACCAAAATATAGCAAATACATTAATACCATAGCTAATAACAAGGAAATAATGATGACGGTAATATAAGAGTAGGGAATATGGCTTCACAGAAATATCGGAAAATTATTTTCCTCCTTTTGTGTAACGCGCATATTTCTGGTTTTATATTATTACAGATTCCGACCCACAGCCGGTTCTACCGTTTCGGGGGTGCTAATGTTTTTCTGAGATAGGATGGTTATACTTGAAGCAGTTTTTTTAGGTGGAATGGCAAATAGTGAAAACCGTATGTAGTCGATTTGTTTAAGGATTGATAAAATCCGCTATATATACCTAGATATTTTGTGTTTTTAATTTCAAAAAAAATCAAAATCATTTATTCAAATAGACCTTCGCAGGCACTTATGAAAAGTCTGACTCTAATACTCTAATACCGGTTCGGAAGGTTGCATTTGCTGAGAAGAGCCGGCAATAAACTCAGCAATTACTCTTTTCAAAACAAGCTTAGATTCATTACATAATTTTACATTCTAATCGCACTGACAACAATTGCGTGCCCCGGCGCGGCGGCAAAACTACAAAGTAGACTGAATCTATATTTAATAAGTAAATAAATAAATGGCAAACTTAAGCAGACCAGCCCCCACGATTTAATTTAAAATCCATGTTCAAGTGGAACCGAAAATTATACAAAAACATTCTCATATTTTAAACTTACGTCTAGTACCTAGTTGCCTTTCAATGGTTACCTAAAACCAATAGAACATTAAAATATATTATACAGGGTGTTGTTTTGGTCAGCGACGAGGGACCCAGGAGCGGTAGTACAAAAAATACATTTTCCAAAAATGGACTTAATTCCATTAAATACTGTAAATGCGTTGAGAAATACCTTATTCAATTTGAAATAAAATTACTGCAAAGTATGGTCACTAGCCACGAGCACTGTCTATATTTTAGCTTATTACATGATTTTCAAAATAATATTATTTTAATTTTTATTATTATAAAAAAATAAAGTATTTTTTTATATTTTTTTTAGCACCAGTATCACTTGTATTATCGACCCTGAGTCGCTCGTCGCTGACCAATACAACAACCTGTATTTATACATCGCAGGATACAATTTTGTGAACATTTTATTTTTGAGTAATTTTCACTTTATGATTTTTGGATTTTTTGGGGTTGACCCCAAAATATATATTGACTTATAATATCGGATATAATAATTATCACAAATATACAGGGTGTTGTTTTGGTCGGCGACAAGCGACCCAGGAGCGGTAGTACAAAATATATATTCCCCAAAAATGGACTTAATTCCATTAAATACTGTAAATATGTTGAGAAATACCTTATTCAATTTCAAATAAAATTACTGCAAAGTATGGTTACTAGGCACGTGCACAGACTAGAGCTAGGCGCAGGCCGCCATCGCCCCACCCCTTTACTCCCTCGTACTCCCGTTGAGTATTATCTCTACACTTTAGCTTATTACATGATTTTCAAAAAAAAAAATTTTTTATTTTTATTATTAAAAAAAAAAAAAGTATTTTTTTTATATTTTTTTTAGCACCAGTATCATTTGTATTATCGACCCTGAGTCGCTCGTCGCTGACCAAAACAACAACCTGTATTTATACATCGCAGGATACAATTTTGTGAACATTTTTTTTTTTGAGTAATTTTCACTTTATGATTTTTGGATTTTTTTGGGGTTGACCCCAAAATATATATTGACTTATCATATTAGATATAATAATTATCACAAATATGTATACATAGTAATAATATTGCACTCAACATTTCATGAATGTTAATAATGTAGAGACAGGACTAGTTGTTCAATGCAAGTTTATTAGAAATGTTGCGATCCATAGACAAAGACTCAAATATAGCAAATACAACAAAAACTATGACGGATGTTTATTACTGAATCATGACATATATGTATTTTTAATATTAATGGTTCGGGTAAGTATATTTTAACAACTTCTATTTCCACACAGATAAACCGCTTTGCAAAAAAAGAGAAATAAAGCTAATCGGTGCAGCATTACAAGAGCCATCCACCGTAATCTGCGAGGTGGATGCCTTCCCTCCACCGAATACCTTCGAGTGGACGTTGAACAACACTGCTGGGTCCATTAAAGTTGATCCTGTAAGTGTCCTCTCAGCTATACTAATCAATCTCATCTTGGTAAGTGATGATGTAATTATGGCTTAAGATATTGGCCCTGATTCTGTTGTTTACAACTAAACTTATTTTAGTCTCACTATGCCTCATTCTAACAAAGAACATAAGAAAAGGATGTAAGGCATGATGTCCTGTCAAATTAGTCCAATGCTTGTTTTCAATATAAATTTAGTCGCCATCTATCGCGGTTACGTTTAAATACCCGCAAATGAATACGGCAAAGACTAATTTGACAGCTTTAAATATGTTCTATCCTTTTTCAATAATGTTTGTAAGAAAGAGATGTGACGTGACTAAAATTAGTTTAGTGCGATTTACAACAGAATCGGCACCATTATCCATATATTTTCAATGGTATAGTTTTTATTCATCTGTTTTGTTTTACCCTAAACAGTATTGGGATACAAATATTCTCTAAAATAACCTTCAATTTGACTTTTGCTAGTCTACATACAATATGCCACGTTTAACTTAAGCGATATTAAACCTAACAAATACATTTAAACACTCCTAAACCCACTCATAAAATTTGAATAACACCTCTTTTTCTACCACAAAATCCTCTGATTAAAATCTAAATATCTTGATTCTTTGTCAATATGACAAGAGCGATGAAAGAAAGTGAGGGTTAAAATGCCGGCACACCAGACTGTATCTAAATATACCAAGCAATCAAACCCTTCGTTGGTCGCATATAAAGAGATGGTGACCCCATCGGGACCGCTCCCCAACTTGTTCATTGTATCGACAAATATGTACTCTACAAAAAGGAAATAAAGTTCATAATGTATTGGGATTTGTCGCCAAATACTCGATAATCACTTGACCTCGAACATTGCTGAAGATTACTTTTAACAGCTGTTATAAAAACTCCGTAAACAATATATAGGAACCCTTTTTGGGTTTCGAATATTTATTAATCAAATACCTACCTAATTAAGTACCTACGTATTTCTGAGTAAAGGTGAGGTATATTTGGTTTCAGTATAATTAATTAGCAAATGTATTTAATCATAATTTCTATGGCCTCAATTGTTACTATGTCGCACATTGGCAAAAAGAGTGTCACAACACATGATAATACGAAATCGAGACAAGTATACCATAAGAAATGCAATCACAAACTTTATCTGCAAAAAAATCGTAGTAATTATAGTGTGATTCTTCGCTGAGATATGGCATTTAATACCCTTTTTCACGGAGCCACTTTCCTAACTTTTGCAGCGAAAAAAGTGTCACATCAATGTTGATACAGAGCGTACATGCATCTAGAGTGTGTAGTAATGTCCTAACCTGTGTAACGACCCTATTACGGTAAGTTATTCTCATATAATTGCTTTGATTTCGCCAAAAAGATAGTCACATCATGTGAAATGACACTTTTCTTGTTTTAGTGTTGATACCGAGTTCCATATGGGTAGAAAAGTGTTATTATAACATGTAATATAACTGTACTACTGAATTAATTATATCGATATTGGGTACAAAAGTGACACATAATAGGAATTTTTAATGAAAAAAATAAAAATAAAACAGAAAAAAAAATCTTTAGATTTTTACTTCCATAAAAACATAATAGAGTATTAACTAGTTTTCTTAAATATATCTTTAGTTCTCCGATATGTTTTCCCTATTTTTTTTAATGGAATTATAAGTTATTAGAAAATAAAATCGCGATTTCCCAAAAACTTCATTGTGTTGTGACACTCTTGTTGCCGATGTGCGATGTATGTACATATCTAATGTAGGTAATAATAAATTGTTTTTTTTTATGTGTCCCGTTATTTTAGCATCCAAGTGTAGTTGCGACATGAATAGTTAATCTATTACTTTACAAACATTCACATTTATAACTCATACACATTCTTTCTGTGCCATACAAATATTGTCTTCTCAATTGGATTATTTCTCGGTGTCTATTTGAGCTCCACTATATTACACTCTTGATTTACCTGAATTGTGATTGCTCATACATGACTAATGAGGACGTGGATTATGAAGCATTCTAACCAGTTCCATTTCAAAGCTCTAAGTCCATGTATTAGGATTGAATAGTCGCAATGCGGGTGGGATTACGCGTGAGAGGAGAACCGTAGGACTATTGTATGAATTTAGGTTGGCTGTGTTATCTCTATATACAGTTCATTTACAATGAGGTAATAGTCTTCTACTGAAACTCATTACAAGAAAGATTATATTATTTGGGTATTCTAGCTAGAGTCTAAAATGACATGATATTAGTTGTACGTAGTATTTATATACTCTGAGATATTAGGAAGATTGTTTCAGTATAAGAAAATCTAATGATTCTTAAAAACTATTGGAAGGTTCCAATAGAAACCATTTCTAACATTTTCGGGATTTATTCATGGTGTAATAGATTTATGTCTGTTTATTTGTGCAAGAATTACGATAAAAGTACATGCCGAATGTGGTAGACGAAAAAAGGCTTAACTCGCTAGTGTAAAGTATAGTTTTGTTTAAGTGATCGGACTTAAGAATAACATTCGAAACCTCCCTAAGGTAGCAAATCATCACTCCCACCATAACGGAATCTAGATCCGGAGGAATTTGAGGACAAAACCATTTCTTCAAAATCACAAATCGATTCATGATTTTTAAGAAATCTAAATAATAATACCTTATCTCAATTGAGTAAATACACACAAATCTTGGATCACCAACTAATGAGCTAATCATAATATCAGAACAGTGGTTTTTTTCGCACCATTCCCTCAAATAAAACCTTTTTCGCAGGACCGTTTTACAGTGGAAGAAAAGGAGGGTAAGTCGACACTTACGTACACGCCGGTGTCTGACGTGGACTACGGCACGCTATCGTGTCGCGCGACCAACCTGGCGGGACAGCAGGCCTCCCCGTGTCTCTACACACTGCTACCCGCTACACGACCAGACCCACCGACTAATTGTACTGTGTACAATCTAACTGATGACTCTTTGGACTTAGTTTGTCTTGCTGGTAAGTATATCTTGTGGAAATCTGATTCAGAAATGGGGGGATTATATTTTTTTTTCTTGTATGGTAATGTTAAAATAAAATTTTCCGTTATATCTTTCAGTTATTTGAAATGGTTTATGTACATTAATATTTTCCTGCACAGGCTACGAAGGTGGTCTTCAAAACATCTATTTAGCAGAAGTGTGGGCAAATGAAGGTTTAGTGGTGAATTCCAGTAATGGTGCTGCTCTTTGGAACCTTCGAAGGCTAGGTGCAAAGAGACAGTTGCGCTTGGTCGTATACGCGGCCAATGCAAGAGGGAGGTCTGAACATGTCACATTTACTGTTGAGACTGCTCCTAGATTGGCACCTAGAACAGGTGAGAAATTATTAAGTAACGATGTTTAATAACAACACTGGTTCGAAAACTCGATCCTTTCTTTGTTATGCTTTCATAGATTTAAGATAACAGTAACACAATCGGAAATCTCCTCAAATGTATAATACAATTTCTCCTTTGCAATTGTCTTCAGAAGCGCACGAAGCGTGGGAAGTAAACTGGGCCTTAGGAGGAGTGCTTGGAGCGGCCTTAACAGTAGCCGTAATCCTCTGCCTGGCCCTCATTGTAACGAGGTTACGTCATAGGCCCAGGGATTATGAAGGTTTGTTTATGAAGTATCGTTATTTTTTAGGCACAAAAATGGTACGTGTAATATTAGGATTTTGCCTTTTGTATTTCATTCAAACGGTAGATAGCGATGACGAAAGATTGGACCTTTTGAACATTTTGGTTTTCTTCAATTGTTTTATGTTATTTTATAATGTGTTTTGTTGCAACATAGATGACTTTGAAATAAAGACTTCCGTAAAATATCCCATAGCGTTATTTTCACAAAATTTGATAAGTAGAATTTGTACACTATATTTTAAGTATTGCCTACAAATACACGTTTAATCTTTGGTGAGAATCACTCTGAAATTAGAATCATTTTCATTAGCATCCCAATTTGTTTTAACCCATCGTATTTTCACAGTAACCATACCGCCACTGAAGAACCAAAAAGTGATGATACCGAAGCGCAACTCACCGCACGGCCCGGACGATCGGAATCCGGATTTAATACCACTGAGTAAAGGTAATTACTATTTTTTTATTTCTATAAACTGAGCGTTGAGGACTGCGTCACCGTTTCACTGTATGTATTGAACTGGTCTAGTAGGTATAGGAAAATCCTAAAACAAAGTAGATACTATAGAATATTTTTGGGACATTGCACGTTTTCAAATGAAACAAGCTGCCCCCGATAGTAAAATAGGCGCATCTAACACTTTTTCTAGATATACATTGCCGGAATCAGAAAAAAAAGGCGCATCTGCCTGTATTTGCCACTACTTTTAAACTTTTAAATGTATGTGTAAATACTTGTTACAATTAATAAATGAATATGAATATGAATATTTTTAATATTTTTCTAACACAACAAAATAGAGCGCTACTGCTCATTTTTTTACACCGGATTGAAGATGAAAAGGCGAATTTATGTGAAACTTAATTAGAAAGTTTATAGTTTATTTTTTTTATTTCAGTAATATAAAAGGTGCAGATTTTGTTCCTATGCATTTGCGTCTAACGCGCTAATACATAGAAAAAAATACCACATGTGACCAATTACGCCCTAATTACTTCGTGAAATTGTTTTAGCATAGGCGCATTTGTCGTACCTATAATAAATATGACAATAATATTTTTCTTCATTTTTTATGCTAAGATGAAATTTTTTTTTCATTATTTTATTATAATAATTTAATAAATTCATATTATTTATTAAACCAAGTTAAAGCCTATTATAGTGGGCATTATTTTCAACTTTTAGTATGTAAATATTTTAATTTACTCGAAGACAGCAAACGATTTCCCGTTTCATTTATTAAAAAAATTATTTCTCCATTTTTACTTTTTGTTAGATGCGTCTTTTTTACTATCGGGGGCAGATAATGGTAGTAAAGCTTTTTATATTTTGCCCTGTATGGTCTCTCATGACTGCTTAACCTACAAACCATGCAGTAAACAATATGTTTTCACAACGCTAGAGAGTAATACGCAAAATTTAATCTCTTTCGTTCCTAACCGCATTTTATTAGGTGGCGCGGGCGGTTTTGTGCAGGCGCGGAGACTTCATTACGTTGCACTTCAAAACTTTACTTATTAACCGAGCAAACTGTACATTTACGGCGCCTTTTAGCTTCGGTAAAAACTTCAAAATGTGTTGTGCTAGCGTCTTGTTGCTTATATACACATATTATATTCTTGCATTAGTTATTAGCCATTAGCTTTTGGATTTTACGGTTTTTTTTGAAGCGGCAATTACTTAGGCTCACTCTGTGTGTTTTACCGTCTCTGTAATGGGGAGTGTTTTCAAGAACTTTTTGACCTGATACCATCATCACACTGCTCGCCGACGATGTGGAGTTCATTCTCAAGCAGCCTCGATCGTCCCCACATTTCAGTCGGACGTTCCTACTTCGGACCGTTAGAATGTAGAATGAGCTTCCCATTACGGTTTTCCTTCAGCGCTACGATAATATGGGGTTCTACAAAAACGGCGTAAAAATAGCTCTTCAAAATCGGTGACACATTGGCAATCCCCTAGTATTGCAAATATTATTATGCGGCGGGGACCGCTTACCATCAGGTGGCCCGTCTGCTGCTTGTCAACCTGTTGACTTCTTCATGTTTCATGGCGTTTAAAGTCATTTCTTGAGATGGAGTTATCACCCGATTAACTAATGAGATTGCTGCATCAACATATAATACATAATATCCTATCTTTGTAGCTATATCGACCGTAAAGGAATCGATTTTCACACCAGTCAAATATGTATACGAGGGAGCAAGTGTTTGCATAAAGTCTGGGTGTTATGGTTATGCTGTATTGCCTCTAGCATGTTGTATTTGCAAAGTAAGCCCCTTTCAATATAATCATGCTGTAGTTTATTTGACGTGGGTGGAGTTTTGGCTTTGCAAGCTTCTTTTGAACAAGATAAATTATGAATTATTGTTGTATTACGAAAATCCATTTTAATATAGAAGTAGGTATTATTATTTTCCGTTGAGAAATCTTATAAGACAAGAAGTATATTATTACACTAGAACTTATTTTATGAAATTGAGTGAATAAAACCTTTGCGATTTAGAGAAAAGACAATTTTATATAGAGAAAAATAAACCTTTCAAAGAAAACAAATATTAGTGTAAGTTACACCTTTAGACAAGTCCACTGAATGACAGCTGATTACCGTCGAATAAGTTTTTATGTTTATTCATGTACGCGTTTTATATGCTCCATTTATCATGTTCAATTCTTTAAAATATTTAATTTTAAAATGTCGGTTACTTATTTCAAGCGAGCCTTATTTTCAAGTACTTATAATAAAGTTCATTGGCAAAGCTCCAGACATTTTGTCCGAAATTAGTGAAAATAGCTACGCTAAACTATACTACAAGCTGTGTTCGTAGATACGCTCGCGGTCCCGAGCTAATAATTTAATATCTATATTTTATTCAAAATCAGGTAGGTTGAATGCATAGCAAGCCATACTCAGTTTTATCTTAAAACTAAAATGTAGTTATCTAATAAAATGTTGTATAAAGGTAACAACCCACTATTGTAGTTGGCATTGACCATGCGGCTCACTGTTACATGTATATCAACTGAATTCAACCAAACAAATGCAACATATACTTGCATCGAATACTTGGCGATGTCGGGTGGTAAAGCTTTGAGTTTGTACGCCTGCCTATTCCACAAACTCGATCAGCATAGCTGTAGAGGCAAATATGCGGGCTGGCCGCCGACACTTACTTCGTATGTTCATTCATACATATTTGATTTCTACAGCACGGTTGTGTCCATTATTACCAACGGCTCCTATGTGCTGCTACCCTACCAATAGAGAATATACATATTTCATTGAGTATGTTGCTTTGCGATTACCTTTATAGAGTGGTAGAGTTATTAAGTGCCTGAACATGGCCTAAACTAAAAAAAAATAGAGTTTATTTTTTAAGGGGATAGAACATAGCGTTTTTTTATTTAGGCGCCGATCCCACAGAGAAGAGTTCTAGAGTTCTGCGTTCTAAGTTCTGCATTCCGCGTTGACTGTAAGCTATGTGGGGCCTTTGAAAGTAAAAAAAGTGTATAATGTGCGATCAGTAGCGAATATTGCAGAACTCTAGAACTCGTAACTACTTGCTGTGTGCACAATAGTCAATACGGAATGCAGAACTCGGATCTCGGAACTCTAGAACTCTCTCCGTGGGATCGGCGCCTTAAAGTGCGGCTCGACTATATTAGAGTATGCTGCCGTATGCTGTAAGGTGGTGTACAGCATACGGCAGCCAAACAACATAAATGTGAAAATGGGAGCCATGTTCAATTATTATGTTAATTATGGTGTGGTTGTCGACTTCACCGACAGAAGTCTTAAGATCTAAATGGGTGCCAAGTTCTCTTATAGACAATCTTGAAATGTATTTATAAGAACATATAACATTCTTAAGTAAATTTAAAACACAATTTCTTGTATTGTTTTCTCCTACAACAATGAGTAGGTACTATTTAAAATTAAGAGTTTTTGAATAGTCGAACTGATTACACAATGCAAATAACTTTGTACCAACGATTTTTTTTTACTATAATATTTATAAGTTTTATGGGGAACCCTATGGTGAAAGATATAAAATTGACAATCTATTCACTCACGAAATGCGTTTAAGGGATATAGGGACATGGTCACTACAGTTTATAAGGTAGGTATATCTATGGGCCACTAGTAACCTGAAATAAACGCATTATTATTATTATAGTTTATATGGACGAATATAGTACCATAATATTGGTTGGCATCTATCGACGTACAAACTTTACTTTTGAAGCTTGTATTTATAACAAAACAAAAGCGAAAATAATAAAAAAGTTCCTTTGACGGAACCCGGCGACGGTGCTCTTCGTTCAGTTTACTAACTGTTTTGGCATTAACTGAGGAGTTAGTTGAAACTATCTGTTTATTTGTATTTATTTGCACGATTCGATGCTTGTCTGTTAAATTCGTTGGTTAATTAGCTTAGTTGAGCTTCCAGTCACGGTTTTCAGTGAACAAAATTTCTTGGATGCAACCTTTTTATGCAATCTCTTACACAGTAAAGTCTGCAGCTTATTACATTTGTATGCAAATTGGTTGGTGCGATGGAAATAATTGAATGATGAATGTACCATTTTCTTGGACCAATTTTACGCTGCGCTTGCCCATTGTCATTCAAAGTTAAATAAGGCTGCTTTTAAAGCGGGACTGGTACAAATTATAATAGAAGCCTTGCAAATGTATGCTGTATTGAAATTTACTCTTTTTCCTATTACTAACATACAATAATGATGGGTTAGATAATATTAAAACTTAGGTACAAAACATACCCTTGGCAGAGTATTACAACTTAATTCTTCATCTTCACCTATAACCCAATCACAATATATAACCCTCCCCAGTCGAGCTGCTCTTTGAGCGAATAAACGCTACGCTCTACCTCTCTTAACCCTTGCTTAATTCTTATTACTTCACTTTGTACTGCATGTAAGTAATTAATCCATTAACTTTGCTCTGCTCAGGAGTGATAGAGTGTCCGCCTGACCCACCTCTGTACTCAGCGGTGGTGTCCACGCCAGAGGCGCGGAACTCTTGCAGCGCACACAGCTTGCCGCGCACTCAGTCGCCGACCACGCCGATATCACCACACGCTCACTACACTGACTCACAGGTTAGCTTTACTAACATAACTCTAACTTAATGCATTTGTTAGAGTTCTGCTCATCATAATGCAATTGTAATTTCATGTGAATTCATGATATTATTACACTTATACTATATTTTGCATGCACTGCCACAATTATTTTGCAGTTTAAGTTGGGAGTAAGGTTTCGAAATGCTTTTCATTAGTTGCTTTTACTCGTATAGAAAATTATTCTACAGAATAATTTAATTTGCCCTGCTGCTATACCCGTCCGTGATCCCTGATCCAAGACAGTTTGGTAATTAGTTAATTAAATAAACTTCTTATTTTATTTCTTTAATTTATTTATTAAATCGTTAATGCATCGTGCCCGACCCAAGAATGTAACATTTTAATCCCATTTATAAAGCTCGATTAACGCGTTGATAATTTATTGATAACTTTTAAATTAATCAAAGTATGCAGTATACAGGACACAGAGTACAGAATGAAATCATGCTCGGTTGAGCGCCAGCGTGATTTGATTCCATGCTCTTTAATACAGAAGCACATTTCGATATGATGGTGGTAAGTAAACTCGGTAAAACTTAAAATCCGTATCCGTGTATCTTACGATGTGTCTTTTACATTTGTGAGGAATCAGGTACCTGAAACAAAAATTAAATAAATTCCAGAGAAACGTTTGTTCGGGTGGAATCTTGCAAGTCGAATTTCGCCTATTTCCAGTGGTCGGATTGACTTGATATTTGGTATACATTAGTATATTGGATAACAATGCAAGTACAGTCAACAAAAAGTATAGTTACCAAAAGAAAACTTGTATTAAAAATGTAATTTTTTATCAAAAAAATATTATTCCCATTTTAAATATGCTAGAAAAAAAGTACTACTTTTGTAGTAGAAATAAAAAAAAAAGTAATGATATTGTACTGGCGGCAGCGCGTCGGCGCGATGCGTGTTTCAAAACCATGTTGCTGTGACTTTTGGAGCAACTATATTGAAATACAATATTATGATATTGCAGGAAGTAAAATCTTTGATCTCTTACAAAATTCACTGCTACTTATAAATTCATGGTAGGGTTAGCTTGAGTCGGAAGTAAGTAAATAAATTAAATACCTTCGGTACGCGTATAAGTGATTATTAATATTGAAATTTTGTATCAAATCACTTCAGATCTTTATACCTATATTTTGCTGAATTTGACCCAAATGGTTGGTTAAC
The DNA here is from genome assembly GCA_951394255.1 of Polyploca ridens. Lineage (NCBI taxonomy): Eukaryota > Metazoa > Arthropoda > Insecta > Lepidoptera > Drepanidae > Polyploca > Polyploca ridens. The sequence continues at coordinate 15,439,512 of OX596249.1, read as the reverse complement.
TAAAAGCGTATTAGGATATAGTGTTTTATTCTCGATTTCTCGGTGTCTACAAAATGCTACGACGTTTACCTGATGCTGCTGCCAAGTCCAAATTTTTTATGGTATAAGTGCCGTGCTCGAGGCTCGATTGTTCGACAGACAGGACAAAACTAAAATGAAATATATCTACCTAAAATAAATCTTTTTTATTTATCTATTATTATTAACGTGCTGAACATCTAGTTTCTCATTAGTATTTTCAAATTACTAACTTTCAGATTCTAAGCGACAAGATACAAAACTGTATCAATAATAGCTTCCTAATTTTCCTGTTTGTCATTTCATTACATTAAACATACATAGCACCATATTATATGCCTTTGGTAATATCCAAAACCAGACGTTTATACGGTTATTAAAGCAATAGGGAAAACGTTAATAAAATACGAGGTTTAGATTTTTTAAAATTATTCCACCGATATTATTGATTTGTTTCATCACAAACGGGTGGGCGATATACAGTAATTCGGCAATCAATCATAAAACTCGCATGCTTTCAACATAAATTTACACCATTAATTTTATTTTATAATTCTATACACACCCCTGAGCCATTCTATACGCATTTGCTCAATTCTTGGTTCATATATTCAAAATCTATTTCAGAGTGATTCCGGCCGAAGCGGTATAAACGGCGTAGTGAGGTCACATCGAGAGGTGGTCACTACGAGAACACCTCTTTTAGCAGCACATCAAGAAAGTTGTGTCTAATACTAACTCTAAGGACAAATTAAAAACATAGATTAATAAGAGATGGATGAGACATTTTAATGTTAAATTGATGCATGTTTTAAAAACAGAATTGTATTTACTCTCTTTTTTTGTTTTGTTTTTATAAAATAAATACTTATACTTAATTTATATGTATATTTTTATCTGCAGCAGTGACTTTTAAAGTTCAAACTAGGTCTGCTAAAAAGTGATCCCACAAATAAATTGTCTACGTTTATATTTTATAGTCTTCATCTATGGACAATTATTTCGGAACAGAGATAACTTTCTTTGGTAGCTCTACAATTAATCAAGCCTCAAGTTCCATTAAGTGTATAAAACTAGGACTTTATACTTTTAAGTAATTTATAACTTTTAGACCATGACTGATGAACAAAATGTAATAAAAATTATAAATAAATACAGATAACTTGTTATAAATATTCATAGAAACGTAGAAACTCTTGATGGGAGATAAGTTATTAATATTAAAAAAGGCTCCAAGCTAATCTAGACTAATCTAGCAATTTATGATGTCAATATAATGTTTAAATAATCTATGTATATTTGTTTGTTTTACACGAGAAAAAAAGAATAATAATTTATTTTCATTAACGCACTATTACATTAAGATAATTTTAATGTAATTACTAGTACTTTATTGTAATAAATAAATATTGAATAAGTGTATTGTAAATGTCAATAAAAATGTTAATAAATTATTAAAATATGAAATTAAACCAGTCCCTAGTTGTTGTAAGGAAATAATTGAAGACATTTTAGTTTAAATTAAAAACCATTCATACTTTCGATTCGTAATGTATATAATTATCTATTTACCTATACGAATTGTAAAAAAATGAGTTTTCTGTTTTTTTTTAAGAAGGCGCACTCCTTTAATCTATGAAATAGTATATTACTCACCTAGGGCAGGAAAGTAAGAAATGTCTCAGATCACACGTAATTGTTCGCCGAGGCGAAGCCGAAGTCGACAAACATGGTGATCTGAGGCTTTCTTATTTCCTGCCCAAGGTGTGTAAACTATTTTTCTCCTCGACGGAGGCAGAAAGCAGCATTTTCGTTAGCGCAGCGGGACGGAAGTTGACTATTTCCGCCCGAGTTTCTTTGTAAATCATACCGATTGTATAACGATTTATTTTAATGAAAATAAGCCAAATAATGGTAAACCAATGCATTAATTAGTTTTATCATCAACATGATTGGTTAATGGTGTACCATTCATTAATTTTATGTGCCTATGTAGTGATTGCATTGGCGCGGTACGAACTGTTTAATAGATATCAATTTGCTCATGACTATGAATAAATGAATTTAACTTGTATGAAGCACGAACTAAGTTAAGTGGTGGAAATTAATCAAATTTATTGAGGTGGTCGAGCATTTTATATTACATGTGATTCAATAAAATGTCGAAAACTAATTGTGTTTTTTTATTACATACTTGCTAAATGAGTTAGCCAATTTTTTGCTCCAAAACTACCTTGTGCTAAATTAATATAAACCTCAGTGTAATTTGGCTCGTTGATAGCCTATGGTATAGAGAGGGACATGGGCTACTTATTATTCGGGGAACGCGGATGAAACCGCTGGGAGAGCTAGTAGGTAGGTGTAATTGCAAAAGTGTCTTTATTGGTTTGTCCTTCTTTCACACAGCAACGGATCAACGAATCGACGTGATTTGTTGCATACTTTTATCTCAAAAAAATGAACCTACTGTTCCTATGGGATAGATGTAGAGTGAAGTGTTATGATTATCTCTTCATTTGGTATGAAGGTATCGTAGGGCTTGGAATAATACACAAGATATTTTTATCTCGGCTATATTCGTATGTTCTGACCACCACGCTCGACGCCTATCTAGTTAAAAAGACCTTATGGTGCGTCCATGCCATAGATTTAGGATATGCGAAGATGTAATGTAAAAAAACGCAAACTTTATACTTATATCTGTCTCGATAATTTTCATACGATTACTGCATAAGATAAAAAAGGAAAGAGATATAGTTGCGTGTTTCTGTTTATACCGCTCTGTACAACATTTGAGTTGTCAGTGGTTACTTTTCATTCCATTATGCTACCAAATTGAATAGGTCTAAAAGTGAACTATGGTGTTAGCCCTTAGATGTTGTTTTTATTTTAGTTGTATTTTGTTGTCATACAGCAGACGGACGACGACGCCGCGAAGATTAAAAATATATATTGTTTATTTAGCTTCAAAATTGTGAAAAGCTACTAAATTGTGATCTGTGATAAACACAAATATGGTGTGTGTTGTAATGGTGTGCAAATCTCATTCCTACCGAAAGGAAAATGAATCTGAAATTATTAGCTTTCATCGGTAAGACGGCATTTTGAACATATTTCGGATTTTATTCGTAAGATTGCTTTGATAATTTGTAGAATTGTAGACTAACATTAAAGTATTATAGTATTATGCGTGTTCACAACCCTATTGTAGATTTACTTGATCAACAAAGTCATTCAACCTTACTATTTTAGGATATGATAAATATATAACTGTCTCTTTTTGGCACAACGAATCCCAAAAAGAGTAATGAGTACAGCTATTCAAAAGTCGCTTCATTTATTAGTGCTCCTTCTAAGCATATCCAAGTTCTTTGGTCCATGCTTGGCGAACCGAGCACAAGCCGAGCCACGAACGAGCACACTGCGAGCACGATGCACGTAGCGTGGACGGGCTTGCGAGCCTCGAACCAGCATTCGTAGCGTGCTCGACTGCGCTCCGCCCGATTTCACGAACACAGGGATTCGCATCGCACTCGTTTTGTAAGCTCGATAAGTACCTACGTCCACGCTTGAAATCGCGAGCAACAAATGACTCCTGTTTGTTCGAGGCTCGGCTCGTGCTCGCTTCGCGAAGCAAGGACGCACCATAAGCTATCAATGATCAGAATAACAGATATATAGGCTACAAAGATTTTTTTGTTAGCGAACGATAACTACTACGACAAAGAATATACACTACGCTAAACTACGTACCAAAACGTAAGTTGATCACCAGCGAAAATTTGGGAAAAAACCCTGATCATCTTGCGGCCTTTTCCATCTCCAAAATTATTGGATAAGTGCACAGAGTACATGGCAATATACATTTTGCGATTAAAATGAGCTTTGAGTTTTTTTTAAATGGCAACGAAAATGGGGAACAAGTTATAAAATTTTGGAATTAATCAATTCCTGAGCATTTCCGTCGTTGCAACAGTAGGTGGGGAGCTGTTCCGCGCTACGTCCGATCCGAATCCGATCCGAATTCATGAAAATACGGTCCGGAGTAGTCGTAGAACTGTATGGTAGTTTACGCACTGGATCCAATTTCCGTCATCCAATTTCTCTGCGTCATCCGTGAATCTCCATTACGGATTATTGACGGACCGAATTAGCCATAGTATATATTTGTATGAACAGTCGCGCACTGCATCCGAATCGAAAATCCGAGCTGCGTACAAGCAGAGAGGCCGGAGGGGGGGGGGCGGTATGTGGCTCTGGGTCGCGGTATTTAACTAAAATTTAATACTAATTTATTTATGAATTTAATATTTTATTAGGTTAATGTTTTCGTACAACAGCATTGCCAGAAGTTGACGCCTATTGAAAGGACTCATGATCAACGACGTGAACGCTCTATTGTGGTTTTGCGTAAATTGACGCCTAAATTACGGATCTGGATCGGAGGTAGTGCAAAAAGCAATATCCGAATTCGGCCAGAGTTTTCTAGATCTTTATTTTCACGGATTCGGATCGGACGTACTGCAGAACCGCTCTAACTGAATTGGTTCCCCGATTACTACCAGAACAAAGTCACGTCTCCCAACCATCGAACAATTTGTTCCTCGATGCTCCCAACAAACTTACGTCAGCTAATGGTACACTCTTATATCTAGACTGATCGATTCTTTTTGCTGAACTTATCACAAAAGTCGCAAAAATGCTACTTACAACAAAATTACAAAAGCATCTCTTCAATACATTTTAATAAGAAACTATACATTTTGTATCGAATCGCGATTTTGATACAATTATTGTTAAAGAAAATTTTGTTCCCTTTAATATTCTGAACCTCATTGTTGTGACACAATAATAATCCGATATGCAAAAAATATTCCCATAAAAATAGAACTTAAGTATAAAGAAAGCTTAGCGGTATTGTTCGGAGTGACGCAGGTCGGACGCACAATGCGTTTGTCCCACGTCACAGGAGACGGCGAAGCAAGGCGATATAGCCATTTGTTACGTATTCAATACTCGGCCTCTCCAGCTATTTATCTTGTTACCATTGACTGGGCGAGTCGTCTATCAATTCTAAGCGTTACTATCGACGATTAATCAAATGGGAACTCGATGGTTGATGTTGGATTCGTGAGCAGATTAGGCAAAAAGATACTCATTACTTTAATGAAAGCGCTCATGATGGCTATTTCATTACAATACGTGAGTTTTTTTTTGTTATCAGTACGTGGATTACATAACTTTATTGCAATGAAATTCAGATTGAAATAACCTCTGAATCGCTAGATATATTACAAAATCGGAAATGGTTCCATATCTAATGAACCACTATTTATATTTGCAGTTATCAGAATATTAAAAAGTTATCAGAAAACCGCTATATTGAACCCATTTCATTTCAATTCGAAAATGATTGAAATTTAGTTACGTAATCGCCCCACTGATCATATTTATATGTAAGAACTAGCTGTCTACCGCGGTTTTACCTGCGTTACTGGGATACAAATTAAATTAAATAGCCTATAATACTCGGGGATAATGTAGCTTCATATTGGTGAAAGAATTTTTCGAATCCGACTAGTAGTTCCAGAGATTAACCTGTTTAAACAAATAAAAAAAAACAAACAAAAAACTATTCCGCTTTATTATATTATAGTATAGATAGATATATTACAGCAAAGCATAAACCTGTTAAAGATCTTAGTGAGATCTCTTTTTTTAATTTGAAGAGGTTGATAACACTTAACGGCCTACCTGGATTAAATAGTCACCTCCACCGTGCCCCCACCTATGGACCTATCACTAGGTACAAAGCCGCAGTTGGTTAAATTTGGGTGTATCCTATTTATTCATGGCTATAACTAGGTCTATATTAACAGGCTATAACTACATCCATCCTATCCTACTTCCTATCCTATCCTATTATAGAGTTGAAAGTGAGTTTGTTTGTTACGCCTTCACGCCTCAACTACTCAACGGTTCATAATGAAATTTGGCGTGCAGATAGCCTATGGTATGGAAAAGGACATAGGCTATCTGCACGCCATTTTTATCTCGGGAACCCGAGTGAAACCGCGGGGGACAGCTAGTCTAAAAATATAGCCAATACGGCATGAGTAACAAACATCCCCAAATTTTTGCATTAATTATTTAGCACGATTATACGTAGCCATAATTACATATCTGTCACATTTGTACCTAAGCAAATGACAATAAACAGAATCGTCTGTTGACTGTCAGTTAGTACGACACATGATATTGACGTTTGGAGTGACATGATTTGCATTACTGTTTCACAGTCCATTACTGCGAACTACAACGGCTGAATCAGATACAATTTTAATTATGAGGTAAGACCTACCTTACCTTAATATTATGATTAATATTACCTCACTGAAACACCTAAAAACCAAAAAATCACACCCCTATTATAGAGAAAAATTAAGACGACAACGTAGTGACTTCGAATGCCGCAGCGAAAGTCGTGGGCTAGAAATCTACAATGAGCTTGAGGTTTCGGTGAAGGAAAATATCGTAAAGAAATCATGCCATAGTTGTAGGGTACAAGTACAAAATCTGTCGCTAAGCTACAAGGCTATTTGAAAAATAAACACATCCTGACACTATCCCATTACAACTACAGTACCATTGAGCCAATGTACATTGTCTTCTAAAGTCATTATGTTTTCTGACGCTATTGAATTATTAGACTAGTTAGCTATCAAATCTGTAAATTTTGTACACAACTGATAGATCATTGGAACACAATGGTGCCGATTCTGTTGTAAATCGCACTAAACTAATTTTAGTCACATCTCATCTCTTTCTTACGAACATTATTGAAAAAGGATAGAACATATTTAAAGTTGTCAAATTAATCTTTGCTGTCTTATTTTGCGTGTATTTAGGCGTAACCGCGATAGATGGCGACTAAATTTATATTAAAAACAAGCATTGGCCTAATTTTGACAGGACTAAATTTCTTACATCCTTTTCTTATGCTCTTTGTTAGAAAGAGACATAGTGAGATTAAAATTAGTTTAGTTGTGAACAACAGAATCAGGGCCATTAGGCTACTTTCCTGATAAAAACTATTTAATCCGTCATTTACATTATCAAAAAATATTAGACATGTATTTTTCCTTTAGTCAATTAAACAAAAAAATACGAGGATATGGTTTGTTGAAGTTCCGCGTGACGTCACTATGTGGTACACTTTTTGGTAACAAGTGACGTCACTCCCGAACTTAGTCAATTTTTTATGATTTGAAAAATACGTGTCCAATATTTTTTGATAATCTAACTGACGGATTAATTAGAATTATTATATTTTTACCCAGGCAACATCCTATTGTCATAGCAGAATAGGGCTTCAAGTGTGTTTCGGCAACTGCAATTGAGAGTCAATTCCCTTCTTGACTTGGTGTGCTCACCACCTTCGGCCACATCATCAATATGCCACACCATGGTGAGAACATAAGCCCACATTATAAACATAAATTCTTCAGTCATTTTCACTGATTTAAACTACTATTGCTACTAATGAAATCAACGCTTACAAAATGTTAATGAGCTAAATATTCCAGTACATAAACGTAAGTACTCGTATCTAGCCTGTATTTCGAATACCCAATTTCAATTCGAAGGGGCACAAAATATAGCTTTCACGTACTGCGTAATTGTAACTTAATTTTATCAGATAAATTGGTATTGAGCAATATGTAGCAGCCGATAGCAGTTACTATAATATCGGTTGTTAACTCGCTAGCAAGTGCTTTTGGTAATTATGTGATAAAGTTTACCGTGGGCCCTTTATTTTGCGCGTCGCAACTGTTGCCTCTATTATGACAAATAAATAGTAATTCACTAGTCCTTAGAGAATCATTCGTGTTAGAGTTCCGTAGAAGCCCTCAAGGCTGTCCAACTTATGTTCCAAATTTATATAAAAGATTTTGTCTTTTGATTGCATTGACTCCAAAAAAGTCTTGACAGACAATACCGACGGGCGAACGGCCGAATTGACGGACAACAAATAAACTTTATGGCACGGAATCCTAAAAAACAAAAGCTAGAATTTAACGAGTTTAGGTATTTGGTGGAATGGGTGAATATTCATGCAGGAATTTAAAGCGCCGATCCCACTGAAAAGAGTTCTAGAGTTCCGAGTTCCGAGTTCCGAGTTCCGAGTTCCGAGTTCCGAGTTCCGAGTTCCGAGTTCCGAGTTCCGAGTTCTGCATTCCGTGTTGACTATTGTGCACACAGCAAGCAATTTAGAGTTTTAGAGTTCTGCAATATTCGCTACTGATCACACGTCATACACTTTTTTTACTCTCAAAGGCGCCACATTGCTGATAATCAACGCGCAATGCAGAACTCGGAACTTTAGAACTCTTTTCAGTGGGATCGGCGCCTTAAATTCCTGCATGAATTTTCACCCATTCCACCATATACCTATTTAATGTTTAGAATTGCTTGTGAGTTCTTGAGTTTGAAATGCCACATTTTTCTATCGTAAAAGGAAAGTGAAGTTCAATACTGCATTTCCAATTTCATATCACTGGTGTGTGCATGTGTGTGTATTTTTTTGAGGAGGAAAATCCATCAGTGGAACATATAAAGCTAAAAAATGTAAAATTAATGAATGGGCTTGCATTATGCCATGGCTGTACAAATGCGAATGAAATGCCTACAAATATTAATATTTTTTGGTTTGTCTTCTTTGACGCAGACACGGAGTAACGGATAGACGTGATTTTTTGCAAAGACAGAAAGAAAGAAATTCAGAATTATCATATTAAATCAGCTAATCGGACTTTGATTATATTTTTTATACCTCTGTATTACGTCTAATAAAAATACACTAGAACTTTTTATTAAAAAAAAGCTAGTTGTCCAATTATTTTTAAAGTAATACACTAGTACATAATATCATTATCATCAGCCTTTAATATCCCACTGCTGAGCACGGGCCTCCATTCACATATGAGGGTTAAAGGGAATGGAACCTCCACCACGCATGCCCACTGCTGATCGGTGGAGTTAGGCTAGTGGTCAACCTAATGTTGGCGTTTTTGAGCCGCCTAGGAGGACTCCAACTAGCTTAGCTTAGCAACCTATATAAGTAAATAGGTATATTCAAGTTTCGTTATTTAACACATTTTTCTGGAAGGCAGCTTTGTCCGTGCTTTTAAACATTATTTGCTAGTATAAATAAAGGGAGCAATTAGTCAAGGTGTAGGTGAAGCGCAGCCTTTTAATGAAGAACATTATGTATTCAGCAGGTCGGTAAGCTAGTGTTAATGATGCAGCGGAGGTTTCTTAGGTCTCCCGATATAATACTAACTGCCAGTTTCTGAAAGCCAAATCAAAATTAATCTCTTATTGAAAGTATATCTGTCACTATCAATGTCGTCTGAAATGACAAAGACGGCAACAGATTATAGATTAACTTTGATTTGGCTTTCAAAAACTGTCAGTAAGACTTAGAATGGAAAGGAAAAGAAAGGAGTGAAAATGTACGCCAGCAAAAAATTTGCCAAGGATTAAATAATCGAAAGCTCTTGATCTAGATAACATGTAATAGTACTTTTTAAGCTTTCGCGAACTAAATTCATTGTAATATTAATGTATGGGGTCTATTCGCGCACAGATTATTATCAAAATTTAATTTTGACTAACCTCGACGTTTCGATCAAGTTGCATTGATCGTGGTCACGAGTGAACTGGAAACTGCGGGTATCAGCGTCTCGATGAACGGGAGTTGTTTCCAACTACCCGCATTTGGTCTTGTAATAATCTGTGCGCGAATAGACCCGATACATTAATATTACAATAGATAACATGTAATTTTTCAAAACACTTTGTACACAAAAACTATCCATATTAAATAAATTATAGAAAGCCAGTGTTTTTTAAGTGTGTCTTCAAATTCCACATACGTGATATAAACCTGCTTCATTGTATGTACATAGAGCCCCTGCACGTGTAGGAAATCGAAGTTATGAAGAGCTTACAACATCGTATAAAATAGTATCCAAATATAATACTGTGTACTGTTCCCGGGATTGGTATTTAACCATTATTTTCCCTTAGCAACAAGGGGGCTTAGCCGCAGGTAAAAGTAAGATTGAGCTCCCGTGGTTCTTATGAAATAAATAGAAAATAAAATCTGGCCATATGTCAGAATCCCGAACCTACAAGGCTATTATTAGACCCAAGCTATCAGTAATCTATATCAGGCTAAATATCCCGAAAAAATGCTGTTAAAAATTATCGTTTTATTCGATGTTTCTTCTATAGAAACCCTAATATGTTTTTGACATTTTTTTTGTAATTTATTTGCCTTTGAAACATAAGTAAAACTATGATCGTGAATTTCAAGAAGATTTCTATATAAGATGGTTGTCGACAATCGTCATCGTTAGTAAACGATCAACCAACAAATGTCAAGTTGATCGTTTACTAACGATGACGATTCTCGATAACCAACTTGTCTACTACCCTGTGAAATATAGATAAACGGACAGCGTAGGCTGAGTAACTTTAAGAATATTTTATTTTATATTTTTTGTCAGACTTAAAGACCTCATTACATTGTGTCAGAATTCAAAATACGTAATCAAGCAACCGTAACTTTCATTAGCCACTCTACACAGGATGACGATTCTCGATAACCATCTTGTCTACCGCCCTGTGACATATAGATAAACGGACAGCGTAGGCTGAGTAACTTTAAAAATATTTTATTTTATATTTTTTGTCAGACATAAAGACCTCATTACATTGTGTCAGAATTCAAAATACGTAATCAAGCAACCGTAACTTTCATTAGCCGCTCTGCACAGCACAAAATAAAGAATGTGGAAATGTGAAAAGATAAAAATGAAAAACCTCGAAATGAACTTCCATTGTTACTTTATCTTTGTCTGATTATGTAAATCTGTTTATTCCCTTTATAAGTATGGCCAAAGTAAGTAAATACGAATAATTTGGATGACTTTCCAACTTTGTTAGGAATGACATTACGAAGGAAAATTTCGCAAATTACGGATCAAAAAATATGACTTTATTTGGAGTTGGAGATATAATTGAGGACATTATTAAAAACTTTTCTTACGCCTTCTTAGTAGTAATAACAAAGGCTAAATCCAGACAAAAACATTTCAAGCTTCGTTAAAACGTCTCGTGAGTTTAAACTGTAATCATTCTCAGCTTATCTTTTCTGTTATAGGTATAAACATTAGTTATCTATCTTAGTCTTGTATAATATAAAATATAATTGTATGTACCAAGTATTATAAAATAGCGACGATATATTAGGTTTATTTCAAAATATAAGAAATAGCTTTCCGCCTCACGGTTTCATCCGTACCGACCGTAACATTATCATCAAGCATTTTCATATTATAACAAAGTTATATAAAAATTACTTCAGCCCAATCCATACGAATAAAGTGGACAACCTCAGACCCACATAATAAGGATTTTCTCACTGCTTCAGCTGTGACGGTATAATAACCTTAGGCCAACGCGTAAATCAGTCGACAGTAGTGATGTCTTAAGATAGCTTAGACCTTAGACCAATGACTCGATCATATTTATATTTCTAACACAAAATTCGCATTATAATTTTCGGCTAATCAAATTGTTCCCGCGATAAGAATACTAACAGCTGCCATGAGTCACTCTTGAGCTGTTACAGAACTGCACGTATCGCCTTATCAATCGTGTTTGTGACCAATAAGATATTTTGCTCATCCTGGATGTGCTAACATGGTTGCTGCTCCAAGCTCCTTGTTGACTATACATTTTACAGAACCTTTGAGAAATACGTCCAGCGCTGCTTGAAAGATTATGGCTCCCGGCAGGACCTAGCGATAAAAATTCACAATCTAGAGAAATTGGCGAAGTTTTCTTATCGTTTTAGAGTACGGAAACCCTTTATTGCTTTGACTTTGGAAACAAATGCTCTTAGTACAGTATAATGTAAACTATACGATATTATACGGACGTAATCGTGGTTGGTGGGCATTTTATTGTAGGCCTTCAGAGATAAATATTTGAGAAGAGAGAAATATTTGTCTAGCTATTTCGATTAAATGCATTGTTTCAATTCCTGTATCATATTGATGTCAAGCTACTCTCGGTTACGTGATTGTATGTAGGTATGGATTGAACTTATGGGATAGTTTCTACTTTACGTCGCATATTGACAAAGTTGGTAGCACGTTTGGTGCCACATGGCTCGCCAGAGCAAGTCGTTATCGTCATGCTTAGTATTGATCGAGAGTTTGACGATAAGTTTTGTGATTGCGTATTTCTAGTATTTCTAATATATTAAATCTGTATATCAAAATCTTTTATCTTCATAATTCTATGTCACATTTCCTTCTTACTTACTTGAATGGCAGTTCCTGAGATATTTTTTTTCCATATGTATTTATAGGCCGTGCATTGCATCCGTGATTCAACGGGTTAAACATGTACGATAAAATTATCGTTTATGTCGATAGTCAAACCGTAGTTTGTCGAGTTAGGGCGGTTCCAAGACCGTCATGACAGACTCGTCAAATCTCTAAACGTAATTTAGTAGACAAATAAAGCTTATAATAATATACCTAACTTAATAAAGAAAAGCTAGGGACAATCATACTCTTACTAGAATTAATGACTGCATTTTTTATAATCATTTCATTATAGGTATTATTCGTCGAGAGATTAACCTTTCTATTTAAAATACTTTACATTTTCCCGATGATAAAACCACTCGACCTACATGTCTTGGTTAACCTCCGTATGTGAGACATGAGACGTCGATCACAGCCCACGCACCGGCCCACCGCAAATTTTCTCGCAAAGTAAACTCTAGATGGTAATTAACAAGGAATTGACCTTTGGGAATAATTACAAGCGAATTGCCGTAAGCGATATAAACTGGGAAAGAACATGGTAAGAACATAATTACTTAATACGGAATTTGCAATTAGCTCATCGTGACTCGACTTGATTACTCTATTGATTGCTACTTTTATTTATAAATCATGAACGTTATTGTTTACAATTTAATAAAATAAATGAAATTATTGATGAATTCTTGATAATACTTTTTATAAAATTAACCATCTTCACAACTATAAAAACGACTAATCGAAAATATTATAAAATACTTACTAGACAACACCAAAGCGATATAACTGTTAAATTCAGGATCTAATAGCTTTAAAACTAGAATCAATCTCATTCCCACCGATTGCGCGAAGCTTTTACTCTATTTCAATTCACAACATTGCATCGTGTTTGTATACTAAAGCACTGAATCACCAAAGGTGCTTGAAATCAAATCGGACGGCCACTATCACGCTCCAGCACACATGCCGAGTTGCATGCGGTTGCAAATTAACGCATGTTCACCTAATATCGACGGGCCTTTACTGATATGCACTAATATGGGCTAAAATTATTATGGTGTATTCTATTTTAGTGTTGGATTTAAACATTTAGTTAGTTGTGTGAGCAAATTCGTGGGGTTTGTTTTTCGTTATAGCAGCCAATAAGTCCTACTGATTAAATTCGTCATGTTTATTGAACTAAGGCTTTACACACGTACCATAATCACACCACAACCACAACCAAATCATAACCACAACACGTGGGCGGGCGCTAATTTGCATGAAAAATTATAGTGGAATTCACACGGATCACATTTTGCCGTTACTATCGACTGCATGTGTGATACCGACTGCACTGCAGCCACGTCGCAACCACAATGCAACTACCAGCGACACCGTAAGTAAACTAGCTGTATAAACATTTTCACATTTTGTAGGTACCGCAAGAAGCCGCAGCGACACTATTCAGGCGTAACCACAGCTTGACTATCTTTTATCGCGACGGTGTGGTGTAGTTATGGTACGTGTGAAACAAACCTAAAGTGAAAAGAAAAAAATATTCATCATTATGATTTCTCAAACACTCATTCAAATATATATTTCAACCAAGTCAATAGAACCAAATTAAAATCACTTAAAGAGCAACAAAAAACTATTTTTCAACGTTAACATAGCCAAAACTGGTAAAAGCAGGGGTTTTATTAATGTCAAGTAATTAGTCTCGTATCCCATCGATATATCAATGAGATAGTGAGAAACCCATGCGTAGGCCTATTTATAAGCCTATTATAGCTAGAGGCAGTAACCAGATTGTAACACTGCATTAAGGGGTTTTCACCTATATTCATTAAATAATTACAAAAAGTATCAAGTAATTGTATAGCTAAATTATTTTCAAACAAAAGTAAAGGTCTTAAGGTAGAAAATTGCACGAAAAGGTAATGTTACTAAGATAGTTCAAATTACTAGGTATGTTTGATCGGTAGTCGCCAACATGCTAGGAAAGTAGAGGTACAAAAACTGGGGACTAAAATTTATAGGAACCTATGAGGATCAAAGACTAAAAAGAAAATATTAAAATAAGCAGCAGTGACTTATTTCTGGTTCCTGGAAGAAATATCTTCAAAGTAATTTACAAGCTTCAATCGTTATTTTATAAGAACTCGCTTTTGTAGAATCAGTGATGCATTCTTGATGTTTTAGAAAAAATAAATTAATAAATAGGCACAGTAGTGAAGAGTGATAAAAAGCCGTGGTGGCTTAGTAGTTAAGGTACTATCATGAAGGTTCTAATGCATGCTGTTAGGCAAGCTTCGAGCCCCTGCAGTGTAGACGGACGTATAATAATGAGCTGTTTGATGAAAATTATCATCAACAAAAAAAAATTGCTACTAATTGTTTTGATGAAGATGTCACAAGTTCAAAGTTTGTAGGGCATCTCTTCCTAAGTAGCGTGTACCAATTTCACGCGGAGTTTGCCCAATCGCAGCTCGGCAAGGCCGTAATTATGTTCGCAAACACAAACTTGGGCCGTCTATTGCCCAGAAACCTGCAAGTTTGGCATGACGATATAATGACCTAATAGAGTGGTCAGCTTTTCTCTCCATTTTCATCTGTGTAGGTAGTTTTTGTTTTTATTGGTGGCTTGATTAGGACATGACGTATGTAATTTGTTTTTGCGAGTTGTTTTTGACATTGGTTTCGGTTAATTAAAATCTTCGGAAATTGTTATTATTTTGAATTAGGTGCTGTTTGATATATTGATTAGAAAAATGATAGTTTTGTGTTGGGTTGTATGTCCAAGTAGTATTCAGGCTTCACTTATACAGGGTGTTGTTTTGGTCGGCGACAAGCGACCCAGGAGCGATAGTACAAAATATATATTCCCCAAAAATGGACATAATTCCATTAAATACTGTAAATATGTTGAGAAATACCTTTTTCAATTTGAAATAAAATTACCGCAAAGTATGGTTACTAGGCACGTGCAAAGACTAGAGCTAGGTGCAAGCCGCCATCGCCCCACCCCTTTACTCCCTCGTACTCCCGTTGAGTATTATGTCTATACTTTAGCTTATTACATGATTTTCAAAATTTTATTTTTTTTATATTTTTTTTAGCACCAGTATCATTTGTATTATCGACCCTGAGTCGCTCGTCGCTGACCAAAACAACGACCTGTATGTTATTTCTGTGAATATGATCACAATGGCATAGAATTTAGCACGAAATTTCATACAAAAAAAAGTTGTTATCAGTAAAAAAAACTCTTTTTACAAGCAAATATGTTTGTTCGGGTAGAATTTTACCAGTCAAATTTCACCCACTTCCTGTAGTCGGATTGACTTGCTTTTTGTATATTGGAAGACAATGTTAATACAGTCACCAAAAAAGCTCATATTTTTTTTTTTATAAAAAGTTATTTAATATAAGCTTATTGCACTAAATGCCTGCATTCAGTGCAATAAACCTCAAGGATTTTTTATAGGTATATTTATTACAAATATTAGACTAAGGAAGGAATGTATAAGAGATTTTTAGAATGCCTTACTTTGAGTATTAAATTACTTTACCTTGTTGTACAAAAAAATAGAAGAGAAGCCGTTACTTATCTAAAGAAGAACAAAAAAAATTATTCCGTTAAAAATAATCTCCTCAAATCGTGTCACAATCAGAGTCCCATCACGGCCTCTTCAAATTACTATTGTTCTCTACGTTGAAAAGAGAATTATTTAGGCTTAGGGTGACCATAATTTATAAGTACCTTATAAAAGGGAGAGACCAAAGGGCTGGCTCGTACCTCGGTCAGAGAATAAGCCATAGACAGCAATTATTTATAATCTTTTATGTGTAAATATTTTTCTCTTTTTTATAATAATTATTTTTTCCTTTTTTTATTTGTTATTTAGTTTTAATTGTAAATAGCCCATTGATTGTATTTTGTACATATTTCTTATTAAAATAAAACAATATATTGTTTTAAAAACAAGATGTTTCATGAAATTTCCAGTCAGTCTGTTAGTTTGTATGTGGGTCCAAATAGGTTAAATTGTTTAATTTATTATTATTTATGAATTAGCCTGCCATAGCATGCAACTTGAGCATGCAAGTAAAAATAAGAGGTTGGCGAGATGATATTTCTTGCCGAAGCTCACGAGATGCAATTTAGTTGATGAGTTGAGTTAATGAGAAATTAAACCATTCTTCAGATGAAGGTTACTATTAAGGAAGGAATGTATTTTTTTTACATTGAATCTACGTTGTATAGGTTTATCCCTGATATTTAGAAACTAGCTGTCGCCCGCATTCATCAGCGTTCCCGGGATAAAAAAAATAGCCTATAACACTCGAGGATGATATAGCTTCCTATTAGTTTAAGATTTTTTCAAATTCGACGGATAGTTCCAGAGATTAGCGCGTAAAGACTGCACTTACCAAAACACAGGTGCTTTGTGTTACATAAAAAACAAAATTAAAGCAAAAAAAAATTAATCCATAATTATTTAAATTTCGTAGTCACCCAATAACTTATCCACCAAGTACAGGTGGCGACCTCTATTGTCAGTCGTGAGCCTTTGTCTTTGTACAAAGGTTGGCTATAAAATAAAATCTAAAAATCAGCTTACTTTAATTATCACAACCCCTTCTGTTCAGGCTTTGTACCTATAATTTTAACGCTACGTCTTGTTGTTTTACGTAGCCTTGTTAGATAGCTAAAATATTTACAGAAGTTCACCTTGTTGTACCTTCTAACATAAAAGAGAAGGCTAATTAGCCTTTTAATTTGGTTTTAAACTGTCTAAATAATAATGGCTAAATCATTTTTTTTTTTCTAGGGCGTCGAATATATAAGGCCCTAATAAATTAGTGAGCTTCCTCTTGAGGGATGAAGTTCACTAATTTATTAAGACCTTATATTTAACTGCCGCTAAAAGGTGAACTCAAAATCTACTTTTACATATCAGTTCTTAAATGAATTCAAAATAATTCACAAAACATAAAAACACGACTGCCCTGCCAAAAAACGAATTAAAAAATATGGCCAGTGCCACTTCGGTTGATGTAAGGATTTAAACAAGATGATACATCCAAATCTGTTCAGGCATTTAAACGTTATGATATAATGAATCCTCAAAACTAAACAAAAATATTTTGTGTCGAATTACTATTACAAAAAATAATTAGTATAATTTTCAAAAAAATCAGTACCTGAGTCAAATCGATATACACTAATAAATTTTACACGCCAAGATGGATTACCCGTCATCCTCATGGATGTGGCATTCCGCCATCCTAACGCTAATTCCAGCCGCTACGAAGGCAGCCCACCGCGACGTTGGTGTCTCAAGCGGCTAAATCGAGATATGCTCGAAGCCGCCGCCAATGTCGCGGCATGGCCGGAAAACGCCGTTGAGATTCCGTCCGATCCGGAGAGAGAAGCAAACTGGTTCCGCGGCACGATGACGCAAATTTGCGATGCTTCGATGCCGCGGTCCAGTCGCCCCAAGTTCCAGGCGGTGTACTGGTGGTCGGCAGAAATCGCACAAATTCGCGCGGTTTGCTTGCGGAGCCGCCGCCTGTACACCAGAGCCCGAAGGCGAAGGCGAACTCCTGCCGAGGAGGCAGCCAGTCTCTATAGGGCATATCGAGCGGCTACAGTAGCGATGCAGATCGCCATCTCAGACGCCAAAAAACGGTGCTGGGATGAGCTTCTGGAGGGACTCAACGTGGATCCGTGGGGGCGCCCATATAAGATGGTTATGGGTAAACTCAGGCCATGGGTGCCCCCCCTGACGGAAACCCTAGATCCGGGCCTGCTGGGTCGAGTGGTGAATACTCTCTTCCCGATGGGCCGGTCAAGTCCCTCAGTCCACCCTCTAACGTCGTGGGAGTGGCATGACGAGATGGGGGTGACCGTACAGGAGCTAGATCGAGCTGTTGGCCGCTTGAAAGCCCGAAACACCGCACCAGGACCCGATGGTGTACCGGGTCGGGTGTGGGTGTTGAGTCTGGTTGCCCTAGGGGACAGGCTGAGGCAGTTGTTCAACAGCTGCCTCCGTTATGCCAAGTTCCCTAAGGCTTGGAAGGAAGCAAGTTTGGTCCTCTTGAAGAAGGAAGGCAGACCCGCAGATTCTCCCTCGGCGTACCGTCCCATATGCCTGTTAGACGAGGCTGGCAAATTGTTCGAACGAATAGTTGCCGCTCGCCTCAACGGGCATCTGTCGCGCGTCGGTCCCGATCTGGCTGATAGTCAGTTCGGCTTCCGGCAGGGGCGCTCGACTGTAGATGCAGTCTTGCGCGTCCGTTTCCTGTCGGAGCAGGCTGTGTCTCGGGGTGGAGTGGCGTTGGCGATAAGTCTTGACATCGTCAACGCCTTTAACTCTCTGCCTTGGGACGCAATCAGGGGGGCACTAGTATATCATCAGGTGCCCTCCTACCTGCAAGGCGTGGTCGGTGACTACTTGCGCGACAGGTACATCCTGTACATGGACCAAGATGGTACGAGAATCCGGAGGGAAATTACATGTGGGGTTCCACAGGGGTCGGTGTTGGGCCCGTTGCTGTGGAACCTTGCGTATGATGCGGTTCTGCGTGTCGACTTCCCCACTGGCATAAATGTCGTCTGCTATGCAGATGACACGTTGGTGGTCGCCAGTGGGGATACCTTTGAGAGGACCAAGGAGCTCGCCGAGCTTGGGGTAGAAGTCATCGTCGCCAAAATCCGCGAGTTGGGTCTGGAGATAGCGCCTCACAAGACCGAGGCGCTATGGTTCCACAAACTGCCTAGGAGCAGGGAACCACCCGACTCGCGCGTCCAAGTGGGTGGGTCGGAAGTTAGGGTGGGGCGGTACATGAAGTACCTGGGCCTCACCTTAGATAGTCGCTGGGGCTTCGAAGAGCATTTTGATCGCCTCGTCCCCCGGATCGAAAGGGTAGCGGGTGCCATGCATAGACTGCTGCCCAATCTCGGGGGACCGAGAGAGGAAGTACGCCGCCTCTATGCGGGGGTCATACGATCCGTAGCCCTGTACGGGGCGCCCGTATGGGCGAAAAGGCTGGCCATCCGACGCTGTAGAACGAAAATCTACAGCGTCCAGCGAAGGATGGCGCTACGGATCGTACGAGGATACCGCACAGTATCCTTTGAGGCGGCGACAATTCTGGCTCGCTTTCCGCCACTTGATATTCTGGCGGACATGGATGCGAGGGTCTATGACCGGATTCGCATCGTCCGTCAGAGCGGTGGAGGCGACCCAGAAGAGGCGATCAAACGGCAGGAACGAATTATCGCGTTCGCGACGTGGCGCGCGAGGCTCCGGGAGGAGCGGTATGCGCGCAAACGCGTCGTTGGAGCAGTCCTGCCGGTCTTCGAAGCCTGGATGCAGCGACAAGGTGGACGACTCACCTACAGGCTCACACAGATACTCACCGGGCACGGGTGCTTCGGTGATTATCTGTGTAAGATCGGACGTGAGGCGACGGCGGCCTGCTTCCACTGCGGTGGAAGCGGCCAGGATTCCGCATCGCACACGCTCGCAGTGTGCCCTGCGTGGGAACCCGAGCGGCGGATCCTGGTCGGCCTGATCGGGCGGAATCTCTCCCTGCCAGCAGTCGTGTCGGCGATGCTGAGCGGGGATACAGCGTGGAGGGCCGTAGCCTCCTTCTGTGAGACCGTAATGGTCCAGAAGGAGGTTGCTGAGCGGGATCGGGAGAGGGCCGATCCCGCTCGGAGACGACGCCGCCGAGGCGCAGACGTGCCTCGTGGCGGCCCTCCTGCCCTGTAGCTGGGGCTTAGAATAACAGCTACGGTGTTCCCCTGCCTGTCGTAAAAGGCGACTAAACGGGGCCTTTGGGGTCGTGGGCAATCAGGGCGGGGGCCCTGTGCGTCCAGAAGCGACCCCAAGGAGGACGATGAGTCGATGTGGTCACGATTCATCGTGCGATAGCACAGCGAGGGTGCTAGGGGGAGGTATCACACTTCCCCCGGGACGAGCTATCTTAGCGCCGCGCGTGGAGGGGTGAGCAGGTACGCGTTCAACACGAGAGCCCGCCCCCCTCTCTATAGCGCAGATGGCGACCACCGTGGGGTTTTAGCCGGTAGAAGTCCGGCATAACCTGGCCGCTACCCCCGGGGCGGTCGGGTATCCTATGAGGATTTCCCCACGAAAAAAAAAAAAAAAAAAAAAAAAAAAATAAATTTTACACGCCAAGATGGATTGATGATTGGTTTCAACGAATTTCCAAGCGATTTCCTTCCTCACCACTTCAAAGTGTAACAAAGATCCAAAGGCACATGCCTACTATTTCCGGTAAAGAACTACCCCTTTCGGAAAGTGAAAATTACTTGTGTGGCCACTCGTGTTACGGTAGGGTGGCGTTACGCGTGCGGTTAACCCGCCCTTGCGTTTGTCATCAGCCCTTCTGAGAATTGAAATACTCCTTGATGTAGGTAAATTAATCGTGTATAGCTCAGAAATTGGAGTTGGTATTATAGTTACGAGTGTTACAATGTTATTTTCTTTTCTGGTAAAATGATGACAATACATAAATTACTGATTTTATAAGAGAGAAAATAATGTTCATACTATTCTATTCTTATTCTATTATAACTAGTTGTCCAGTAGTGGTTGAAATTAAACTATTTTTAAGTTTTAATAAATTCTCTTGATATTATGATAATATTTGGCATTGTTCTCAGTTTGATATGTGTGTGTTAATCGCATGGTAGTTGTGTGTAATGTTTTTTTTATTAATTTAATGTATTTCTAATGCATGTATATAAAAAAAACGGCCAAGTACGAGTAGGCCTCACGCACCGTTCCGTATAGACGTATGCAAATAGTTCGTTCATCACGGGAATCGAGTCTCGATGATTTTTCCCCTTTTCCGATTATGTTATTTTTTTGTGATACTACAAATTTACGGTTTTCAGATTTCTTCCTTTACTTGTGCTACATGATCTTGCTTCTTATCTAATTTCATAATTCTAGGTCAACGGGAAGTACCCTATAGGTTTTAATTCCCTAGCGATCGTCAAAATATGCGGCAAAAACGTATATTTTTGCGTTGACTTAGAACTTTGATTTTTTCACTGCTCCAAGAGATATTGGACCTGAGTATTTTATATTATTTTTAGCTTGATACCTCCACGCGTTTCTGAGAAAAAGGGTATTGAAAGATTGACAGACAGTCTGACAGATGGACGACTTTCATAACTGTCCTAAACAACTTAAATTAAATACATTATCTACGTCATTAATTCTCTATGTATAAAAATTTATTCTTATTTTCCTTGGTCACGCCATAACTTAAGAATTACTATACCGATTTCATCCATCTTTCACCATTTCTAATACTCTGGAGAAGGTTCTAACGGAAAAAAAAATAAGAAAGTTGCGAAGAAAGAAAATTTAAGAAAACTTAACGGTAGGGTAGTATATCCTCGAGTACGCGGATGAAACCGCGGGGCGCAACTATTTATTAATATAACCAAGCATCAAGACTTGCCATGAAACCTAGCACTCATTATGAATCCATAATCAACTAAATTTTACAATTCTGGCATTTGGTAGAGTAGTTTGTATCGGGGGCGACTCTTATTACGTACACTCAACACAAAGTAATAAACTGAAACGATATTTTTTTACGACATACACAGACTATGATTATTCACCATTTAAATTATCAATACACAAGTGCTGTCTGCAATTAATGTTAGGCGTGGAGCGGGTTCGAGAGCGGATGGATCAAGTGCTACTTGTGGTGAGAGACCCTTACGATCGCTCTGAGAGTTCCACGGGACGATATCGAATTAATTCACCCATCGTGTTGAGAATGGGTGAATAGTTGGAAAAATTAACGACAGATTTTGGTAGATAAAGTGGTTTTGCATTGTCTTTAAACAGAGGTAGAATTAACGCTTTTGTTCTACTGTTTAATTTATTGGACCAAGTTTGGTCAACGTTAGATTTGGGTTAAAGTTACATTAGGATGATTTGACCGAAAATCAGTGAAGCTATTGGACTTATTTGTAACTGAGTCGCTGTCCATTTTCGATTTCACAACACAATGAAATTATTATAATGTTTCTAAGTTACTAGTTTCGCCCCGCGGTTTCACCCGACGGAAATCCTACCCTAAGTTACCTACCGTTAAGTTTTCCTAAATTTTCTACGCAACTTTCTTAAAAAAAACCCGTAAGAACCTAGTAGAGTATTAGAAAACATTAAAAAAAGATGGATGAAATCGGTAAAGTCGTTCCAAGTTACGGCGTGACTTCAAGTGACCAAGGGAAATAGGGATTCATTTATATATAGAGATTTTTCTCTTAACTTTTTTAATTGTATTGTGTGGTATTTTTTATTAATGTAATTTTTTTTTCGGGATTTTTCTTTAGAAACTATTTTTGATGGATGTGTTGAAATAAAGCGAAATGACGAGTTTCTATCAGAATATTAGCTTTTCGTACAGTTAAAATTGAGGCCATTATAAATTCTTACTGTTAATCATAACTTTCCAAATTCAAATTAGCTCCCAGGTTAACGATTCATATAACTTTCTTAAAGTTGGAATATGTAAAATAAGTCTAGAACTTGAAATAGGTTATAAAACTTTGCTTGCAATTACAATAACAAAACTACGCCTCTTTAGTTTAACTATATATTTATTCTACCTGAGATATTTTAAACATAACTAAGAAAGTAATTCTCGAAGATTGTGATGATTATGTTCTTGCATTTGTTCATAACCTTACTGGTTTAAGACTGGTTCTCAAGTCAACTGGAGGCCAGTAAAAATATAATATCTTGATAAATACTTTAATTCTAGTAATAGACAGGGATAGCTAGAGTATAGATGCAACCTTCTTTCTTTCCTCCGTGGATGCAACTGATGAATATCTTCAGGAGATGATTTGCATTATCCTTAGTCAGGATAAATTTACTTGGGTACTGTTATGGACCTGTTTCTCGTTTTATTTATTATGTTTTGAAGGATTTTATTTATTTATTTTATTTAAATTGTTGCTAAGCATTTAAAATTAGCTGACGCGTGGTTTCACCCCTTCGACCCCGTATGGTATTAATTGTTTTGCGCGGAACCATAATTATTTTTCTAAAATTAAAGTAGCCTACTCTAGTAGTTACTCCTTATAACATCAGCTGTCTGCCAGTGATAGTCCCGTCAAAATCAGTCCAGCAGATTCTGAGATTAACCTTAAGATTAAAGGCTAAACTGCGGTAAACTAATTAAAGTTAAAACACATTGATCAACTACACCTTATTGCTTATTAGATGCAAAGCCATACTTTCTAATTTTATTCATTTAGTGAAATACTAATTAGCTTTTTGATTATTGCTTACGTAATGTATTTATTACTTTGATTCTATTATCTAGACTAATAATTATAACCCAGAAACATTTGTTTCATCTAGCAATGAATAACACTAGAGCATACCTATCTACAATGATTAATTCTAGTAAGTATGTATGATATTTTTGATTTAGTAAGGGTATGCCCTTATTATGTCAAATATAACCACTATTAGGCAATAGTGGGCTGTCTGACATATTTTTCCGTTTCTCTACCATCCATTGAGAGAGCCAACACTGTAAATTTCTTAAATGTGTTAACTTAGTCCGTACCACAGCACAGGTTTTACAACGTGGTAATATACAAGCAAACCATGTCGTGAATGTCCATTATCAACATACTTCCTTGTCTTATTTATTTCTAAATAGGACACGGCGATACCTCTATCTGTACAAGTGCTCAACTTATTAATACGTATAGAGCCTACAACCTCAGAATAGCAATTCGCACGCATTGCGTTCTAAATAGTTGATGGCTGAAGACACAGATGGCGCTGTAATGGATTCAGGATTACCGCGGGTGCTTTTCAGGAAAATTTATAGCGAGCTGCAAAATGTTAATGGAAAAAGCTTTCGTAGTATTTATTACGCTTAATTAAATACTAATAGTGTTGAAGTAGTTGGGAGAAAGCTTTTTCAATTTCTATAAGGGTTACTGAGTAAAAGATTATTATTTTGATTGAAGTTTACAGGATAGTGGAGGCGAGTTTAATTACTTTAAATAGCTTTGGAAACAATATATAAATGAACATAGTAGGTACCCCTTATTACAAAACATGGTTTAAAGTATATGAGGTCTCCAATAAAGATATGATTAATTATTAAAAGAAACAAAAAACCCGTAAGTTTTCTTTTCAGTAAATTTTTGTTTTACACAGTCGGGTTTTTGTTTCTTTTAATAATTAATCATATATTTATAGGAGACTCGTACTGTAATCTTGAACGATTTAACCTAACTGTAAATGACGGATTAAATAGATATTTTTTTCTGGAATCTAGGTTTATATCACATATTATTATTTTAGTTGTTAAAAATAGCTTAAAGTATTCTAAAACTGAATCAATATCGCTTGTGATGTCTACTAAAATTTAATCGCAATTTAATACCATAAAGGCACTATATATAAATCATGTCCAATGTTTATTAAAGCCCGCAACATTGGGAACAAGGCTAATCTCTATATAATTAGCTGTTTGTCTGGTTGAATTATAGCATAATCAGCTATTGGGAATTCAATTTTACACGGATAAACAAGTTGGATGGCTTTTGGTCGGATTATAACAAATATGTAATGAAAGCTTTATTATATAATTATATTTTCAGGCCGTTTAGTAAATGGCAATCTAATATAATTCGAATTTCAGTTATAAAACTGTTTTAAAATAGAAAAAGCAAGCCATAATTTAATTGAATATTTTTTTACTTTTTACTGTTTTTTACCTTCATACAACAATATGTCTAAATCGTTCACTGAAGTGCAGGCGTAGTAATTTATGTTCTTGTAACACACAAGCATTCACGCGTTACCGACCGTTCCCCTCACCACTATGAACTCTGGCGACCTTACTCACGCGCAGGAAGCCAGGAACACTACATAAAGCTATTTGGCTATTCCGTAAGGTGGAGATATTTCCCTAATCGAGCTGATCTTTCAGCGAATAAACGCTATGCTCTGCCTCTCGTACCTAAACGATAGATATATTATATTCGATAGGTCTGTTTTTGACAATGTCAACGTGGTCAAAATTGATGAACAAATTCTTAAACAATGAATGAATGAAATAATGAATGAAATATTCTTTATTGTATACACATAGTAAAAATAACAAAAGTATTACACATTAGGGAAGTTATACAATGTAGGCGGCCTTATCGCTTAAGCGAACATGGCCCTCATTCTGTTGTTCACAACTAAACTAATTTTAATGTCACTATGTCTCTTTCTAACAAGGAACATAAGAAAAGGATGTAAGAAATTTAGTCCTGTCAAATTAGTCCAATGCTTGTTTTCAATATAAATTTAGTCGCCATCTATCGCGGTTACGCCTAAATGCACGCAAAATACGACGGCAAAGATTAATTTGACAACTTAAAATATGTTCTATCCTTTTTCAATAATGTTCGTAAGAAAGAGATGAGATGTGACTAAAATTAGTTTAGTCCGATTTACAACAGAATCGGCACCATTATCTTATAACAATATATTTTTTTCGGAGTCTTCTCAGTTTAATTGATTTCGAACCGGTGGTAAATTCAACTGTATGTAAAAAAAATATGTTCATAAGTGCCTTATCAGGGCTTAAACTGAATAAATGACTTTTTTATTTTGATTTTTTTTAAATGTAGTGGCTGTCTCGAAAATTACCTATATGCAGCGATAGTTGATTAGACGACTTTAAACTACTTTACGAAATTGAAACTTTAAACCTTATGCAAATTGAGCATAGATATTATACTTCCGTAAGTTATTATCACTTGTATTAAATCTGATTATACTTAGTAGCGGAATCCAGCAGCTATTTGGGTCTATAAATCCATCAGCAAAGTGGGGCCAGTCACGATAAATTCCTTTCGGGTTAACCATACTTCACTCGTGAAATAGCATTTTATTTAAGGTGTATCTTTTAGCGTAACCGTAACATGGTTCTATAGCGCGAAAAACTTTTTTTTATATGGTAAAATTGATCAAAGAAAAAGATAGCTTGTTTAGTAGCTTCTCTCTGCACTTGCATCCCCCTGGCTATGTGCAAAAAATCTCTTGCTGAGTTTCTATCCGAAATCTGGTCAGTATAAGTGTATTTCGAACCGGTGCCGGTGGTGGATTTACCTGTAATATTCAATAGGTACATTATCAGAACCTTCACTGATTTATTTTTAATAATATTCTAATTTTGACTTAAATAATTTAGTACAACTTTAAATCTTGAAAAAAACCTAAAACTGCGGTACGGGTGTTTTTACATGGGCCTAAAATAACATTGTTTTCGGTTAAATTCCTTTTGTAAAGCATTAACAATCTTCTAAATATGTAGGCGGCTTCGTAGGCTGAATATAATGGGCATTTAGAGCCTTATCTGGCAATAAGAAGTCGAGAAATCCTTCGAGTAACTCAACAATGAACGCCTACTCTCGGCAAAACAGACAAGTTAATAACAAAAACAAAACTATCTGTAGATGCAAATTACAACCAAAGAGATATAAATATTTATGTTGTTCTAAATTTAAACAAAATTAAACAATGGAAGGTTAAGGCAATACCATGTCCAAAAAGGAGATTTTACTCCTCTCAGTTAACTATATACTAGCAATCCGGCTTCTATTACATGGTTATTTTAACTGGGAAACTTGTCTAAGCTATTAACTAGATGTATGACAACAAACTGCATTATTTGATTCGAACTATTTATATCAGTCTGATAATCTCAAGTTCATGGTGGTATTTTTATGTGAAAAAAATGATCTACAAAACTAGTTATGTAAGTTGACGTTTTGTTGTCGGGAAACTAACTTTAGTTACATTTAATCAAATAATGTAGTAACGAACAAAAACTAGTTTTGTTACTGGTAAGTTTAGTTCGCAAGTTTCTCTGTTTAGGTTATTGGTCGTAAAATCCGTAGTCCATTTTTTTCAGTGTAATAAGGTAGCAAACAAGCATATGGCCACCTGATGGCAAGCGGTTACCGTAGCCTATGGATGCTTTAAACAGCATTACTCATGTGTTGCTGATCCTGCAAATACCTCTACACCCCTTTTTGAAGAACCCATACTGTACTTCCTTGGGAAATCTGTGGCGGGAAGCCGTCGTAGGAGCGTCCGCGGTAGGAATATCTGTTGAAACCGCATAGTACCAAACTATTGCATTTTGGTTCCAATATATGAGGATAGACTCGTCGATAGCGAGAGTTGCGATGGTAGAAGGTAGCTGCGGCCGGATCTTCAGATCACTGTTTAAAAACTCTAGATCGAAAAATTTACGCATCGATTGGACCAAATTATAATTTTATGCCTTTTGCGGTCGAGACCATGGGACCGTCGGAGTCCGAAGCTCGCCGTTTTTCTCGCAATTTGTCATCAAAATTGATCGTGGCCTCCGAAGACCAGCCGGCGAGCTTTTTCCGCCAACGCATCAGCTTGGCTATCCAAAGAGGAAACGCTGCCAGTCTTCATTCCGATAAACGGCAAGGCAGCGGCAGACTTGAGGAATTTTTTTATATATAGAATGTATTTGTACATATTTGTTGTAAATAAAGAATTTGTAATACTCTAGATAATTAATTAAACATGTTGCATGTGTAAGCGCCAATCTTTATAATACATTTCCAACTCAGTACATATCATCACGCGACGTAATGCCAACGTAGCCGGAAGTGACGATGGAAAAAGGGGAGACGCCGACTAATATTAGGTACGTGTTGTTTTTCTAAACATATCCATAAACATTTTCCATTTTCTAAACATATATTTAAATTATTATGTATTTATTTGCAAGATTTGCATTATATCAATAAAATCAATTTTACAAGGTCTTATTTAACTTGCAATGGATGTATGTATGTAACTATGTATAATGTTTGTTCGGGTGGAATCTTGCAATTCAGGTACAGTCAACAAAAAGTACACTGAATTTTTTAAGAAAAACCCATTTACTCTTATTCTCATTAAATCTCCCTGCAATTTTAATAAAACTCTTGAAAATTATTATATCATTTATTATATATTCAGGATATAAGTTAAAGAAGTTATAATAATACGAGTGAAGCTGATTTTCAAAATAGGTTTTAATTTGGATCTATGTGTCGAAAAGAAGAAATCGACTTGTCAGCACAGCAAACGAAATGTCACAGGTAAATATTTTTTTTGTAAGCAATAAATGGTACAGTAATACCCAACTTATATGGCGCGTCGTGAATCTTCGTTCGCACAGAAAAGAAAGTATGGCCCCGAAGATTAACGAAAGAATGCTTAAAACTTACAATCAACCTTAGATCCCTACTATAAGGTTCATAATACACTGCAGCTGTTAGTCCCGTCTCACTCGCAAGTCACGCCCCTACGCACGGTGGCAGCTGCCGACCAATAAAATGTATCTTCTGCGCAGGTACATCGGTAAGCCATATTAGTTGGGTACTACTGTACTCTTACCAACTCTTACCAATACCATATTCAAAAAAACATCAGCCTTCTAACCAATTATAAATGTATTCAGCCAGTACTGTTTTGTAAAGGAAGCATGTCCTCACATATCAGTATTCTCATCGGTTGTATTTCAATACGCGAACGTATAGGTATCAGGAAACGGTATTATATCCGTGCCAATTTGAAATTTCATTTTATGTCAACATTTACGCTGGCCATCTGCGTGAAAGCTTTTATAAAGTGACTAGATTATATTGAGCATCAAGTAGATTCTATAAATTAGAACTCACTTGTTATTAAACGATTATAATTTAAGACCTAAAAATGTAAGGATAATATTTTCGTTTTCTCCTTCTAATATTCAACGATACTTCAGAAGCATCGGCTGAAAAGAGCATTTTTCCCTTAATTTACGAAAAGGCGAGCATCTCGTTCACCTAACTTATAATATTATTGTTTTTAAGTCTTTGGGGTTGGTCCAGTAAATACATAACATTATATTTAAGACTATACTATACCACAAAAGCCCGAGACAGTCAAATAGATAGACGGATAAAGTTATCACAATAATAGAATTAAGTGAGGACCCTGTGAATACGAGAACCCAAAAATTAAATATTTGACTAACATAAAAAAAACTATACGTACTAAGTCATTCAACATAATAAATAACAATTCATCAGTCACTATTTTGATTAGCTTTAGTACGGAATCCTCTGTGCACGAGTCTGACTCGTACTTGGCCGGTAATTTAAAGTACTAAACGTATCGAGGTATTTTTTTCTGAGAAAATTTTTAATGCCAGATTTTTTCTAATATTTGATTGAGTCAGAGGACTGACTCAATTTTAGGAAAAATTACACCATTACATTATAGCAAGAGACGGAACTAAAGTTGTTGTGTTACATTCAAGTTTAAAATTAGGTGCTCGCTCGTCATGTTTATGAGGATGTATTAAAGTGATGTGTGATTTAATTAAAAAATATATCTATGGTATCTATTAGGAAACATACTTTTTATATATTATATAAAACTAGCTTCTACCCGCGGCTTCGCCCGCGCAGCCTACAGGAAACAAATGACATATTTTTCTACAACTATAAAACAAAACCAAACAACTTCATCCCGCTTCGAGGGTATTAAAAACGCTGAGACACGTATCAATTTTAATAATATTAATTTAGGATAGTTATAGTTCTTCAAATAAATTAACCTTGAAAATTATCTCACAGAAACACATTACATGGATAAAATGTATGGATGTAATCAGGAACATATTCTTTTTCTGTGCCAAATTTCCTCCAGATCCGTACAGATGTTGAAGCGTGATTGAGTAACATCCATCCAAGTAAGATTAGTTAGAAGTAAGATCGTAAGATAGTAAGGTGTAAGGTGTAAGGTGTAAGGTGTAAGGTGTAAGGTGTAAGGTGTAAGGTGTAAGGTGTAAGGTGTAAGGTGTAAGGTGTAAGGTGTAAGGTGTAAGGTGTAAGGTGTAAGGTGTAAGGTGTAAGGTGTAAGGTGTAAGGAGTAAGGTGTAGGTTCATCCAAATCCGTACAGATGTTGAAGCGTGATTGAGTAACATCCATCCAAGTAAGATTAGTTAGAAGTAAGATCGTAAGATAGTTAGGCGTAAGGTGTAAGGTGTAAGGTGTAAGGTGTAAGGTGTAAGGTGTAAGGTGTAAGGTGTAAGGTGTAAGGTGTAAGGTGTAAGGTGTAAGGTGTAAGGTGTAAGGTGTAAGGTGTAAGGTGTAAGGTGTAAGGTGTAAGGTGTAAGGTGTAAGGTGTAAGGTGTAAGGTGTAAGGTGTAAGGTGTAAGGTGTAAGGTGTAAGGTGTAAGGTGTAAGGTGTAAGGTGTAAGGTGTAAGGTGTAAGGTGTAAGGTGTAAGGTGTAAGGTGTAAGGTGTAAGGTGTAAGGTGTAAGGTGTAAGGTGTAAGGTGTAAGGTGTAAGGTGTAAGGTGTAAGGTGTAAGGTGTAAGGTGTAAG
The DNA here is from genome assembly GCA_951394255.1 of Polyploca ridens. Taxonomy (NCBI): domain Eukaryota; kingdom Metazoa; phylum Arthropoda; class Insecta; order Lepidoptera; family Drepanidae; genus Polyploca; species Polyploca ridens. Next base: position 15,408,612 of record OX596249.1, on the reverse strand, counting down.
GTGTAAGGTGTAAGGTGTAAGGTGTAAGGTGTAAGGTGTAAGGTGTAAGGTGTAAGGTGTAAGGTGTAAGGTGTAAGGTGTAAGGTGTAAGGTGTAAGGTGTAAGGTGTAAGGTGTAAGGTGTAAGGTGTAAGATGTAAGGTGTAAAGTGTAAGGTGTAAGGTGTATGGTGTAAGGAGTAGGTTCATCCAAATCCGTACAGATGATGTGTACGTGTGAAGCGTGATTGAGTAACAAACATTCATCCATCCGAACTTTCGCATTTATAATAATACTAGCTTCTACCCGCGGCTTCGCCCGCGCAGCCTACAGGAAACAAATGACATATTTTTCTACAACTATAAAACAAAACCAAACAACTTCATCCCGCTTCGAGGGTATTAAAAACGCTGAGACACGTATCAATTTTAATAATATTAATTTAGGATAGTTATAGTTCTTCAAATAAATTAACCTTGAAAATTATCTCACAGAAACACATTACATGGATAAAATGTATGGATGTAATCAGGAACATATTCTTTTTCTGTGCCAAATTTCCTCCAGATCCGTACAGATGTTGAAGCGTGATTGAGTAACATCCATCCAAGTAAGATTAGTTAGAAGTAAGATCGTAAGATAGTAAGGTGTAAGGTGTAAGGTGTAAGGTGTAAGGTGTAAGGTGTAAGGTGTAAGGTGTAAGGTGTAAGGTGTAAGGTGTAAGGTGTAAGGTGTAAGGTGTAAGGTGTAAGGTGTAAGGTGTAAGGTGTAAGGTGTAAGGTGTAAGGTGTAAGGTGTAAGGTGTAAGGTGTAAGGTGTAAGGTGTAAGGTGTAAGGTGTAAGGTGTAAGGTGTAAGGTGTAAGGTGTAAGGTGTAAGGTGTAAGGTGTAAGGTGTAAGGTGTAAGGAGTAAGGTGTAGGTTCATCCAAATCCGTACAGATGTTGAAGCGTGATTGAGTAACATCCATCCAAGTAAGATTAGTTAGAAGTAAGATCGTAAGATAGTTAGGCGTAAGGTGTAAGGTGTAAGGTGTAAGGTGTAAGGTGTAAGGTGTAAGGTGTAAGGTGTAAGGTGTAAGGTGTAAGGTGTAAGGTGTAAGGTGTAAGGTGTAAGGTGTAAGGTGTAAGGTGTAAGGTGTAAGGTGTAAGGTGTAAGGTGTAAGGTGTAAGGTGTAAGGTGTAAGGTGTAAGGTGTAAGGTGTAAGGTGTAAGGTGTAAGGTGTAAGGTGTAAGGTGTAAGGTGTAAGGTGTAAGGTGTAAGGTGTAAGGTGTAAGGTGTAAGGTGTAAGGTGTAAGGTGTAAGGTGTAAGGTGTAAGGTGTAAGGTGTAAGGTGTAAGGTGTAAGGTGTAAGGTGTAAGGTGTAAGGTGTAAGGTGTAAGGTGTAAGGTGTAAGGTGTAAGGTGTAAGGTGTAAGGTGTAAGGTGTAAGGTGTAAGGTGTAAGGTGTAAGGTGTAAGGTGTAAGGTGTAAGGTGTAAGGTGTAAGGTGTAAGGTGTAAGGTGTAAGGTGTAAGGTGTAAGGTGTAAGGTGTAAGGTGTAAGGTGTAAGGTGTAAGGTGTAAGGTGTAAGGTGTAAGGTGTAAGGTGTAAGGTGTAAGGTGTAAGGTGTAAGGTGTAAGGTGTAAGGTGTAAGGTGTAAGGTGTAAGGTGTAAGGTGTAAGGTGTAAGGTGTAAGGTGTAAGGTGTAAGGTGTAAGGTGTAAGGTGTAAGGTGTAAGGTGTAAGGTGTAAGGTGTAAGGTGTAAGGTGTAAGGTGTAAGGTGTAAGGTGTAAGGTGTAAGGTGTAAGGTGTAAGGTGTAAGGTGTAAGGTGTAAGGTGTAAGGTGTAAGGTGTAAGGTGTAAGGTGTAAGGTGTAAGGTGTAAGGTGTAAGGTGTAAGGTGTAAGGTGTAAGGTGTAAGGTGTAAGGTGTAAGGTGTAAGGTGTAAGGTGTAAGGTGTAAGGTGTAAGGTGTAAGGTGTAAGGTGTAAGGTGTAAGATGTAAGGTGTAAAGTGTAAGGTGTAAGGTGTATGGTGTAAGGAGTAGGTTCATCCAAATCCGTACAGATGATGTGTACGTGTGAAGCGTGATTGAGTAACAAACATTCATCCATCCGAACTTTCGCATTTATAATAATATTAGTAAGATTTGAGATAGTGATTTGAGATATCGTTTTTCAATTACGTAGGTTTTTTTTATTTATTTAAACTTTTTAAATATTTAATGTTACTGTGTAACATGGTCAAGCCTTCTTGAGGAAAATGTGCTGAAACTCATTTTCACCAACTTTTGTACGATACATTTGTTATGCTGTCCCATGGAATCTGTGCATTTTAAAGTAAAGTAGCCCTTGTCATTCTCTAATCCCTTACCTAAACTACCACAATGCAAAAAATCATGTCGATCGCTTGCTCTGTTAAAATCAAAAACAAACCTATCCCACGGGAACGTACATTATCTCGTGCCTAATTTCATGTAGAGCTGTTCAGCCGTTTTGCCGTGATTGAGTAACAATCAATCCATCCATCCAAACTTTCGCAGTAGGATATATACATTTATAGGTACTTACATAAAGTTATAGTCGTTCAAATAAATTAACATTGAAAATCATCCCACAGGAACATATTACTGGGATAAAAAGTATCCTATGTCCTTCTCCATACCATAGGCTATCTGCGTGCCAAATTTCATAATGATTGGTTCAGTAGTTAAAGCGTGAAAGCGTAACAAACAAACAAACAAACATACAAACAAACATACAAACAAACAGAGTTACTTTCACATTTATAATATTAAGTAAGGATTATTATATTATTAGTGAGATGAGCTGAGATAGGATTACTGATATGAGATATCGTTTTTCAATTACGTACGTTTTTTTTTATTTATTTAAACTTTTTAAATATTTTTTTGTTACTGTGTAAATTGGTCAAGCCTTCTTGAGGAAAATGTGCTGAAACTCATTTTCACGAACTTTTAAATACACAGTTCCTGTACGATACATTTGTTATGCTATCCCACGGAATCCGTGGATTTTAAAGTAAAGTAGCTCTTGTCATTCTCTGATCCCAAAACTACCACAATGCAAAAATACATGTCGATCGCTTTCTCTGTTTAAATAAAATACAAACCTATCCCACGGCAACGTACATTATTCCGGGATAAAAAGCAACCTATGTGCTACTCCAGACTATAATCTATCTCTGTGCCTAATTTCATGTAGAGCCGTTCAGCCGTTCTGCCGTGATTGAGTAACAATCAATCAATCCATCCAAACTTTCGCAGTAGGATATATACATTTATAGATATATAGAGTTATAGTCGTTTAAATAAATTAACATTGAAAATCATCCCACAGGAACATATTACTGGGATAAAAAGTATCCTATGTCCTTCTCCATACCATAGGCTATCTGCGTGCCAAATTTCATAATGATTGGTTCAGTAGTTAAGGCGTGAAAGCGTAACAAACAAACAAACAAACAAACATACAAACAAACAGAGTTACTTTCGCATTTATAATATTATAGTAAGTAAGGATTTAATTGATTGGGAAAAGCTAATCTGTATTTGACCACAACCACAAACTCACCATGGATAGTCCTGATTGGGAATGATGTGATATGCTATAATATGATGTGATATAATTATAGCTCTAATATACTAGCTCGGGCACCTGTCTCTCACAATTTTATTAATCTAGCTATTGCCTATATAGTTCATAAACCTTTTTTGTGACGAGTAATAAATAAATGTATAATTATTATTTTATTTTATAGATTGAAAATTAATAATTATTATCGGTCTAATTTAAACTTTAGAATAAACCTATAAAAAATAAACTACCTAATGTTGCAATGATAGAAATTGAATCACGACATGTAATTAAGACCGTGCATTGTCTCATACTTTTGGTCGCTAGGTGATAAAATAAAATAAAATATTGCTGCTTAACTACACTGTAAAAAAAAAATAATGTACTCTTATTACCTAAGTAACAATTATGTAATTTTCGCCGTTCCATTCGATCCATGAAACAATTTATATGTTACCCTGTGTTTCTCATGTAAGTGAATTATATATTCTGTTTTGAGAAATAAATGTCTTAACTTAAACCATAAAATAAAATTAACACAAACCCCATAAGAATTTTTAAGTAATCTCTATAAATAAATCATTCAAATGCCTTTTGAACAAAGAGTATACCTACAGGAATACCATACCAAAAAATATAACAATAAATAACAACTAAGCGCCTTCCAGTAAAATCAAGTACAATCAATAAGCAAACATTTAAGAATTAAGTCCAACACGAGTACCGAACATTTCAATCAAAGTCCGTATGCATTATTCAGTGGGGCAACCCTCTAGCGCAGTAATTGAAATGTGCCGAACGGACCGTCCCGGTAGCCTCTTCGATGCTAATCGTCGACACCTAACGTAAATCACTATCCCTTTATAGTGTCATTACTGGTTAGAACCGGTTTAATGTAGTTTTGGTCGGTTTTAGGGTTAATTAAATGCGAGCTTTGATGGAGGAATGGTGGTACTATTAAGGGATAAGGTTATGGTGACATCTATTGATACGTGATTGTAATATCTTTGATGAAAAGTTCCATCTTCAAACCTAACTGTTGCCAGTTCCTAATAAAACTAAATAAAATTGAGGCGATGATAGCTCAGTAGTAGTGACGTCAGACGAAGGTCCCGGGTTCGAATCCTAACATGAGCTTGAGCTTTCGGTGAAGGAAAACATCGTGAGGAAACCATAGCACGGTGGTAGTGTACTTTGTAGTGCCCACCTGGCCGGCAACCACCCTCATGTTGAAAATCTGTCTCCAAGCACCTATCGGTGTGTTCCGATAGCTGCACTTGAGAGCCAGTTCCTTCTAGGCTTTGTGTGCTTACCAACTTCGACCACATCGTTACTTACCATGGTGAGATTGTGGTCAAACACAGGTTTTTTTATACACAGTAAAAAAAAAAGATACACAGACGGACATTAAAGTATAACCCACATTGGCGCGTGAGATCGTATTGCATCACAGTACAAATATCCGTCTTGTATGAATCATGGAGCGCAAACTACAGTCGTGCAAGCATAGTGAACCTGCAACGCAAAGCAATGAATTTTGAATTGCCTATCGCAGGCTGTGTTGCGTATTCTGCCAGTAGCTAATCTGCGATTTTTTTAACATAACCGATATATCTACGGATCGGATGTATGTGTATTAAAGTACCCGATTATTGATTTATAACGAACGAAAACTACACGCAACTAAAATATTAGTTTTTATCATTGAGCTATTACGTAGTAATAATAGCTCAATGGTTTTGATTAAACCAAACTGAAGAGTGTACCTCAACTAAATCTCAAAATAATCTATTCTATTTTACATTAATCCGAGAGACTTACGCATAAATTGGACTATCTATAAGCCAACTTTCCTAGTTGGGACTTCAGACATTTGTTATTCAGATACCCCGTTGCTAATGGAGATTTATAACCCTCGCATTATTTTACCTAACGGATTCAATTTGGCGTCTTGTCTATTACGATCTTTCGGATATCATTACAGCTATGTCTAATTCTAGTATTTTGATATTCAGACAGCTAATTTTGAATTATTTTATTAGCAATGATCATTTAACAAAGAAATAAAACGAGAATCGAAAAATATATTAACAGATGTAATAAAGACGATTAAAAAATAAACTGTGGAAACAAGGAACGATTCAAATTAAATTCTTACTCTCATGTATTTTATTTTTAAAAAATCAACTGTATTTATTATCCTCAAACAAAGTCTTGCAGGTAGATACTTGAATATTCAGCTCCATCCGGTTGGGAACGAATACTAAAACATTTCTAATTAAGGAATTCCATAGCATTTGATAGAACATAAAGCAACGCTAGAAGCTCCCCAGATGGACGTAAATTGTAGAGCGTGAATCGCTCAAATATTTACCGGATGCTTCGCCGGACGCGCCGCCCCGCGAGTTCTGTTCAATGCGGAAACACACGGGATTGTTTGATTATCATTTCTGTAGCAAAACTTGGAACAGTTACAAATAAGAGAATTTATAAAGTAAAACAAAAAGGAAAACGTACTTTGGCTTTCGTTAACTTTTTACGTATCACCTGTCTATCATAACAACCTTCAAAGAAAATAATTGTTTTTTCAACACACTCGCTCGTAAATAATAATAATAAAATATGTTTATTCGGACAACTGAATCCATTTTTTTTTAGTACAAGTACTTATAACTAAGGGTTAGTATAAAATAGTAAAATCAGAATTTGGATGCTCTAGCCAATGATTGAGATAGGTGCCTTCACATCTCTCAGATATAGCTTTGAGGAGACTGTTGCCTCTGACTCTGCAGCAGCGATGCCATCTTTTTGCGCATAATTGCTGCAAATGCATCGGTGTGGGCCTCAGCAAACATAGCTGAAGCACTGCAGAAGCGGGGAAGCCGCAAAAGCCTCTTAAATGCGTTATTGTATTGGTCCTGCAGAGCATTATACGATCGTTGGGTATAGGTGATCCACAGCGAGCTCGTGTAAAACGATGTGCAATACGCTTTGAACAGTGTTAATTTAACTGCGCTGCTACATCGAGAAAACCTACGCACCAGCATGTTTGCCCTAACTGATAATGCTCTGCGTTCCCTTTCAACATCTGCATCATCTTTAAGGTCCTCGACTAGGATATGCCCCAAGTATTTGACACTACTCACCTTCTTCAGAGTCACACCGTTCAGTTTGATAGGAAGGATGTTTGAAGGGTACCTGTTGCCGACAGCCTTACTGTTGCCGACAGACAGTAAAGTGACGTTGCAAAATACAAGTCTGTTTTTTTCCTAGAAAATGTGTTGAAAAACGTCGAATGACACGCGTGTGCATTGATTATATTAGGTACACTCTCGGCTCCCTTATCGCGCCTAATACCGCCATAATGTACTATTATACATAGGGTCTTGTATCTTAAATGACAGTCAAATATTCATTTTAATTGCACTCGTTTTAATTTATTAAGTTGTTCGGAATAATTCACTTTATGGAGTTAAAAGGGAAGATCTTCCGTCAGACTGGGTCATCGTGCCTGGAGACCGTGGTCCAACTGTATATGCCGCACAGTTGTATATAATGCACATCGCCGAGTAAACTTCGTAAACGCGATGCAGGATGTTGAGCCGCCATCTATCTTTCTGTATGTGAACTATCGCAGTGTAACTGATAGATTGCTAATAGATGTCGCTACAACTCTAAAAGTTGCTATAACTAGGAATGATAATAATCTGATTAAACCTTTAATTTTCAAAGACTACTTTTAAATTGAAAATGCAGAATCCCGAAAAAATTGCTTTATAATGTAGTATTATAATAAAGACGTTCTAAAACGAAAATAAAGCACGTGTTTTTCCTCAATTCGGTGAGTATGAACCGAATCTAAACTCTAGGAATTATTTACGTCTAGTTTCGTAGTCTTCCAAACGTTTACTTAAGTTGAATGTTTTTTTTAGTATGCAACAAATAGTTTAGATGTGTGAATGGAATATTCAGTGCTGATTTTCGACTCTGCTTTTGCCATTCCTATTTATTTTAAAGCTGAATCCTTTACCATTCAGTATGTTTGTACTTTTTAATAGCTATTCGAATTTAAAAGATTCATTCTTCTTCTAAAAAGTAGCAAAGTAGTTTGCATTTTTCCCATTAGTACCTATAAATTTCCGTAAACTCATGAAAATGCATAGACGCATCATTAATCTTTATGTCAAAAATAATGAATATATAATGGCTGTCATCACAAACGATCTCGTCACCTACAGCATGACTTTCCACTTTGCATAAAACCGTCCGATCCTTAGACATCCTGATACCAAAACAGCCTTGCAAACAAAATTATGGCGCTCACAAGCACACCTGTATTTTACACAATGTACGAACCAGGAGTTCGATATCCCTGAATCAGCAAGCCAAGCGATATTGTCCCTACTACCGTCATAAAACGTGTGAATTGAATGTTCATTTTTGCGTGTACCGTTTGCAAGGGTCGAGCGTGGGGCTTGAGTCATATTTTTCTTACAATACCGATACATATTTTTATGGAGGATCAGCTATATCATGATACTGCCAATAAACTTGCTCCCCCAATAAGTTTTCGTCGTTTCATTTTATGACGTGTGTCCAGCCGGTCGTATTTCCTTTTTGAAATCTAAAGATACTGATGTGAAAACGTCGTCACATTATATTTTTAGCTTCAAAATATATATTAACAGTGAATGATACGTTAATGTATACGTTTTATACATATTTTCATTAAACTATTATGAACCCATATTCAAGATAACTATTTTATTATGTACCAGCTTGTGTTTGACTACAAATTGTATCTAGGTTACTGATGACGTAGCCCAACGTTTTAACAAAACTTAGAAGTGAACTGGATCTCGATTGCTGCTCTATTGTCGAACGAAACACACTGACATATCGGTGCTTGTTTACAGATTTTCAACTGAATGTGGTTAGCTAGCTAGTTAGGCACCTACTACAAAGTTCACAGTACTCCAAACACTACTACTCAAAGCTTACTGAAGTTTACCGAAACCTCAAGTTTATTTTCTACACTGCCCCATTTTGAAATAATCAAAAGTTTTTTTTTTACTGTTTATAGGCCTGTGTTTGACCGCAATCTCACCATGGTAAGTGATGATGCGGCCGAAGGTGGTAAGCACACAAAGCCTAGAAAGGAACTGGCTCTCAAGTGCAGCTATCGGAACACACCGAAAGGTGCTTGGCGACAGATTTTCAACTTGAGGGTGGTAGCCAGCCAGGTGGGTACTACAAAGTATCCTACCACCGTGCTATGGTTTCCTCACGATGTTTTCCTTCACCGAAAGCTCAAGCCCATTCTAGGATTCGAACCCGGGACCTTCGTCTCGGTATCCGACGTCACTACCACTGAGCTATCATCGCCTTAAAGCCTCGCCTTAAGTTCAATTCGACATAATTATTATTATAAACGTGATAGCAATCATTTTTGTAGCATATATTTTTTGAGAGTCAGTTTCTTCTATGCTTTGTGTGCTTACCACCTTCGGCCGCATCATCACTTACCATGACGAGATTGCGGTCAAACACAGGCCTATAAACAGTAAAAAAACATCACAAAACTTCGTAAAACATTACAATACGTAGCATAGATCAAAATCATCAAACAGATCACTCTATTGAGTAAAGTTCAATTCAATATTACTTATAGGTATTTCACAAAACCAATGCGTACAAATAATACCTATGTATAGAAACGCAACATTACCGAGGCTTCCGGGAGGCTCGGTTAATATTATCTATGATAACATCACTCAATAGGTGAAACAAGTAGGTATGCTTTTGACATCAAGCCCGTCCCTTTGAGGGCAAGCTCCCTCCGTTCGCCCTTCGTATTAATAGGCCAGCCATTATAAGTACCCATTGAAGCATTAAATTACACATATTTTTAAATTCATGTCATAGGAAATGGAAAATTGCATTTGATTGATAAAGTTTATGTCGGTGTAATGTTTATTTATAGAAAATTTTATTCGTGATTGTATTTTACTATTTTTTATTCTTCATGACTGAAGTGACGATTTTTTTTGTAACCAAAATTTTATTATATCTACGAATACTTGACTATTTTTGGCTCTTTATATCAAGCTATAACGCCTGAAAAGCTAACCCAGAAAGAATTTATACCTACATACTAGAACTCCAAACTTTAAGTGCCGTCAACCCGAACTAGACATACCTGTTTATTTCATACACCACATACCTTACAACTCTATAATAAGTACGATATTACGAACATATAACAAGCAATTTGACTGTGTGGATATTTTTCACTGCACTACAGCGTCTTTCAAAAAGTACCAACATAATACAGTATTACCCAACTTATATGGCGCGTCGTGAATCATCGTTCGCACAGAAAAGAAAGTATGGCCCCGAAGATTAACGAAAGAATGCTTAAAACTTACATTCAACCTTAGATCACTACTATACGGTTCATAATGCACTGATGCTGTTAGTTACGTCATACTCGCAAGTCACGCCCCTCCGCACGGCGCGCACTAAAATGACTGCAGTTGTCAGCCAATAGCGTTGCCCGCGCTTTGAAAATGTATCTTCTGCGCAGGTACATCGGTAAGCCATATTAATTGGGTACTACTGTACATAAATGTGGCTGAATATTACATCAATACATATAGAAACTCACACATTCATACTCATATACAAACCCATAAAAATCCACACCCCCAATCACACACACATACCTCCATTGTTTCATCCACAATAAAACTGATAAATTGTATGTGTTTTCAATAACCTGCACATGGGAAACATATCCTAACTTTCCATTAAAAGATAAGGCATTATATAATTAATCGTTAATTCGCTGTGATTTTTTATATTTAATAAGATAATTTATTAGTTTTTAAGAGCTGTGGACTATGAAATAAATAAAATAAAACTAGCGTTCAGTGCGGATCAGTGGAGGTATACTGTTGGAATTTTTCAAGCCACCAAGGAGGCATTCTACTAGCTTAACGACTATCACAATTATGTGATAACCGGGACCAACGGCTTTACGTGCCTTCCGAAGCACGGAAACGCTCGATTTGAAAACCACTAGGCGGTCAGCCATCGAGGTACCGACCACGACGGTGGTAGCTTAACTTTGCCGATCGATTAAGAACGGCTACACCACGAGTGCTACAGTAAAATCCTTATTACTTCGAAAATGCGGAATAATCCCAAATAACATAATAATGCATAAAACATAAAAATAAACTCGTCATTCCACCATGTTGAGTATATTTGATATTACTAAAGAATATTGAATAAGCCCTTCATGTGATATAAAGCATTTTTTATGAATCGAGATGATATTCTCGATACTTAAGATACAATCTATAATACACATCGATCGAACATTTCCCTTGCCCTAAAGCTCTCATGTTTCGAGAGTCATTGTGCGACGGCAAGGGCTCATACTCGGCTCAATAGCTTTTTGTCTCTACCTATAATATTTTATACTATTTTTAAAGGTACACTTGAATAAGGCAGAATACTTGGACAATTTTCCTATAATCTTAATGATTATTATAGAAATTGTGCTGGTTAGGGTAGTTGTAATCTTATAACTAAAAATCAAACGGCTCTTCACAAAGGGTCTGAAGATATCTCTTCAGGGTTGGCAACGCGCGAGTGTTACCCCTGGTGTTGTAAGCGTCCATAGGGTACGGTAACTGCTTACCATCAGGCGGGCCGTATGCTTGTTAGCCACCTTAGTGGTATAAAAAAAATCAAATTATAAATGCGAATATGTTTTTTGTTAGTTACGCTTTCACGCCTTAATTACTGAATCGATCACAATGAAATTTGGCGCCTAGATAGCCTATGGTATTGACAAGGACATGGGCTACTTTTTAACCCTGAAATACGGTCGAAACCACAGGGGACAGTTATTCAATAAATAATTTAATTTTGTTTTAAAAATAAACTTTAATTTTGTTTTGTACGTAGACAATTTTTGGATCTTTTTTTCAGCACCATCAAGTTATTAGATACAGCAGTCTGTATATATTTTCATCTGTTCGGCCAGTGGATTTTTAATGCTACAATTCGATTTCTTCAAGAATCTTGTAGCTTTAAAAAGGTTGTTTTATAGTAACAGTACAACCAATAGACCTACAGTTTACATACAAACAGGCAAGAGTCTCAGTAAACACTCACAGAGCGGGCACGTAGGCGTGTGTGCTTTGCTTAGTTTCGCAAAGAAGCTGAGCCAGTTGTTTGCTCATAGACCGAGTGCCTGACTGTTCTGTCTAAACTTTTGATGTGCGGACAGAGTTAAAGCGACTAAAATGCACTCATTTCAAAATAAATATTTCAGCCACACGTCTGGGCCCCGAGATTCCATTCTCGGCTTCTTCGTCGTAATTTAATGGGAAGATTAGTCAAACACAAAACTTAACCTATCCGAGCAGATTAAGTCGATCTAACTAGCTATATTATTTTCATATATATGTTAGCCTGGGTGAATTTGATTATTAGATAGGTAAGAACGCTGCCAGTGAGTCCATACCCTAATTGTCTTTTTCCCTGTCTCCTAAGTCTTCTATCTCATACGTAGTCGTAGATTGTATAGGGTTTATTTGTCAAAGGTAAAGACTGAAGGGAAGTAGTGATTGTGATATCACCACTTAAATTATTTTAAACTTTAATTTATTGGTTTGTATTTGGCCAATTTTTAGCTTTTTGAATATCAATATTTTATAATTGTTTTGCTACCGTTTACATCGTGATCATTTTTCAAGAATTAAAGAAAAATGTAAGTGTATACCGAAGTATTTATGCGTAAGCTGTGTAAATATTAGTTAAAACGTGCTATATATGCTACACAGGTGTTCTACGAGTGTCTACGGCGTAGCATGTAATCTTGTAGATGTAGAGAGAGTCTTAGCACTAAGTAACATTGCGCTTTGCGTAACGTACACAGATAGTGCCTTAACATAACTACATTCTAATAAAGCCTAAAGGCACTATATCGAGCAATAAGAGAGGTAGAGTATAGCGTTTATTCACTCAAAGAGCAGCTCGACTGGGGAAGTACCTCCACCTTACAGAATACCACAACCAAATAACTTTATGTTGTGTAAAGTTGTGTAACTGCGCATGAGTAAGGTCACCAGAGCTCATAGGGGTGGGTAGAAGGGTCGGTAACGCGTGAGCGATACTTCGTGTGTTGCAAGCGTCCATATGGCTACGGTAACCGCTTACCATCAGGCGGGCCGTATGCTTGTTTACCGACTTAGAATTTTTGCGCCAATGGCTACATACACATACTTTTTGTCTTACAATAATAATTTTCTTTCTAATGATAGTGAATAATTATGCGTTTACGTAGCATTAAAAGCAGAAATATTAGGACAGAGTCTGAAGATCTTATCTTCCAAGAACTATAAAGTCCACCGTTGAAGCTAAAAAAGGACATAAGGTTTTGCCGTCGCCTTCACGACTGCATATAAAGGACAGAGAGAGCAAGCAAATGAATATGAATTTTAATCGTCATAAAAATGAACTCTTAATATCATACGTTCTGATTGACAATTGATCAAACATTTGTACCAACGTCAGCGGCAATGTAATGTTATGTTTCAATATCGGCCAGTTAACAATGAAAGCCAAATGTTTACATTGTACCTTGTCATAATGGAGTGTGTTATTGTTAAAATGGTAACACCTAAACTAGGCTTGACCTCTATTCAGAAATTGGTGAACAAATGCTTTATTATTTGAATATTTAAATTGGTTTTTTTATTGAACCATTCGTATTTGACTTTTTAATCAATATTAGATTGTTGTTTTTAAATATAAAAGATATTTCACCATACAAAACTATAAACAAATTGGTTGGTGTGGGGGTTACTGGCACTTCTGTTTGTAGGTTTGATTCCCACTCAAGATGTAAGGAATATGTTTGCATCTATTGTTATTTCCTACATTATGTAGGAATCTATTTAAAAAAAAGTTTGCTTTAATTGGAATCAGATGGCGGCGGCTAAAAACATGTACTTTAAGCAATCTTTAATTTTTAGGGCTATTATAGCTCAGTGGTAGTGACGTCGGATACCGAGACGAAGGTCCCGGGTTCGAATCCTACAATGAGCTTGAGCTTTCTGTGAAGGAAAACATCGTGAGGAAACCATAGCACGGTGGTAGGGTACTTTGTAGTACCCGCCTGGCTGGCTACCACCCTCAAAGTTGAAAATCTGTCGCCAAGCACCTTTCGGTGTGTTCCGAAAGCTGCACTTGAGAGCCACTTCCTTCTAGGCTGTGTGTGCTTACCACCTTCGGCCGCATCATCACTTATCATGGTGAGATTGCGGTCAAACACAGGCTTATAAACAGTAAAATGTATTTATTATATTTCACACAAATCAATATATTCATACATAATTGCAGTAAATGAAATAAATGTGACTAGGCACAGTCCTTCTTTAGTTCATAGATGGGCATCCAAATTCAGATAAAAATGCACCATACTATGAATGTCCCCTTATTAACCCTTTGATGCTTAAATATTTTAATAAGGCAGTATTTTTTCTTGCTTTATTTCACAAAAAAATGATATCAATCGAGCGTCGACAGCAGGAAATGAAGCAGTCGTCAAAATGCGATGGTGACCGTCACGGCTCCACTAAAACGAGGAATGTAATTTCCTTTCAGATCATTCAAGAAAAAAAATCAAGCATTATTTAGAGTTCCGTATGAAACTAGAGTAATTTTTAAGGTCTTTCAATATTAATTTTAATACTAACTAATATTATACATGCGAAAGTGAGTTTGTTTGATTGTTTATTACACCTTCACACCTTAACTACTCAACGGATCATCATGAAATTTGGCATGCAGATAAAAGCCGCGGGGGACAGATGTCCTCCTCCATACCATAGGCTATTTGAGACTTTTTATTCCTCAAATTCGATTATCCCGTTAATTCATTTGTTTAATATTATTAATGCTATAATGTCATCCTTTCATAATGTTCAGTTACGTCCAAAATACTAGTTAATGCACGGTACGAATATGCAAGCAGACGATCTCATACTACTTGCTATCGCTGAATAAAGGGATACAACCATGTACTCCTCGACTGGAATAAAAAACTAAACAGCTACCTTCTTTAATGTTTTCTATTATATTCACCTAAATTGACTTAACCTTCATCTTGAGAAATAATTTAGGCTAAAAGAATCTGAGCAATGTAAACCTAATTTAGACACAGTTAAGACTGACAGTATGCTTATAATTACAGTGATGATTTCACACGTAAGCAATTTCATTACTACTTTCTACGTCCTACATAATGTCTTTATAGAATTCCAAGTACTATCGAGAAACCTTAGTAGCGAAACTCATCGCAGTTCACACATTATTCTCATGCCCGCTTCTCCCGCAAATCCGTAGAAATTAAGTTCTCAGTATTTGCTGGCAGCATTGATGGCTGCTGCGACGTTCCGTTTTGTTGTTCCCATTCACTGTTCAGTGATTCAATAATAATCTTGCCAAGCGCCGTCTATATTAACGAGAGGTTGGGAATTGAGATTTTATTTTTTTATGCAACGTAATTTTTAGGGTTCCGTAGCCAAATGGCAAAAAACGGAACCCTTATGGATTCGTCATGTCTGTCTGTTCGTATGTCACAGCTACTTTTTTCCGAATCTATAAGAACTATACTGTTGAAAATTGGTAAGTAGATGTATTCTGTGAACCGCATTAAGATTTTCATACAAAATAGAAAAAAAAAAACAATAAACTTTGGGGGTTCCCCATACTTAGAACTGAAACACAATTTTTTTTCCCATACGTGTAGGGTATCTATGGATAGGTCTTCAAAAATGATATTGAGGTTTCTAATATAATTTTTTTCTAAACTGAATAGTTTGCGCGAGAGACACTTCCAAAGTGGTAAAATGTGTGTCCCCCCCCCCCTGTAACTTCTAAAATAAGAGAATGATAAAACTAAAAAAAAATATATGATGTACATTACCATGCAAACTTCCACCGAAAATTGGTTTGAACGAGATCTAGTAAGCAGTTTTTTTTAAATACGTCATTAACCGCAATTTACCTTTCATTCAATATTTTTGGTGTTTTTTTTCTTAGCAAAATTGAGTTACTTATAATAATACTCGGCTGGTTTTTTACCTTATTATTGTTTCTTTTCCTCGTGCTAAACGATAGTAAGTAATCATATTTTAAAATAATATAGAGAGTAGAGAAGGTAACGGTAGGGTGATAGTGCCAGAAAAAATAAAATTTTTACTCTCAGTATTCCATACTATCCATACTAATATCCATATCCATACTATCCATGTCCATACTATATACTATCCTAACTTAATATTATAAATGCGAAGGTGAGTTTGTTTGTTTGTTTAGCCTTGACGCCTCAACTACTCAACGGATCATCATGAAATTATTGGCATACAGATAAGAAGGACATAGGCTACTTTTATCCCGAGAAAGCGGGGGAGACCGCGGGGGACAGCTATTATTATCCATACTAATATTATAAATGCAAAAGTAACTTTGTTTGTTTGTTTGTTAAGCTTTCACGCCTTAACTACTGAACCAATCATTATGAAATTTGGCATGCAGATAGCCTCTGGCTTGTAGAAGGACATAGGCTATTTTTATCCCGGGAACACGGGTGAATCCGCAGGGGACAGCTAGTAAATAATTGGACTGTTTTACAAAAAACTTAAACCGACTTCAAAGTACACAAAGAAGTAATCAAATCCTGATCTGATGACAATGGGACCAAACGGGAAGTGTACCCTTTCAAATAAAAAAAGAATTTTCCAAATCGGTAAATAAATTACGGAGTTATGAGGTAACAAACATAAAAAAAAAAAAAAACATTCAAATTGAGGACTTCCTCCTTTTTTTGAAGTCGGTTAAAAAAAAATAAAAAAATGTGCACATGTATGATTTTTATCTTGATTTAATGAAGTTCTACTCTCGCTAATTACTGAAACGTCTATCCATATTGTTCTACGAAGGTAAAAACAAATAAAAACTCGAAAAAAATCAAATTTCCCGCCTCGGTACTTATGCTTAACCTTAATACGTACCTATTATAATATGGTTTATTCTAACATTATTAAGTGTACATGAGAGCCCGTGGCTAGGAGCTAGTGTTGACGAAATCTTTATTTTCATTTCAAGTAATATAAGTATGAATAAAAACGCGGGTGAGAGCTAGTGCTATTGATACAAACCAATATTCATTTTAATTTGAAATAATATTGAGAGTGTTCATAGTACTATTAATAAGAGCTTTGTGTGCCAATTAATTTCGTAAAGAGAAGTTACTTATCGGTCAAAACAGGTACACAAAATTAGAAACTTTGGCCAACGAGGCGTAAACTTGACTTATCGTTTTAAATTTACTTGAAGAAAGTTTATTGTTTTTGTACAATAAATTGTTGTTTCGGCGCCGTAGGATATACAAGTTGCTCAATTGTTTTCTGTTATCTTTATTTCTCAAACGTAAACTGTATTGTATTACTTAAAAACTGAATGATGCGATGCCGTACTCTGTTTATATTAAACTTCAGAATTATCATAATAATATTTAATCGTTCCAACAATTTGAGTAAACAATTTAAAATGCGTTATTTAATATTATTTATAGTTCCAATTATTAAATATTTCCCTAATATTAAGGATTCAGAAGTATTACATCAACAAATGTCACACAGCTTTTAGTTTATCATATACTATAGAACTACAATAATAGTACATTATGATACATGTGTGCAAAGTTGGGCGCGTGGGCCGCAGGCGAACGCGATAAGGGAGCCGAGAGTGTAATAATCAATGCACACGCGTGTCATACGACGTTTTACACACTTGCGAGGAAAAAAAACAGACTTTTATTTTGCAATAAATGTCACTTTAACATAGTGTGTTGAAAAAAAATTTACAATATTAAACTATTGACTTTTCAGGATATTATTTATTTGTCTGTTTGTAACTTTATTCAAATCTATTCAGCATGATTGAATAAAGTAAGCTATCATCCGACGATTTCACTCACCTCATTTCAGAAGGAGCTTATAGTTTTCCCAAGATTGAGTATCTGATACATCATCCAGGGCGATCTATTTTCTAAACTTTGTCCAAATCCGTTCGTAATTGAGTATGGTTAGCTTTCACCACATGGTTGCACGCATGATAAGCGTATACTAATTTGTTAATCTAGAGAACGACTTATCTTCCAGCTAAACTTAATTAAAATCTGTTAGACAATTACGACAACGCTCTCATGATTTTGACGGAGTCATTGAGTACGTTTATTTTTCGCCGTAAGGTTCCACTCATAGACTTTGGATAGGACTTTTTTCGCTACGCTATAAAATTTTTCGTTCCATTCACCTATGTTCTAGAGCAAGGATTATCGGATTTCCAGGGGTTGACATAAATGAAAACTGATTTTGGGGGTCGACGAGGTCTAAAAATCGACCCCTTATTAATGAACACAAGTTCTTATTTGAAACTTACAAGATACTGTACTGTAATGTAAAAAAAAAAAAACATGTGTTACATGTAGGTACAAAATTGTTATAAGAATTATTATTATTTATTTTAGTAGGAAGTATCATTATTGTACTTAAAAAAAAACAATGTTTTTAAATTGGTATTTTGTATCAATAGGAAAAAACTAGAGATAGGATTTTTAAAGTAATTTGGTTATGGGGTCTACAGTATCCGTTCATTTTGGAAAAGGGGGTCTTTTGCCCAATCCCTGTTCCCTATTCTACAGTGTAGAGAGAACTTATGATTTCATAGAAGTAAAATAATTATAATTATCATAATTCAATTAATCTAGGGTAATCAGTATGCCATGTAGGTATAATATAAAGCCGGCAGATGATTTTGAATTTTAACGAATATTTCATGCATAATTTATCACGTGCCTATGAGACCGAATTTAGCGCATGAGGCGTATTCATTTATTTTAATATGAGACCATCCATCTTGAAACAAATATCCACGCAAAATTTTGCAAGTACGATCTGAGTAGGAAGTACGTTGATAAAATTCGGTATACACTTACATAACTCAGGTTTGGTTTCACATAATAATATTATACATTAACTTAGTCATAAGAACTTATAACAATTAAGATAGCCGGAGTATGTACTTTTTACATGCAGATGAGAGCGTGCTATATATAATTGTGTTAACAAAACTGCATTGGAGAAACATTTACACATAAAGCAACGACCTATGTTATGGTAGGTGTCTTACCAATCACGCCAACTGGCCAGCAAAATGTTATTTAATTAATCTGAGCAATAATTGCTGAGTTGACGGGCCAGTTGGCGCAGCTGGTTAAGGTTCACCTTACGCGCCGCAGGTCGTGGGTTCGATTCCCACACAGGAAATGCATTTGTGTGCATGAACATGTTTGTATGTCCTGAGTCTGGGTGTAATTATGTATATTAAGTATGTATTTACAAACAAAAAGTTAGTATATGTATTATATCAGTTATCTGGTTTCCATAGTACAAGCTCTGCTTAGTTTGGGATCAGATGACCATGTGTGAGGAATGTCCCAGGATATTTATTATATTTATTATTTATAGTTTAGTGCCGACCCAAATGCAACCTTCCGAACCTATGTAAGAGCATAGGTAAGAGTCAGAAATATTTCGAATAATTATTCAGAAATACCTAATTATCACTGATTTTAAAGACCAAGTGCCAGTTTCTGAAAACCAAACCAAAGTTAATCTCTTCTTGAAAGTATAACTGTCATTGTCAATGACATGACGTCCGAAATGACAAAGACGATAATAGTTTTGATTATAGATTAACTTTGATTTAGCTTTCAGAAACTGGCCGTTAGTAAAAGCCATTTATTTTGTTCAGTTTGATAATCTGTATACTACGGCTTATATTGTATATGTATAAAGTTTCACCAAAATTCGTAGGTACAAAGAAACATACCAGGCAGAGGTACATAAAAGAGGTGTCAAATCATTTATTCAAATCGTACCGGCAATTTCAATAGCATACTGCAGTCTCAGTTGCACAAGTAATATTATTTTTGCATGCCCCCTCGGCACCGCAAACTGGGCTTTGCAAAATGAATTACCACCAAAGAGAATACGAAATGGCGCCAGCGTTCGAAAGTTATTAAAAGTTTCACAGTTTGAAGGGATCCCGGTATTATGCAATTTACAGGTAAACAGAAACAAGTTGATACGAAGATGGTGAAAGTTTTGGTGTAGTAGCTACATCGGTATATTGTATTGGGCAAATAATGATAACGGTCATAGCTGAACTTTTTCGTTATTTTGTACACGGATTTTTCCAGTATTTTACTATAGAATAGATCCTTAGTAAAACAATAATAATAAGTGTTTGGTCACAATCTCAACGAGTTATTAACCCGGCGGTAATGACGCTGGATCATATAGACCCGAGGCTATTTATAACGGATATGTTTTAGGGTTCCTGACCCATTGGTTCTCGCGTGTGACGCGCGTCCTATATAGAACTCCATAACTATTGAATTATGCATTTTTTCGTAATTTCAAAACCCCGCGTGCCAGTCACTGTTAGTGACTGGAACTCTGTATACCAAAGATAATTTATCGCTCTTTCCACACATACGAGGAAGTAGGACAGTTAAGCAATCTGTGATTAACGAAGGCAAAGGCGAATGTATGGCCCGCGTCCTTCGCTAGCCTATGGGGAAAAAACGGAATCCTTATAAGACTCTCACGGTGTCTGTTTGTCATGGAGGTTTTATCTTCGCAGACAGTACAATTTGAACGTTTATGTAGGTGCAGAGCTTCCCTCTACCCGAACCGCTATACTAGTGCACTCAGTCCGACCCGCCTACGCCGCGAGATACTCAAAAATCATATTGTTTCTTTGTCAATTCATCTTCTTCTTTCTTAGATTTTTAGCAAAAATGCTACGAAAAACCACCTGTTATAAAATTATATCCTTTAGGAAAAAACGTTATAGTACCCGGGTAAAAATGTTTAATAATGGTATTTTTAATTTTCCCAGTGCATTAAGAAATGAATTAAGCCATACGATACGGGAAATCCTGAAGCGAGTATTAGTTATTCCTATTAATTTATGCCGACTCGGTGTCAGGCTCAGAAGCGATGCAGAATAAGCTAAAAGGAATAATTTATCAACATATTGGAAATCCAAGGGATGAACTAAATATGAATGGGAAAATATAAGTGAGAATTGAACTTCGTTTCGTTATTTGAGATGTTAAGTCAAAGATATTTATTTAATGTAGGCCGTATGTAGGTTTTACTAAAGTTACTGTGAATGAACAAACAAATAAATTTGTTTTATCTTAAACAAATTAAATTTGTTTTTTCTTGGCTTAACTAGGTTTAACTTTGCCAAATTAAAATAACATGATTATAACCCAACATTATTATCAGCCATCTGATTATGAACACTAGCTGATTTAAATCGGGTGAATATAAGGTTATCCCGCTCGGTGATTTCCGGTACGTGGGCGTAATTTGATGTACAGATTTCAGAACTGTCTATTTTTTCATTCTATAGAGTTTTAGTTTTTTGTTTGTTTGTTTAAATGAGCTAATCTCTACAAATACTAGTCGGATTCGAAAAAATCTGTCACCAATAGGAAGTTACATTATACCCGAGTATAATAGGCTTTTTATCCCGGGAACGCGGGTGAAACCGCGGGGGACAGTCAATCTTTCATAAACTAGTTTAGTCGATGTCTTATTAGTTCCAAAATAAAATAAAAACTTTTTAATATATATAATATAAATAAACGAATATTACAATAAAAAATACATACCTACGTAGGTTATTCGTTTATCCCCGACTGCAAAACCTTATAAAATTAAAGTATTATTCAAAATTATTTTTTGCTTTTCAGTTTTTTCGGTGGTTTAATTTTTTTGTTAAAAAGTTTTTATTTTATAATTTTTTGTGGCTATAATCTACTAATGACTACACGCTTAATTTTTGATTTCTTTTGATGTAATACACAACTCAGCATTAAAATCTGTGAGTGAACAATAAATTACCCCTATTTTCCCACCCTTAGGGTAGGTTATTTGTATCCAAATTTAAATGGGACCACCCTCGAGGTATACCCTATCCAATAAAAAAAGAATTATCAAAATCGGACGACTCTGTCAAAAGTTATGCGTGATCATACATAAAAAAAAAAAAAAAAAAAATATACGCGTCGACTTGTAAACCTCCTCCGTTTTTTCGTCGGTTAAAAAGCTGATCATGGCATCAATTTCTTGATTGATGATTCAGTACAAATATAACAGGATAAAACTTAGTTCATTACTTAGCGAAAAATAATGAGAATAAAACATAGCCAAACGATATTGAATGACAAAAGGAATTTTATTCACTCTTAGACATTTATTCGCTTCATCCCATATTCATTTGTAAAATAAAACGACTTTGAACATCGGTCTCATCTTTTAAGCTTTTTTGATGTCGCGACTCTCGTTTTAATGATGACAAAGAATTTTAATTATTTTTGCTGCGGAAAAATGTATTGAAATAAATACGTTTCGTATTTTTGTTTTGGAGGATATAATGTTGATGATTTTAATTAATAACGTGAAATGATACAGACTTTGTGTTTTAAATTAGTTCTTAAATATCAAGCTATATAGCGCTGCTAAAATACAGTTTTGGCATCATTTTACAAGTTTTTATTTAACTTGCAATGTATGTATGTTTGTTCGTTCGGGTGGAATCTTGCAAGTCGAATTTCACCCACTTCCAAGGATTGACTTGATATTTGGTGTACATTAATATATTGGAAGACAATGCAAGTACAGTCAACAAAAAGTACACTCACCAAAAAAAGCTTGTATTAAAAATTTCATTCACACGCGGTCGATAGTGACGGCAAAATGTGGTCCGTGTGAATTCAACTATAAACTTTCATAGAAATTAGCGGCCGCCCACGTGGTGTGGTTGTGGTACGTGTGAATAGAGCCTTGGAGTTTGAATAACGCTCGCATATCAGAAAATGCCTTCAAGACCACTATTCTTATGCCAAAGCCAAAATGTTAGAAAACTAAATTTTGGTAACAAATTATGTTTCTGAAATTAAGTACCTAATGCAATGGTCCGAATGTTATTTCCGTCTAACATTTAAACAAAGTTTGTAGCGGCTATAAAGCATGAACTAATTTGTCAAAGTTTCCAGTACCGACGCCAGGAGCAGGCGCCGCGTTTGTATTACTGCCATCGTATGCTATACTTTTGTTACAAACAGTTATTTTCGAAATAATGTTTAAGTGTTGTGATTTCATTAGATTAATGGGGAAACAGCTAACGATATATAAAAAATCTCTTTTTTTAAATATAAAGTAATTTAATTTAAAATGAATAATCGCTGTCTTATATAAATTCTTATTGAAAAAAATGTATATCCGTCATTGGCTGTCAGATTAATTTTATATGTTAAGTCACATTGTAATAAGAGCTGTGGATTTTGTTTGATTAATAAATAAATAAATAAATAAAAAAAATGATTTAATTAATAATAATAATAATAATCATTTATTTTCAGGCTCTAGACCCATAGTGTGTTAGTAGTTACAAAGAATGTCTTAAAAATATTTTTTATTTTTATTTTATTAGTAAGTAGTTACAGATTATACAAATTATACATGTCATAAATTTGCGTTTTCACTTGTCAATTACATTAAAAACACGACGACTCTAACTGAATTATTATTAAAAACCTATTTAATAGTCGATTTTAATTTTAATTTTATATAGAACATTATAGTTTATTTATATATATAGCTAATTTAATAGATTTTTGGTAAGTACAATAAAAAAAGAGTAGATTTTTAATAACAATTCAATTGAAAATGTGTGTAGTTGAATAAAGTAAATCAGTCAATCAAAATATTTCTAAAGAATTTAAATTAAAGAAAAGCAATACTAATACAAGCCAAAAATTGCTGAATGCTATATCTACGATCTCAATATTTTTCCAAATAAACAAATTGTTTAAAAATTGAACAGCGTCGAATAATGTTACCACATCGTGACAGCAAATCTGCGAGTTCGCGATAGTGCGAACCAGCAAATTGTACAAACTTGTGCAATTGAAACTCCAATATTATAATCTCGGTTGCACTGGCGGTTGTTTTTGCCACAGTATGCCCATTAAATGGTTGTATCTCGACTGAACACTCGACCTCTGTTCGTTAGTGCCGTGATATATTGCGCTTAGACAATCATCACATTGTTTTGAAATGTTAGATTGACCTTTAGGGACTTATAGCTAGGTTTTCTTTCGGACAAAGCAGAATTATAATTGTGTGTTTTAAGTCGGGTCATTTTAGTGTAAGTTGTAAACAATATAATGTTAATATATTATGCATACTTATGGTTTCATGAACTTTTCACATTATTATAGTTTTTTTTTTAAATGTAAAATTTAAAATCATCATCATCATCATCATCATCAGCCTGTGGTCGTCCACTTCTGGACATAGGCCTTTCCCAGTAGTCGCCACTCTTCGCATCCACCCACCGCCCGCCAAGGTTCGCAGGTCATCGGGCCACCTAGCGGGGGGGCGTCCCACACTTCGCTTGCCTGTGCGTGGTCTCCAGTCAAGAACTCGTTTACCCCATCGGTTATCCGTTCTGCGACAAATATGGCCTGCCCACTGCCACTTCAGCTTGCTTATTCTCAGAGCTATGTCGGTTAATTTAGTTCTCCGCCGGATCTCATCGTTGCGAACTCTGTCCTTTAGAGAAACCCCGAGCATAGCTCTTTCCATTGCCCGCTGAGCGACTTGTGGATCAGGCCAACTGTCAAGGACCACGTTTCAGCGGCATAGGTCATCACTGGAAGGACACACTGTTCAAAAACCTTTGACTTGAGACTCTGCGGTATCGGTGATGTAAAGACTCGGCGAAGCTTTCCGAATGCTGCCCAGCCCAGTTGTATTCTTCTATCGGCTTCCTTTTTGAAAATAATATTTATATTTTATGTTATATTATATATTAATATACAAAGGGGGAAAAAAAATTTAAGTAGGGTTTCAAGTCTAAAGAGGATACCATATCAAAGAGTTTAATTTTTTTTTATTTTTTTTTGCGTAATTTTTGAAATATGTTGAAAAAAGTACATTTACCCTCCCTTATCTCCAACGTTTGCAAACCTAAAATCTGAAATAATCACAGTAGATAGACATTGATGTAAATATTACAGGAAAAATAGAACGATGTTTCTAACTAGCACAGTTTTGTTAGAAATCACCAAAATTCCTTCAGAATCAAGTGTTATGCGGTCCGGTTTTTTTGTATTATACGTCTAGGAAGGTCGGCACCCTCAGTTGCCCAGTCAGACTCAGACTCTTGGCTTGTTTTTATTTTCATTTAGAGATCTTATTGTTAATATTAGGTACATAGCTAATGATTTCAATTTAGTTTTCTAAAGATTTGCTGATGTTAACGACATAACCATTTTACGTTACTTCCTCGTAGGCAAATTTTTTAGTCCAACTGGTTTGACCACAAGGAAAATTAAAAAAAAATTCCTTGTGGTCAAACTAGCCAAATGATCCCTCCTGTATCAACGTCTAAGGTTCTAGCCTTATAGGTATAGTGATCTAAGGTTGATTATAAGTTTTAAGCATTCTTTCGTTAATCTTCGGGGCCATACTTTATTTTCTGTGCTAACGAAGATTCACGACGCGCCATATCAGTTGGGTAATACTGTACCTAAAAAAATTGCCGGCAATACTACAAATTGTAGTATTGCCGGCCTTCGTGAAGAAGAACAGTCCGCTTTTATACTTCACATATTTTAAATCCATTTTTTGTTCGGAATATTTTAATATCATCCAAACCAGGAAAACAATTATGCAAACACCGCCGCACTTGACGTTTGAAAATTAATTTATTTTCATCTATTTATGACTGTACATACAAGAACTGCATGCATACAGTGTTCTGAAAAGGTGCAAAGTCAATGAAGTTTGACCACAAGGAAACACAATTCCTCGTGGTCAAACCAGTTGGACTAAAAAGTTTGACTATGAGGAAGTAACCATATTTTATGTGATGCGTTGGTTCTGACGGAAGATCAGCGTTGTGGTAGCTTTTCCCAGTAGTTATTAGAACATATGTTTTGTCAGACGCCATTTTGTAGCATTTATGATGTAACTAACACACCTGGCTAAATGTAGTTTTTAGATTTAGTTGAACTGGCGTATTCTCTTTTACAACAAGAAGTAAACGATATAGAGCAAGACATACATTTCAATAGGTATCCCAAAACCCAATCAGTTTTTTTGTCAAATATTCTGAAAGAAATGAATGTTCATATTCTTCTACAAATAGACGTTGCACTTTACTACCTTTCAGACTCACAAGCTTAGCGAAAAAAGGAGAGAAAACTAAAAGAATCCCAATAATAGTCACTTTGCAGAGAATATCAAATGGAAATTCTATTTGTGTGTATGTCAGTCACATTTGTAACCAAACCACGGTGTATAAGACGACTCAAATAAAATTTGACATCGGAAAATGTGGTTA
Organism: Polyploca ridens; assembly: GCA_951394255.1. Lineage (NCBI taxonomy): Eukaryota > Metazoa > Arthropoda > Insecta > Lepidoptera > Drepanidae > Polyploca > Polyploca ridens. Next base: position 15,382,484 of record OX596249.1, on the reverse strand, counting down.
ATGTGACCAAAGATATGACGTGAAGTTGGTTTTTTATTTACAAACTTGAAGTAACTGGAGGATTTTATGCTAGTTATATTGTTGATGTTAAAATAAAAAAAACCTGAAAAAGGTCATTTTGGTTCTGTACCTTTCATTTATTTACATATTACATTTCATTTTTTTTATACCCCTAAGGTGGCAAACAAGCATACGGGCCGCTTGATGGTAAGCGGTTACCGTAGCCTATGGACACTTGCAACACCAGGGGTATCACTCGCGCGTTGCCGACCCTGTAGAAATCTCTTCACAACCTTTTTGAAGAACCCCATGCTGTACTCCATTGGGAAAACCACGGCGGGGAGCTCATTCCACAGTCTGAGCGTCCGCGGAAGGAAGCTCCGTTACGCCCGCACAGTTCGAAACAATTCTGGTTTCAATGTGTGAGGATGTGGAAGGTAGCCATGGGCATCAAGTCGAACAATTCTTCAGAACACTTTCCGTTGTACAAGCGGTAGAACACACAACTTGTCCCAAACGTAAAATTGACTTTATATAGGTAGGTATTACTCCTCAGCCTAGTATCTCCCAAAGTAAATAAACTTAATTATTAATTAGATAATTCATCAACAAATGGCTTAAGCATATCATCATCACACCAAAAACAGTACCTTACAATAAACACACAAATCGAAGCTGTAACGGGCCGCCAGCCAGATTTATATCGGCGTTACATGGAGCCGGCAAGAAAATTGGGGGAAAAAAGGGTCGCGGGAAATATTTCAATATGCCATTCGCATTTTTTACGATACTCATGTGCGCCGCCTTACGATTGTGTGGTACCGCAATATTGGACTATTTTTTTCGTTTTCATTCTTTTTTGGCCATGGTTTATAGGTGGGTTGAACAGTTAAACAAATTACGGGAAATATCTTTTTTCGAATCATAGAAAGTGTAAACATAAAAGATGATTGACGAAACTTTACAATTAATGGTGATATAGACGATTCGGAAGGGCTCTAGTTGTCTGATTAACGTAACAATACTTCAACGGTGTTGTAGCGACATAACTCATTTCTCTGGCATTGACTTAGGCACATCATACAAAAGAGGTGTTTTCAGCAAAGATTTTCTCTCCTTTAAGAGTGCGTATAAAGCAAAATAACAATATTAGAATTGAAATTTACCCAAGTAAATAGTATTTAAATGAAAAAGTATTTTATATGGGTATTTTTATTATATACGCGAGGGTTCTATCTGAATAAAAACATAATGGAATGAAAATTCCTCGATAGAAAAAAAATCACAAAGATACCTCTAATAATAATGAATTTTCGTTTTTATTCGTTCATGGTGTATCTAATTAAGACAAAAATTCGATAAATAATATCACTAATATATCACCTGGCCCTAGGTGATATATTAGTGATATTATTTATCGAATTTTTGCTACTAACGATTTTTTAAAATATTCTATACTTTACTAGTTATTTAGATAAGAAGCGCTTAGTTCATTTTTGTTCCGCGAAACACGCTATCTCCGTCTCATGCCACGCGAAGATTAGACATAAGTTTGTTTCATCTGACATTGCCATATTTTTCTGGCTTTGTACGCACTCTTAACATTAGCTTTTTGCATTGCATTTAATATCGTTTCAAAGCTAAAAGAGCCAGCTGGCAGGCTGTGTTGTCATTTTAAAATTGGAATTGTTCAATTTTGCCATTTGAGGCGATAAAAATATTTTTTTCATTCTTGATATAAAAATTTACAATTAACAAAATTTACTTCTTTCAAATACAGTATTTGCTGAAAACATCTATTTTGTATGAAATTTCAAATTGGGCCAAATACGTAGTGTATTTAAATTGTGTTTGTGAAATATTTTGAAATGAAAAAGTGTATACACCTCAACGATTTGTCTATAGGATCGTATTTCAGTCGTTAATTTGACATTACGTGAGTACAGCTGTGATTCTCTGATATCGCTACGACACCATTGAAGTTTTGTTACGTGAATCGTGCCATAGGCCATACATTGATCAAGTAAATGGTGACGTTCTTAAAAAGGTTTCGTTAGAAGGTACATAGAAGTTATTAGTATGTATGCATATGTAAAGACATTATTATTATGAATGTGAATGAAGGAAAATTCATGTAAATTATATTAGTATACTTGGGAGCGCTCAGTCAGACACGCACAACATAACCGCAAGCACACTAAAGTCAGAGAAACACGTATCTGTATACAGTAGGTACAGTATTACCCAACTGATAAGACGCGTCGTGAATCTTCGTTCGCACAGAAATTATGGCCCCGAAGATTAACGAAAGAATGCTTAAAACTTACAATCAACCTTAAATCACTACTATAAGGTTCATAATACACTGCAGCTGTTAGTTGCGTCTCACTCGCAAATCACGCCCCTCCGCACGGCGCGCGATAACATGGCGGCAGCTGCCGACCAATAGCATTACCAGCGCTTTGAAAATGTATCTTCTGCGCAGGTACATCGGTAAGCCATACCAGTTGGGCACTACTGTACTACTGCTACACACTTGGCTGACATTACTTCGTGAAATAGAACAACTGTAATCATTTATATGTAGTTTATTTCATATTACGTTGTATTTTTGTTAAACGTTCTGTTAGGTACTATTATGTTGCGTCTAATAAAATTGTATGCTTTTCCTCATTTTTATTTTCTTATTTAATACCTAACGTTTCATTGTTATGAAGTGAGAAAAAAACTTGGGGTTGCTTCTATATGCAATTAAGAAGCCTTTATGGGCAGTCGTATGGCCGTTTTTATTACGGAACGTTTAAATAATTTTATGAGATTGCGTTGCCGAAATTACCCATTTACTTTTTTAAACAACCCCTCTTTGCATTTTACTTAGAGATTGTGAGATTTTGTTAAATTGGCTTTGGTTTAAGGGAGATTGATAGGTATGGTGCCTTCAAGTCTAGACTTACAACTTGACAAAGATTAGTATCTTTTAAAATTAGTATAAACTACCTCAATTGATGTAAGTATCCACATGTGAAAAAACCTTTAATTAAATCTACAAGTAGCGTTGATGATGATGATGATGATGATTAGCACTACCCTCAGCCAGTACAACGACCGACCCATGTCCTATACAACCATTCAAGCATCAACCACCATGCAACTAACTTAGTTTATAATGACTGGTACCTGAATAGTTATATCGGAGTAACCATGGATAAACCAAGGGGTGCGTGGTATATAGGAGTGACACGCTCTGGGATGGGAGAGGACGGCCAGCCAACCGCAGCCAGCTGACCACAATCGACCGACTGTTCAGCCTATAGCCAATATTGGAAAGTGGGAAGACAGGTATCATAGAGAGGGATGAGCGTTGATGTATGTTGAGTGCTGGGGTTTTATTGTCTTCTTATTTTGATTTATTGTTCCTGGGTTGGATTTTGTTAGTTCTCTGTTGTTCATTAAATTAACATCCTCAATGCACGGGTATAGCTTCTGTGGTTGAGAGGCTCCTTGTTCATTATAATAAAATTATAAGCAAATTTTATTAATTTCTATCCATCTTGTGTCAAAGGCTTAAGATGTCTCAATATTATAATTTTTCACGTTGTTTTTGAGTTATTTTTATTGAAGAGGCAACAAATTGATTCGGTGTATGTTACACAAAGAGAGATCCTCGTTGAAATTAATGAGGGACATCGTTAACGCGTATCTTATAAATCGAAAAATATATCATTAATGATGCTCTAATGATGAGATTCAGCCGGATGTAACACGTCAATATTTTTTTAATCTTGTATCTATATAATATAAAATTCAAAGTCCTCACTGACTGACTGACTGACTGATATATCAACGCACAGCCTAAACCACTGATCCTAGAAACATGACATTTAGAGATATATTATTTGTGAAGAGTAAAAAACACCTCAAAACTTTCTTAGTGGTCCACTAAGAAAGTTTTGAGGTGTTTTTTTCTGAGGTGGTAAAGAGGGGATTAAACACTGTATGAAAGTCCTTCAGTTTTGAAGTTAGGATCTTCAAATTTTGTGTTTAGACTGATTATTGAAAATTAATTTATATTTAAGGGGTAAAAAAGGGGATGAAGTTGTTTATGGAAGTCCTTCATTTTCAAATTAGACATCACTTTGACTAACAACGTATATCCGTGTTGTTGGAATTTCAACCCATAAGGGGGCGAAAAGGGGGATTTTTGGCATTTGAAATTTTAAAGTAAAAAATCACAAAATATTATTATTTCGGCTTATGGTTGGAAACTCCCGCAAGGTATACGTTGACTTTTGTATTTCAACCTACGGGGGTGAAAAGGGGGATGAAACTTTGCCATGAGCAAATTTTTTTATACTACTAAGGTAGCAAACAAGCGCATAACATACGGCCCGCCTGATGGTAAGCAGTCACCGTAGCCTATGGACGCTCGCAAAACTATAGGTATCATTCGCGCGTTGCCGACCTTGCAGAAACCTCTTCACACCCTTTTTTAAAAACCACATCTTTGGGAAAACCACGGCGATTGGGGAGCTCAATCCACAGTCTGAGCGTACTACGCGATACGAAACTCCTGTGAAACCGGACACTACGAAACCATTTTGGTTCCAATGTATGAGGATGAACTCCCCGTCGATGGCGAGAGTTGCGATGGTAGAAGGTAGCCGTGGGCATCAGATCAAACAATCTTCAGAGGACTGTCATTTGTACAAGCGGTATAACACATTCGTTTCGTGATTCGTTCTGTATCCATAGAGTTAGAAAACAAATATAGGAGTTAAATAAAAGAAATGCACATTTAGTTGTTTGATACATATTATCTGAAAAAGGTACGTAACCAATAGGTGTTGGTAAAAACACAGTCTCCTGCAGTCTTTATCTCTTCAATAAATGTCAACAAATATTACATGTAATGTCCCAATAAATGTCAACAAATATTAGGACTATGTAATGTCCAACACGCATAACTAAGTACTGTTGATTAAAATTTCAATTTTCGATCGCTCCTATCATACGGGTTGTTTACGTTTAAATTCTAAAATGCAATTTGTGCCAGGGCCGTACGCTGGGAGGGACGAGAGGGGCATGGCGCGAACTCCATTAGAATTTATGATACATGTAGGGGCAGGCAGTAATTAAAAGAGCCCACAGAGGGAAATAACACACCGAAATGTTGCAAAGTTATGGTATTACTAGCGACGCGAAGTAGTGTGCCACTTTGGAAACTCGTGTCCTTTGTTGGGGTCAACGAACTAAAAATTTGAGTTCAGTTATCACTAAATTAATAATTTTGGTTCGTTTAAATTTCTCTTTGTTGGGATTAGGTTGGTACGTTCACTCAACTTAGTTTAACAGGTATTTTAACAAAGAATCTGTGGGTAGGTAATAACTTATTGAAATAAATCTATAAATATCATCAGGCTTGTTATATCCAAACGGGGCAGGGGTCCCATTACCAAGTACACCAGAATATTTAGTCTTGTACTAATCTCGGGTACATGACCATACCTACGGTCTCGGGTCCTGGGTTCGAATCCTACAATGAGCTTGAGCTTTCGATGAAGGAAAACATCGTGAGGAAACCATAGCATGGTGGTAGGGTACTTTGTAGTACCCGCCTGGCGCCTGGCCAAGCACCTTTCGGTGTATTCCGATAGTTGCACTTGAGAGCTAGTCCCTTCTAGGCTTTGTGTGCTTACCACCTTCGGCCGCCTTCTAGGCTCCGAAGACGAGACCCGTCAGCATCACCGGGTAACATTCTACTCCACAGCTCTGCTGATAACCGCGAAACTGTGATTGATTGCACCAGTGGGTCGATAGCACTTATTATCTAATAAGAAAATCTGACTCGCCCATAAGGAACGAAGACGAAGCCTAAGATGAAACACGCTTACCCAGAAAGAACCTATTCACTCTGGCCTTGAAAGTCCCTAGATTGTATGAGTCAGGAAACACAGACGGCGGAAGCAAGTTTCACTCCCTTGCTGTCCGCATTATACATGAGGATGCAAAACGCTGTGTCCGTATTTTCTGTATGTCAACAACGTACGGGTGAAACTTTTCCCGGCGTCTTGTGGTTCGGTGTAAGAATGGGGATGGTGGCATTAGGTTGACCAATTCCTGCGCACACTCTTCAAAATATATTCTGTAGAATACCGATAGGCAAGCAACCTTTCTTATAGTCGAGGCTCTTGAGTTTCGCCTTAATCAAAGACTAATCTCCGATAAGTCTCCTGGCTCGGCGGTCTATTGATTCGAGGGCATCAAGCTGGTACTTAGCGGATCTATCCCAAAGATGGCAGCAGTACTTGATACATGACCGGACTTGTGCTTTATAAAGTTAGAGCGACTGCCCAGGCGTGAAGTACCGCTTTACCTTAGACAGGATACCCAGCTTTCTAGCCGCTGTTTCTGCCTTCGACTCAATAGAACAGCCAAAGTTTATTTTGGCTGTTAAGGTTATGCCTAGGAGATCAAGCCGATTCCGCACGATGGGGACTCCAAGATACAGGCTTGCCCTACTTAGGAGTCCACTGCTATTTCAGCGTTGAGTTTATGTGTTATAGCTCCATACATACAGTTACAGAAACTTTCAGTACCTAAACCCCATGTTTATTCAGTGTAAACTCGTAGTAATAATGCAAATGCAAATGGAGTAGATTAGTTTAATAGAAAACATACAAACAGTCCAATTGCACGTTATTGTCATGGGAACCGATTGTCCGCTGTAAATACGAATATAACTCAATTTGTTAAGCCTATATTGTAGGGTTATCAAAACAATGTTTATAAAAGTATTTTGAACATATGGTTTAGCTTGAATTAGCCATATTTTTTGTAAGAGAAGATTGAAGTGTCAAGGCTTGAAGGAAACCGACTCACTGATACTAGATTTTACTACTACTAGATGTTTTCCATCACCGCTGAAGTTCCATTGTAAAACCACGAACGTAATGGTGCGTCCACGCTACGCTTACAGAGCATGAGCCGAACACACTTGGAGCATGGATTCGCGTAGCATGGACGGACTTGCAAGCCTCGAACGAGCGTTCGGCTCGCGCTCGACTGCGCTCCGCCGATTGTCAGTTTTTTGATGAACACTGGGATTCGCATCGCGTTTGTTTTATGCTCGTTGTACGTCCACACTACGTCGCGAGCAACGAACGAATAGAGGCTCGGCTCGTGCTCGGTTCAGGTAGCGTGGATGCACCATTAAGTTATAGACAAGCACGAGCCGAGGACACGTGGAGCACGAATTCGCGTAGCGTAGACGGACTTGCCTCGAACGAGCGTTCTGCTCGAACTAAACTGCGCTCCGCCAATTTTCAGTTTTCAGATTCGCATCACACTCGTGTCGTATATTCATTGTACGTCTACACTTGACATCGCGAGCGACGAACGAAGAGCGGCCCGGCTCGTGCTCGGTTCGCGTAGCGTGTACGTCGTTTTAAGACGATGATAGCTCAGTCGTAATTACGTCGGATGCCGAAACGAAGGTTGGTTAGAATTGTCAAAAGAAACCATAGCACGGTGGTAAGATATTTTGTAGTACCCATCTGGTTGGCTACCACCCTCAAGTTGAAAATCTGTCGCCAAGCACCGGTTATCGGTGTATTACGTTCCGACAGCTACACTTGAGAGCCAGTTCCTTCTAGGCTTTGTGTGCTTACCGCTTTCGGCCACATCATCAATTACTTTGGTGAGATTGCAGTCAAACACTGGGCTATACACCGTCAAAATATTTTAAATAAATAACAATACAAAATGCCTTTTGTTTCTAGGCTATTTTCTGGGACTAACAGTTTTAGAACATCAAATAACATGAGGACTATAACTATTATTTTATTTTATTTGTTTGTAAATTTTTTATACCTTTGATATAAAAGCCTTTTCATAAAAAAACTGTCTTTAGCAGTGTTTGTTCAGTCTTTTGTGAAAATATTTCTATTTGCAGAGATGATATTAACATATAAATAAAAATAACAAAACAACACAATCCTTCTCCTATTTTTATTCAAATTTTAATGATGTGGATTTCTTTTTACAACGTAATATTAACGAATTGTACCTATAAACATTTTGATATAATATTTTCAGTTAGCTGTAAATTCTAATTTGTATGTGTATTACAGAGAAATAATTTCTGCAAATAAAACATGTAATTGTAACTGTAAGCATTCATAAATTAAAAGTAGGTTTTTAGATACTACCTAGCTACATTTATTTAATCGACTTTCGCAATAATAAGCTCGTTTGAATGACTAACAGACACCAATATGAAAATTTACGTTTTATTAATAAAATAAACAGTATGTGTGATATATGGGCAGGTTCAAACGGCATTGATTGTCTTTTGAATTCATTTGAATTCTCACTGAAGAATTCTGTAAAAAGTAATCGCCGAGCAATAAATGTGTAATACCGAGATCGGCTCTAGGTTTTGCACAAAACGTAGTGTTCAAGAATGAGTTGGTGACTTGAGGGTAGTCTCATATTGATCGTTATGTAAAAGGCACAATGAAATTGTTATGGTGCGTCTATGCTACGCGAACCGAGCAAGAGCTGAGCCACAAACGAACAGAAACCGTTCGTTGCTCAGGATTTCAAGTGTGGATAACGTCCACACTTGACAGCCAATGAGGCTACAACGAGTGCGATCCCTGTATTCGTGAAAAAACTGACTATCGGGCGGAGCGCAGTCGAGCGCGAGCCGAACGCTTGTTTGAGGCTCGCAAGTCTGTACACTCTATACGCGAACAACGAAAATATTCTGTTCGTTCGTGACGTGGCTCGTGCTCGGTTCGCGTAGCATGGACGCACCATTACGATATAACAGCTAAGTTTGGTGAACATTATGTCTGTATATTTTTTTTTAATTTCTTACTAAAATCTATGATATTATTATGTTCATCTATCAGTAAATCCATAAATCTAAATCATTAGAAACACTCATGTAAATTCACAATGAAGACGTTTCTTTGAATCTAATAAAATAATATATTATTTAAAAAGAACTTATTCACCACCCCCTTACTCATAAAGCGCTATTCAACTAATATACTGTTTAAATGGTCACGTAAATAATGCCACATTATTTGACAATGACAATAGATTGACGTTATTTACGTGACCCTTTAAACAGTATCTTAGTTAAATAACATTTTATGAGTAAAGGGGATAGAATCAGATTCAATAATTCTAATCATATCTAACAATGCTATGTGATTATAATACATCATATTTTATCCTAAATTACAAATAAAACAAAAATTCTAGTAGGTATGTACAATAAAATAACATTTCATTTTCGATTACTTATTATGCCAGAAACGTACAAAAGCAATTACTCGATGAAAATTAAATTTCAACACACTGATGTGGCGAAAAACATGTATACAAAAATGTTTGGTGACCCTATAAAGGTCCTTCATAACGTGCCGGGTTTTATTACAATCCTGGGACCAATAAAGTGAAGCAGTTATATTCCTGCCAAAGTTGCGTGTGAAATAATTCAATGGGTTTTGATATGATTGTAATAATAATGTATGCAGTTATACAGTTCGACGACCTTAGCTGAGATAATTTTGGAACACACGGGGCATCTTTCACACGTTACCGACCCTTCCCCCCTCCCCAAGAGCTCTGGCAACCTTACTCACGCGCAGGAACATAATATAATGTTATTTAACTGCGGTATTCTGGAAGCGCTCGTGGTGTAGCATGATGAGCCGTTCTTAATCGATCGGCAAAGTTAAGCTACCATCGTCGTGGTCGGTACCTGGATTAGGGTGACCGCCTAGTGGTATTTCAAATCGAGCGTTTCCGTGCTTGGGAAGGCACGTAAAGCCGTTGGTCCCGGTTATCACTTAATTGTGATATTCGTTAAGCTAGTTGGATGCCTCCTAGGCGGCTTGAAAAATTCCAACAGTAGGTTGAGCACTAGCCTACCTCCACCGATCCGCAGTGGGCATGCGTGGTGGAGTATTGCCCATTCCCTTTCACCCTCATTTGTGAGAGGAGGCCTGTACTCAGCAGTGGGACATTATAGGCTGATGATGATGATGATGATTCTGTAAGGTACTTCTCCAGTCGAGTCTGCTCTTTGAGCGAATAAACGCTACGCTCTACCTTTAAAGGTGGCTATACAAAATCTCAGTATTCAAAGATGGATCTGTTCATAATACTTCAAAATTTAAGATGAACATAAAAGCTAAGAAAGATTACTGAAATTCATAGAAACTCAAGTTTCCTAGTGGAATTTCTTAACCAGCAAGCCAGCAAGCCAGTTAGTTCGGTAAAATAAGACCGAGACACATAAAGTAAGTACTTAACATCTTACTGCATGGACGGTAGCCAGTGCATAGCTTAGCCGACTTATGTACGTTGAATTAACAGTGATAAAGTTCCAAAGAGAATTGTTCTAAGGCATATTTACAATCATAGTTTACGAGGCATTGCTTGGAGTTACAGTAGTAGGCTTTTTCGTATCATACCGTGACAGTGTGTTTTTTTAATAAATCTATCATCAGTTATCTCATTTTATCATGAAATTACTTTTTAACTGAGATAGTTTTCGATTGAAATTTATGTAAACCATACGAATGTTTTATTATAATAAACCGAACTAAAATATATTTTTTCATTTAGTTTGTGTATTTTAATAAGATAAAATAACTTTACGTTGTTATTTTTCGTTCAAATGTTACGATTACTTTGTCAACGAATGAAACTTAAAAAAATAAGATGAATACGTTTGTTCTGCTTTAGTATTCATTGAATTATTGAAAAACAATTAAGGCAATCATCATGTTTCTATTCAGGTTTTAGTCACGCCTTTTACGCAGTTTTTGAAACAATGGCGCTGGCTGTTTAGTTTTATTTTTAATTGGAACTTTATAATTCAAACTTTTCTTTATGATGTTTGTTTTTTGTTCTTCGCTCGCTTCATTCCTGAGCCTAAACCGCGATACAATTTTCCCGTGCCTTTAAATATCTGGGGGCACGGAAGTGCCCCCCGCCAAGATTGTCAAGCGAAGCGAAAGGGCACTACCTACCTTTTCTTGAAACGTGTCGTCGTTTTTTGAACCCTCATAACTTTGGTTTGGATTATAACAGATAAACAAAATTCGGAGGATATAATGTCAATAGTGAACTTATTAAACATATAATGTTTCAATAACATAGCTCTTATACTTTAGATTTTATTGATATCTAAATAACCCTGATTTCGTCACTGACTCACTGATGATCATCAAAACTCATAGGGTACTTCCTGGAGTCCTAGAAAGCTGAAATTTGGTATATAAGCTTGTATTAGTACACAAACAACAAAAAAAATATAAAACTTGGGAATTTCAAACAAAAAAAAATCATAAGCAACTTACAAAAAGAAGTGAAATCCCACCAAAATCATTTTTATGTAAAGTGTTGCCAAGATATATGGCTCGCACTATCAAAAAGTTATCAGATCTTATGTAGAGCCAAGCTTATAACTCTACATGCACTTACTCTACAAGCCCTAACTTCACAAACTCTACACACCGTAGTCAAAATATGTGACCTGGCCGTTTCACAACTACAAGAACCATTGTATAACAAAAAAGTAATTAACAGTGAATAAATTCACCTTTCTCCCATGTGACGGTATCGAAACGGCCAAACCACATATTTTGACTAAGGTGTAGAGTTTGTGAAGTTAGGGCTTGTAGAGAAAGTGCATGTAGAGTTATAAGCTTGGCTCTACATGAGATCTGATAACTTTTTGACAGTGCGAGCCATATGTCTTGGCAACACTTTACATAAATTTTGGGGGGATTATTTTATTTGAATTCATTACAAATATATCGCCAAACACCACCTAGACACAGATAAACATACAGTCACACAATTTACTCTACATATGTAAGTGCAACTCAAGACGTCTCGGCATCGTGGGTAAGTGGTAGCTTATCAATGAATCTTCAATTTTCACGAGATTAGCGCAATTCAACAGCTACAGGGTGAATCTGCCCGGCGTGATTAGGTTTCATAAAAAACATAAGCCTTTTTTCAGTCCAATGCTTCACATCGTCCTCTCTTATAGTACGCCACTCCTTCCAGTTCCTTGGCACTCGCATCCAGCCTAGTCCGGCCCCGATTTTGAGGTCGTCAGTCCATCGAGCTACGCCCACACTACACTTGCCAAGACGCGGTCTCCACTCTGAGATTCGTCTACTCCATCGGCAGACGTGACTGGTCCATTGCCACTACAGCTTACTAATTTATTGAGCTATGTCGTTTAATTTTGTCCTTCTTCGGATGATTTAGCCGTCATGGCAGGTACCTAAGATGCACAATTCAAGCATTTTTTTGTCAAAGTGGCGGCTGATTAAGTTGATGTCAGCTCGCATCTTTTAATGTTACAGAGTGCTATAGGTCGATTCCAACAAAAGAGATATATTATATTTAAACTAAATAAAAGCCATTCGCACAAAACAATACAAAACATTTGTGGAAACTCATTAGTCGCTCCAAAGCACATTTTATGACTTTTCCTTAATTAATGAATAAATTACTACCTAGGCGATACGTTAAAAAATCATTTTCATATTTAATGAACTCGAAAGCAATTACCATTTCTATTTTACCAACCGCAAACATAAAAACAAAATAATATTAACAATACCACGTGAACTAACAATGTAATGACGACAATAAAAGTTTTACACATCTCGTTACATCGCCGCGGCCAATATTTGGGCAATAAAAACCACGTGTACAACCGCAGGCAACGCTTGTTTGACAAAAACTCTATATCACTGTTTGTACTCCGGTTCTGCAACAGTTTTATGTGACAAAAAATAACAGTGTGTGTGACGGAGCGTAATAAATTTCACTGACATCAACGGTGGGCTGAAATAAAACAAAATATTGTGTGAAATTATTTATTCGATAATTGACTACCTACTATTATTGTCACAAAATATGCAAAAGTTCATATAAAACTTTTTTGTTTTTTTTTTGTGTCGTCATACAGCTTTCAGTCATTTTATTAAATCACCATATTTTGAGTATATGTATCAAGGAACAAGTCACATCACTTGTCATAATTTTAGCTCTTTGATTTAATTACGAGCGTGAGCGTGTCTTTCTTTTTGATTGCACTTTCTCTACATGTGAAACGTAGCAGCAAATATTATTTTAATTAAGAAAAATCACCAGTTTGTTCGGTCAAACGATTTAAATTTCGAATTGGATTCGGCATTCGGAAGCACCCGAAATCTCCCGAGGGAGCTCGGGCGTCGTCACTACTACCGCCACAGTACAAATTCAATTTCGTTCGATGTCGTATTTGCCCAGTCCATTTTGGTATTGCCAGATAGTCTGAGAGATAGGTAGCGGAGTAGATTTATTCTGCGACACAAAGAGCGACGGTCTATAAGTTAACACGTTTTATTTGAATTGGTAAATTGTTGAATGTCTCGAGCTAAATAGCCACTTACCATAATAGCCGAATGTATACTTTGACTTTGAGAAGAATTGATGATATTTTTATGCGTATTGAATCTGTAAATAGGCTGATATTATTTCAGTGATTTAGAGATTTAAGGTTCTGAATAATATTCTACTTGACTTTGACTGACAAATCAAACCACAGGGTCTAGAGAAACTGGAAACTTTACACGCAGGTCACACTACATCGTAGAAATAAGGAATTGCGGACGAGACCACGGGTGGAAAGCTTTCAGATCGTATATTTGAGAAACTGTTTAATGAGACAAATTTTCATTTAGAATATACAATAAAGTAAATACCACAGAAGAGTTAATGAAACCAATTCGTGAAACTTTGGTGGAAAATAATGTTCTATTTTAATGTAAATAACATCGGGAACAACTCGTAGTCCCGCTTTGTGATAGCGTTCAAAATAAAAAATAAAAACACGTCGACATCTGCAAATAAGGAAATTATGAAACCACTGCAAAAAGCTGGTATTCGCGCCTTTGTTCGCTGAACACCTTTTGTTTAACGCTTTAGGATTTTTAATTGAAAAATCAAATGGGGTTACGTTGATTTGCTTTTTTATTTTCGCTTTGTGCTGTAGTGTCGTAGTGTTTGAAATATTGCATAGTATACTTAATTCAGTTAACAGATTCATATCTTGCACTCATTTCTTCTTATTAGATTTCTGAGAACATTTTTGAAGGCCGAAAAATACTAAACTTATTTGTTTTGATTCTTATTGCATTGTCCGCTTGAACAATGTTTCGTTACGGCGCGTTTCCAAATACAATTTAGTTTTATAGGGTAAATCTGCGCGATGAACATCTTTTTAACCTAATTTCAGATGGAGTTAGAACATCGTGCATTAGTACATCGTGTACATTAGTGCATCGTGTATTAGCGCGTGAGTAAGGTCGCCAGAGCTCATAGGGGAGGGGGGAAAGGTCGGTAACGCGTGAGCGATGCTTCGTGTGTTGCAAGCGTCCATATGGCTACGGTAACCGCTTACCATCAGGCGGGCCGTATGCTTGTTTACCGACCTAGTTGTATAAAAAAAAAAAAAAAAAAAATATTTTTGTCTCTCTATCAGGTGTCAACTCAGTGTTCACTCCTGTCTTTATTGCCATCTTCCTGCTCCTTCTCTCGATGGCTTAAATGCTCCCTTTTCTATTCTTCTTTCTACCATAATTACAGTACTTTCATAAAGTGACGTTCCTCCTTTCGATAATTTCGCAATGATCGCCCTTTATCGATCCCCATCAATTAAAAATATAGACAATTTTTTGTCTAGTCTTGATACCACAATATCCTCCCTATCTTCATATAAAACGGTTGCTGTTGTCGGTGACATAAACATAAATATAGTACCAAATAACAACGATGTTCATTCAGATGATTACTTAAATGTTGCCGCTTCTCATGCGCTATTACCCGCCCACTTATTTCCCACACGAGAGAGTAGCTGTATAGATCATGTTATTCTTAAAACTACTACAAAGGCTACAACACTCGTCCTACAAACTTCAATCACAGACCATGCTCCAGTCCTATTCTGCTCTGAGCTAAACAGTAATATTCCCAAACCGAAATCCACTGTCAAGCGTATCAACTACCCTGCTGTCATTGTGGATTTAGAAAAAGCTGATTTTTCTCAGTTATATAATGAAACAGATGCAAATATTGCTGCATTGTTCATAGTTAACCTTATATCTAGGATTATACAAATTCACACAAGTATAAATAAAATATCACATCGAAAAAGAACTCTTAAACCCTGGATAACTCCTGGTCTCCTTAGATGTATTAAAAATCGCGATAAAATGAATAAACAAGTAAAAGCCCATCCTGATAATGCTATCCTTAAAATCACCTATACTCGCTACCGTAACTTCTGCAATAATATACTAAAAAAACTTAAGCGCAATTTTGAACGAAATCTGTTGATGGAAGCCAGGAGTAGTCCAAAGGCCACTTGGAATACAATAAAAAGTATTGCAAACCTAAATCGTGTACCAACCAAGGCTTCGAATTTGTTAAACTATGCTGAAGACCCCCAATCTTCAGTTAATAAGGTGAATGACTTTTTTGTGAATGTGGGTAGAAAACTGGCAGAGACAATTCTCTCATCTAATACTAAAAATACGACCAATTCCAGTTATTCTCATGGTGCACTTAATTCTATGGCAATAATTGATACAGATGAAGCAGAGATAGGAAATATTATCATGAACCTTCGTATAGACTGTGCGGTGGGATGGGACGACATCCCTGCAGCTATTCTTAAAGCAGCAAGTAGTACACTGGTGCCCCATTTGACATATCTTTTTAACTTGTGTATTTCATCTGGAATATTTCCTACTGTCTTCAAAAAAGCTCTCGTGCACCCTATATTCAAAAGTGGAAACAGAGACAGTGTCAATAACTATAGACCCATATCAGTGCTAACAACATTATCAAAAATTTTGGAAAAGCTTCTAAATTCTAGATTAATAAAATACTTAGACAAGTATAAACTTCTATCAAATAATCAATATGGTTTTCGTGAAGGAGTATCTACTGAAGATTCTGTTGTTGATCTCATTACCAAAATTGTTAATCATATTGATGATAAATCTAAAGTTGTTGGTGTCTTCTTGGATCTGTCTAAAGCATTTGACACTGTCTCTGTTCCCATGCTTATTTTGAAACTAGAATCATTAGGAATCAGAGGTATAGTACTAAAAATCTTTATTGACTACCTAACTAACCGTAGTCAGTTCGTCAAAATAGACAACTTCACAAGTTCAGAAAGAAAATTGAGTTATGGAGTACCGCAAGGAAGTGTGCTAGGCCCAACCCTGTTTCTTATATACATAAATGAGCTCTGCCAACTCAACATTCCTCATTGTGATATTTACACATATGCAGATGACACTGCATTAGTTATTCATGGTTCAACATGGGATGAAGCTAAACAAACTGCCGAGGGTGCTCTTGGTGTAGTTATGAAGTGGCTTTCTTCCAATCTGCTTACTCTGAATATTGAAAAAACCAAGTATATTACCTTCTCTCCTAGATTTTCTTCCCAACCCCATCTTGATCAAATTTGTATTAAAGCCCACTCCTGTCATTGCCCTAACAGCATCCTTACCAACTGCAACTGCCAGCCACTGTTGAAAACTGATACCATTAAATATCTGGGGGTTCATTTAGATGGGACATTGACCTGGAAATCCCAAATAGAATCCCTGGTCTCACGCACCCGTAAGCTCATTTATGTCTTTAGGAAGCTAGGGTCTGTGGCTGATATGCGGACTCTTAAAATGGTATACTTTTCTTTGGCGCAGTCGATCTTATCCTATTGTATCTGTGCTTGGGGAGGAGCCTGTAAAACAACTATGCTGCGACTTGAGAGAGCGCAAAGAGCTGTCCTAAAAGTAATGTGTAAAATACCATTCAGGTTCCCCACTGCCTTATTATATAAGGACTGCAATGTTTTAACGGTGAGACAGCTGTTTGTTCTCCAAGTCATATTACGTAAGCATCACTGCCTCTCCTATGATTCTACTTTCAACAGAAGCAAACGCAGAAAGGACCGAGTGTGCTACATTCCACCCCGTCGAACAGCCCTAGCTAGCCGACACTATCCCAACATAGGCCCGTGGTTGTACAATTGCATTAATAGAGTAATTCCGATTTTTCCCTATCCACTATACAAAGTAAAAGCAACAGTTAAAGATTGGCTTCAAAATTTAACCTATGATGACACAGAAAATCTTTTAAAATATAGTTAGTATTTTATTATTTTATTGATTTGTATCACATTTTATCTTTATACAATATTAATTATCTATTTTTAATATTATCTTATTTATTTAACTATTATTATATATATTTTTTTTATTATCGTTTTCTATTATTATATTTATTTTACTTATTTAGAAATAACCATTAAAATAAAAATGTATTTAATTAAATCTAAGAACTAAATTCAACTCATGTTCTGAAGCATTTATATCTAATGTGTCATTCTTTATGGAAGGCGCCAGCATCTGTGATACAGTTTTCTAACTAGTACAGATGCTGACGTGTATGCAATTATGTCATTATAAATATAGCCATTTATGTGATTGTAATGTAACCCTATCATGCAATAAAGATTTTTATTATTTTATTATTATTATTATAATAATTAACGATCCTTCAGGCGCCGATCCCACATCGAGCGGTCTAGAGTTCTGCGGTCAGAGTTCTACGTGCCTTCTCCTTGACTGCCGCGGTCGCTGTGTGCAATGATCAAAAGCTCTGCCTGTGGCTCTGCATAGATTACAGTGAACGCGGAACGTAGAACTCTGACGGCTGAACACTATAGACAGCTCGTTGTGGGATCGACGCCTTAATAAACATGACTTGATAAAAATCTATATAAAGGCAGTTTTTATTGTTACCATGTCAAACAGGACGTTTTTATATTGTGTAGACGTTATTTAATTATCTTACGTCCATTAGATGAATATAGAGTAATTATCCAGATATTTACACAAGAAAGCTTAGCTTTATATTTTCTGAAATAAGGTAATAATGTGCAAACAAAGAAAGAAAGATAAAGATTAATGACAAAATATCAATGTATCAAATATAAGAACATTTTTAATAATTCGTATTATGATGTCAAACTAAAAAATTCTAATATTTAATTTTTAATACATATTTAAAATGATTGCCTCTTTGTTAAAAAAGTATACATCTACCTGGCACTAAAACTAATTAAAAAAGGATTAAAATTTAAAATATTCAGGCACAGAATGCTAGCACAGTAAGCCCGCGCTATGAACAAACGCACACAAGCGAAAACCGACTCTAAGGTGACGAACTTTTTCATTCCATGACTGTATTTACATGAATAAAATTTCAAAACAAGCAAAACCTTATTCGATTGCAAACATAACATTTGTTTAAATGATTCTTGCCATCTGGTGCAAGCAAATACCGACTCCAAGGTAATGAACCTCTTCATTCCGTGACTGTACAATCCACTGTACAATGTTTTTCACTAATATAAAATATCTAGTCATAGTTTTATGGTATTTACATTTCATGAACTTTCAACCATTTTATTTGGTAATGGTGCCGATGCTGTTTTAAATCACACAACTAATTTTAGTCACATCACATCTCTTTCTTACAAACTTTATTCAAAAAGGATAGAACATATTTAAAGCTTTCAAATTAGTCTTTGCCGTCTTTATGTGCGGGTATTTAGACGTAATTGCATAGATGGCGAAAAAAATTATATTGAAAACCAGTATTGGACTAATTTGACAGGACTACATTTCTTACATCCTTTTCTTATGTTAAATTAAAATTAGTTTAGTTGTAAACAACAAAATAGGGACCATTGACTCTATTTTGTACGGTATATTAATCTTCTATAGTTACTTTATTTCTGTACACCGTACCCTATAGATATGTTAATGGTCACTACAGATCATGCAATTTTAAAGCCTATACATAAAATACATTGTATCTGAATTTATTCGAAGTCGTCAAAGATGCCGCCAAAACTTTGAATGTTGAATTACAATATTCCGATCTGAAAGATGTGTATCGCATAAATACAAAATCGGTAATTAAGCCTATTATTGCCGATTTTACGACTATAATAACCAGAGACCGATTAATGAACTCTTATAGGAAGTATAACAAAGAAAATCCTACGCAGAAATTTAGTACGACCACTTTGAAAATGGAAGGTCCTGCAAAGCAAATATATTTGTCAGAAAACCTTTCTCCAAGGACTAGACGAGTTTACTTTGCTGCTAGAGAGTTCGCTAAGAATAATGGATATGCATTTTGCTGGACATCATTTGGAAAAGTATTTTTAAGAAAGGCAGAGGGTGGTCCACATATCCGAGTCGAGGACGAAAGCGACCTTGACAGTATTCATAAGTGACTATTTAGTATAATTTTTCTGCTTGTTATAGTATTTTTTGTCATTATTTTAACTACTTCCAAATGTAAATTTTGCTATCAATATTATGTTAAAACCCAAACCATACACATATCATATTACCTATCACACACACCTACAAAGATGTATACAAGTCAAGAATTTAAGAATGTTGTACATTATAATAATTCATTGTTAAGTTTGCATTGCCACTATACTTGCTCTAAACCTAACGCTCTAATCCAACGGATGGGCTTACAAATAGCCCGATGTTCGCATATTATTGTACAGAGTAAATTACTATATAAAATTCAATCCAAATTGTAATGACGTAATAGATGATCTGGATAGCTCGGATGTCATTCGGTGTAATTACTTAGATGACCCTTCTAAATGTTCTCAAATATTAAGAAATACTACTAACGTCGCAAGTCAACTAAAGATTATGACACTAAACATCAGAAGTATTAACTGCAATTTAGATCTTTTCCTTGCATTTCTAAGTACCATAGATATAGAAATAGATGTTCTTGTATTAACAGAATGTTGGACCCACATCTACAACAAACCTCCTTCGATAAACAATTATAATATGTTTTACACTAAGACGTCTATCAACCAGAATGATGGCGTTGTTGCATACGTACGTAACAACCTTGACGTTGTTGCTTATGAGCCGGTCATTTCGGATGGAAATTGTTTGGTTCTTGAAGTTGGCAATCTTTATTCCGTAGTTTGCTCTTATCGTCCACCGTGCTTTCAGAACCCTACAAACTTTATAAATTCCTTGGATAGTATACTAAGCCACCTAAGAGTTAAAACCAATATTATTTTTACCGGTGATATCAATATAGATACTTTGATGTGCAGCCATAATATTGGATATGCCACGGAATATCTCAACCTTATGGCATCTCACAGTTTACTTCAGGGAATTAATCGGCCTACGAGAATAAATACATGTATCGATCATTTTATGATAAAAAGTCACAATTCTTGGCAGACAGTTGTTTTTGATCACTTAACGGACCATGCACCTATTTTACTATGTATCGATAATGTACATGTTGTTAGAAAACCACTGGCTAGCACGAAATTTATAACTAATTATAATGCTGTTAGGGAGTATCTAGCACATTTTTCATGGCTAGAATATTATAAGATCACCGATGTAAATATTGCTACCGATGCTTTAGTAAATACATTAAAAACGGCAATTGACAGTAATACTAGAAATAAGCAAGTATCTAATAGGAAAAGACCGCTTAAGCCTTGGATATCAAAAGGAGTTATTAAATGCATACGGAAAAGAAATAATCTACAAAGGCAAATAAGAAAATCACCCGATAATGAAGAATTAAGTTACAGATATAAATGTTACAGAAACTCGTGTAATAAGTTAATTAAGTCGCTTAAAAATAATTACTACCGTTCGCAACTGTATCTTCATAGGGGTGACATGAAAATGACGTGGCAAATCATTAAAGATATAAGCAATATAAATCAGCATGCAGAAACTTCCAGTGCGTTACTCAAATCCAAAAGTTCACCAAATGAGTCTCTTGATGCTGTTAATGACTATTTTACTACAATAGGCAGAGATCTAGCAAACGATACACTGTGCATGCTTAACAAATCAGATGTGGATTTGGCGGCAGAGTCTCGATCTCTAAGCTCGGCACCTCTTAACTCCTTTTCACTTTTTCTCACTGACTCCAATGAGGTGATAAGCACCATAGCGAGCCTTAAGACACATAGTGCTCCAGGTTGTGATCAAATTTCAGCTCAAATAATCAAGATGTGTGCCCAGTTTATAGCGGAACCTATCGCCTATCTCTGTAACTTAAGTTTTACGTCTGGTGTGTTTCCATCCTCATTCAAAAAAGCTATAGTTTCACCTATCTTTAAAGCTGGGGATAAACACCAGCCTACAAATTATCGGCCAATTTCACTTTTGTGCATATTATCAAAGATTATTGAAAAAATAGTTAATAAAAGGTTTATGGTGTTTCTTGAAAAGAATAATTTGATAGGAAATAACCAGTACGGATTTCGAACTCGCAAGTCAACAGACGATGCAGTTCTGAGACTCACTTCACTAATCAATAAACATCTGGATGAGGGGGCGAGGTGTGTTGGTGTCTTTTTGGACCTCCAAAAAGCATTCGACACGGTCTCAATCCCTATCTTGCTAGCGCGTCTTGAAAATATTGGTGTAAGAGGATTGGCTCTCGATTGGTTTTCTGACTACCTTGACGGTAGAAGCCAGCAAGTAAGGGTGGATAACCAGATGAGCACCAGTGCCATTTGCAGCTACGGTGTTCCACAGGGAAGTACGTTAGGACCTACCTTGTTTTTGGTGTACGTCAACAGTCTGTGCTCAGCAAAGATTGGGCAAGCTGACATCATCATGTTTGCAGACGATACTGTTATTTTGTTTCACGATAGAAATTGGGATGAGCTTCGTAAACGTGCTGAGGAAGGTATAGCTAAAATAACAGGATGGCTTGAGGATAGCCTACTATCTTTAAACACGACTAAAACAAAATATATTTGTTTCAAGAAAACTAATGCTAGCAAACCGCCTAATAAATTCAAATTAATTGCTCACACCTATCCTTGTAACCGAGGCACGCCATCTCAAGATCAGTGTAGCTGCAAATCTATTGATAGTACTAGTTCTATTAAATATTTAGGGGTTATTATAGACGACAAGCTAAATTGGTCGTTACAAATAACTGCTGTTGCCAAGCACATGCGTAAGCTCATTCAAGTTTTTAAGACTCTTCGTCAAGTTGCTGATGACAATTTACTCATGCAATCGTACAAGGCACTTGGAGAGTGCATAACTAATTATTGTATAAGTTCGTGGGGTGGTGCAGCTAAAACATATTTAATTGAAGTTGAACGTGCACAACGTGCTGTTTTAAAGGTAATGTTTACGCTCCCATTTTTGTATCCTACAACTGCCCTGTACGAAAAATGCAAAGTCCTCTCAGTTAGGAAACTATTTATTTTTCAGTGTTTGAGCAGGTATCACAGAGACATAGTTCCACTTTTACCAAAATCAACTAAGAGATTAGACAAATGTCCAATACCTAGAACTAGAAGTGCAATAGCACGTAGACACTTTGACTACCTTGCACCGGTATTATACAATAAAATAAGTGCTCACAACAAAGTTAAACAATTAACCTCTATAAAGATGAAGCAGTCGATAAAATCTTGGCTAGATAACTATGATTACGATGGTGGTGAGGGGCTTTTGATGGGATGATATAGGTAGTATAAAATGCAAATACAATGACTTTGTGATATTGCTATAATTTATATTATGTATGCACTCTCTCTCTCTCTCTCTTACACACACAAATACACAACACACATATACACAACACACACACTAACACTCGCGCACAAATACACACTCACAGATTTTTTAAGATTATATTAGATAAGTTTAATTTGATAGCTTAATATTATTAATTATTTAGTTTCTTTCTTCAATTATTTCTGTTTAATTTTTATTTTTATTTCTCTAGTTTTACCTTTTGGCACTTTTGTATACCTACTATAGAATATGTAAATGTTCCTATGTTGTGGGGAAGACACTGTCTCTTGTAACACAGTTAATACTACCACAAGAGACAGCGCTTCATATTTTAATGTATTTTACTTTTTTGTACACAATAAAGTTTTATTATTATTATTATTCATATTGACTCTATACGTTTCACTTGTAATTACGTCAGTTAGTTGGTAGTCTGTTAGCCTAAATTGGACGCTGATATTGTACACTGACATTGTTATTCTATTGTTGTGATTATCGTTGACGTTGATATTCATAAAAGCTTCACAACAAAAGTTTAATATATTAATGTATTTTAAGGCAATGATAGCTCAGTGGTAGAGACGTCGGATATCGAGACGAAGGTCCCGGGTTCGATTGCTACAATGAGCTTGAGCTTTCGGTGAAGGAAAAAATCGTGAGGAAACCATAGCACGGTGGTAGGGTACTTTGTAGTACCCACCTGGCTGGCTATCACCCTCAAATTGAAAATCTGTCGCCAAGCACCTTTCGGTGTGTTCCGACAGCTGCACTTGAAAGCCAGTTCCTTCTAGGCTTTGTGTGCTTACCACCTTCGGCCGCATTATCACTTACCATGGTGAGATTGCGGTCAAACACAGGCCTATAAACAGTAATTTTTTTTATTTTTCATTTCATTAAGGCTTATTTTTAAATGACCTGATAGATATAATTTGATAATGATAAATCGAATAGAATAAACAGACAGACTGTATCAATCACCAATACGAAACTATCTTGTGATTGATGAGTTGAAACCTGAGAGGCACTCCAGACATTGATGAAGTTAAGTCAGTTCCCCGTATAATTTAGACATGACGTGGCCGGTTGACATGTCGATATTTTGATTTAGATAATATTTTGAAGTCATTTCGCATAAATTAGCTGTCCCCTGCGGTATCCACGTTCCTGTAATAAAAAGTAGCCTATGTCGTTCTCCATACCATAGGCTATCTGCATGCCAAATTTCATGATGATCAGTTGAGTAGATAAGACGTGAAAGCGTAACAAATAAACAAACTCACATTCGCATTTATAATATTGTTAGGAAGTTTGGATTGTCAAAAAAGATTTTTGCCTACTCCTAAACTAAAACTCCAAAACCTGCAACAGTATTTTGAGTCATTATTGTCTAACAATCAAATGGTTCGGAAAAAACTCAATCATTGCGTTCTAGAGTACCTACATTTAACAAAGGTCAAATATTGCATTCTGTGTTTACTTTATCTTGACTGCTGGTCACAGTGAAGCTATGGACAGTAAGAAAAGTCTTGGTATTTGTATTTTCTGGTCAACTATTAAGTTTACGAGCAACTATAAATCATTGTTCTATAAAAAATCGCCAGAAGTATGTTTTATTTGTGATTTAAATATAATTTCATTTGAGTTATATAAGGTTTTGGAAAATGTTGAATACAATGGCCGTCATAATGTGAATAATGAACAAGAAGAATTTAAAACCAGACTAATAATAATAATATTTATACACATTCAAATTCAAATCCAAAATCATTTATTCAAATAGACCTTCGCAGGCACTTATTGAAAAGTCTAACTCTAAAACTCAAATACCGGTTCGGAAGGTTGCATTTGCTGAGAAAACCAAAATACAAGAGTACCTACTTGTCAAGATGAATCAAATGAGCCAAAACTTAATGTGGTTGCGTGTTTTTATTACAGAGTTCCCATAGCCACCTTCCGGCTCCATTATTAGATCATTTCTATGTTATAATAAAGGAAAATGGGCTAAGGATGTAACGGAATGGTGTCCAAGACAAAATAAGAGAAAGAACGGAAGGCAGCGTCTTAGATGGGAAGACGATATTCATAAAATAGCTGGTGTTACTTGGAGAAGGATAACCTATAATCGCAAAGTGTGGCAAGCTCTAGGGGAGGCCTTTGCGGATACGCAAGACAATCTCAATTCCAGTGTCAAATAATTAATATATTTAACTCAACTACTTATTTACTTTATATTTAATTACCAAATAGTTTACTTTCATATTATGTTATATAAGATTGTTAAATAAAGGCTATTATTATTATTATGTTATAATAATATTTCATTGTTAAATGAAATACGGGAAATGGGTCAAATTTAACTTGCAAGATTTGATAGCAGATAGACAGTCACCGGGACAGGTGAAACTAATTAAAAGCTTGTAAAAATACTGTTTTCAAACCCTACGACGCGCTCGCCGCATCTCTTAGACTCCCAGACCAAATATATTTGGACGCTGTTAACAACATTTTTGGGAGTTTCGTTGATAGTCGTTTAAGCGTTATTTAGCTCCAAGACCAGCACGACTGGGGAAACCAAACCGCCAAACTAAACCGCAAAATAACCGTGAATAAGATCGACATAGGTCATTGGGTAGGGGGGAAAGATCGGTAACGCGTGAGTCATTACTCACGCGTTACTCTATTTAATTTGGAATGGACATGACTCGTTATGAAATATCCTCTTACCACCATCCATGCCCAAAAAAAATAAGGATAAGGGGTACCCATTAAATAACATGCAATATAATTATTCATATTATTTTATACAACAGTCATATTGGCAATAACACTACTGTAACAACACCTACTACGAAACTGTACGCTACGGAATTAACTTGCTCCTAGTAACAAAGCTGCTATTGTAAATGAAAGCATCATAGCAATAAGCTCTACACAAATGCAATAACACCGAGTTTGACATCCATGTTTATTGGACAGTCGATTTCCCGTGATTTTCGGGAATATTTGTTGATAATCGACTCTTCATTCACGAGTATGATGATGGTTGTTAACGGATATGAATGACGTGACTATTTGAGATCTCCGACTGTATATAAATTGGAATACCACTGAATGTCCTATCAGCTTTTTAATTTCGGATTATTTTACTGAGGATTATGTACCATCATCATTTTTGAGGAGTTATAATCACTAGCTAGGGCTTCACTTCCGTGATGCTTAATTTCCAATTTATCGGAACAATTAACGTGCAATAAATGATGCACTAAACTAAGCACTAAATGTGTGACCACACTATCATATAATTTGAGCTATCGCCTAACGTCTAACAATATTAATAAATGCTTTTAGCAAATTAGCGCGCTAACACCCGGTCATATCTGCGTACTATGTCAAATAACATGCTAATTAATGGCATTACACGCAGGTGAAGCCTTAGCATTACAGTTAATACCAAAAGAATTACACAATAATACTAAAAAAATTACACAAATAACACGCTAATTAATGGCATTACACGCAGGTGAAGCCTTAGCATTACAGTTAATACCAAAAGAATTACACAAAAATACCAAAAGAATTACACAAATAACACGCTAATTAATGGCATTACACGCAGGTGAAGCATTACAGTTAATACCAAAAGAATTACACAAAAAATCCATAACGAAAATTTCACTACAATAAAGCCTACATTGATAGACATAAGTTACACAGACAAACTCCCTTACAAATTCTTCTTCAAAAACTTTTCATTCCCTCAAGTATCCAAAACTTACTGCACACAAAGCAAAAGTGTGCTCAGAGTAAGAATGCAGTAATAACATAAGTTTTCATAATACGTAAATGCATAAAATATCATACAGTGTATGAACATAGGATTATGGCGGAAAGACGTCGTACCGGAAGTGGCTCTGGGTGTCGAGGGGACGCCGACAAATAGAACTTCCTGTTTATGTTGGCAAATCTTTGCAGCGCCACTGAGAAATAGTTTGCGACTCCATTTTAATACAGCAGCAGTGTATTATTTTTTAAAGATTTTTATGCGATGTTTAATCTTTTGCAAAAGGGATTTTTTTAGTTGACATAATTAAAAATAAATCTGAGTCTAAAGCCATTTTTTAAAAATAATTGTTAGTTGAATGCGCGTTTGAACTTCGACTGACCTCATGAGGAGTTATGACGAGGCCGAGGATGTAGCACGCTTACCCAGAAAAAGCCTATTCACTTATGGCCTTGAATACATCTAGGGGAAACTTAGACCCCGGAAGAGAGTATAAGGAATAATGACGCGAAGCATTCTGTCCGAAGGTACAATCGCAAAGATATAAGAAATTAGTAGCAAATTATTTCATACCTTGAATTTATGTACATTATATTATTTGATTCTATTTCTAAGTACCGATTTCAGATTACAATTTAATAATTTATATTTGAGATTCCTGGAAGGATGACAAGGGAATTTATTAAAGTAAAACCTTTAATATCAAACTTTTAAAACGACATTCAAAGTTAAAATAAAACATTTTGTAATAAAGTGTTGTGTAAGTAATTAACTGTGATGCCTCACATGTATTCTACTTCCATGTCAATTCTGACATTGAATGACGTGTTGTTTATTGTATTCTCTTGACAAGCTCAATTAATTAACAATTTATTTATAGGTGCTATATCTAATACCTAATGAAATGCTTCTTGAATTTATTCTGTCTTCTTTTCTGTTCTCGTCATATCACAGACATTCTCAATCATCGTCTCGTTGCCTGAATTTCACATATATTTCCAAGACTTGGTCACATCAAAAATAAAAACTACAATAATTTAATCATTCTAATCACCAAACAATGCACATATACTTTACCGTTGAAGTTGACACATAATTATTGGTCACCATACTTACTGTAATTTTAAAACAATGGTGCCGATTCTGTTGTAAATATCACAAAACACATTTTAGTCACATCTCATCTCTTTCTTAGAAACATGATTCAAAAAGGTTATAACATATTTAAAGCTGTTAAATTAGTCTTGGCCTTCTTATTTGCGGGTATTTAGACGTAATCGCGATCGATGGCAACTAAGTTTATATTGGAAAAAAGCATTGGACTAATTTGACAGGACAAAAATTCTAATATCCTTTTCTTATGTTTGTTAGAAAGTGACATAGTGAGACTAAATTAGTTTAGTTGTGACCAACAGAATCAGCACCAATATCAGTTTATTATGAAATAGTGTTTCATGAATAAGGACGCACCACAAACCGGACCTAAAACTCAGAGAGAAACATATGCAACGCGCGTTAATCGCGTCTGAAGCTTGTAACAGTGGGAACTAAGCCCCAGCGACATATTGGTGCATTAAAAGCCCCGATGTAGATCAACGGTGGCCGTACATGGGATTTGTAAAATTTATTCGCCATACTCGAGTACCTCTCTGCGTCCCTGTTCCATTTAAACTATGTAGAGTTACTGGATGTGGCCTTTTGATTAGGCTTTGTTTTGCTGAAGTATATCAATTGCATTTGTTTTTTGTACATTGCATGATATGGCAGTCAGCAAAATTGGATGGCGGTTTACTTTTTTATTATTTCGTTTTTTTTAGTACAATCTGTATTTTTTCAAAACATCAATATCAAAATATAATGATTATATGAAAAACACGTGAATTCAAGAGAATGGAATAAGTTTGGAGCTATTTATTTACTTAAATTGTCATTTTTAACTATGATGGAAGATTTTGCGTGAGTTTTGGGCCATATTTGATGATGATGATGATGATTAGTTTTGGGCCATATTTTTTTAATTATACAAAAATTCGGAAGCGTAAAACATGCTAAAGAGTCTCATCATGAATTCACAAAAATATTTAACATAGAAACGCAAAATATAATTAAAAAATATGGGTGATTTTTTTTCAGTCTTTACTTTATTGCGGACGATACATGTCTAATGATGTGATACGAGAATACGTATTGTGGGCACAATTGTTTCTTTTTTATAACATTTCTAAAATCTCTATCTCTACGCATCAGTCCCCTGTCGACCATTCAACGCTCCACGTAGCCGTTTCGATTACATTGACGTCATGGCCGCACAGCAAAAAGATAGGTATTGGCTCTAATGCTAAGGGTTACGAGACATGAGAGACCCGACCTGAGACCCAGGATAAAGGTGTGAACGTAACTTACTGGACGCTAATAAGGAATTGGGTGTTTCTAGGGAAATGGGTTTTTGGACAATCTAAACCCTCGCTATATTTTTCCATTAGGAAATAATACAGCTGATTCAGGTAATGCCGCTAAATAAATAGGTCTATGTATGTAAGGTACTAGAGTCTAATCTAACTTGATTTTCGATGATTTACTTTTAGTGATTATTATCTTCTAAAAACTACTTCTACTTTACAATTCAATCAAAGCTCCAAACGAATCAAGGAACAACTTTTTTACAGTTTAATACGATTTTGATGGAAAAAAGAGGCTTAGTATTGGAACAATATTCAGCCATTCAATACAAAAAAAAATATATTCCATCGCCAATAGTCGGTTATTAATTAATCTGAAGCTCTGCAAACAAAACATCGAATACTCTCTATCTCGGTACTAGTATATTTTAAATGAAACAATGAGAGACTACCAAACCAACCAACAGTTGTAAAACACCGAAACGAGTTCTAAAACAAATAACATCGGACACATTGAGAGGTATTCGATGAATCACTATACACTGGATAGTAGTGATAGGCGGCAACTAACAACTTTTGAAAGCATACATAGGTTCATTACATTACCATGCAAAACAAATTCTAATAGCAATTATACAATCTCCAAGATTGACTTCAGTTGAATCTTGTGCAGGTTTTTTTTTCTTTTAGGCTATACTTCTCCAGTCTTCTCAGTTCAAGTAGTATTTGGAACCAAGGTAGAGTCATTTTGTTAATATTCATAAGTGCCTTATCAGGGCCTAAATTGAATAAATGCTTTTTGAATTTGAATTTGAGATGATTAAACACTATGTTTAACTCACTATTAAACCTAATATCAGTTTAATTTTTTTTTTTTTTATGTTTGTGACTTTTATTTATATTCTATAAGAGTAACTTAATTAGGGAATTACATAAATATTTACAAAAAACTATCATCTATTCTAAATATTTACAACATTTATATAATAATTAAAGGAAAATCCTATTTACAAAATATCTAATCTAAATATTTACAAGTAAAATAGTTGTGCCAGATCGCTGCCCTGTGTAAACGTGCCAAGAAGGCTGGCGGCATTGCCACGTTGAATGGCAATGCTGATCCGTTGTCCTAGATAGACACCAGCCTTCCTGTCACGTGAGGTCTCAATGAGGCGCCGTGAGACCTCTTTAAACAAAAGATGGGCATCCGGGCCCCACGGCCCCAGCGTTTCTACACCGAACGCCACAAAAATGCATCCATTGCCTATGGATGCATATTTGCGGCGCTTCAGGCATTCTTGCTGGGCGGCAGCGGCACCGGCCATGACTGAAGTGTCTGGAAGGTGAGACGGAGCCAAGGTATCGACGCATGTAGCATCCCAATCCAACGGTCGTCCCAACTTCCAGGGCACCAAAGTCATTCCATCCGGTCTCTTGCCATCGTCCCGCACCAAGCCACTTGGTTCTAAAATGGCTGGTACGCCAGCGGTGACAAGAGATCGGCGGATTAGGTCATTAATGGCCGCATGCCGTGACATCCGCCCAGCACTCCTACAACACGAGAGGCCATGATGGCCAAGATGTCCAACACTGTCTCCACAAAGGCAGCGATGTGGCACAATACATTTTGCTCCTAATCGAAGGCAACAGCAAATTTTGAATAAAACATTGTCTAGCAACGTGCCGATGTTAGGGGAAGGTAAAGCATGAAGCCAGAGCCCTGACTCCCATTTCGTTGAAGCGAGGAGACGAGCTCGCTCAGCAGCATCATTAGCAGACTCCATAAGAGAGTTATGTATAAGCTTGCTGAGCGGCTCGTCCCACTGCCGCTGTGAGAATGTTTGTGTTGGAGCAGTTGTATTTGGACAGGCCATAAACCAAGCGTTTCTGGCTTCAGACAGCATCGAGACCTCAAAATCACTAAGTGACGGATTAAGAATTCTACCAATGAGGTCACGAGTACTGTGAACTGAAGACAGAAACGCTGGTAATGAAACACTCGAAATTTTGCGGATCCCTAGACCACCAAAGCGTATGGGTAAGGAGGCCTGAGTCCAGGTGCGATCATCCAAATCAGTTTAATTCAATTTCGAATCGCCAAAATAATCTCATTAATATTATTTGCGAATGTTTGGATGTTTGTACATTAATTATGCATTTATGGCTGAACGGATTCTAATGAAATTTGGTAGACAGTTAGAATATATTCTGGATTAGCACATAAAGTAATTTCTATCCTAGGAAAACAAATGGTCTATCGGGAACGCGGGTGGAACCGCGGGGCGTAAACTAGTCAGTAAAAATACAACTGAATTGAAAACCCCCTCCTTTTTTTTTAAGTCGGAAAAAAATAGACTTGTACATCGATTCTATCGTCCATCACTATCCAGGCAGCAATCAAACATGCTTTGCAAGTAAGTCTGTAATACCGCAAACTGTGTGTTTCTTGTTTGCAAAAACAGACTCGTCAGACTATTTTGGGTGATTCATTTTAATTGCTAAACTCAGTGCTTGAAACGTAGAAGCGGGCGATGCTCATGATCGGGGAATTATAATTATTATTATTTTTGAGTCAGATACTTGCTATTTACATTAAAAAAATTGTTTTTAATCGTAAAGAAGATCAAATCAAATTTAGGAAGCTATACTCTTGCAATATATAGTTTTAGCCAATAATTTTGCTATTGCTGATATAAATAGGTTTGAGAGGATTTCTTTATTTCGATGAAAAACAAAAAACACCCATGCCCTTTATTTCGCATTAGATATTTTGCTACACATCAAGCTATACATTTCCAGTATAAGCTGATTTCGCATTGTATAGGATTTCCGTACAATGAGAGGTCAGCTTATATTGGAAATGTATAGCTTGATCTGTAGCCGTGTGTACCTACGTGCCACTAAAGATGAGACTTGATATTGATGAGGTTGACGTCTGACATCGTTGTTGATGACGTCTCATTAGCGGTGTGAGGTCTGAGGCGGGAAGCGACCGAGCGTCATCAGGGTGCCAGAAAGAGCCCGGGAGCTACACGGTACGGTAGCACGGCGCAGGTTCTCGAAGCAGACGAAAGATGAGACTTAACGAGCGACTACTGACGCTCGTTAAGTCTCATCTTTCGTGGCGCGTATTGTACACATGGCTACAGATCAAGCTATACATTTCTAATATAAGCTGACCTCTCATGTACGGAAATCCTTTACAATGCGAGATCAGCTTATACTGGTTATGTGTAGCTTGATGTGTAGCCATGTGTACAACGCTATAGTCCTTTGTTTCTAAATAATTAGATGGAAGAACAGACGGTTGCACGGACAGACAGACATGCAAATGGATATAGTAAAACTTGTTTGCTTGCCGATAATTATACTTTGTGCGACCAGAAAATTGAGGCAAAACTCAATAACTTATTATATATTTTGCTTATTTCGACTTTACCTTATTTTCCAGCAATCAATTCTATAATAAATGTTCAAACTTATCTCTCCCTACCGTTACTACAAACCAACAGAATTTAATTAATTATTTTGCAATCGTAATGAGAATACACCTCCGAATAGCTGAGTCGCTTTTCCGACTGCACCGTGACAAATTGGAATTGTTTCACTTACCTTACTCACCTCTACCTAGGGTTGTATTTCCTGGTAACATTTATTTACTCTTAATATTTGCTAATGTCAATATAGAATTTATTAAGTACTTTATTTGACCACAATCTTACAATGGCAGCATAAATTTAACCTTTCCCGACGGTAGTAATCACGCTAAGCCTATTAGGTTAC
Source organism: Polyploca ridens (assembly GCA_951394255.1). NCBI lineage: Eukaryota > Metazoa > Arthropoda > Insecta > Lepidoptera > Drepanidae > Polyploca > Polyploca ridens. Next base: position 15,349,782 of record OX596249.1, on the reverse strand, counting down.
TACTAAGTCCAACTTCCTGAACACACGACAGATTTTGAATGTTAGAGGGGGTAAATGGATTCTAGGAACATACCATATATTTTTCGCAAGATGTTTTCCTTCACCGAAAGCTAAAGCTTGCTGCTGCCACTGCCTGCTGTCATCGCCTTATGGCCGATTCCTATAATTTAGAGGACCGTTATCGGCTAAAATTAAGACTCTTATATCTTTACTAATAATGAAGCAAAGGCCTCAAAGCTTTGCATATCAGACCCTCCCATATGGAAGTAGCTATCACAGGTAAAATTAGCTTACGAAATGATCTATATGCCCAGTTTGGCAATAAAACACCTACCATTGGTAAGCAAAACGATTCGCTTTTGTTTATTCCTATATCGGGCATTAATCAGTTGAGTTCCTAGAATTTCATTTTTTTTTAGTAATTTTACGCACGTCTCATCCAAGAGCTAATAAGGTTAAAAAACATGCTAACAAGTCAATATTCTGACTTACTAAATAGTTTTCTAACAATGATAGTTTCAATTTTACCAAAATCGAAATATTACCTACCAACTTTACTACATACACCCAATAATCCCCATACAAATATAACTTAAACCAAAAATTAATAATTAATGTTTTGGATAGGTTTGACCCTTCATTGTGGTTTACATATTCCATTTATACTGTTTCAAACAATCTTAATCCTACTTATTAAAAATTTTGAATATAACTTTTTATTTATAAGCCTTTTTGTGTATTATTATCTCATTATAACTCGAACACTATGACAGAAAAGTAATCGTGGGTACACCTATATTTACTTAAATAAAAGCCGAAATCGTTGCGTTACCCTGTTTACCTTTTTATTTAACATTAAAGCCCGGATCCGCTCTGATTTATAATGTAATTAATCAAGCTGAAATATCAACCCAATTATCTCTTGTTGAATTTTACTGTTTTTATTTTTGTTTGCTCTTTCTCATTTTCATTATGTAATATTATTATACCTTACGAATATATGTTGATACCATAGATTCTCTGAGTACCTACTATTTATTATATCTTGAATAATTAAACCATAGACTTAGGATTTCTTCACTGCGCTGAAAAGAGCATCGAAGCGTAGAAAAGAAAATATTACAATCCTTATGAACACTTTGCGAGGGAAAGAAAAAGTAAGTAAAAAAAAAAGTAAAAGGCCCGAGTCAAAAAAAAATTCAAAATCATTTATTCAAATAGACCTTCGCAGGCACTTATGAAAAGTCTGACTCTAATACTCTAATACCGGTTCGGAAGGTTGCATTTGCTGAGAAGAGCCGGCAATAAACTCAGCAATTACTCTTTTCAAAACAAGCTTAGATTCATTACATAATATTTACATTCTAATCGCACTGACAACAATTGCGTGCCCCGGCGCGGCGGCAAAACTACAAAGTAGACTGAATCTATATTTAATAAGTAAATAAATAAATGGCAAACTTAAGCAGACCAACCCCCACAAGCAGCACCTGTTCACAAGTATGACGCGTGTGGCAGCCATCGCCCTCCTCGCCATATTGGAGGGAAGTGAGCGACCCGTCACACGACGCCGCCGCAAGCAAAGGCCTTAAAGTGAGCATGACTTATTTAAGTGATGTCATGAGTATTTTAGTTTGATTTTACATTGCAATGAAAATAATATCGATCAAATAAAACTAGAAAAGTGTATGTACAACAAGTGTGTGTAACAAATCACAATGCCTATAGCATTGTGATTTGTTCCGTAAGCAATTCATGTTTTTCATTTTTTATTTAGTACCGGCTGTTACTCACACAAAACCATATATTTAATTGCTAAAGTTTTACATCGCTGCACCCTCATTTAACTTATTATTTTTAATATAGCTATATTTTTTAACGCTTCACTTTCTTTATTTACAATATCATTAACGTTCGATTATTTAAGTCTGAAACACTATCACTGGTCGTTTCCCACTGATATTCGTGACGCACACTCGCGAGGCGACGACAGAATATCAGCGTTGAGGTACCCCACCTCAACATTAGGCTGAGTCGGCCGCCTTTTTCTTCAGGCACGCACAGATAGGATATTTATTTATATTTTAATTTTGCTGTTCTGTTATTTTTGTTGTTATTTGTGTGTTTCTGGGAAATAAATTCATTTTCTTCTTCTTCTTCTTCTTCAATTGTGATGTGACGTAGGTATACTGGTTGGAGATTTCGAGATGGCATATTTTCGAAACCTATGTTGGGTTAGTCATGCTGAACAACTTTTACTATGGGACCAACACTGAATTCTCAAATTTTTTTTTTACTTTTCATACATTATGATCGAACAAGGTAGTAGTAGCATAACTATTTAGTAATCTGTGGTAGTAGTAGTAATAATTCACGAATAAAGGTAGTAATTCACGAAGGAAAGTAAAAAAACTTTTTTGAGAATTCACCATTGGTCCCATAGTAAAAGTTGTTCAGCATGACTAACCCAACATAGGTTTTGAAAATATGCCATCTCGAAATCTCCACCTGTTATAGAAATAAATAACCTACAAAATTATACTTTAGTTTCACAGGTAAATACGTATTTTTTCAGTGGAATGTTTTAATCTTTATTTATATTTATTATTATTATTAATCTAATAATAATTATTGAAAATATTAAAAACATGTTAATTTGAGTTAAGAACTATTTCATTGCTTTTCTGACAATGATTTTATAAGTATAAGAGGTAGATAGGCTATAAGCGCTCCGCGAGTGGTAGTTAAAAACTGTGCTAGTTAGCTGACTTTAGCTAATGAACCGCATCAGGGGTTCCGCATCATTCGAAAAAAATAATTGCGTTAGCAATATTGCTTTAGCTTCCTTTTTACGGGGGCTGAGCATTCAGAGCGTCAACGACACGACATGTATGACAGTGTGCCATTTATGAAGTTAAACTCTTGTGAAGGTAACCTATCTACCTCTTTACTTATAATATCAATTACAGCATTACTAGGGCAAAAGAAAATGTACTCATTTTCTATATAATTAAGTATTTATTAACCTGAATGGTTACCAATGCTGCTCTCGTATCGATGACAATTATAAAGTCATCTTCAATATGACAATGTAAGCAATATAACAATGTAATTCGCTCTAATGCGCAATCTATTGTTCAGTATCTCATTGTGTCGTGGTGCTAACATTCAATAATCGATATTGAGACGATTGACGTAGAAAATCGGAATCTGTAGTGAGCATGATAGACTGAGTCAGTGACGTTGCACGCATTGTGGTTGACGTGGCTATTTATTCCCACTTGGGGGCTTTTACTGGTCACGACAATCCTACTTCCTACTATCCTATTAATATAAGTTTAGTCTTTTTTATAAACAAGCATACGGCCTGCCTGATGGCAAGCAGTCACTGCTCTTTGAGCGAATAAACGCGATAATAGCTCAGTGGTATTGACGTCGGATACCGAGACGAAGGTCCCGGGTTCGAATCCTACAATGAGCTTGAGCTTTCGGTGAAGGAAGAAACCATAGCACGGTGGTAGGGTACTTTGCAGTACCCGCCTGGCTGGCTACCACCCTCAAGTTAAAAAACTGTCGCTGATAAGCACTATTTTTTTTTTTCATATCCATTCACAAAACACAAAGTTCAATGCTTCCCGGTCTGTAGCGTATTTCGTACTGAATGTTGCGGGGTTGCGGGGCGCGCGCGTTTAGTTTCACTCGCACACACGCGTTTGGCGATGCGTCGCCGAAGTATCTCGAAGATTCCCGAAGCTCTTTTCTCGCTTTCACATATGATGTGGGAAAAGGAGAGGAATCGGGAAGTAGAGGCTCGTCATTGAAACTCAATATGAGTAGGTTTCTACTATAAATATTATTATAGACATTTTGGCCTAAACATCCTCCGCCGCCTTGAGAATACGTAGTGTTCTCAAAAGAAAGAAAAAATAATTAATTATAAGAACTAATTACAGATTATAATAATTACTAAAGTACTGAATATAAGATGCGGTATGATTAATTTTTATTGTGAGGGTAATGGACATAACTTGACAATGGGTCTTTTGAATGATCCATTTGAAGTTTTTACTAAAGCGACGCGGATATTTCCATCCTTGCCAGGATAAACTTGTGATATTATGCCCAACGGCCAACGTAAAGGGGGAATATCATCTTGGTGTATAAGAACCACAGTACCAATCTTAATGTTATCTTTATCAATGAGCCATTTCTGTCTAACTTGAAGATTATGTAAATATTCTATACGCCATCTTTTCCAATAGCTACACACCATCTGATCTAATAATTGTTTCCGACAACGTAAAGATATGGTTTCCTCGGACACATTCTGAAGCGGCAATGAAGTCAATGGTGAAGCCATTATAAAGTGAGCGGGAGTAAGAGGCTCCGGGTAGGGATCCTCAGATAAAATGCAAAGCGGTCTAGAATTTAAGACTGTTTCAATTTGGGTAAGAACAGTGAGGAGCTCTTCATATGTGAGGAGCTGCGAACCGATAACACGGTATAAATGAGTTTTAATCGATTTTATATTAGATTCCCACAATCCTCCGAAATGTGGGGCGCGGGGTGGAATCATTTTCCATTCAATGCGGTACTGATCGGTAAGTAGTTCTTGTAATTGAGCTTTAGCTCCGACAAAGTTAGTTCCGTTATCGGAGTAAAGAAAAGAAACAGGTCCTCGACGGGAAATGAATCGCTTAAAAGCGGAAATAAAAGTATCTGATGACACATCAGTTGCCAATTCGATGTGTACAGCTTTGGTTACTAAGCATATACACAAACAAATATATGCCTTTTGGCTCTTTTGACCTCTGCGTTTACATAATGTTACTTTAATGGGTCCAGCATAGTCAACGCCCGTATGCACAAACGCTTTGGTCTCCTGAACGCGGCAAGAGGGTAAATCAGCCATTTTTGGGCTGAGAAATGACGGGGAATTTTTAAAACAAAAGTTACATGAATGTACTCTGTGTCTAATGACACTTCTAGCGGACAGTATCCAATATTTCTGGCGCAACAGTGAGCTCAGAAGATTGGCACCAGTATGGCAATGAGCACGGTGAAAATAGTCTATAATAAGATGAGTAACGTGGTCATGTTTAGGTAAAAGAGCGGGATGCTGAGCTTCATACGGAAGATTTGCATTTGAAAGTCTACCTCCAATTCTAATAATTTTATCTTGATCTATAAAGAGGTCAAGTTTTTTAAGCGGGGAAGATAATTTAACTTTTTGAATATTATTAAATAAATTTTGAAAATGAACTTGTTGTACAGAGCGTATTAAATATACTTCAGCTTTATTTAGCTCAGAAGCTGTGACGCAGCTGTGACCTTGATCACGAGAAATTATGCGAGAAAATCTAAGTATGTATACTATTATACGTAATATTTTATTCCATGATGAGTATTTCAGAGCAAGCTCGTAAATTAAATTAGGCTCAACAGAAGCGGACGCGGTACAAGTAACAAGCGTTTTACTATTAAATTCAGGTAGGTCCTCACAGCATTCGGGACTAAATGGAGTGATAGGCCATTCTGAAACTGGATCTTTTAACCATTTCGGGCCGTGCCACCATAAGTGATGTGACACTAGCTGCTCAGGTAAAATACCTCTAGAGAGACAGTCGCTAGGATTTTCTATACCACTAACGTGGTAGAAATGTTTTGGGTCAAGATTTTCTTGACATTTAGCAATGCGGTTACTAACGAAAACATTCCATCTATGTGGAGATGAATGTATCCATGACAGAGTAATTTTAGAATCGGAGAATGCGAATATATTATCAATAGCGGTTCGAGCACTATAAGTCTCATTATAACTAGCGCGTAGCTGTGGATCGCGTAGCTTGGTACGCTCCAAAGCAAGTAAACGGCGGTGAGCAACGGAACGGGAATCACCTAACACGTCAGGATCCTCACGAAAAGGTAACGTGGTGCAATATCTGCCTGCGGAGTCCCGTGAGAAGTTACGAGAGAACAGCTGTTCACACTCCTTTTCGGCCGAGCTCATAAATTTTTGCGCGGGAATTTCTTCGAGCTCCCAAAACTTAAGTAGGGAATCATCTAAAGAAATAGTAAGGTCATTGGGACCAGAAATGAAAAAAGTCGCGGTATTAAAATAAGTGGATGCATTTTTATTAATATTAGAGTTAGCGGGAACGTCGCCCATAAGAATATAACCGAACACGGTTTCAAGGGCAGAAGGAGCGGGAAGTGCAATAATTTTTTGACCTAATAATAAAAATGGGAACAATTGTGCCCCGAGAACTACTTCGACCTCTCCGGGGATGTGCCACAGAGGGTCAGCGAGCGGTAAGTTACCTAAATGTTGCACTATAGAAGTCTCAACATATTCAGTCGGTAACCTGTCAGTAATGCAATCAACGACAAGAGCGGTAAAGTTATACAAATATTTTTTATTTTTCGCGGTTATTTTAAGTTGAACGTAGCCGTGAATAGGACGCGAAGTGGATCCTACACCATTTATAAAAGAATTGCTAAGCGGTATTATATTTAAATTTAGTTGTTTACAACAGGCAGTTGTAATTATGTTGTTTTGAGACGCGTTATGTATTAAACTTCTAACTGAAATATATTTATTGTCCTTATTAGACGCATAAACTTGAGCGGTTGATAAAAGTACAGTAGTATGGGAAGGATTTAATTTATTAAAAGAATCGCGTTCGTTATCATTATTCTTATCAACTCGCGCTCGGGTGCATAGCGACACCGGTTGTGGGCGTCCGTAGCGTTAGAAGGAGACGCGGTCGGATGCGCGGGCGAGGCTGCGCACGGGAGCGGTCGCGGCGCGGCGCGGGCGGCGGCGGACGGCTGCGCGTGTGGAGACGGCGCGATGCGGTTATCGCTATTATCAAGACGCGCCGAGTGAGAGGGACGCGAGTCAGAAACTATTTGTTGCGATTGCGAATTGCTATCCAAATGCAAAAGAGAATGATGGTGTTTATTACAAGTTTTACAACTATACAACGACTTACACTGAGAAGCAGTATGCGTAAGGCTGAGGCAGTTTACACAGCCTCTTTTAGATTTAACAAAATCTAAACGATCTTTAGTATTAAGTGCTTTAAAAGAGGAACAATTAAAAATCTGATAGTGATCAGATTTATTACAAAACTAGCGACCCGCCCCGGCTTCGCACGGGTGCAATGTCGTAATGAGGTGTCGATAGATTTTCGCGCCGTACCCTACCCAGCCCTGCCCCGCCCTGCCCTGCCCTGCCCTGCCCTGCCCTGCCCTGCCCTGCCCTGCCCTGCCCTGCCCTGCCCTGCCCTGCCCTGCCCTGCCCTGCCCTGCCCTGCCCTGCCCTGCCCTGCCCTGCCCTGCCCTGCCCTGCCCTGCCCTGCCCTGCCCTGCCCTGCCCTGCCCTGCCCTGCCCTGCCCTGCCCTGCCCTGCCCTGCCCTGCCCTGCCCTGCCCTGCCCTGCCCTGCCCTGCCCTGCCCTGCCCTGCCCTGCCCTGCCCTGCCCTGCCCTGACCTGCCCTGACCTGCCCTGCCCTGCCCTGCCCTGCCCTGCCCTGCCCTGCCCTACCCTACCCTACCCTAACCTAAGCTAACCTACCCTACCCTGCCCTACCCTACCCTACCCTACTCTGCCCTAACCTACGGGTATGAAAAATAGTTTACGTCCTATTCTCAGACCTACTGAATATACACACAAAATCTCATAAAAATCAGTCGGAGTTTCTTACAAACACTGTTCTAATATTTACATTTTTAAACTCGTGATATCTTTCGAATGGAATGTCCGAATTGAATAATTCAAAAAGTTATACAAAGGTATTGAAGCAGTCTTGAATATGAATTAATTTATTATGATAAGGATTAATACCAAGATACAAATATCGAGCTTTTTCTAGCGGCGGCATTTCAATAAAAATTTTACAATGAAAGAACACTTATTGTGGCATAACTATAATAGTTAGACATATACTGTCGCGACACTTTTTGTAAATAATGATGTGCTCTACAAAGTCGTAGTACATTATGTTATTCTATCATCAATAGTTTTCGCAGCGCACGCGATGAAAAGAATATTTTAGGTATTTTTTTTACACCTTGGGTTACATTATTGGAGTTTTAGTAAGGATCCCTAATTTTTTTGAAAATATAATATAGCCTATGTCACCCGGGGATAGTGTAGCTTCCCAACAGTGAAAGAATTTTTCAAATCGGTTCAGTAACTTCGGAGCCTATTCAATGCAAACAAACAAACAAACAAACAATCAAATCTTTCCTCTTTATAATATTATTATTAGTTAGATAAGCAAGTGCTTTTATTATTATTATCGCGTGCAAGGAAAGCATGGTGGACTGTATTTGAATTACGCGGTTGAGACCGAGAAGCGGGCGGATTATTAAGGTTGCTACCGACTGGGGCGGTTCGCGCGGAGCCAGCAATTGGCGTAGAAGTGCGGTCTAATATTTTTACTTGCGATTTAATAAAATCAACAAAATCCTTATAAGAAGGAATTTCTTTATTCCTCATAAACATTTCAAAGGAATTAGCGGTTGCGGGATCTAACTTCTTTAAAGCTAAAGAAAGTAAGATAAAATCTTTCATATCTTCAATACCTAACTGTTCCATAGCAGATACAGAAGCGTGGAAAGTTTCAATGAACGTATTTAAAGACGCGGAATTATTTAATGCGGGTTTAATATTGAATAAATTAGACATGTAGTGTGAGCCTAATGCTCTTTTATCTTGATATTTTTGAACTAAGCTGTCCCAAATAGAATTATAATTATCACCGGACGGTATAATACCTGCCGTGATTTTTAAAGCATTTCCTGTTAATTTACCTACAAGATATTGTACTCTTTGAGAATTCGAAAGATCAGGATTTGAATGTATATTAGATTTAAAAGATTCAAAGAAGACGGGCCAATTTTCTATTTTTCCATCAAATGACGGAATTTGAATTGGTGGTAGTTTGATACGACCTTTATATTGGGACGGAATCAATGAGACGGAATAGTATTCTGCGCAGACACATTCGACGTTGTATTTGTCTTATTGACGATAAGAGAACGAACCCTTTCTATTCGGGTGTACACTGTATCAAAGGAAATCATTTTTTTATAATCAATCTTATATTCTGGATCAAGTTGCATATTTAACGCGTTAATTGTATCTAAATTGACGAAATTCATGACGAATTGTACTAATAATTTCAGTGTCCGCCATGAATGTCTCTGAGGAACGAAGGTCTGCACTCGCGGACGTGGAAATATTCTTAGAAGAATCATATAAGAACGATAATTGTTCAAAAATAGCTTCATTTTTAGCTTCCAATATTTTAATTTTAGTTTCAATAGCTTCCATTGTGAAAGATTGCGTAATAATAAATTGCAAAATTACCTAATTAAAGTAAAATGACGTAGGTAAGTAGGTAGGTATATCCAACAGTTTAGGCACCTACCTATATAGGTATGAAAGTTTATTTCAAGTCGACAGACAAGGCTCATAGAATGCAATTATATGCGTAGTAATAGTACAAATAGTAAGTACGTATTGCGGTTATTAGAACACCATATGATTTCGTATAATAAGATACGAATCGGTACCTATAAAATCTAAGTCCTAAAAATATGGAGGAGCGGCGGCGGTATTGAATACCTAACTACTTTTTATCACGATTGGCGTGGTAAAAATGGCGGGAGTACGAAATATCGTATTTATATAGTCTAAAACCTATTTATGAGGTATAAGACTTGCGTATTATGAGGTATATACCTATTTAGAGGCATAAAACCTATAGAAAGCGGGAAATTATACGTGATTTGATATGAAATTAAATTGCTGTAATGGCTGACTCAAAATGAATCCGCTCGAAGGCGTACCAAAAAAAATGATGGGTTTTTGCGTTATGGAAAACGAGGAGCCTCCTAGGATAAAGGTAAGGACTTACCAGGAACTCCAGGAACTCCTATTGTAATCCAGCACAGTGATAAGCACAATTTTTTTTCATATCAATTCACCAATCACAAAGTTCAATGCTTCCCGGTCTGTAGCGTATTTCGTACTGAATGTTGCGGGGTTGCGGGGCGCGCGCGTTTAGTTTCACTCGCACACACGCGTTTGGCGATGCGTCGCCGAAGTATCTCGAAGATTCCCGAAGCTCTTTTCTCGCTTTCACATATGATGTGGGAAAAGGAGAGGAATCGGGAAGTAGAGGCTCGTCATTGAAACTCAATATAAGTAGGTTTCTACTATAAATATTATTATAGGTATTTTGGCCTAAACAGTCGCCAAGCACCTTTCGGTGTGTTCCGACAGCTGCACCTTCGGCCGCATCATCACTTACCATGGTGAGATTTAGGTAAACACAGGCTTAATTCATAAACAGTAAAAAAAAGCTATGCTCTACCTTTATTAAGTTTGTATAAGTAAGTTGGACCATCAAAAACATTCTGTAAAAAACTAGCCAAGTCTCGATGGAGCTGCTTGTTTATCTCTAAAAAGTAATGAAATCTAGACAAAGTCGTGCCAAGTCTAAGGTTCCTTACTGCTATTTCTTTATTATTATAGTTAATGTTGTGTGACTTGGCCGTTGAACATTCTTTATACGTTAGTGGGTACAAGTACAGATTGGTGCAATGGTGTCATGGAACACCTGGTTTTGTACCCTTGTGTTCTTCAACGGCCAAGTCACACAACATTAACTATAATAATAAAGAAATCACATTAAGGAACTAGTTTTTTACAAAATGTTTTTGATGGGATTTCACTTCTTTTGTAGAAAATGAAGCGGCCCACCAAGTTGAATATTTTTTGTAAAGGCGGTATGTCGATCTCTAATAGTTTGGTTGGGCTCTTGTGTTTTCTAATCAGGGTCACCAGGTACTCCAGATCTTCGATTATCCTAGTTTTTATAGTTTTCCCTTTATGTGATCATTAAACCCTAACTCTGTACCAAATTTCAGCTCTCTGAGTTTATGGGAAGTACTAGTTCTATTTTGATGATCATGAGTGAGTGAGTGAGTGAGTGAGTGAGTTTCATAAATGTGAAACTTTGCTTTCGCTTAACTTCGGAACTAAATGACCTACAGACTTGAAATTTTGGATTTTAAGAATGTGATTATAGCTTACTGGATGACGAAAATTTCTGCGTTCGGGTCTTATCCAGAGGTTCTCAAATAGGAGCCTGAAAATGCGGCGAAATGGTTCTAGTAAAGGATGGTACGGCAGTGTTTGCTTCGCGCTCGACTCGGCGGGGGTACTGCCGTGCCCCCCGATTGTTTTTTTGTTTGTTTGTTACTTCAACGATATACCCAATCGTGATAAAATGAGATGAAAGATTATACCCTGAAATAGCATATAGTATATTTTTCGTCCCGGGAAAAGATTAGATCCTTCGGGCATGTTGGGTGAAACCGCGGGGGACAGCAAGTAAATGCGGAACTGAGTTTGCTTGTATTTTTCATTGTTTCATTACCTCTTAGCGCCTTATCGGGGAAAAAAATATTCAAACCTAATATAAGAATGCACAAGAAATTATTTTATTTAAATAAATTATACACGAAGGTGTAAAAGTTCTCCATTCGTCTAAACGATTCAAAGGAGCTTGTATTACTGCTCGCTAGAATAAAACCATTTTTCCTTGTTACAACCAAGGTGGTTTCTCTGTTGTAATGTTCCCGGGATTTCCCCTGATAGTGACAGATCATACGGTGCTACCAGTCTGAATAAAAGTATTCATATTGCAACGACTTTGACATACGGCGGTGCAGATTTTGATTTTATACTATAAAATTTATAGTAATGTTATTTACTTTTGTTGTTTCATATCTTGCAGATATTTTATTTTACCGACTTGTTTTTACAAATTAGTTAGTTTTACAACTCACGAGCCTCGACCATCGAAGAATGGTTGGCTTGCTTATCGGTTTTCTACAGGATATATTTTGGAGAGTGTGTGCAGGAATTGTTCAACCTTATTCCACCATCCCCATTTTTACACCGAACCACAAGACGCCGCGAAAATGTTCACCCGTACGTTGTTGACATACCGAAAATATGGACACAGCGTTTTGCATCCTCATTTATAATGCGGACAGCAAGGGAGTGGAACTTGCTTCCGGCGTCTGTGTTTCCTGACGCCTACAATCTAGGTACTTTCAAGGCCAGAGTGAATAGGTTTCTTCTGGGTAAGCGTGTTTCATCTTAGGCTTCGTCATCGCCCCTTATGGGCGGGTCAGTGGCCAAGCGCAATCCCATTTAATTTAAAAAAAAGAACTATTTTTGCAGATTATGTAGATTAATATTATTTTATTTTATAAAGGTAAAATATTTATTTGATTACTGTAAAATTTCATTATTGTAAATCTTTGACAAACAAAATAATACAATATCCAACAAAGAAAACAAAAATAATCCTCATCATAATATACCTGCTTAATCACGGGTAACTAAAATGAATGTTTCCATCTAGAAACTTATTTGTTTTCGGTCTTGCCCTTGACAAATATTAATATTCCCAAGTTTCTAGGAGTGTCAATTAAGTCGCTAACTTAGTTTGTCGTTTTGGGTGCTTAACGTGGAGTTGTTATCTTAGTTCTTCAGACGGGGGCTTATTTATTTAACATAGTAACTTTGAGTGGATTCGGATGCTTAAGTAATTGTTATTGTTGATTTAGGTGCTTTTGTTTGTTCAAGTAGTAAAAAGAGTAGAACTAGATATTTTTTTTTATTTTGCTACTATTATACGATTAACTTTTTTAGACCATCCATTGTTCTTTGAATATATATTTGCATATATATATTTTTTTCTAGATTATTTTATATACAATTTTTTTTAACATTTTAAATAGGTACCTTATTTTTCGGGTAAATTGGAAGGAAGAAGTCGGCTTGGCGTGTCTCTTTTAGAAGTTATAATATTTTTTACATCTCTACTACTATTATAAAACTATAGAAGAGTTTTTACACATTGAATATGTTTATAAAAAGAATTCTGTTTGATTGTTCAAGTATTACGCAGAAACTACTGCATCTGCACTACTCTATCCACGGCATCTTGCGCAGTTCATTGGTTCCCCTGGTGGAAATGACTCCTGCTTGGGACTTTTCAGTATATGGTTGGCACTCAAAACTTTCTTCCCTGTCGGCAAACAGCTATTAAAAGCGATATGTTATGACATTTCATATGTTTTTCGATTTCGGTTAGTAAACTGAAGTAGCAATGGGCAGGCCACATCGCTCGAAGAGCCGATAACCGATGGGGAAGAAAGGTTCTCGAGTGGCGACCACGTACTGGAAAGCGCCGACCGGGACGACCTCCCACCAGGTGGACCGACGACCTGGTCAGAGTCGCTGGGCGCCGCTGGATGCAAGCGGCCCAGAACCGTTCGAAGTGGAAATCAATGGGGGAGGCCCATGTTCAGCAGTGGACATCCATGGGCTGATATGATGATGTTTTTCGATGATACAGAGTTTTTTTTATTCATACTAAGGCTGTCTTTTGTAAACTTGGAGTAAATTATAGTATGAGTAAAGAAATATAATTTTTGAAAAGAAATCATAAAACTTTATTTTCATTCGTCATTTCGCTAGACCCCGTCCACACGGGTGTCCAAATGAAAGCTTTAGTAACAGTTTCGTTGGGCAAATAAGCCCAATGAAACTGTTACTAAAGCTTCCAATCACCAGAACATACCCTGATTGAGGCGTAGAAGCGTTCACACCCGTATTTGTGTCACTATTTTTCTTACATACGACACATGAAATATGTTGTGATTTCATGCCCGTGTCGATTCCGTTCGTGAATAATCGGATTTCTTATTAATAGGTCAATGATCAAGTGATGTCTAGGTATGTAAAGTATTAACTTTAAGCCTAATAACATTTTAATATTCTTTCTATTCATCTAACATATTTATCTGTGTAACTTCTCAGCTATAAAAGCAACTCTTAATGGAAATCGAAGTCATCACTATTTGAACGACGAGCAAATATGAAAAGATTTAGATAAATTGATTTAGATATATCGTTCAAACAGCGTGGAGGAATTAAGTGGTGCGCTGGTAATGGATAAATATTCCAGGGATCGTATTAATTGTGCACACAGAACAGTTGCATTGCAGTCTAATTGAGTAATTACCAATGATATTATAATAAAAAGAGGTAGATATCGCATTAACGCACGCTAATTGTTGCAGACAAATTCAGACAATTGTCTTAATTTTGCTTAGCGGCTACATAAAGCTTTTTTAAATATTATCTATCGCATTCACCTAATTCAACAATAAGTGAATGCCGCTTAGTGTGAGGGTAGCATATCTCTATTATAATATCATTGATAATTACAGTGTTAATTACAGTGTTTGTTGACAGCATTCATCTCCTCCAGAAGTCTTGTTGGGTTATATAGGTTCTTTGGTATGCTAAAATTAATGTTCTGTATGTGCAATGTTGCTTATGTGCATGCATGTTTATATTCATGAACATAATTAATAATGTGTTACCCCCTTGCTCGTGAAGCGTTGTTTGACTAGTGTACTGTTTGGGGGGTCGCGTAGATAGCGTCACTTTTTTGTCATTGACAAATAATGTGACGTTGTTTGCGTGACCATTTAATCGGTGTATTGGTTGAATGGCGCTTTATGAGTAGGGAGGTTAGTTAGTTAGTAAGTAAATAAATATATTATACGAGATATTTCTATAATAAGTCAGTGTAAGTTTGTACATGAAATAATATCCACGGGAACTGCTGCCGACAAACTGTCTCACAGTTTGGCAGATTATGTTAATATGTTAGTACCTACTTTATATGAATAAATAATTTAAAAAAAAAAAAAAAAAAATTCTGTTGGATATTAGAAGTCAACATTAATTTGTGGAGATAAACTTGTATCGATTTTGTTATAATTAACAGTTTATTTGTAACGTTATAAGAATATTAAATCTATTTAAAATTTCACTAGAAAGCTATTGAACCAAATTATACTGGGTGGAGACTGAATGAAATATTCAAAAGTTTAAAACTAATCTAGATAATCACAAAAAACCTCCTGTAAGTATTCCAAAAGTGTCTTTATTCCTAGGATACTCCGAAGTTTGCTTTCGTTTTGATAACTTGATACTTTGTTAAGTTTAGGAAATTATCGAGCTTATTGCCTTTGCACTTTATATTATAGGAATAGGTATTTAACTTTAGTCTACAGCTTGAGTTTCTTGCCTATATCATTTCTTAGAGTAAAAAAACACAATATTGCTCATCTTGCGTGTTTTGCCAGTAATGCCTGAATGACTAGCTGTGGAGTATGTGTGCCTAGTAAAATCCGAAATTCTAATCTGGCACTATTATGAAGTTAGCGGACATTTTGTTAGAAATGGATATTTCCATGGAAAATCGTTCTCTCTCGCTGAATTCAAAACAGTGTCAGATTAGAGGAACAACATCCTTATTTCATACTTTTTAGTGTACTTACTTTGAAGGCGGTTTAATCTTCTTATAAATTTTTTTTTTCAAAAACCTGATGACAGTAAAATGGTTTTTCTGTCCCAATAACGTTTCTGAATGGCTATGGAAATGTCATTACCAAATTATACGCCATGAAAAGTATTGTCTGCAAAATAATTAAGAGAATCGTAGTAATGTTCTCATTCACACTACCTGTCTCTGTTTCTAACTGTCGATAAGGCTTCACAATAGCCCTCAGGAAACAAAAACAAGAGGAAACCTTTTGTTCACTACAAACAATGAGTTAAGTGAAAAAGCCTGAATTGACAGCTCAGAAGAATTCACTGGATTTGTATGAGACACTATTTATAGGTCCGTTATGAAATGCTCTATGAATATCTTTACTTTATGACTATTGGTTTCGAGGACGTTACCGTATTTGTCAACGAACACAACAAGAGGTATATTTTAGGGATATATTTTGAGATTTATTTCATTACTGCACATGACTTAACTCCGGATACTTAACGTTATCTATTAATATTCCCAAAAGTAATGCCGATTCATAATAAAACTTTCACTAAAACTAATCTCGATATCATTAACAATCAGTGAATGAGTAAATTTCAAATACGAAAGCAATCAGAAACGTTCCTCAAATGATCACCGCTGAAGCGCATAAACGCTTCAAATATTATAGGTACTCGGAACTCCACTGACCGGCATGATCTTGTAATAACTAGTTCGAACCGATTCCGGCGGGTTATATCTCGCTCCAGCCATTTTAGGTGGAATTAGCTATCGGTTGGTTTCAGTGAACTTTTGGCCTTTATTTCAAATGGAGATAGGGCTTTTTAGTACACGACTGGATGACTACTACCCTGAGGTAGAAAAATCCGTCGCAAGAACATACTGGTATGACCTATCAGCACCCCTTGAGAAGATGTGAAGATGCGACCTCTCTTATTTCAAATTCTGGTTACAAACACTATTTCCAAATTTTCATATTAACCAATTTTCAAATGTTCAAATTTTTTAATATTCTAATTTTTTAATTTTTTAATTCTCATATAAAGAATGTATCACCAAATATTATTCATTCAACTCTATCAGTACTGAGAAGCATCTCGAAATAAGTGGAACTATTTTAATAGTGAAATAAAAACACAATATCATTAACATATCTATATTGTTTAACTTCTTTCCCTAGAGTCTACACCTGAACTGTCGGTTAATAAATTAAACACTTTCTTTGCCAATGTTGGCAAGTCTCTAGCGGAAGCAATTCCGACACCAACAACACCAGTTAAATATTGTGATTTTGACTCGCCGATCTCACCAAGTTATTCATTTGTTCTTCTTGAAACGGATGATACTGAGGTGGAGAGGTTGATAATGGGTTTAAGGAGCGATTGTGCGGCAGGATCTGATGGTATATCGGCAAAAGTCCTCAAACTTGTAAAGAGTAGCATTGTCCCTCCTCTTACTTATATTATGAACCGTTGTCTAGGCTTGGGTGTATTTCCATCCGCTTTTAAGAGGTCACTACTATATCCTATATACAAGAGTGGAAATAGAGACTGTGTAAATAACTACCGCCCCATTTCGATACTGCCCTCTTTATCTAAGGTACTTGAAAGGATTATCAATAACAGGCTCATTAAGTATCTAGAGAACAATAGATTACTTTCAAATGCACAATTTGGCTTCAGAAATGGAAGGTCTACCGCTAACGCAGTTCAGGAATTTAAAGACTTTGTTGTTAGAACACTTGATAGTAAACAAAAATACTTAACAATATTCCTGGATCTTGCGAAGGCGTTTGACACGGTCTCTATTCCCAAACTAATAAACAAATTAGAAAAAATGGGCATCCGGGGTGTTCAACTGCGTCTTCTTCAGGATTATGTCTCAGAAAGGTCACAGAGCGTAAAAATAGTCAATTTTATTAGCAATGAATTTCCCACCACTTATGGGGTCCCACAGGGAAGCATACTTGGTCCTACTCTCTTCCTTGTGTATATCAATGGTTTGTGTAATCTTAAACTTGATAACTGTAAAATCATATCATATGCGGATGATACTACGCTTACCTTTTTTGCCGATACTTGGGAAGATGTTTACAGTAAAGCACAAGAGGGTTTTAGTAAAGTTATTCATTGGCTGAACTCAAACTCTCTTACTATTAATGCTGAAAAAACAAAGTTCATTGAATTCTCAATCAGAAATCCACCATATCCTCCGTATATGAACCATCGGATCGTCGCTCATTCCTGCTCTTTCACATCGACTACCGAATGTAAATGCCCTGCCCTTCAAAAAATTGATAAAATAAAATACCTTGGTGTTATCATTGATAGAAATTTGGCATTCAAGGATCATATACTTAGCATATCTCAAAAGGTTAGGCGACTTATATACATTTTCAAACAACTTAGGCACGTTGCAGATGACAGGACAATGAAAATGATATATATGGCTCTCTGTCAATCGATCATTACTTACTGTATCACCTCCTGGGGAGGAGCAGGCAAGAGTCATATGATTTTTCTGGAAAGAGCCCAAAGAATACTTTTAAAAGTCTGCTTATTTAGGCCCCGTATCTATCCCACGGTTGAATTGCTTAAAGATTGTGAGGTACTGAGTGTTCGGCAACTTTTTATATTACATATTATTTTGAAACAACATTCATTAACTATTGACGTATATATTTCGGCTCCAAATTCTTCTTCTACTGACCTCCCGTTTTCGCAACTAATTTGTTCGCTAAAGAATAATGTCCCGGTATTAAAGCGAATCCCACGCGGAGCACGTATCTGCGTGGCTTCAGCTTTAAGTGTATGTATAGACAAAATTCTCAGTATAAATTCATTAAGTGCTTGGGAAGACCTGCTTACTTTTTCGTACAGAGTGCTGCATGTCCCTAGTCGCCAGAAAAATGAGATTTCTCTCACACAACAAATTAAAAATAACTGCTCAATATTAGACTCAACTGATAATATTATTCCAAATTTTCCCAAAATTAAAAAAAAATATAATCAGGCAAACACTATCAGGAAAATCGAAACTAAAGCGAACGATGGCGATTTCAAGGGGGCAGCACATCTGCTATTTTCGAGTGATGTTGTCGCTGCAGACACACCTGAAACCCTGTCTGCTTTAGAATCAAAACATCCATCTCCGCTTTCAAATATAAACCTCCCGGATCCCCCATCTTTAGACCAAAATTGTCTAAATTGTAACGCCCAAGATCTTTTGAGTGTCATTATGTCATTTAAACCTGGTTCTGCTGGCGGCCTCGACGGTTTTACACCACAGCATTACAAAGATCTTGTCTGTGGTGCCGCCGGAGACGCTGGTACCAAATTATTATCAAAATTAACCTCTCTTATAAATTTAATGTTGGCAGGAAAGGTGCCAAGCCCATTCACTGAGATCATTTATGGGGCCAACCTTTGCGCGCTATCCAAAAAAGATGGCGGAGTAAGACCCATCGCTGTGGGTAATACTATCCGTCGTATGGCCTCCAAAATTTGTTGTCGTCACATTCTCCCGAAACTTTCGGAAATATTTCAGCCCATTCAACTCGGTTTTGGCTCAAAGGGAGGTTGTGAGGCAGCTGTTCATGCGGCTCGGACCTTTCTTTTAAATAACGGAGGTGAAGTGCTGCTTAAAGTTGACATAAAAAATGCATTTAACTCTGTCGATAGGGGTGCTTTATTGACCCAAATTCGGGATATCTGCCCTGACATATATCCTTACCTTTGGCAATGCTATGGGCATCCATCAAAACTTTTTTTCAGAGAACACCCACTTATTTCCGCCATGGGTTGTCAACAGGGCGACCCTCTCGGTCCAGCTATCTTCAGTTTGGCCATCCATCCAATTATTTCCGGGTTACAATCAAAATTTAATGTATGGTATCTAGACGACGGTACGCTGGGGGGTGATGCGGCTTCCGTTCTCAGTGATTTTAAAACATTGACAGAAAATTTTAAAAAGATTGGCCTAGAATTCAATAGCTCCAAATGTGAGCTCCTTATTTTAGATTCTTTACCAGAATCTGAAAAACCAGAATTAATTCAAAATTTTAATGTTTTGGCTCCCAATATTAAGTTACTGTCAAAGGAGTCGCTTCATCTTCTTGGAGCCCCAGTCTTAGACGAATCCATTCCTAGTTTCTTTGAGAAAAAGATTCAAAATTTTAATGACTCTTCAAATAGACTTTATGAAATTAATGCTCACTATGCATTTTTTATTGTTCGACTCTGCCTTTTCGTGCCAAAGTTTACCTATTTGCTCCGCAGTACGCACTTATTTAAATTTGATCACATATTAGATACTTTGGATAATATGATCAAAACGTCACTTTCCAAAATTCTAAATTGCAGTTTTTATGAAAACAAAGTGTGGTCTCAGGCCACCCTACCCGTGTGTTATGGTGGCCTAGGAGTGCGGAAAATTTCAAGCATATCAGTACCGGCGTTTCTATCCTCGGTATACAGTGTGGGCAACCTCGTCAGTTCTGTTTTGGACCCTTCTATTGGATCTGTTGAGGTTTCTTACCTGTCCGATGCTAGAGACGCCTGGCAGGCAGCTTGTCCAGGCACAAATATTCCGACCTTGAGTCACTCTCAGAGAGCGTGGAACAAGCCTCTTTGTGAAAAAACCTGGCAAAATTTATTTTCTAACTTTTCTATAGATACAGACCGCGCGCGCTTGTTAGCTGTCTCTCAGAGTGACTCAGGGCACTGGCTACAAGCTATTCCATCAACAAATACTGGAACAATGTTAGACCGTATAACATTAAGTCTGTGTATTTGTCTTCGTCTTGGTTGCAGGACCAATCAACCTCATCGCTGCCGCTGCGGAGATCTCGTCAACGAGCTCGGCCACCATGGGCTTTCGTGCTCTCTAAGTGCTGGTCGAATATCACGGCACTCGGCTATTAACGACATTATCCGCAGGGCTCTTGTTGTCGCTAACGTGCCTTCCGTACTGGAACCAGTCGGTATTGCGCGGGGCGATGGCAAGAGACCGGATGGTATGTCTTTGATCCCTTGGAGTGTCGGCAAGTCGCTGGTGTGGGATGCCACATGTGTCGATACACTCGCGCCATCTCACTTACCGGCGACTTGTAAAGCTGCAGGGGTAGCTGCGGCCAGTGCGGAAAATTCAAAATTCAAAAAATACGCATCGATTGGACCCAACTATATTTTTGTGCCTTTTGCGGTCGAGACCATGGGACCGTGGGGGTCCGAAGCTCGCCGTTTTGCTCGCACCTTGTCATCAAAATTGATCGAGACCTCCGGAGACCAGCGGGCGGGGAGCTTTTTCCGCCAACGCGTCAGCTTGGCTATCCAAAGAGGAAACGCTGCCAGCCTTCTGGGAACCCTGCCGTTAATCGGAAGCAGCGGCAGGCTTGAGGAAATTTTCTATATATAGATTGTATTTTGTACATATTTGTTGTAAATAAAATATTTATAACATAAGCCAAAAAAAAAAAAAAAAAAAAAAACATTAATTAATGATTTATGAACCAAATTATAAGTCAAGTAAAAGGAGATGTCACTACAACGCATGTAACACTGAAAGATTTAAGACTTCTTTATCTCAAAGGTTTTTTTGTTACTTAGGTGCACGCCTGTATAATAAAGCAAACAAACTCCATTCAATTTTCCCTACATGTCACAAGAAATGCAAGGATAAATTAAATAGTTGGCTAAGACAGTTGACGTATGATGAAACGGAATTATGCATAATATTTCAATAATAGGATACTTAAAACCTACATATAATATCCTACTTATAGACTAAAGTATATGTAAGAAACTGCCTTGTTGTTTATGGTAAATACAACCAAGATTGTTTCTATAGTAGAGCAAGGGAGATAAGCCGTTAACAGACACACACGCTCATACAAACAAACACCACCTACATACACACACATATACACTCACACACGTGCACACATACACACACACACACACACACACACACACACACACACGCACACACACACACTCAAATACACTCACACAAGTACACTCGCACACATGTTAGATTCATATTTGCATTATATAATCAGTATTTCTTAAATAAATTAAATAGTAGTGTAACTCATATATAGATATATATATTTAAATATAAATGTACATGTCGGTTCTTCCCAATTAGCATTAAGAGAACTGTATGCTTAAAAAGAGGGTGGGGTACTGGTAGCTATAACACAGGTTCATGCCTAGCTTAGCTGCCAGTTGCTACACATTATATATAAAAAAAAAATAACTATCTATATGCCGTAATGTTTAACTTAAACTTTATTATGTTAATGTTAAGTAAAATATCTTATGTGTCTTAAATAATGTGTGTAATGTGTATGTTTTCTACTTGAATAAATTATTATTATTATTGTTTAACAAGTTTAGTATCAATTATGGACACAATGTTACTCTGTGATTTTACCTGTAATAATAATAATAATAATAATAATTTATTTATACAAGCCTACCACAGTTTGATGTACAACCCTGTGCAACTGTATAAAAGTTAGCATACTAGAACCCAACTGGGTTCTTTATTTTACTGAATAAACTTTATGGAAGACAGTCTTAAGTTTCATTATCTTCGGCTTTCTCACTTTCTTCATTATTTTAAGTTTCATTATTTAGGCTGATAGCCAAAGCCTACGTCGTATTGCAAGCATCTATAGGCTACGGTAATCGAACCATCAGGCAGGCCGTATTCTTATTTTCTACCTATAAAAAAAGAAACCTAAAACTATTCATTAAAAATCTTACTTCTACTTACTCGTACGTAACTTACTTTTTATTCACAGCTAAAAGATAGGGATAAAGCTAACATTGCTTTTGCAGGTTCCGATCCGACCTATGGGCCTATGTGCATATAATATATTCATGTTCTTTTCCCTTCAATTTAGCTCCATACGTAATCGGTGAACACCGAACATATTTTACCATCGTTTTCAGTACGTGCTTTTAATCGGCCAAGTGGAAAAAACCGCTTGCGGAAAATAGCTTTAATTTTATACTGAAATGGATTTTTTATGTGTTACGGAAGTTATATTTATAACTTCAGTAGTATTTAACTGTACCTGCCGTTTATTGAATTGCTTTTACGGGGATCGAATGCAAATATGAGGTTTCTGAAAATAGTTTAAGTGTCTCGATTACTCAACTTCAATTCTTATTCACTACAACTATGCATGAGATTTTATGGGAATGATAGGCAATCATTGGACTGGGTGATGATAACGTATGGATTGATACAAAGTTTTTTTTTTAACTGTCTGCTTAGTCTCATGACTTCAAACTGTTAACATTTTCCAACATCTTCAGCTGCCTTTATCCATAGTTACATTACTTTTATTCATCACTTCTATTTGACATTCTGGCGTTTAATTTCTTCTCATAACCTTTATACAATCCACTTCTTCAACTTGTAAATTGGTCGTCATTTTAATTAATCTACATCTACACTAATAATAAATTAAATTATTAAAAGAAACAAAAAACCCGACTGCGTAAAACATAAATTAACTGAAAAGAGAAAAACAAGCTCTTAAATCTATAGAATTTTGAATATAACTTGAATTTTATAAATTACTTAAATCTGTGATTTACGTATGGTAACGGCTCAGTACCTACTGTCCTTGCATTAAACGTGGTTTTTTGCAGTTTACGTTAAAATGGTAGCATAAAAGTATTACAATATATACATATATGGAATGGTCTATTCACAAGCTTTCATTTGATACCCATATTGTTATAATAACGAAACTTTTATTTTTAATACCCCCCCCCCCCTATTTTTTTATTCTTAGGCGCTATATAAAAATAATATACCCTATGACACTCCCCCAGTCAAGACGAATCTAACGATACCTCATATGCTTAAATCCATCAAGCCGTTTAGGCTGTAGAGCGGCACAAAGAAATAGATATACATACATACATACATACATACTCTCGAAAAACATAACCCTCCTTCCGGGTCAGTCGGGTAATAAAGAGAGAAGATTTGGATTTTTGCATTTTTGTTTGTATTGAATAAACTCAATAACTAGCCAAATATGAAAAATTCTTTCACCAGGAGAAAGCTAAATTAACACTGAGTAACAAAAGCTACATATTATTTCCAAAAAAATAGGTATCCCTAGGAAAACACCAATAATGGAACCGAAATTTCACCCGGCCCACGCCGGGCACGAAACGCTAAAAACCTATCATTCCGCTTCTTATTGATTGATATCTATTCTGTATTATATTTAATAATTGAACTGTTTTTCAAAGAACTTAAACCGACTTCAAAGTACACTAAGAAGTGATGAAATTCTGATCTGATGACAATGGGACTAAACGGGAAGAGTACCTTTCCAAAAAAAAAAAGGATTTCCCAAATCAGTTCATTAATGACGGAGTTATGAGGTAACAAACATAAAAAAATACAACCGAATTGAGAACCTCCTCCTTTTTTTGAAGTCGGTCAATAAAATATTAAAAATCATCTTCAATTTTTAAAATCCCAATCATCCAAGGCAAATATGCCAGTTTTTGAATTGAAATTCCAATTTCGAATCGCAATATCATAGCTGGCGCGATAGAGCGTTGGCCCATGAGATCCATTTGGGTAATTGATACATACGCCCCATCAATTTAACGATGGACCGTAACTGGATCGTTTACCCTGCACTCACAATCAGAGGCACATAATTGCGGATAGTTTACGCCTTCACGATTGACTGCAATTTCGTAAGTGTGGAAACGGGTAAAGGATAAAATTTCAAGTATTTTTTGGGACTTTATGTACTTTTTAGTACATTTCTTTTACAGATTATGACATCGGCCAAGTCTCATATTTTGACTAAGGTGCAGAGTTTGTGAAGTTAAAGCATGTAGAGTTAGGGTGTGTAGAATTAAAAGCTTGGCTCTACATGAGATCTGATAACTTTTTGACCGTGCGAGCCTTATGGTCTCGTCTTGGCAACATTTTACATGAAAATGTTTTTGGTGGGATTATATTTTCTCCAAAAAAAAACGTATTCTATCAATATTTTATTGATATCCAACGTGACTTTTTAACTTGGCAAAAAGGCGCATAAATATCACGTCGCCTAAACAAACCGTAATTAAGATTTCCCATTGTATTTAAGCCGGGAACAAAAAAGAAACACCTGCCTTACCGCCGGTCGTCGGTCCTAAAGCTGCGCCTTCATTGTTTCAGAGATTACGCTTTTCACTTTTCCCCCGTTGTCGAAGACATAAACAGTGCGAAACTCATCACAGCCATGATGGTTGTCCATTAAATTCGCTACCTTTAGACCTCGACAGAAAGGGGAGGTTGAATAAAAATTCTTATCACGGATGACAATGGCAGTGTATCGAGACAATCTTTGCAACCTTTCTTCGAGATACTGTAGGATTATTTACAGTAGGAGTATACATTGCATTGTTTATGTTCTTAAAATCTCAATTACTCATTTAATTTTAAGTATGCTTGTTTGCCGAATTAGATGTTAATTATATGCTATGGCCACGTTCTACATATTTGCTCTTTAGCTGCAAGACAGGATCGTAGGATAAATTAGACTAAAATATATGGGGCCGAGTCACGTCCGATGCTTTTCATTCCGGCTCTATCTGTCATGCGGCTTGAGTGTGAGAGTGATAACGAGCGCCGAACCGGACTATACACTAAGCCTACGCCATCTATTTATTTCTATTGTCTGATGATTATGAATGATACTGTAAATGTTTCTAAAAATACAGTAAGTTATATGAGCAAACTTGTATCATTTCACACACTGAACAATAATTGTGACTTTTTGGCACAGCTTTTTCAGAAAACGAAACTTATTTCTAAATAATAGCAAATGATTACTCAGCAAACTGAACTAAAATTCTCAGTGGAACACACCTTTTGGTTAATTCAATTAGGTCCATTTTTTACGGACCAAAGCATGGTTTACATTGTTTTTTTTAATGCTATGTCTTGGCTTACAAAGTAAAAGTCCCACATAATGTGATACATGAAACCATTGCAAAAAATCGATCTGAGTGGAATATTCATGTGGTCTTCTCCCCAAAGTTATGAGTGAGTGATAATTGAGTTAGTGACGGCGACGCGGTACTATTTCGGTACCAAGCCGTTATCATACCGACAAATCAAGCAAGATAAATTCCACAGAATTATACCTACCTTCTTGTTAGGACACATAGTTCTACGTAGGTAATGCTTACTTACCAGTTCTTTAGACCAACCATCAAAATGTTAAAATAAAATACCTTCACTTTATACCACTTTGGGACTCTGTCAAGACAGTACAACCCTCTCATATGATTTGCGGTATCTACCTCTCCCATGAATTAGTTGTAATCCTTCACAACATTGGCGCAGGTAACTGCAATCTCGTGCCATCTCTTTGTTTTCGCGAAACATTAGTTTCCTTGTTTCCGTAGAAAATGGAGACAGAATGCGTAACTTTGTTATCTTTCCACTTCCCAACTCTAAAGTCAAGATTAGAAACCCTGTAGTCAAAGTCTCCTCTTTTCAATTTGCTATCAGACTTGTTAGGCAGTCCCTTTCTGTTCTGATAGTTCCACAGCCAAAGAACTACTCCAGTTTCAGTAGAATATGCTGGTAAGTAGTTTGCTTATCACTTTTTTTCCACCTTCGGTCTACTTCACTTCTTTTCCATGAAGATGATCTGGATGGTTTGGTGTGGTTTGGTGGTGCAACATTTACATCAGGGCTTGATGAAGAAGTAGTAAGTGGTACCTGCTGAGGGTTGTCCTTCTTCTTCCAAATGCGATAGCAGATTCATTTGGAGCTCTCTTTCTAGAGCTTCCTATAAATTTTTATCAGATCATTCTCCAAAATCCCTCCTTCCTTCACAGAAAGGAGGGATTTTGGAGAATGATCTCACCATCGGAAAATTCTACATCAGATTCTGCGTCGTAATCTGGAAGGTCTTCTAGGAGACACGCTTCGATCAGCGTGATGATTTTCAAGATATTCACTGTAAATGACCTAAAACAATACCTATAATAACTTTGTAAATACTAGTATGTAACAGTAATTGCTGAAAATAAAATTATACCCAATGTCCCTGATGGTACTTTGCAGTCCCCATCAGAATTACGTAATTTTGGTATAGAAAACACTTGAAATATATACATAATTTATAAAAATAATATTATTTATAAATCAAACTAACTAATTTACAAAGAAAAATAAAACTTACCTTGTAAATTCTATTTTTAATATTTTTCTAAAATTATCACACTTCACTTGCTCCGCCGTTTCTTCAAGCCTCAAGTTGCACGATTCACAGATTGGTTATTTTCTGTCGTCTATCAAATAACGCGTTTTAATTGGCTTACGAAATGGTACTCCTAAGGATCGACAGTATCATTTGTACGTTGCGCGTTCGGGTATTTTAAATATGTGGAAGGAAAGTAGGCAGTACGAATTAGTACCGTCAGATAGGAAAGGGTTAAGAGAATGCATCTCCAAGGAAGCTTATGCATTAAGTCATCCTTCGCCGTTTGTAGGAACATTCTTTTAAAATTTATTAACTTGAAAGTATTCATTGGGGATGCATTTAATTTATAAGTTTTTCCATGGATTTCTTAGGGGAGTTTATCTTCTTCCTACGTAGTTTCGAGACAATTTTTAATCACTAGCTTAATATTCAAGGGAGGTGGTTCTATGCAAGGCCATGTCTGTGTAAATATTCATATCATATTTTACATAAGTTTTTTTTTATACCACTAAGAACCTAGTATATCAATTAAAAGTAGATACTTATTTTCAACCTAAGGGAAGTAGCCAGCCAGACACGGAAAGTTTAAAAGGCCATCATCATCATCATCAGCCTATAATGTCCCACTGCTGAGCACAGGCCTCCTTTCACAAATGAGGGTGAAAGGGAATGGGCAATACTCTAACACGCATGCCCACTGCGGATCGGTGGAGGTAGGCTAGTGGTCAACCTACTGTTGGAATTTTTCAAGCCGCCTAGTTGGCATCCAACTAGCTTAACGACTATCACAATTAAGTGATAGCCGAGACCAACGGCTTTATGTGCCTTGGCCATGTAAAAGGCCATGGTAATATTTAAATCCATCTTTATCATTGCATTCGACGTCAAAACCACTAAGCTATCGTTGCCATACAATGATTAAAATCATTACTTATAATGAATGAATTTCATATACTCGTACTTTATTGTTAGTTCAATCTTCAACGCTTTAATGAATTTTAAGCCAACTTTATTAATAAAACTAAATATTACTAGCATATTAATTGCTCCGGTTTAAATATCATGCTGAGATAATTTAGAGGTTTATTTAAGAGGTGAGGTTCAAATAGAAAATCAAATGTCATTTGCCGATAAGCAAATTTATTACTCCAAGAAATTTTACACATATCCTCTTAATTATTACGATATGTCAAGAAGTCTTTGAAAAATCACTAAAATTAAAGATACACCTTATGAAAACATAACAGTGTAGAATTAAATTTTATTTACAAAGTAAAATAGTTTAAGTTAAACTGATAAAATATGAATAGTCTTCAAAAATGCCATGGTAGGTAAATAATAATTTCAGATATATTTTAATTTTTTTAATTTTCATTTGTCTGTCCATCTTTCATGGTAATTTAAAGTTATTATGCAAACATAATTATAAAGTTGGGTTAATTATTTCAACCCCTGAGGAAAGGGAATATAAGTTTTTATGATAAATTTAATATCAAATCTGTAAATTGCAGAACAAATTTATGATTATTATAGCCGCTTTAATAAAATATTCCTTTTGTTCACATTCAGTCTAAGGTTTTAGATTATATAACATCGAACTTTCTCAGAAACTATAGTTTCTAAACAAGTTTTTTTTAAACCTTTCTCTGTCGAATTATTGACATGTTAGTATCAATACAAGTACAGTATTACCCAACTTATATGGCGCGTCGTGAATCTTCGTTCGCACAGAAAAGAATGTATGGACCCGAAGATTAACTAAAGAATGCTTAAAACTTACAATCAACCTTAGATCACTACTATAGGGTTCATAATACACTGCAGCTGTTTGTTCCGTCTCACTCGCAAGTCACGCCCCTACGGCGCGCGCTATCATGGCGGCAGCTGCCGACCAATAGCGTTTCCCGCGCTTTGAAAATGTATCTTCTGCGCAGGTACATCGGTAAGCCATATTAATTGGGTACTACTATCATCATCAAGCACTGCCCAACTTTAAAATGTAGAGTTTTGAAACGTATATTTCCCATTCATTGGCATTTTTGAAATGTGTGTGTAAACAACTTTTAAATTACAAAAAATAGTAATGAATCATAAAAAGGGTTGCAAAATAATTGGGCATTCATTTATACAACATTTTCGTAATTATTTTAAACATGTATAATCAACTATTATATTTACATTATACAAAAAAAGAATATTCATTAATATTTTCATAGTATCATTTTCATTTATTCTAAAATCGTTATTATTTTTATAATTATTTACACTTACATTACAGTATTTCTTTTATAGTTAAAAGTACTTTTTTCATAAATTTTATAGCATCACAGTGAATTCATTTTCATAGAGAACTAAAATACAATTAATTGTTACGTTATACAAAGTTAATATTATAATCATTGCATTCAGAATTAATTCGAAGCAATTACTACGTCCGATTTGAATTGAATCAATTTTATGAACGCATTTTTATAATGAATGCTTTGTAATATGTAACGACATAATAATATGATTCAAAATAGAATGAAAATAATATTTATCAACAAAAATCATTTTATATTATAATACGAAAATAGTTGATAATTTCACGTATAAATACTTTTTATAATTATAATGGAATGCATGTGCAGGTTTTCAACTGATTTACAGGACTGAACATATTCATCGCAACAAAAAAACTAATTAAGAGCGGCGCGTGACCAAAAGCGAAGTGTATTGGTTTCTATCATGAAATATTCCAATTCCATGACGTATGCTTATAGGGTTATTCAAATGAATATTTTCAGTCATTATTGTCTATTCATATCGATAACTATCTCATACAGAGTGTATTTAGGTAGTAAAATAATCATTGAAATCATTGTTATATTCATTGAAATTATATTAGAAGTATTAATAAATAGTATTAAAATAACCGCTAAAATAAACATAGTGTATTAATTAAACGTCGTTTGTCATGAATAATTAGGTTCAATAACTTCTAGGGTATGTCTTGGCTCGCGGTTAAAAATATAACAATGACATAAATTGTTATAATAGGACACGCGTCCCTCACGAGAACCAACGGCTTATATAAATGGGAAATGTAATCAACCAGGCTTGTAAAAGTTATTTGAAGTAATCTAGACAAAGGCCATAATTTAAGCAATTAATATAACAATCACAGATATAAATCTAAATAGATGACGCGAGTATTTTTTTCGCGTGTCAAATGCTGTGCAAAAAGCAATTCTCTTCTTTTGAAACTGTTTCGCGCGACAGGGAACTCGTATAAGGCTGCATGTCCACCAGAGATGTGTTTAGCTTAGAAATAGGATCGCTTCATAGCGCTAATGGTGCCGATTCTGTTGTAAATCGCACTAAACTAATTTTAGTGACATCTCATCTCTTTCTTACGAACATTATTGAAAAAGGATAGAACATATTTTAAGTTGTCAAATTAATCTTTGCCGTCTTATTTTGCGTGTATTTAGGCGTAACCGCGATAGATGGCGACAAAATTTATATTGAAAACAAGTATTGGACTAATTTGACAGGACTAAATTTCTTACATCCTTTTCTTATGTTCTTTGTTAGAAAGAGACATAGTGACATTAAAATTAGTTTAGTTGTGAGCAACAGAATCAGGGCCAATGTCAGCCTGACTAAATCAATCTTGTGATACTATGGTAGGTATAAAAAAGTGACACGCTTAGTTTTCATACGGATGGTGGGACTTGCGTTATTTATTTAGATTGATATCTGTCATAACAATTCACTTTTTACGATTGTACAGAAACAATAACATTAAAATAAAAGATAATTTTAGAAGGACACTTACTTCATAAAAGATAATAAATGTAGTCATGAAATATTTTAAACCTCTTATTTTCAGTATAACGACATATTTCAGTAGAATTAATAATAACTACAGATTTACCTTAATTATACGAATTGCCAGTATTTTTTTTCTTTTTCAAAGTGAACTTTATCCTAGTTTAAAATATATAATCTATTTATTTATTTTTACATTTATTTACCTAACTTTACGACAAAGGAAACTTGATTGAAAAATAGCTTTTTATACAATAGTTCGATGTCATACATATAAGAAAATATTATAATATAAAATATATATTTACTTAATCTTACCTTATCTATTATAAATACAAATTGGAGTAATTTGATAGTAAATTAAATAAGATTTCTAACATTTTATCTATAAAAAACATGCCACATCGTTGTTTGTGTACCAAAATTATATTATCTTTATATTAAAATCTTAATTTGAGCGTAAGTTCTGATAAGGTTTTGTTGTATTCATAACATTCTATATTTAGAATGGCATTAAAATTCGATACGCGACAAATATACACAATTTTATCCGAAAACAAGATACATTCTAAAAACGGAACTCTCGAGCATGTTTCCATTGACGTAAAGTGAGTTATGTACTAGGAGTATAAAATATTCAGACTAGACACAGCTCTCGCGAGCGTTTGCCAGGAGTGGCGTCCTCGTCGTGACGACTTCGCGCCGCCGCGACAGAGTCCCACTCGTCACGCTCCGACGGTCATCTGCTAGGGTGCCGATACTCTGTACACACCAAAATAATTTCTTGTACTTTAGTTTTATGTTGATATTATCCAATGGGTTTACATATCGGTATATGAAAAGCTACAGATTTTGAGTTAGTGTACTACTAGATAAGAAAGTAATTGATTTAGCTAATGAATTCAAAACATTATATTCATTGGTTCTCTCTCTTATAGGATTACTACCTGAGACTTAATCAAGATGTAATCAATCATAATTAAAAAAAATATATCATCAAAGTTGGTATTTATTTAACCATTTCAAGTTTGAAAAACGCTTACCTGAGCATCAGAAGCGGGTGTATTTGGTGTGTGAGGAGTGTTAGACCTGACTTCATGCTGCTGAAGACTGTGAGTGCTCCTCGACACCCCGACGGGAGGAGACACCACTGCTCCGTAAGGGGGTGGTTCAGGAGGACGCTCCAAGTCTCGAGTACAGTTGAAATCTGTTATTGTAGAAGTTTATGAATTTCAATTGATACTAAAAGTGATATGACAAATCCGGTTCCAAAAGTTATTTAAATAACTCAACTGTTGGACTCTAAACTAAGAATATCCTACACAGAACATACGACCGATCAGACTGACCTCAATATGAAGGTTTTCTCTCAATATATCAATCAAGCCCGCATCTATGGCGATGTAAAACATAAAATAATGATAACATAAAACAATTGAAAGCTACAATATATACTTTTGTACTTTTATAATAAGCTCACCTTTTCCGAGTGGTACTACGTCCGGATTCTTATCGTCCGGCTGTATCGGTGAATGGTTCGCGCTTTGTATCGAGCCTTTGTATGCCTTCACTGACTGCATTGGAGCTAAAAGAAATATGTCACTTTATGACAATGGCTGAATAAAACGTGAAATTATGCGAGTTTGGAACGTTTGTTGAAATAGCTTTATAGCCTTGGAATATTGCCATCTAATATTGGACGACGATTTTGCCAACACGGTTTTTGGTGTTCAACATAACCTTTGGCTGTTTGATCTATCAGTATTTTATTAAACCAGAACCTAAGTGTTTGTTTATTTATTAAAACTACTCGATGATTTTGATATGTCACCGTAATTTTGTGAACACCGTTAGTTTATAATCTATCTAGCGAGATTATAAACTGACGATACATTGTGAACTGTACCATTCTGCATACAATCATGAAGCAAATATATTGCTTCATGTTTATAATCTATCCAAAGCAAACCATCAAATTGTGAACAGGCCTCATACGCGAATACGACGGAACGCACCTTTTCCTGCACCATGGTTGAACATCATGTATCCCGCGCCCCCATCTTTGGCCATACGTAATGTTGTCAATATTTTTTCTTAAAAAATATTGATTGACATATTTAATTTTGATTACAAACAATTAAATGTGCATTTCTTTTATTTGGCTCCAATCTTTGTTTTCTAACGCTGGAAATAGAACGAACTACCGCTAAGACTGACCAATCAGGGACGGTTCACAATTTTACGGGTGATAAAATTGGACAGATTAGGAACCCTATCGGCAAGTACAGTAGCTCAATTCTCGTAACAAAACTTCAACGATATCATAGCGACTTCAACGATTAAACTGTGTTTTTACTACTATAAACAAATGAACGAATGAAAAACGATCTTATAGACAAATTATTGAGGCGTATACACTTTTGAATATTTATTATACAGAATATTTCACGAAATAAAGTTTAAATAGTTGATGTCGCTACGACACCGTTGAAGTTTTGTTACGAGAATTGAGCCACAGGGTCGTTTACAATTTGACGGTTTAATAAGTGTGTGTTTAATATAAATTATTAAATGTCCCAACAATAAGGATAGATTATAAACTATTCACAATTTATTGACAGTTTACAATCTCGCTAGGTTGGTACATTATATACCAACGGTTTTCACAAAAATACGGTGACAGGTATATATCTAAGCAGATAGCTCCTTCTTTTAACTTTACAAAAGTTAGACATCGAAATAAAAATACTCAGTCTAGCACTGACATTCAGTGACGCTAAACCAATAAAGGTGTCATGATCCCGGTATATCGCATGCATAAAATGCATTCCATTTACAACAGTGAGTGACGAAATAAAATTTAATCGACATCGATTGTTTCTATGTCAATAATAATAAAGGCACGGTTGTCTGGCACGCTATTCACTACTTAGGTTCAAAGTTTACCTGGCACTGGCCTGGTACAGACGAATGTTTTTCTCGATACAGGCAAATGTTTTTTATTGCACCATATTTCTAAAAGGCTATTATTTGAGTGAAAAGCTGGCTTACAAAACTTTATTTATGCTTTCCAATTCCAATAATACGAGGCTTTCTGTATTTTTCCCATACATAAACTCATAGTTGCAAGTGGTAAAATTTTTATTGGGTATAGAATTTTATGCCAAAAATATTTCACGTATTTATAAATCTATTTCAACCTAAAATATGTTACATTTTAAATAACTATATTTCATCATTACATTGCACCTGGCATTTAAGTCTCGACATGAAAACTATATTTTCACGTGCAAAACTTAATAAAAATGTCTCTTTTGAGTGACGAAACATTCGCAATTTCACTTGAAATGCAGAAGGACATAAATCACATTTCAAATGCAGTAGAGTCCAAGTTAGACTCGGAGCGAGCTGTTCTGAAATTCCATTCACGCGTTGGAATCTGCCACTATTCTCCGACAAACTTCAAAACTTGCAATATCGATTTATCTATCGACTCTCGTATTTGATTCTCCAGATATGATGCTTTGAATTTGTTATTTTTATGTTTACCAATTTGGAGTTCATTAAATTGATAAATATGTATGACCCAGGATATTAAAAAGAACATTTCAAATTATAGAAACACCTTAAAATCATTCTAATCACATTTGTTTGAATGGAGTAAAGCATGGGGTTCTTCAAAAAGGGTGTGAAGAGATTTCTGCAGGGTCGGCAACGTGCGAGTGATACCCCTGGTGTTGCAAATGTCCATACGCTCTCGGCTACGGTAACCGCTTACCATCAGGCGGGCCGTATGCTTATTTGCCACCTTAGTGGTATAAAAAAAAATCGAGACGTTTAAATTTATTTATATTAATTTTATCCTTTTTTTTGCTAAGCGTGTGGTATCAATTAATTCAATCAAACACCCCTGATAAAATTTCAAACAAAGCCAAGAACTTAATTATCCAACCTTAGCATTTTGGATAATTTGAATTCCATTAGCAAAAGACTAATTTGCTAATTGCAAAGAACCTCACCAATTATAACGAAGTAAAATTGCTTTGTCACTAGTTGGTGTTAATTTTGTCGTAACAATTTGCTGTAGCCTTTTAAGTTGTCATGTTATAGGTATTTTACACGCCATACCTTTATTTTATGGCTGTCATTATTATGGGAATTGTCATCGTCTTTTAAATTGTTATAACACTTTAGGAACATACCTACAACATGTAGCATGGACATGTAACATGTATGTACCACACTTTATTTTGACACGCGGTAATAATTTAAAAGGTAAAGTTTTTACTAACGTAAGGTATTGAAATTATTATTTGTTTTATATTATTTTATGTTCTAGCCGAACCAAGAAAAAGCAATTTTGAAGCTATTGTCATATTTAATATCCATACCTTCGTACAACATCGGTTGCTGCTGCCGTCTCCGTGCCATGAGTGCAATGATAATGATGACGATCAGAGTGCCGCAGATACCAGCGATGATGCCCAACGCCCAGCTTGCATCCACGTTGCCGTTGTTTGATGTCTTCGCTTCTGAGTCAAACGTTTATCGTTGAGATAGAGACATTAGCAGCAAAAGGAGGCTTGATGTATATCAATGATGTTTTGTAGGTAAGTATATTATAGTATATGGTGGAAATCTTTAATTGGCTTCACAAAAGGCACACTCAAATTAGATCGTTCTTCTATGTAATACGCTGTAAATTTTCCTAATAAATAAACACTTAGGTAAACTTTATTTTTTGAAAATTAAACTTGTTATAGTTTTAGTTTTTATGTTATCTTTTATCATTATTACATTATGTACTTTTCAAATAAAACTAAGCGATTGGTTAATGTTAATCTTAGAGCCTAGTTTCGATACTTCTTATATCAGAGATGTAATAAATGTTATTGGCTTCCGATCCCTTCTAGGCTTTGTGCATCACCTACCATACCACTTACTACACTGATATTGTGGTCTAATTCAGGCCTAAACAGAATTAAAGACAACGACAGGATGTTCGAAAATGTACAGCAGAGTTTTAAAAGTACCTGTATGCAAAGCAAGCCGAGATAGCGTGTGAACCCTCAACGTAGTAGTTTCTGATCTTCCTCTTGCATTATTAGCATAGAACACAAGTTTGAGAGCTTTCCCTGAACCAAGTCCTCTCAGCTTCCACACAGGTGATGGTGTTGATACATTTGCTACAAGAGTTCCTAACTCCCATGCTTCTACGAAATATGTTGTATGAAGACCACCATCGTAACCTTAGAAAGAGACGATTCTTAGATTAGCATTGATATTTATGATACTATTCGTTGTAAGCTCAAATCATCATCATCATCATCAGCCTATAATGTCCCACTGCTGAGCACAGGCCTCCTTTCACAAATGAAGGTGAAAGGGAATGGGCAATACTCCACCACGCGTGCCCACTGCGGATCGGTGGAGGTAGGCTAGTGGTCAACCTACTGTTGGAATTTTTCAAGCCGCCTAGGAGGCATCCAACTAGCTTAACGACTATCACAATTAAGTGATAACCGGGACCAACGGCTTTACGTGCCTTCCGAAGCACGGAAACGCTCGATTTGAAATACCACTAGGCGGTCACCCATCCAGGTAAAGTCAAAGTCAAAGACAAAGCCATTTATTCAATTTAGGCCCCAGAAGGGCACTTATGAAGGTCAAATTTACTGAAGTTACCACCGGTTCGGAACTCGGCCTTCAACTGAGAAGAATCCGGCAAGAAACTCAGCAAGGTTACATTTTTTATATATTTTTTGGACAATCTGACTATGTTTGGCTTTTTTTTTCCAAATAATTAAAATACCGACCACGACAGACGTAGCTTAACTTTGCCGATCGATTAAGAACGGCTAATCATGCACCACGAGCGCTTCTCCCCACGAGCGCTTCTCCTAATAAGCTCAAATATTATATAGTAATTGGTTCCAGCAATCCTTATATCCATAATGGATAACATCTGGTAAAATGTGATTTATATCTATTTTCATTAGGTAAAAATCCAATCAACAAAGAGTATACACATCTTGAAATAAACTAGTTACGTACCAGGAACACACCGCAATTCAGCAGAGTCATCAGTTAAATTCAACGAAGAGCAGTTTGTTGGTGGATCAGGTCTTACTGCTGGCAGTAGAGTATACCGACATGGTTCTATTTGCTGACCAGCAAGGTTGGTAGCCCTGCAAGCTAGAGTACCATAATCTCCTTCTGTTGTTGGTGTGTAGGTGAGGATTGATCGGCCTGGACTGTCTATTATAAATTTTCCCTGTAAAAAAAGTACCGAACTAAATATTTGTAGACAATGAATTAGTAATACGGAAAGAGGAAGACCGAAAAAGAGATGGATAGATTGTGTGAAAGATAATATGGGTAACAAAGGAGTGAATGTTGGTATGACGGATAGAAGAGACGAATGGAAGAAGTGACGAATGGATGATTGGGAACAGGGCAGGCAGATGATGATGATTTAGTAGTACTGCCGTAATAAAATAGTATGAAAGATATTGAATTTTGTCAATGCAGTTCCATGTAATCATTTAATAATGGGTTTTGGAAATAGATCTTACCATTTCAAACTCCACTGTCCCCATGGAATTATTGAGGGTCCATTGAAAATTTTTAGGCGGTGGAAATGAATCGACGTCACATGTCACTTTCGCAGCTTCATTGAACGCAGCTCCGACAATTGTTGTCACTGTATTTGTACACATTGGCTTATCTGTCAACAATAAATTTTGGGCTTTAATAAAAGCCTTTTTCCCATGGCATAATGGACTGCAATAACTATCCCACGTTTGTTTGATTATTTAGTTTCCTTTATTAATTAAAAGTTGAATTCTGTATTAGTTTTTATCAGGAGTTGTTAAAGTTCACTTTCTTTGATTAAGTCATTAAAAGATCAAAGCACTCTTGAGACTCATTAAGAAAGCAGGTGTTAGAATTTCATACCCCTAACAAACATATTCATACCATATTTATCGCAGAAATATTTCATTATATACCGATTGAAAGGAGGAGACAAAGTTTTGTTCCAAATTGATTTTAAAATTAGGTCTGATTCTTATGGTTAAAGATTTCTGGATTTAATAATCAGGTAATTGCTTTTAGTCGGAACTTTAATACCCTAAAACTTTTACCTTAATAAACCGTTGGCTGGCTTATTTTAAAGTTTGTTCAGTCATTAGAATTCAGAAGAGAGCAGTAAAATTCCCAATGTTAATTTCTACTAAAACCTCTCAGTCAACAGTCAGCTGAACTAAAAATTAAGTCACCCTTACTGCACCAATCTCGTTCAAGACAAACTACCAAGTCAAAGAATAGTATGTGATAAACTGTCCTTTTCTTCTTCGCTGCTCATCTATCTAGTTAATAGCATCTAAGTTTCCTTAAGAAACTTGAAGATCCATTAGCTTTAGTACGTATAAAAGTTGGATTTAAGTTATAACTTATTTATTTAGTTACTCTTGAGATAAAAATATAAACTTTGACTTCAATGGGCTGAGTAGAAAAAGTTTTTGTCATAAATTTTATGGGCTAAGTTATGCTGAAAACTATACTGATCTGAAAATCCAAAGCGCATTCATCAAAATCAAGTTTGGGTTCTCGTCTGTATCCATCCATATGCTGCGTCTAAGAAATATCGGGGGGCACGGCAGTGCCCCCGCCGAGTCGAGCGCGAAGCAAACACTGCCGTACCATCCTTTACTGGAACCATTTCGCCGCATTTTCAGGCCCCTATTTGAGAACCTCTGGATAAGACCAGAACGCAGAAATTTTCGTCATCCAGTAAGCTATAATCACATACTTAAAATCCAAAATTTCAAATCTGTAGGTCATTTAGTTCCGAAGTTAAGCGAAAGCAAAGTTTTGCATTTATGACACTCACTCACTCACTCACTCATGATCATCAGAATAGAACTAGTACTTCCCATAAACTCAGAGAGCTGAAATTTGGTACAGAGTTAGGGTTTAATGGCCACATAAAGGGAAAACTATAAAAACTAGGATAATCGAAGATCTGGAGTACGTGGTGACCCTGATTAGAAAACACAAGAGCCCAACCAAACTATTAGAGATCGACATACCGCCTTCACAAAAAATATTCAAGTTGGTGGGCCGCTTCATTTTCTACAAAAAGAAGTGAAATCCCACCAAAAACATTCTGTAAAAAACTAGCCAAGTCTCGATGGAGCTATTGTGTGACTTGGCCGTTGAAGGGTACACAAGGGTACAAAACCAGGTGCTCCATGACACCATTGCACCAATCTGTACTAACATATAAAGAATGTTCAACGGCCCAGTCACACAACATTAACTATAATAATAAAGAAATCGCAGTAAGGAACCTTAGACTTGGCACGACTTTGTCTAGATTTCATTACTTTTTAGAGATAAACAAGCAGCTCCATCGAGACTTGGCTAGTTTTTTACAGAATGTTTTTGGTGGGATTTTATTTTGAGAAAATACAAATAAATAGTCCCTCAGTATGAGGAGAGACTTTGCCTCCTTATGTGTGTTCTACCGCTTGTACAATGGATAGTGTTCTGTAGAATTGTTTAAGCTAATACCCACGGCTACCTTCCACCATCGCATCTCTCGCCATCGACGGGGAGTCCATCCTCACACATTGAAACCAGAATTGTTTCATACTCTACGGGCTCAAAGGAACTTCCTTCCGCGGAGGCTCAGACTGTGGAATGAGCTCCCTGCCGTGGTTTTCCCATGCATGGGGTTCTTCAAAAATTGTGTGAAGAGATTTCTGCAGGGTCGGCAATGCGCGAGTGATAATACCTCGGGTGTTGCAAGCTTTCCATAGGCTACAGTAACCGCTTACCACCAGGCAGGCCGTATGCTTATTTGTCACAACAGTGGTTTAAAAAAATATCGTCTTCTTGCATGTATTATTTTAAGTTATATTAATGCTTGCGGACAAATACACACTACAAATATTTATTTCGTTTGAATACTGGAATTTGTAGTATTTATTATTACAAAAATCTTCTATTTGATTACAAACGATAAAAGTGCCTCTTCTAAGAAGTAAAATAAACTGGAACTAATAAACAATTATAGTTGCTTTGAAGAAAACTACTTTATGCAAACCAATGATGGTTACGATACATCACAGACAGAATCAAAGTCGGTCCTTTCCCGTATATTGCATACATTTGCAAGTAATGTGCTGACTACACGCTCGCTGTGCATTCAATTTGTGATATCGATGGTGTGTGAAGCCATGGACATGGTCTCAGTTGATATACTGTGTACTGATATGCAAATTTCTATCATGTAAGATTTGGCTTTGGATCTAGCTTGTTGTTTCAGTACCACAGTGTCCCATGTTTTGACTGACGGATGCGTTTAGGACATTCAGGAGGAATAACCAACAGGCATATAAACAAAACGAAGAGGTTTTCATTATAGAGCATAGATGCATCAATCGAAACTACGTGTATTTAAGCTCTGCGCCAAATAATGGAATATTCATGCTCTAAATTTAAGTTAATAAAGTATAAAACTAATAAACAGCTTTACAAAAACCATTTATCAAAATATCTGATAAAATATTTGAGCATAAATCTAAAATTTATTACATTTATTATGCAGAGAAAATATTTACACAGAACAAAATATCACGGATTAAATCGTTTGCAGATTAAAACATGTTTAAAACAAATAAAATACGTGCATATAATATACGTGATTCATTCATATGTTGGATAAAATCAACGGTTTAACTCTGGTATGTCAATATCGGAAATATAAACGGAATGGACACCCCCATTTGATATATTGCCAGATGGACCCATTACAATGGCGTATCATTCATTGCCAGTTCATTCCGAATTTTCGTACGATAACATAAAAGATTACTCATTTTGAGTCGTTGAAAATACGCCCTATGGACCTTTTTGACTCAAAGCAAGCCTTAATGAATCTGAGTTATGTAAGTACGAAATGTTTCCCGCGGTTCCACCCGAATTCCCGATACAAATATAGCTTTTGTTTTTCCAGCCTATAAAATGTTTCAATACAAAAATCACGTGTATTCTCTTCTCTTTGGAGAAAGACAAACACTCTTTCACATTTTATAACAAAAGGTGATAGTGATGTTCAGATTTTAAATAAAAGCAGGAAAATATTTTTTCATTGAAAAGTAACTAAGCATTTAATAATAATATGTAACGTACCAATATCTAATCTCTTTTTAATCTACTTTAAATGTCTATGGTAACCAGATAATAGTATATTATGATACATGTGTGCAATATGTCGCGCAAGTATTTTTTTTTTGACAGTGGTGGGCTGTCAAACTATTTTACCCGTTTAAATTTATAATACTTGCTTGGTCTACGTACATATCACTTGCAGTGAGGTAAACTTATCATAATCGGCAATATAGGTACATATCATAAAACTGTGCTGTAATGTAAACTAAAAAGCACTAGTGCGTAATAAGCTGCATTAAGATACTAAAAACGGCGCAATAAATGTCACTTTACGAGCGAGTGTAAATATAATTATGACAATCTGAAACTTACATATAACCTGAAGACTAACAGGCGGTGATCTGCCATCACCCTCAACATTAGAGGCAGTACACGAATACTTCCCAGCTTGTTCTCTCGATACACTCTGCAGAGCAAGATGGGCTGAGCCAGCTATCACCCCTGCACGTTGGTTATGCGTCATGATCTGACCCTGGAAAATTTAATCACTTGTAGCGCAGAGTTATTAATACTACGTACAAGTCGTAGGATGCTTGGAAGGTAAAGTCAAAGTCAAAGTCAAAGTCAAAGTCAAAGTCAAAGTCAAAGTCAAAGTCAAAGTCAAAGTCAAAGTCAAAGTCAAAGTCAAAGCCATTTATTCAATTTAGGCCCCAGAAGGGCACTTATGAAGGTCAAATTTACTGAAGTTACCACCGGTTCGGAACTCGGCCTTCAACTGAGACAACACAAAACATAAACATTGTTTTGTTCTATTTACTATCACTATTATACTATTAGCATTAATTTAATGTACTACGTAAGTAATGTATGTATGGGCATATATTTTACAATTAAATATATAATTCTTCAGTCCTTATTTTATTTTATAGTCGTAGGTACTTGTATTCTAAAAAAAAATATTTT
The DNA here is from genome assembly GCA_951394255.1 of Polyploca ridens. Classification (NCBI taxonomy): domain Eukaryota; kingdom Metazoa; phylum Arthropoda; class Insecta; order Lepidoptera; family Drepanidae; genus Polyploca; species Polyploca ridens. The sequence continues at coordinate 15,308,121 of OX596249.1, read as the reverse complement.
AATTTTTGTAAACCACAAATCACGAAGATTTCTTATCAACATTTATATTATTTTAATAATAAGCGTCTTTATTTAATCTCATCTGATTGAAAAGAAATATCTTTTGAAATATCATTTTCATTTTGAAGCTTTAAAATTCCATATTTTCAAAAGAAGGATTTCTATTGTCCTGCGATAAATAAATCCAAATGCGCCGTATATTTTCAAAGCTTTATCAATATTCAAGAAATTGAAGTAAGTACCTTTTGTTCGTCTTATAGTGATGAGACTGCAGATATATCTCAAACGAGCTACTTTATACTATTTTACTTAAAAATACTTTTTTCTTTTAAAGAATATGGTATGGGAAAATAAGTAATTTGTTTTAGTATTCTAAGGTTACACTCAATACCTAACCTACAAAAACTTTTTTTTTTCAAAAACCTTATTTTACAATCTTCTAAAATAACTCGCATTTTATGTTGTCTAATAAATTATTTCTTAACACAACAAGCGAGTGTTTAAAAATGCAGTATCATAAATGTAAAGAGTCAACCAAATGTTTAATGAAAGAGAAATACTAAGAAAATCATACTCGAGTAAAACCACTAACAAGCTCCCACCACTAACTTATTAATCGTATAACAATAAGCAGGGTCACATACTAGACTTGAACCGTCCAGTCATTATAGTACTTACGTTGTGTTCCCAAACAACTTTGTATGCTGGTGGATTGGCTCTCACAACACATTCGAAGTATACATCATCGCCTTCTTCTATATCATTTGGGTTCAATTTTGAACCTAGTTGTAGAACCACGATTGGTACATCTGTTGAGAAAAAAATATTGTTGACGAATGAGAATATTATAATTAGTATCAAAACCCAACACTGAGTGCAAGGCTAGGATTGTAAATTTATACAATTATTAGTTAGTTAAAACCTCCTTCTTAAGAGGAAATGCAGGTGGCATTTGTTCCATACAAACGTAATCCTCAGTTTCCTCTCTGGATCTGTAGGTACCACTACTACCACTGTATGTCCATCGGTTGTGTTTTTCTCCATAAATTAATTATTATAAAAATTAGGAGCCTTCTAAAATCACAATAACTTACCATTTTTAACCCCCCTTATCAGACGTCCAGCAAACAAAGACGAATATAAAAAAACAAAGGAAAACCTACAGACATAGTCAAAGCCCTTCTTATTATGATTCTTGTTTATTTTTTAAATCGATCCAGTTTTGGATGAGAAAACCGGGGATTACGAAATTGCGATTTCGTCTAATTTAAATAGGTATAATCGGTCCAAGCTGTAGTTGTCTCTATCGCCCTCGGGCGGGATAGCTCGGGCACAGCGCGACAGCAATAGATATGTTAAAAACTTATTTTTAAAATTTCTTGCAGCCATCCTTTCCTCTTAAGTCTTTATCTTTCTTAAACTACGTCTTTTTCTCCTTTCAGCTGCTTACATCGTAATTTTCATAATAAATTACTATTTTAGTAAATTTAAGATACAGGTCTGAACTGCACTAAAATAATGATGTAGCAATGTCAATAGCAATCCATAACACCACTCGGAGACAATTTCTCAATACCTTTGAATCTTTGCTTTGTCCTTCTATTGTTTTAAAAGTCCAATCTAGATTCATTCATGCGTAAAATGCCTTCTATATAAAATATCCATCGGGCGTAAAACGTCTCTATCGCAGAATGTCTTTGTCACAAAATGCAATAAAACTACAATATAATAATATAACACGCCAAAAGCTACTTACAGTGTAAATTGAGTGTCAAGCTTGTCTCAATTGTGGAATGTTCAAGTTTAACGTGAGCTGCTCTACAAGTTAGTGTATGTCCGTCGTGTTCCATGCGAGGCGTCCACCGTAGAAATGATACCGTTTCGTTACGGTCTTCTGAATTCTAAAATATAACCACACATATCATAGTCACCAGAGCTTATAGAGGGGAGAGGAAGTGTCGGTAACGCGTGAGTGATGCCCCAGGGTGATGAAAGCCATCCATTTGCGTACCGTAACCGCTTACTACCAGGCCGGCCGTATTCTTGTTTCAGCAGGGCTATTTTAAAACGCTCGGCTTCGATTTCGGAAACGGATTCAAAAACTACCGAGGCGATTTTCCGCAATTGCTACTTTAATTTCCAAATTCGAATATTTTTGATGTTTCTTTACGGAAATATCAATTCGATTTATCGAAAAGTTTTCGGAAATTGAAATAGCAATTGCTGAAATTCGACTCGAATTTTTTTGAATCCGTTTCCGATATCGAATCCGACGTTTCAAAATAACCCTGCTGGAGTGTTTAGTAGGCTGGTAAATAATGTAGCTGTCAGAACTACTGGGGATTTTCTATCCCTATCTCACGTTACATTTCCATCTCACCTTACCTTCTGATTAGCAACAGCGTGCAGTTGTTTATCATCTAGCCACCAAGTGATGACAGCTGGTGGTCGAGCTCCGACTGCTTTACAGGCCAGCTCTGTTTCTTGTCCAACAGATAAAGGTTGTTCTCTTGCCAGAATTTCCACTAATAGTGGTCGCACTGTGGGGCAAATATGAGAATTTTAAGGGAATGTAAATAAATATACCTATATATTTTTTTTTAATGTTTAATGGGCTTGCGTCTGACCTTCGACTGACCCCATGAGGAGTTATGACGAGGCCGAGGATGTAGCACGCTTACCCAGAAAAAGCTTATTCACTGGCCTTGAATACATCTAGGTTATAGGTGTCGGGAAACACAGACCCCGGAAGAGAGTTCCACTCTTCCTCCTCCATCTAAGTGGTAGATCGTCGTTTTTATTTATATTATTGAGTCTTAAATTACATAGTACATTACAAGTACACTACAAGCGCTCGTGGAGTAGCATGATTAGCCGTTCTTAATCGATCGGCAAAGTTAAGCTACCACCGTCGTGGTCGGTACCTGAATGGGTGACCGCCTAGTGGTATTTCAAATCTAACGTTTCCGTGATTCGGAAGACATGTAAAGCCGTTGGTCCCGGTTATCACTTCATTGTGATAGTCGTTAAGCTAGTTGGATGCCTCCTAGGCGGTTTGAAAAATTCCAACAGTAGGTTGACCACTAGCTTACCTCCACCGATCCGCAGTGAGCATGCGTGGTGGAGTATTGCTTATTCCCTTTCACCCTCATTTGTGAAAGGAGGCCTGTGCTCAACAGTGGGACATTATAGGCTGATTATGATGAAATTACATAGTCACATCCTAGTATACAGGTCGTTGTTTTGGTCGACGACGAGCGACTCAGGGTCGATAATACAAATGATACTGATGCTAAAAAAAATATAAAAAAAATACTTATAATACTAATAATAAAAATAAAAATATTAAAATTTTGAAAATCATGTAATAAGCTAAAGTGTAGACATAATACTCAATGGGAGTACGAGGGAGTAAAGGGGTGGGGCGATGGCGGCTTGCGCCTAGCTCTAGTCTGTGCACGTCCCTAGTAACCATACTTTGCAGTAATTTTATTTCAAATTGAAGAAGGTATTACAACATATTTACGGTATTTAATGGAATTAAGTCCATTTTTGGGGAATATATATTTTGTACTACCGCTCCTGGGTCGCTTGTCGCCGACCAAAACAACACCCTGTATGTAAGCCTTGTTCAAATAAAGTGTTGCGTCATGGAATTCTGACGCCACGCTGTATCACTACGTTTTGGACGATAGGCACATTAATTAATTGTAGTACCATGTAGGTTCCCAGTTTTAAGCTATTTATATGTTAAGACTTACGGGGCGGGGGTGACATAGTCACTGCTTGACAAAATCCCTATAACATACCATGCAAAATGATTGATTGATTCCAAATTACACCTAATGATATTGGTATCTTTACCAAAATAGATCCGTTTTATCAAAAACTATTCACGCTGATTACAATAAAATGTCAAACTTAATATCCTCTCGTCCAAAATAAAACGATAATTTAAAAAAATTGTTATCTGTATTAAATTCCTATAACATGAATAAAGCTGAAGCTTGAAACTTTAACAATGGAACCCACTAATGCTTTCCATTAGCGGCATTAGTTGAAAAGTGTTATAACAAAAATAAATTCATCACTAAAAGCCAGGTGAATACCGTAGCTTATCGTGCATTACCAAACGAATGACATCATGGGTTATTATAATGGAGAATAATTTCCCGTTTCACCGCGGTATTGCCGTCACGAAAGGGACAATGGGACACAAATAAAAACTAATGGATGCCCAGGGGTGTGAGACACTCACAAAAGAATCTCGCTGGGGTACCGTCATACCGAGATAATCCGTGACTCAGAGTCAGCTTGATATAGGTTAATCGCACGGATTTACGTGGATTCAGTTCTGTAATAATAGTGAAAGAACGCGGTAATACGGATGTTATGAAAGTTCTCAACTAGTTTCAGGAAGAAGTGTTTATAAAGCGGAACGCTTAGGACTGTATAAAAAACCCTTGAAATAAACAACCTTAAATACTGGAAATAAATGTATTCAAAATAGTTTAAATTCTTAAAATTCTTGTTTTTTTTTTTTTAATCAACAGAACCTTACTTACACGACTTGACGTTTTTGGCGACTATTTTCTGAGGCAGCGTTTACTAATATCTCATAGCGAGCACGTAAGACATGACGTAGTGCGCTGTCACTGTTCATAATGTCCAAACGCGCGCGTGGTTAGTTAGATAAATATTCCCGTTTTCAGCTACGTTCACACTTGTGGAGAAAGTGGGATTCTTGTATACAAGTACGGGATTGTTTTCATTGAAAGAAAAATACACGCGATACATTTTATTATGTTATAATTCTGACTGAAGCCTTTGTGGTACCTCTGAACTATTCGAAAACAATCAGTCACTAGGTCAATAGGTAAATAAATTAGCTGTATCGATTGGAATCACTTTTAGTCTATCTTAAGTCATTAATTGTTTATTATTCAGTTTCGTTATAATTCTTCACTTTGATTTTAATTTTGTTACTGAAAACTTTTAAAATTTACCTAATATTATTATCAAGCACTTCTTTTTGTTTTTCAGTTTTATTGTTATTTTTTTTATCATAATGTCTTAAATAGTTATAATTCATTCTTATATATCCAAACAGATTTTTATGTATTTCACATGTTTTATTTGAACAAAATTAGCTGACGGGAAATAAATACCTAATTATATTTGAAGTTAGCACGAGCGAAAATCTAGAAAATTAATTAAATGCAATCGAATCAAATCTAGGTAAATTATCAAATTATGTGCCAATATTTTTTAACCATCGAACAATCCTTATATTTCATTAAAATTAATAATCATTCTACAAAAAATGAATGAATATTCGAGTCTCTCAGATGTCACAAGTTTCAATTGCCATTGTCTGCCCCCGCTTTAACATTATTAGGCATATTCTACAACATACGTTGTTGTAAATGATGTTTAGCGTACACGGGTTATTCGCTATTGTGATAACGACCTTTCACCTCTCGTGTATTATACGCCATATGAATTATTGTTCAATAAGTTATTCGAAATTCTCTGCAGAACTTAGATGTTAGCTATTATTTCGGCGGGTAATGATATTTTGTGAACTTCTCAACTATGCAAAGTTACATTTGAAATATCGTAACATGAAATTATTCCCAAGAATTATATGAAGCTACAATTCTTAAGAGTACATTAATTAATTAATTAAAATAGTCATATTTTAATTTGGATACGTATCATTTGTAAATTAAGTTTGTCCAACCAGTAAAAGGTTTTTGAGCATGATCCATTGAGACAAATATTTTTTATACTTATTTAGATGAAGCTATCAAAACATGTCATATACGGAGCACAATAAAGTAACTGAAAGTAACAAATTTAACTTATGCAGACAACTCGCCAACAAATAAAAAAATATAAGAAGACTACTTACAATAAAGCTGTATCTGCACATTGACCCTCAACGGCGGGACCAGCATCGTATTATCTGCCGTACATGTGTACACGGCTTCAAAATAATCCCGCGTTAGTTTCGGTATCCGTAGTTCTAGAAGACTCAATCGAGATCCGTCATCAACTGGCGCAAGTGTGGCTATGACTTTGTCATCGCGCCACCATCTTAGTCGAGGCATTGGTTTACCTGGGGAAGATTTGTCTTTCTGTGATTGGTAGCAGTTTTACTAAAGCCAACTTGCGTTGACCTGGATTAAATTTTTAACCATTTAAGCTGAAGTTACTGCTGCAAAAGCTGTGTCAAAATGACGTACCATCGGGTTATCCCGAAGTTACGTCATTTTGACACAGCGTTTGGGTTATGTAATTTTGGATAAAAAATTTAACCCAGGTTGACACAGCTGGGCCTAAGATGACTTGGGAAGTACAATTTGAATATGTAGATTTATCAACTAGCTTAATAAAGACTTTTGAATGTCGTATTCTTATCAATACGTCAGTAACTTCAATATATAAGACAAAGTATAGGTACTTTATCAACTCATTAATGAAAAAAAACAGAGACGAACTTTCCGGGGATATTTCAAAGAGTTACGTAAAAGACAGGTCAGCTAACTTTGCTCGTGAAAGTAGGGACCTAGTGGACAGTTCTGTTAGTAACTACTTTAATTTGAACTTCCCCTCAGTCCGGCACTGTTAGTAATGTCGCAATTTTCACTAACTCTGCAACAGTCGTTGTTAAACTTGTTTTTATTATGTTATCTTAGATGCAAACTTTGAAAATTTTTGTTTCGAATTTAGAATCTCCGTTGCTGTTTTGTTTTTTATTTTATATTTATCATAGAAATCATCATCAACAAAATTATCATGAAGAGTAGGAAATTTTCTATATATAAATTGTAATTTGTACATATTTGTTATAAATAAATATATTGTGATTAAAAATTATCACAAAAGTGTGTTTTGATTTCGTATTTTATATGAATGAACTTAACTTTAAGAAGACATAGATATTCTTAGCAGTAATACAACAATACAATACCACAAATAACGACTGACTACCAGTTTTACCTCCACTTACAACACAGGTTAGCTTCAAGCCAGTGTCTTCTATATACGGGCCGGCCACGCCCACTACTTCTTTATCCAACTCATCAAAGATCTTTGGTTTTTCTGGAAGCTCTGAAACAAAAAAAGTAGTTAGTATTTTTCTTTTTGCATCTTTTTTCACACATACAACGTGTCCTAAAATTCAACGATAAGCGTTTTTTTTTGAAAATTGGAATTAATATTTTTTTCTCGAACAGTCATGAGCAGGACCACCCTCTGGTGCCCGCTTATCTTTGACTAGCTGTCCTCCGCGGTTTCACCCGCGTTCTCGGAATAAAAAGTAGCCTATGTACTTCAACATACCATAGGCAATCTGTACGCCAACAGGATGATACATTGAGTAGTTGAGGCGTGAAGGCAACAAACAACCAAAAAAAACTCACTTTCGCATTTATAATAATTATACTTAGGATTACAGTTTTTGGGACACCCCGCGGTTTCACACTTATTTCCGGGTTAAAATCTGGAAACTCTTTTTTTAGTATTACTTATCCATTAAAAAAAGTTGTTTAAATTTAAAAATAACATTCGAATACAGACAGAGCACATAAATAAATAAATGCAGTAGGAATAAAAGAGAGAGTGTATAACTGTAATGCTTTTTATGAGCACGGGTTTTTTTTTGTATTTTCAATTCTTTATCCAGGGATTTATAATCCACTTTTCTGCCTCTTCAAGTATTCCACCCTAAAAGGTTTACAGATTTTTATTTTCAGGTACCTTAGTTTTTCTCAAAAATAACCCACTACATAGGAATGATAGGTACTAAAAGAGTTATGATTATGGAAGTGAATGTATATGCAGCTTTTGCTAGTAAACGTATTTATTTGATCAAGAGGAACACTATTATTATGGAAATTTCATGCACACATATTGAAAATCCATTTTACCATCGACACCGGTCGCATAGCTGGACGCCGTCCAAAAAGTCTGTCTTTATTAAACTAAATATTCCCACTAATCAATTAAAGAGCGGCGAGACGACTAAATTAAATTATAAAGTTGAGCCAATAAATATGTTAAGTGGAATGACTTAAAATAATTTAAGTTTTATGAACAATACTATTAAATTGATAGACTCTTTGCATATTAATTTTCTGCTGTTTGTTAGTTTTCAATATTTCGAAGCAAGATAGACAAATGGATGATAACCGTAGTGGTTTAAATTAGATTTAAAATAAAATGCAAATTCTCCAAAAAAATAATTTACCAAACTTGTAGACGGTTCCACCTTTAGACATTGGCAAATCCAAGAGAAAAACAAAAAAGATAAGAAAGGAAAAGAAAAGAAAAGCGTGTTTTTGATCTTGAAGGTCTTTTCACGTTTTTTTAAGAACTACGTCTCAAAGTGGTGAGCGAAATAGATTATCCCACATCCGCCGGTCATATGAAAATGTAGGTAACAGTAACATCCGACTATTCGTTGCGTAGATGATCAAGGCGGCTTGAGAATACGAAGATTACTCTGAGAAAGTCAGCAGCATGAGGAGTCCACCATTCTGAACTCCACCATGCCGGAGTGGAAAAGGATACTGAACGGATTATGAAGAGAATTAATTTTAATTTATTTAAAAAAAAAATATTTTCTGTGAAATCAAGTGCAGGAAACATGCCTCCTATGTTTCCTGCACTTGATTTCATCTATTTTAATTAATTATAGTTAATGTTTTTACTTCTTATAGATAGGTCAAACGCTTCATCATCATCATCATCATCAGCCTATAATGTCCCACTGCTGAGCACAGGCCTCCTTTCACAAATGAAGGTGAAAGGTAAACGCTTCATGCTAGATAAAAAAAATATTTATTGATATACTCTTCATCATAGAAATAAAATAACTAAGTATAGAACGCGAGTATCGCACAGTTTTACCCAGTACCAGCGTAGGCAGATGAGCTATAGATATTTATATTGATGAATATGTGACAATAGGGACGTAACTGCGCTGTGCTCCGAATTATCGATAGCCGCATAATTCATTGTAGTATGTATAGGTATGTATGTTGCTTACCTATTTAGTAAGTTCTGGCAAATATACCAACCGCATGTAAGCATACAATTAATATTAAAATTATAACGTAAAATATACAATTGGTAAATTTATTAGGTGCCTACGCATTTCGAATGACCCTGGATGCAAACATAAAAATACGAATTTTTGCTCATTTTGAGGTAACTTGGTACCAGTTTCACTGCTTCCTGATAACGTATCCAGCAGGGTTACATGCGCATGATGCGCGCCTTGAGATAATTTTCTTACCATATTATGTCGTGTGCGGTGAAGTTCAGTTTGAAAAAGCGCGGCATTTATTCATGTGATTTATACTATACACGAGATGATTCGATGACAAAATTATCTCACGGCTCGCATGTTAGCTTTTCAGAACTAAACTGACAGATGATGATGATGATGAGATGATGGATGATATATCTGGCACATAAGTTCTAGATATGCTAATTGATAGGCCTCTAATCTCGTAAATTACTGAATGTAGATAGAATAATGAAATCTGAAGACGATTCCAACAAGTCCAAACACGGCTAACATACGCTATTCCGTTACGGAGTACCAGTGTCTACTTTCCGGATCCATCATCAGATCAGCTCAATGGTCCCAAATTAATGTATTGTCATCAGTACTTGATAAGCGTGCAAATTTCAGTTTAATCTGACGTTTAGAAGTCGATGAAAATTACGTTTGAAGATTACATTATATGCATACATATATACATACAGGTGAAGCTTATAAAAGCGTGTTAAAAAGCGCCCCACACCATTTTATCACAGTTTTACCAACATAATTTTGTCGTACGATATGGTGACTAGAAGTAGGTTAAATAAAATCGACATCATAGATGTGTTTACATACTTAGTTACCTACACGTGAAGCTAATAAAAGCTTGTTAAACAACTGACACTTCAGTATAATATTACCGAGAAAGTAATTTTACCCATTAGAATTTTTTGTTCAGTCTCAAAAAAGTCGTAAAACACAAATTCCGACTGAACAATTCAATTAATTATTAAAACCGAATAATTACTTTAATATTTAGGTATACTATTAACATTCCATTATAAAAATAAAACATTTAGTTCTCAAAAGGCCTACAACTTGTTTATAAACTATTAGAATATTTATCGACTGCAGTATCCGTCGCGCTACATCACTAGTTGCGGCGCGGCAGTGCGGGGCAGCGCGGGAGGCCAAATCGTGCCCGCCCCTCGCGTCTATTTCACCCCCGAGACGCGTAATTTAATTGTTAGAAATGCATTAATATTTCGACTTACCGATGAAAAGTGACATTAGATTTATACTTTGAGTGTGTCCTACTATCATTACTGCACAATCGAACTGCACATTTAACCATTTTTATCGGTAAAAACAAAAAAAACATCCGAGCAATTCGCACCTGACGCGCACAGCTAGTACTCGACAACGACTACTAGCGCTTGCGGTGGGATCGTTGCCTTGTTCAAACCCATGTCTACTGTTCTCACTTGGTTACTGCCACTCTAGTACATTTTAATTCTATGCTCTTCATTGTATATTAGATCGAAAAAGAGATGGATTATTGTGCGAAAGATGACATCATCTTTCCATCACTCACATGAGTAAGAAAGGACTGAATGCTGGTATGTCGGATAGAAGAGACGAACGGAAGAAGTGTACAAATTGCGCCGATCCGATGACGATGCGATTTAAGGCGATGATAGCTCAGTGGTAGTGACGTCGGATACCGAGACGAAGGTCCCGGGTTCGAATCCTACAATGAGCTTGAGCTTTCGGTGAAGGAAAACATCGTGAGGAAACCATAGCACGGTGGTAGGGTACTTTGTAGTACCCGCCTGGCTGGCTGCCACCCTCAAGTTGAAAATCTGTCGCCAAGTACCTTTCGGTGTGTTTCGATAGCTGCACTTGAGAGCCAGCTCCTTCTAGACTTTGTGTGCTTACCACCTTCGGCCGCATCATCACTTACCATGGTGAGATTGCGGTCAAATACAGGCCTATCCACAGAAAAAAAAAACCAAATGATTAGGAACAGGGCAGGCAGATGATGATGATAATATTCTTCATTATGTAAGTAAAGCTTCCATTAGACATTCAGGAAAATTCATTGCTTTACTTTTTGTGATACATCGTATCGTCTTGTTATTCATTACATCCGCCACGTTATATTATTCTAAAATTATATTAGATGTAAAGACAACTTTCTGGTAGCACGTATAAAATATGTTCGTGATTAAATTCACGACAAAGGAAGACAGTAATTTACCCAGATTAAACTCAAGGCCAAATAACAATTTTCTTGAATCAATAGACAGATTTATTTTCTACTAGCTGACCCGCGCGGTTTCACCCGCGTTCCCGGGATAAAAAGTAGCCTATGTCCTTCTCCATACCATAGGCTATATGCATGCCAAATTTCATCGCGATCGGTTCAGCGGTTTAAGCGGGAAAGCGTAACAGACAGACAGACAGAGTTACTTTCGCATTTATAATATTAGTTAGGATTAGAAATTCTATTGAAATTCAAAACGTCTCATTACTAGTATTTGTACTCATATACATATTGACTTGAGTTAATTTTTGGGAGTAATTATGAAAAAAGATAGTTTTAAAGTAACATCGGCTTTTATTCATTGGTTTCGACCTCACCTTATAATAATAACGTTAGTCGCCATCTCGGATAAAACATAAATATTTTATGGACGTCCCTTATCTAAAAATATCGCAATAACGACGGTAAGATTGCTTTGGGTCCAAAGTAATTTGTGTTCGGGATGTCTCCTGGAGGCTTTTATTTTAGCAATATACTGTCCGGGGGAAAAAAGTTTAATGTACGGTAACTTAATTATGGCAGGACCCTAGCGTGCGTGCTTCCATCACGAGGTTCTACTGATGTAGGCTTAGGACGGTTTTAGTATTACCTTGTCCTGTTCTATTGACCTAGTTCTATATTGTATTTATCTCCCTAAGAGTTTTGGAGCAGAAATTCATAGCCACATTAATGATTACCATACTTCAAATATGCAAATGAATTGTTTATCAGCCACAGAACGTTAGATCGACGACGGAGCGTCTTAGTTGGCCTCTGTTCACTGATCGCTAGCTTTGTCTTCCATGGTTTTGCGATAAGCCACGCCCAAGTGGTTTTTATTGAGGCTGAGGAAAGAGTGTTTGTGATTTGCTTGATATCTAGTCAGGCATCAACACTGAGACAGCTTTTTTTAAACTGCAGGTAACCATAGAGGCCCTTATGCCGCTAAAATACATTTTATGACCAAATACGAAGGAACTGGACAACCATAAGAAGATGAGAGAAGACTTCAATCAGAATGTATGAACATATATGTGTATGATGTATGACAGTTGATTAACCTGTTGGTACTCGCATGGGACGCGCGTCCTATTATAACAATTGATGTCATTGTTATATTTTTAACCGCGAGCCAAGCAATTAAGATGTATATCGCGGGAATCAATAAAAACAAACAAAAAACAATCTAATTTATTAACAGCTATTCATACCACCGTAAAAAGAAGTAAGTTATTACACGCATTAAGTTTTAATGCAAGTGATTACATAATTCGACACGGCAATAAAACTAAAAGAATTATTACGCCATAAAGTTCAAATTGGCTCAGATCCAAAATGCAATATGTGGCTACAGTCGGCTGAACAAAATTGTTACTTTATTGGGGTGCCGCGTTTGCTACGTCTGGGTAAGGATTAGGTAGGCATTTTCTGTTATTCATCATTTTTTTAACGGTCTGCTACATCATGAGATGTGATTAATATTGTTTCTATTGCGATTATTGTTTTAGTATCGTGAATATATGTAAGGTCCGGTACTTTTCTATGAATGGTAAAAAAATTGTAAAACACATTTAAAAAAATATTTACCATTTTAATGCAATCATAATATAAAAATCTCAACAATTCAATCTTTGAAAATTAGCTTTACCTTACCTATTATTATGAAAGTATGTTCCACAAACATTTCTCATCCTAAGCCCAAAAATAAAAACATTTTATTACTTATATTTATACGTTTGATGTATTACAGTTTTTGCAATAAATATTTCATTGCTTAAACCGTAACTTCATCATGGTTGGCACTGAAACATGTTGTCAGCTCTAAACCGATACTATTTGGCTACGTCCCGATACAGAACATAAATTTGTTACTATCGATGTTACACAAATGCCTTAGGTGCAAACTGACAGGGCAGGCGTGACGTGCATCAGGCGTACTGCGAGGCAAAATGTATGATAAAATTGTGTATTGCACCGCGTCACTTTCATACATTTCCACCCGATGCGTGTCACGCTCGCTATGTCTGTTTTGTACCTTAGGTTACCCTTAAACATGACCTGTGAAATGGTTTTCGCGTAATAAAAAGTATGCTTTTATTTATTACAGGACATCAGGTACAGACAGGGAATGAAAAGGTTCGTCAGCTTAGAGTAGGTTTTCGCTTGCACCAGATTGCAAAAATCAATTTTATGTATGTACCGACATAGGTACCAGTGAGGTTCCTAACAGGAAGAAACAGTGCTGCTAACATTTACATAATGTGACGGTTGCTATCGAATAAGGTTTTGCTTGTTTGTACATCACGTCAAACACAATTTATGGAATAAACTGTGGAATAAACTTGACATAAGTATTTTTTTTTTTCAATTATGACATTGCCCTGTTTTCAATTTTAATTTGACATAAATAACAAAAGCAGGTTAAACCATCAAGAAGGGTTTAGTTAATCAAAACATAAAATTAAAAAAAAAATGTATACAAGATAAACAGTCGAACAACTTTGATTAGAATAATTTTAAACTTTGATAACGAACAGTTAAATCATTATTTTCTCTAATTCAATGTACTCTGTCTATTCAGTTTCAAAAGGTAATATGTGCTCGTGATATGACGAACCTTTTCATTCCGCCACTGTACAAAATACAACCAAATCTAAGCAACAAACGTACACTACAAACAATCGCATTTATAACATGATTATGATTAAAAATATTGACTAGGTACAATAAAAAACCGTATTGAAATATGATAGATGTTATACTCGTATATCATGTGAGACAGGAATATTGTTGTTTTATTATATTGTTCTACGAATGTAAAACGGTTTTATTTTACAAATAAGACTCCAATACACATGTTACAAGCTTTTATTTAACTTGCAATGTATGTATGTATGTTTGGTCGGGTGGAATCTTGAATGTCGAATTTCACCCACTTCCAGTGGTCGGATTGACTTGATATTTGGTATAAATTAGTATATTGGAAGACAATGCAAGTAAAGTCAAAAAAAAGTACAGTCACTAAAAAAAGCTTGTTTAAAAAATGATTTTATTAACAAAGAACTTATTTTTAATTTATTTATTGTGACGTATGGTATTGGAGACTTACTGCAAATGTTATTTTTATCCACAATATTATAATGTCCTTTGACATTGGTCAAAGGACATTTACTACATATTATAAAAAATACATACTCTTATTCCCCGAAGAGATATTACGGGATACAGATTTTTAAACAAATAAACTCATGAGTCAAAAGTACTGACTCTTGCACTAACGGGACTCAAATTTTCTCTATTCCCTTCATTTCAAACTGTCGGAATGCGCGTGCATCCGCTATGATCTGCACTGACACGTGCCATTGCGCTCCGTCAGGTGTGAGATACCTTTTCACCCACGAAAGAATGGAAAATGGGATATGCGTTTGTGATTTTGTGTACGTCTGTTATCAAAAACTACTGCATGGATTACGTTGATATTTTTTGTATATATTACCTTAGAATAGACAATACATGTTTGTCACTAGGCTCAACTTTTTAGAAATAAACGAGGGTTTAATATTTTTAACGACCATGAATTTTTAACCGACTTCAAAAAAAGGAGGAGGTTCTCAATTCGAATGTATTTTTTTTTTTTTTTTTTTTTATGTTTGTTACCTCATAACTCCGTCATTTATTAACCGATTTGGAAAATTCTTTTTTTATTTGAAAGGGTACGCTTCCCGTTTGGTCCCATTGTTATCAGATCAGGATTTGATTACTTCTTAGTGTACTTTGAAGTCGGTTTAAGGTTTTTGTAAAACAGTCCAATTATTGAATTAACGTACTCAAGGATACCATCGAAATTACTAATTAATAATATTTTTTGGGTTATTTACGCTTTAAAATACAACTGCACGAATTGCCATTATGAATACTTAAAAGGTGTACAAGCGAGCGCAATGGAAGTTTGCATCAGACTCGCGTTTGAAATAGTCGCTATAAATGTTAAATGGACGATGCTAGCCGGTTTGGTTCAGTATGACAGCCAGAGCTATGAATAATCACCTATTGTGCTTCGAGTGGCTATAAGGTAGGTGAAATAAGAATGCACATACAAAACAATGTGAATGTTACATCGCTACGAATCATTGCATTTATGCGGGTTTTGTGTTCGACCTTTTTCTGATCTGATAGTGTAAGAATTGAAATGTTTTTCTTGGATTAAAATTCAAACTTGTTTAAAAATATTTCGAATATTGATTGATTTCCACACGCCTTGGCTATTTTCAATAATTTAAAATACATTTTGAACAATTTAAATGAGGTACTTACATAGATCACTTAGCCTTAGGTTTACTCTATACCTTATAATAGTAGATTATTAACCAAGGGGATAAAGCAGTGTCTTCTGTCGCGGGTGACGATTTAAATCGCGAGCGTAACGAAGGACTCGAGGTTTACTCCCGAGCGTAGCGAGGGTGTTAAAAACTTAAATCACGAGCGAAGCGAGGGATTTAAGACGAGTACTGAGTGTAGCGAGGGATTTAAGACGAGTCCTGAGTGTAGCGAGGGATTTTGTGTTCACCTAAGACTAAGACAGCTTTATCACCGAGGAAAATACTCTACTTTTCGTACCATTTGCGAAAAAATTAACACAATAATAATATGAGATAAGCATTTATTAAAAATAATGACAATTAAAAGTAAAAGTTAACATTCGAAACATTGGTGGCGTATTTTGTGGCATAGAATGTCACTTTTTTGAGCAAGTGGTACGAAAAATTTATTTTTGTTTAGATATTCCTTAGGATTATGAACATAAAAAAAACTCAAAATTCTAAATTCAAAACTCACCTATAACATCTAGTAGAATCTTATGGTTCCTCGTTGGGGAAATCTTGAAGTCCACCCGGCATCTGTACATCGCTCGGTCATTGGCTATCACGTCTCGTATCCTCAGTGATGAGGGAGACGCAGCATGCCATCTCGCTCTACCAGCCAAGACGTCATCTGCCCAGTGAGCGGATGGTCCTTTGACGCGGCCGTCGTAGCTGTGAGCAAATATTGGACGTTGGAATGAAGAAGTTAGGATAATAGTTCGATTGTAGGGTTGGCCTTTTACGCTATTTTACATATCGTAAAAGGATTATAACTAGCCTCTGCTCTGTTGTTTCACGCTTGTTGCCGGGAAAAAAGTAATGTCTTTTTCCATGCCGTTGGGAACCTGATTGCTTTTCATCTCGATTGCCGTTGTAGTTTTTGAGTTTATTGTATTCAGACAGACAGGCGCGACGGGGGGTCTTTGCTTTATAATATATAGTGATAGTATAAAGATTAATATCTTTATAGATGGTATAATAGTAATATTTATAAGTATCTAGTATTTTATATCAAATAAAGAAAACATAGTTTGTCATCTTACTGAGTAAACCTATTTACAAAACGACCTATCATCAATCAACATCGACAGTAGGCTGGCATACTAGTGATAATACATAAATACATCATAATCGGTCATTCGGACGCGTGGACGTGAGAAGTAAAAGAGGGGCAATTTTATTTGGGTTGTTGTAAATTGAGATAATGAGAACTGTTATGGCATGAAAAGATATCAACCAAACATAAAAATAGCTTTATTATAAAAAAAGGATATTTTATTTGTTTTACCACAAGCCCACCGTAAAAAGTAATAAAAGATGAAAATATATAAAAAAAAAAACGGCATATTGTGCGACACTCACCAAGGGTTCCGATTTTCCTTAGACGTATATTTCTTACGCATAACTAAGTTGATTATGTCTTCGAAAAACTAGTAAACTAGTCAACTAGTAGTTTCAGATTTCAGAGAGAAAGTCTCCATGTAAAATAATGACTCTCTATTTTTTACAAACTCCATTTACTATCTTTTTAAATTTAATAACTGATTTGACGTGTCAGCCATTTTACTCTTCTTGTTACAGTTTCAGGAGATCATTTTAGGATATTTTATTTATTTCGTTGGACTAATATAGTATGTATACCTATTTTTTATTATTTGTATTTTAACTATAGAGTATGCACCATAATCTGACCAAGTTAATCGTTTCTGTGTTACCATTTTTAAGATTATCCTTGAACAAAATCATTAAAAAGATGCTTTTTTTCGAGGTTTCTTGTATCGGTACCCCATGGTACTTAGTAATGCATATTCTGTGAGAATTTCAACTAGCTACCTATTGCCGCTAAGAAGATACAGATCAGTAACAGACCCTGTAACAGACAGACGGAGGGCGTAGTGGCACCCTTTGGGTTCGGACCCTAACAATATCTAATTCACCTAACCATGTAGGTCCTATATAAAATGGAATCAATTTTCAAGTGTAAATAAGGTCCAATCGTCATTGAGATAATTTTATATTAAATCAGTCCAAAGTAGCTTGAAAGATAAACAAAAACAAATCTTTGAATATTACATTGTTCATCGTAAAAAGTCCTTATCGCCCGCCGCCGAACGCGAATAACAAATTCATTTCCAAAAATTGAAGTAAAATATCTCTTTAACGAAAATTGTTCGTTACCTACATAAACATCAGCTCAGCTTAGCGATATAATGGTTATTTATATTGAAATTGTTATTGCACAATATTCGGTAACTGAGGAAAAATCTCCAGAATGTTGAAAGCTATTTGTATTAATTTCAATACGATAATATTAAAATATCTTTATTATTATTCACTTATTTTTATGTGTTTTTATGTTGTTATGATAATAAATAACTAGCTGAAATTTAAAATTGGTATCAGATTTTTTATTAAAAAAAAAACAACGTATCTAAATATCTTGTGAAGCGAGCATCATCATCATCATCAGCTTATATTGTCCCACTGCTGAGCACAGGCCTCTTTCACAAATGAGGGTGAAAGGGAATGGGCAATATTCCACCACTGCGGATCGACAGAGGTAGGCTAGTGGTCAACCTACTAAAGGAATTTTTCAAGCCGCCTCGGTGGCATCCAAAGCTTAACGACTATTACAATTAAGTGACAACCGAGACCAACGGCTTTACGCGCCTTCCAAAGCACGGAAACGCTCGATTTGAAATACCACTAGGCAGTCACCCATCCAGGTACCGACCACGACTTGCCGATCGATTAAGAACGGCTAATCATGCTACACCACGAGCGCTTCGTTGCGGGCTTAGTTTTGATGAAGTATGTCCAATTTGTATAATTCCTTTTCTCATGAGGTCCGATTAACAAAAAGTCAATTTCGGTTTGCATCGTATCGCATATTTTTTTAAGTTGCGTAAAAGTAAGAGATTTGCATTGAAATCGTTACAGCCGTTTTCGATTACTCCTTGACATATACCCACTAGCTGCTGCTTGCAAGTCCGCTAGCGTGGTATTTAATAATACGATGGAAAACCTTTGATATTCCGATATAAAATATAGGGAAAGTGAGCTTTTGTATTCTGTTATACGTAGGTACTTGTAATAAGACAAAGAAAAACACAAAAAGACATAAGATATACAGCGTGTTGTTTTGGTCGGCGACAAGCGACCCAGGAGCGGTAGTACAAAATATATATTCCCCAAAAATGGACTTAATTCCATTAAATACTGTAAATATGTTGAGAAATACCTTATTCAATTTGAAATAAAATTACTGCAAAGTATGGTTACTAGGCACGTGCACAGACTAGAGCTAGGCGCAAGCCTTCATCGCCCCACCCCTTTAGTCCCTCGTACTCCCGTTGAGTATTATGTCTACACTTTAGCTTATCACCATGATTTTCAACATTTAAATTTTTTAATTTTTATTATTAAAAAAAAAGTATTTTTTTATATTTTTTTTAGCACCAGTATCATTATCGACCCTGAGTCGCTCGTTGCTGACCAAAACAACGACCTGTAGTTTTCAATTAATAACACTAACCGTAACATACACAACAACCCCATCATCAATTTAATTCGACAGCTGATGCAACGTAATAATGCGCAATGGACTAAATTAGCAACGTTTTAGACTGCATCCAAATACAGTTAATCTGATCAAACACTTCATCATATCCCGTCGTTTGTACTGAAACTAATTTGGCGCAAATTTGCGCGAACAGCTCCATGCATAGCAAATGTACGGCTGAGCGATTTATAAAATATGCACACATTGTCAGATTGCGATTTAGCCATGAATCTTCGCCTGTTATAGGCCTACTACCGCTTGTTACCATTATATTAGCGTTAGCATTAAAATTCATCGAGTGATAATTGCATGCAGTGAAAATAAGTAAGGCATCAGTCAAACCCATGTCAAAACCTATTTGGTGTTTTGAATGAATCACACTTAAGTGCAGCGCAGACGACAGACGTACGCGCAGAACTTTTTAGTCTGTGAAAATGTAATCTATACAATTCTAATAGGTAAAGCACACGATGCGCAAAAAATCCGGCGCACAAACCTTTGTTTTCACACAGACTTTTTGTGTGCTGCAGACTCCTAGCCCAAAAAGTCTGTCGTCTGTGGTGCACCTTACCGTTACACATACATACATACTGTTTTAATAGGTACCTAACTTAGAATTAGGTAATTTTAAATCAATAAAAATAAATGAAAGTAAAACACAATAGCAATATCCCTAAACACAATTTTTGTAACTGTTTAAACATTTCAGCAAAACAAATTAGATTTTACCTTTAAATTTTACTGAAGTGATTATAGGAGAGTATGTAGTAGGGGTGAACCTAACAGGTCGTTGTTCTGGCGCCACACGCGACCAAGGCTTATAAGAGAAAAATAAAAAGTAACTAGGTATCCACGGTACGTATATACTCCGTATACAGAAGGTAATTCACATTTTTTTCCAACAAGAGCCTTTGAAAACAAACGTTGTATTGAGGTTTTAATAAGATCCAGTCAAAACTTTAAGGATCACTTCAAATACGTTGATTGCTCTCGTAGGTACTTAACCGAACAAGAATTTTTATCCTATGTTGCTTTTGTAATTTAAACTTCCTCAAAACGAAATACGGTTCATTGTTGGGTCGATTTATGGAAACAATAATTTTAATGAGAGCAGACCTATTAAAATATTTTATTAACTCTTTCCGTACTCTTTTAAAGCAAACAAATAAATCGTTTTCTGAGAATATTATGTAACCAGTTAGCAAATAACTAGCTGAGAATAATTTCCATTTATTTATTAGTTATTTTTCATAACATTAATTCCCAACGTTGTCTGGTACTAGCGTTTTAAATAACCATTAAATCTAACTAGGGGTCCCATAGCACGTCAGTCAAATAATTAGGAAACATTAAAATTGTCTAGACCCAAATGTAATTTGTAACAAAATAGATGGCAAATTAAAAACTTTACGGTAAATAATCTACAAAATTTGCGAGATGGGCGAAATTGAGTTAAATTTTGTTATTTATTCATAGCTTTAAATTAAAGTTGCTTTAATAAAAATAAAATCTTTCTCAAAAAAATAAGTGGACTCTAGTTTTATCATAATACCGAACCTAAACCAAATTGCATTGCATTTTTTCACAACTTATATTTTTTTATAATTACAAAACATATCGACAGTTTGAATGTGCCAAAGTACTCAGTATTTAGAAGTTTGTAATGCTAATCAGGTTATCCTAAGTAGCATGGTAAATAAACGTAGAAAGGTTATAACTCACTGTTGTAATGTTTAAAAAAGTGTATGTATATTTTCCGTATGTTATAAATAAATCAAAAAAAGAAAATAAAAGCAAATATTAAGCTGAAGACATATACAAAATCTAGATCTCTAAGAGTCAGCACTAAATCTGTATCAAACTTACCTATAAATTGGTATATCGTTCTTATACCAGACGACTAAAAGCAGCACGTCCGTTGGTTGCGACGACCGAGTGTCGCACGGCAGTGTCGCGTCACCGCCTGACACCGCTGCCACTTTAACCATGTCTAGAGATTCTGCCCTGACAGTCGGCGAGCCTGGCTGGAGACCTGTTAACAATGGTAGAATTATGAATGGTTGCTTGCAGTTTTCTGGTTCGTTATAGTTATTAATGCAACTGTTGTATAATAAGGGGTATTAAAACACGAAGCGAAGCGAGTGTGATAATAGTATCACATGAGGGTTTTATTAATTAATTATGTACAGTTGCATACAAGACTTTATCTACACCCATGATCATTTTTTTAAACAACAAAGTAATAAATTTCTGCAATTCTATCGAACCAAAATGGCGGATTACGACGTGAATTCGAATAACCTCTAAGTTTTTTTTTATTACCCGCGCTGTTGTTGGGAAACGCGACTGCATTAAAATGTTCTTTTTTTGAAATTCATAAGGACCACGGAGAATGTGGCTGTTTGATGAGTAAGGAATGGACCGAAAAAGCAAAAAAAAAAGTTGTATAATGAAATTCAGTAGTTATACAGGGTGTTGTTTTGGTCGGCGACAAGCGACCCAGGAGCGGTAGTTCAAAATATATATTCCCCAAAAATGGACTTAATTCCATTAAATAATGTAAATATGTTGAGAAATACCTTATTCAATTTGAAATAAAATAACTGCAAAGTATGGTTACTAGGCACGTGCACAGACTAGAGCTAGGCGCAAGCCGCCATTGCCCCACCCCTTTACTCCCTCGTACTCCCGTTGAGTATTATGGCATTATCCCGTTTAGTATTATCCCGTTGAGTGCGCTTTGAGACTTCACAGGTGACGGCTGCGTCACTTGCTTCGAATTTTGTATCTAGTTTAATATCACGTGGAATCCCGCTAGGGATTTACGTCTACATTTACGCCTACCTTGCATCTACCTATGCAGCTTGATAACTAGCTGTGGAACGCTGAGGGACCTACCTCCTGTACTGCCTGCCTGGACTACCTACTCAGTGTGAAGAAATCAAGGTGTGCATAATATTTGGTACAACGACAAGGCTGCTAGCAATGGGTTAGTAAAACCGATGATTCCTATTCAATTTGTATTTGTAAGCCACATAGCGCATACAAATCGGGGTATTATTGTAGGTTTTTTTTGGAAATTCTTTTATTTGAAGAGGGACGGACTATATTCCTATACAGTCATGTTTTCCTTGATTATTTTTGGTACCTATTCTTTATCATTTCTTAGTTGGTGTACAATATCAATAAAATGTTATATGTTTTGGAGGCGTCTTAAATGGGCCAAATGCCAACTATTAACTCTATTCAATACAGAACAAAACAAAGCGATTGAAAAATCAGCGTAGTGTGTGTGTTTGTTTTAACTTAATCTCGCCGTAATGGCTGTTGGCGTTGTTTTTGGATGAAATTTAACTTATACATAGATTATATATTGGAATAAAAATAGAATACTTACAAAAGATAAATGGGTTAATCGGGTTAATCCCGATGTTACATTACTTTAATATACACCTCCCCGAAATAAAACTCATGTCAACCTATTGGATCCCAACATTGGAACTTGAGATATTCTATTTCAATACCCTCAAAATCTCCCACAATAATCTCGGAAAATAAATATTAATTCAGTAACCTGAATTCCGAATCAGCAAACACAAGTTATTACATTCAGGATTTTAATAACAACCGACAATGAGCTGGCTTTCCATTCCCCGACGTATTTCGACGACTCGATTTCCTTTCGAAATCGGTCGCGAAATTCGAATTGTTCGTTCACAGTGAATACCAAGCGAGATCGTGACAAATGGCCCGATTAACAATCCCAGTCTCCGACGAAGGAGATGGCGCGACTAACGATGCAATATATCAAAGGATTTTTCCTAACGCTGACGAGACGCGACTTATTTGCTTGTTAAAAGTCGACGTGATAATTATTGTCCTACCTCATTTCGGTTGTCGTCATCGTGGGTTCACAAATGTACTGCAAATGGTACCCAAAAATCAAAAAATTATGTTGACACATCAAAATTGCATAGCCCAATCCATTTTCACAGAATATAATAGAACATGTTAAACAATGTTTTCGTTGACAAATTATAAGCATTCATAATTAAAATGAGAGTTGTAATAATAGCGCGCTGCAGAATCAAAATCGGAAAGTCGTGACACCCAACGTTTTTAAAATAGGCATACCAATGTATTTTTCAACTCATGCTTTAAATTACTGCTACTTTATAGTTAATGCCTGGAGGTGCGAGTATTAGTTAAATTATAATTAATTCATTTAACCCTGCGTGCTAGCTCATTGAGAACCGTATACTCGCGGGAGCTGATCCAAATTTCGAGGTGACGTGTTGTGTCGGGGAGTTAGGAAAATATCGGGAGGGTTGAGTTATATCATAAATAAGGAATGCACATTTCACGTGTTGAACACTTTGAACTGATATTTCTTTTTTGTTAGTGAAGGGATTTATCCCACATACTATAATGGCTCTAACATTAGCTAAATAAAAAATCTATCACAAAAATCTTATGGACATCAAATCACTGGAAAATTTCGAATACAGGAAGTATAATAATAAGAGTAGCACACCATCATCATTTTTGTCATCAAAATTTATCGAGTCCTCCGGAGACCAGCGGGCGGGAAGCTTTTTCCGCCAACGCTTCAGCTTGGCTATCCAAAGAGAAAACGCTGCCAGCCTTTTGGGAACCTTGCCGTGAATCGGAAGCAGCGGCAGACTTGAGGAAATTTTCTATTTATAGATTGTATTTTGTAGCACACCTATGTCCAAGATCCTAGACTATCTTGGATCTGAAGCTGTAAGATGACAAGTCAGATGCTACTTCTACTCATTTGCACAGTGGCATTAGCGTGATGGGCAACATTTGACGAATTTGCAACGATTCATCCTACCAGGAGACTTTTTGATATTTTTTACCTCTGATGCGGATCAAACCAGTTATATAACAAATACAGCAAAGGAAAAAACCTATATCAATAAAAATACCAAAGCTTGCCGCAGAAGCACAGTTAAAGTAAATCGGACCGCTGTTCGAAACGTCCGTGCTCGATACTAATCGCCTCGTTAGTCACAACGCAACGGATTATCTTCGACAAAATAATACCACTGTGCTCTCTATGTAGTAACTAGTACAATGCAACACATTGCGAAATTCCACAGAACATGTTTCTGTTAGAGATACAAGTTTAGGTA
Source organism: Polyploca ridens (assembly GCA_951394255.1). Classification (NCBI taxonomy): domain Eukaryota; kingdom Metazoa; phylum Arthropoda; class Insecta; order Lepidoptera; family Drepanidae; genus Polyploca; species Polyploca ridens. The sequence continues at coordinate 15,283,676 of OX596249.1, read as the reverse complement.
TGCACCGACATATTGTTGGTAAGAGATATTGTGACGTTTTGAAAAATAGAGGTATATTTTGTATTGTAGCTTTTCCAAAATAGTATGGTTGTAAATACACAGGTCATATATTCGTTAACCTAGTTTATTTATCTGTATTTTTTCTACTCGCTCGAAAGCTTATAAATAATATGTTTATTAGGAAAATACGTTGCCCAGATCCAGCTTGCAGCATTTCGTCGACTCTCATCATCTCTTCTCGTTTCAAATGATGTCGTCGCTCCATATCGAAATTTCAGGTCCGATGCAGAAACTGTAATAATTTTGTAAAAAGGCTATTACACACCTTTATAGGAATTCTGATTGACAGTCGATTTTCTATTTTTAATCAAAATTTAAAGAAAACTCTATATTCAAATTGTAAAAATCACAAAAAGAATCAACAACGATTTTAAAAAACCCTCAATTGCGGCGATACTCTACAATGTACTTTAACCCTAGACACCTTTGATGTGTGTAAGTCAAAAACTGTTTTATTAACAATAAGGATTAAGGGTATATTAGCTAAATGTCGTTGAAATCCTACAATATGCTTGAGCTTTCGGTAAAGGAAAACATCGTAAGGAAACCTAGCTCGGTGGAAGGGTACTCTGTAGTATCCTCATTCTGGCTACAACTCACTTCCATCATCTACACTTTCTTCGGCCTACGCCCATCAACCAATTAACCAGTTTGATAAATGGTTTTCATGTTTCATCAAAACATGCCCAATAATGACTTTTGGTGCTCCTTCGTGTCTTTAAATTGATTTGAAGACATCAAGGAGTCCGTAGTAGGTACAACAATTTAGTAGAACATTCTAACTCCAAACATCTGTCCACCCTTTTGTACACAAATCTACAGTAAGGAACGAAGAAAGTATAACATGTAAGGAAGGTGTAAATAAAAACGAAACTTAAGTAAATTGGTACAATTTTTACTTATTAAGTCGGTTATCGCTCGGAGTCGTGTTCGCTGTTTGTCGGTCGAGCTCGTTAGCCGCGCCGCACGTTCGGGTGGTATCGTGTGCTGTTCTTTAATTTAAACCTGGGATGCTCAAACTGTAATGGCTACGCAGATAATAGAACTTATTTATGTTGGTTCAGGTGAAAAAGTGTACTATGTAATAGTATTTGTAGGTTGTAGGCAAATATAAGGCAAGGAAGAAAATGAATGCAAGGTTTTATAAAATTATTATTTTGTATTTTCTATGTAAATGATTCAAAATCAAAAACTCTTTTATTCAGTTTAGGCCCTAGTAAGGCACTTATAAACGTTAAGATTTTTGAAACAGGTATTAATAATTCAAGGGTAATAACTTTTTTTATACAACTAAAGTAGTAAATGTACGGCCTACCTAATTGTTTACTTTTACACACGGCTACACATCAAGCTATACATTTCCAGTATAGGTGATCTCGCATTGTATAGGATTTTCGTACATTGAGAGGTTAGCTTATATTGGAAATGTGTGGCTTGATCTGTAGCCGTGCGTACCTATATCAAATAATATACTTACTTTACACAATATGTGAATATTTTGTCTTATATCGGTGAATGAACAAATGTGTATATTTCCATTCAGAATAAACGTGCCTTTTGGGTATCTAAAACAGAAAGAGCGCTCCTGTTAATTAGCAAAAAGTTCAAGAGCCGCAGACTTAAAACTAATGTTTTTTAGTAGCTCAACAGAACATGCGCCATGTGACAAATGCTTCAGATTCAGGCGCTTGTGTTGACACTGTGTCGATGCTGTAATTAAAAGGAATAAGAAAGTGTTGGACTGTGTATTCAAAGGGAATATTGTACATAATATTTGCATTTATTTTTTAATTAAATTGATGTTATGATAATATTATGATAGTTATAAACTTGTGCACTTAACCTAATTCTTGCAATTCCAATATTATTCTACTAGCTGTCCCGGGATAAAAAGCCTATATCATTATCCATACCATAGGCTATCTACATGCCTAATTTCATGATGATCCGTCGAGTAGTTGAGGCGTGAAAGTGTAACAAACAAACAAACTCACTTTCGCATTTACAATATTAGTTAGGATTAGCCCTAGAATTGATCTGCCTATCATAAAATCAGAACAAGACTCTAATTCCACTGAATCTAGGTATAGTTATTTTGAACAAGCAATAAAACTATGTAGTTTATCTGACGTAGGGTGCTGTGAAATAATTCTTTGAAAAAAGAAAAAGTAGACATTTTGCGAGCATCTTTGTACGTACAAGTTTTACGAGCAAACATTGGAAACAACTGTTCCACGTTACGTGACGCGAGATGTGGATAGATAGACAATTGTTTTAGGATGACAATTGACGGTCATTTACACCGGTTCTTTTGCCTGAAAGATCTGAATTACCTCACTTAATTTTGTGCTTCTCCTAACTATATAAATAACACTAACAAATAATTATTTTAACAGTACTATACTCATACATTCTGTTAGATATTGTTTCCGGCTGTCTATTATTATAAGATAAGATCTGTCTTAGTTTAGTTCAGAATATTAGTAAAACTGATAAAATAACTTATATGTATGAGAAATTAAATAACTTATCCAATATCTAATTATACAACAACCAGCCTCAAAGAACTTATGTAAGAACCGGTGAAGAAATTCAATTCTACCATCCGACTTGTAGATAACGGTCGGTATAGCGATCAGGTTTTGGCAAGTGGAAACGATCCATAAGATCGCGTGCCGTCTCCGGCAGTCGTTTCCTTAGAAGTATGTTCCACGATACGTGACGAAGGAAAAATTGGAGAAATTCGTCGAAAACACGTAAGGCTTGAATTGTGACTCCAACATCGATAATTTAGGGTTGGAAATGCGATATGAATACCGTTAGTGGAAACAGTTTGGCAACTTAACACCCACGCGTGGAAAATCACCTTTATGATATATGATATCGACTTGTTTGTTAAATTATAGTTATGTGGGGTGTTTTTGGATTATTTATATCTTGAATTTTGGTCGTTAGGGCCCTTTTTTCTGTGTGGGGAAATCCTCATAAGATACCCGACGTCCCTGGGGGGAGCGGCCAGGTTATGCCGGACTTGTCGTTGGATGGACGAGTCGTTAGGGTCTAGTTAAAATAAATCCTTTATTTTTCGTTTATGACACTTATCCTGTTTAGGAAATAGCATATTCATTATGATAATATTTGTAGTCAGAAGTCAGAACCCTTAAAACTGTTTACCTTTTAAACTTAGGCTAAAAGCGAATGTATTTGCTTTCGGTGCAAGTTAATAGATTCTGGGTCGTATACATGTATCTAGAAATGAGTATAGGTTTGCGCAATCCTAGCTTTTATCACGAGTATTTCCGAGAGGGATTTAAAAGGATTTTGTAGTGCAGTTTCCTTTGATAGAGCGAGTATCATGACAAAATATGATATGAAAGATAATTTTATTACGGTAAACTTCCAGATATTACGTATGATAGGATCATAGAAACAGATATACCTAGAAAGAGCATCGCTATACTACAGGACTACATAAAAGATGCCAACTTTTTTACGCTGGTGTACGTGACAGCTACGTTTTACGCTCACTATGCGTCATTCTGCGTGTTTTATTTTGTTCATAATGATAGCAGTTGTCGTAGTATTCGAATTAAAATCCGGAGATATTTAAATATTTAACATTATTTTACATTTTTATTTGATTTAGCCTTTAACAGTTAGGGGCTATTTTTTCGACGCGTGAACAGCTTCGTAATTTCAATCTGGATATATTATTCAAAGGATAGGGATAGGGATAGGATAATACCGGAGATCTTGGATGCTTTTCCATCGATAGCATAGTTAGCTCAGAGATCACAACTACTGACTTTAGGGTTACCCCAGAGATTTTTACAATGAAATAGCTAAGAGCTGCTTACCTCCAGCGGCTCCTGGTGATGATCTCCGTAACCAGTTTTTCAGTCCATCTGGTAGAATCGATTCTTATAGCATATTTACAATTACAGGTTAGTTAACTAAACCTGGCACAATCAACATATTTACACGTTGCGCTTGTGTAGTGTGAATAAGTGCGCAGCGCGTGATTTCGCACTGCATGCGCATCATGTAAATTCTGACCGTCTCTCTCGCACACTGTCATGCTTATGAGTATGAAGAAGACAATTAATGTTTTGCTATTGCAACTGCTCGTAAATATAGAATGGTCTTTCGTCCTTTAAAATTGACTAATCGATTAGAAGCAATAATGTAATAAAACATACTGTATCATGAAATTGCTTATGACTGTGTAGAATGTGAACGTGCCAGCTTTAATTAAGCTTGTATTCATCATATTTTATTGTAAAATGTATTGTATATTTTAAAATATGATACATTTACAAACTTTATGTATAAATCGTGCCTAGATAGTTAATTAATTATGACAATTTATAATTCATAGTCAGAACAGAAAATAATATCCATTTGCAAGTAAATAGCAACTAATAATAAAATGGCTTTTTCATTTAAAATATCAGTAAAGGACAGGAGCTTAATAATTCAAGGAGGGTACAATCGGACACTAGGGGGGAGTTAAAACGAAGAGCGCAGACAAAAGAGCTATGTCAGGACATTTTTTTATTGCTTAAGAAATTTCCTGGAGAGTTCTATAGGGAAAACAAACTAGCCTTCGTGATCTTACTTGTCAAAAAGGAGTACGGTCAGCAATTTTATATATTTTGCCTGTTTTTATTGTCAAATAGATAGAAGATGATGTTTTCATATATATTTTTGGACTCAATAAATTTAATTATTATTTACGTAATTCTAATTTTTTTTAACTATTAAGAATGCAGGGACTAGTCTGCTGAAATATGATACTGACACGATACTATTGCAATTCCATTATCATTGAGCCGATGTGCGCAATCTACTAATTCATAATGGTCTCATGGTGAATGATAAGAATTTTAGTACAATAAATTAAATTATTAAAAGAAACAAAAAACCCGACTGCGTAAAACATAAATTAACTGAAAAGAGAAAAACAAGCTCTTAAATCTATAGAATTTTGAATATAACTTGAATTTTATAAGGTATACGGTAACCGTAGCCCTATGAATGCTTGTAATGCCATGGGTGTTATATCACGAGGAACGCTTGCAACACCCAGGGAGGTCCCCATAGAGGTAGTTACGTTCGCTACTCAAACACAGAACACATCATTGGCATTTGGCTGGAGTTTTCTGTAAGTATAATCTATACATAATTGATAATTACTAAAAAACCTAATACTAAAAACCTTAAAAAGTATAATATAATTAAAATATATTATTAAAAGTAGTCCCTTTAGGCAAGGTTCCGAAGATGCTGGCAGCATTCCCCCTTTGAATGGCTAGACAAGTTTTTTGTCCGTAGTAGCTGCCAGCTCTTCGGTCTCCTGTGATGTCGACTAATAATAATGTCATTGATAATTACTAGTCTATATATACATAATTACTTGCCTTGACTGATTCATCAAAGCAGAGCCTAAACCACTAGGGCTACAAACTTTAGAAATTTTGCACACATGTTCCTTTTATAATGTAGGCTTTAAAGCGCCTTTTTACCCCAAAAGGGGGAATTTGTTTGTATGACAAATTTTATTCTTTGGGTTTATAAACATGAAACTTTGCACGATTACTTATCTAAGTAAATAATAAAGATTATCATTATTAGTTTTTCAAAATTACCCCTAATATGGGGTTCAGTAAATGTTAAAGTTTGTGTGTAAGAAACTTACCGCATGGTCCGATTAACTTGAAACTCGATATTAATACTTGGTATAAAAAATAAAGGATCAATCGGTTTCTCAAAAATCGTCCTCTAACGAGATAAAAAGGGGTAATTATTTTTTAAAAAGGGGTAAAAGTCTGTTGGCACCGAAACACAGCATAAAATGTTTTTTTTAGATATCTACAAAAGTATTATTATATACTAAGCATTACAAAATATTACAAAATTTTAAACTTATTACGTTATTATACACAAAAGAATTTTCAAACAAATTGATGTACAATAATAAATATTTTGCGGTATTGTGCTACCGTTGCTACATCGCAAAATACAATAAATTCAGTTCCACAGTTTCCCAGGGAGAGGCAATACTTAACGTGGGCTCATTCACCCAGCAGTGTGGTTCATTCCAATGCGCAAAAAGTATAAAAAATACAGTTTATTATTGAGCCTTTATTTCGATATGGTTCCGTATTTCAACTCGATACAGTTTTTATGTGTAGCTTTATTCATACGTATGTTTTATATCAATATGCATTTGCTAGTCAGCAATGAATACAAGCACGGAATGGAGTGTTCATATCAAAATTAACAAGATATTTTCAAAAGTTAAAATCCTGCGTCTGTGTTTTATGCCTCTTAAAATGAATTCGCATTATTTTTCGGGTTGTTCCGATATAACAAGGCTATCGTTATTGCTTTTCTCAGGTTAGTCTGAGGACAAACGCAAAAATAATATCAAAAGAGGTTAATCTGAAATTAGATCATATCATCATCTAAAGTAGGTTAAAAACTTATATTTGAGTAACCCTGATAGAAAATAAAAAATAAACGTTTTTTTCTATCAGGGTAAACGTTCTTTTTTTTTTTTTACTATTTATAGGCCTGTGTTTGACCGCAATCTCACCATGGTAGGTGATGATGCGGCCGAAGGTGGTAAGCACACAAAGCCTAGAAGGAACTGGCTCTCAAGTGCAGCTGTCGGAACACACCGAAAGGTGCTTGGCGACAGATTTTCAACTTGAGGGTGGTAGCCAGCCAGGCGGGTACTACAAAGTACCCTACCACCGTGCTATGGTTTCCTCACGATGTTTTCCTTCACCGAAAGCTCAAGCTCATTGTAGGATTCGAACCCGGGAACTTCGTCTCGGTATCCGATGTCACTACCACTGAGCTATCATCGCCTTAAAAACTCAACAAAATACTTATTCAACTCACTTCACAAGTACTGGGCCTCGATGTTGAACCAGTACACTACGAAACACATTGCTACATTTTTCTGGGCATTTGAACCAAATTGAGATTATAGGGAACGAGGAAAATCTAGTTAGGAGATATAAGAGTAGCCGGTCAGCAAATATGTCGATTTGCCTGTGTGTACATATAATCCAAATCTCGACGTTTACTTTTCTTTTAAGCGAACAAAGGTTTTAGTCTCGCAAACGAATGGAACCCTAAGCGGCTTACACTCGTCACGCCACATACGTAAAAAGGTGTAGCCCAAAATCCCAGCTCGAGCGAATTGTCACTTTTTATCTTGGGACAGTGGTGCAATCACTCGCTCCACTGAACGGGTTAATTAATGAAATCTATTAACTTCTCTTCTCCTTAGGGAACGGGAATAGCTTGTGGATTTTTGCTCAGTCATCCTAACTACTTCGAATGTTTCCAACAGTTCAGTGAGAGTTGATTCTCTATTAAAAGTTGAGGTTTAGTTGGCCACGGTGAAACACAGTGCTGGTTGTGTGAGTACCTACTCTATTCCGATTTGGGAGCGGTGCACTGGGGTTAGGTCGCGATAGATTCAGAATTGATTGGGGATATTTTTCTGCGATATATTTTAAAACTAAACTGGATCCCGATTATAAAAGACCACTTTTGTTAAATAAAGTAGCAATTTAAAACTATGTAGGTACTAAGTAGCAATCAGATTTACAATAACATGGTCGGCCACATTGCAAGAAAGAGAGGCGACATCCTTGAGAAGTTGTTAATTACTGGCAAGGTGGACAGAAAGAGGCCGAGAGGTCGAAGCCCGATGCGTTGGTCTGATCAAATACGCGCAGCATTGGAAACCAGTGTGTGTGATGCTATCCATACAGCAGAAGACCGATCCAGATGGCGAGCAATAGTCCGTGAAAAGATAACCCACAAAGTTCACGTCCCTCAGCAATGAGGTATACGATGCAAGGAGGAGGTCGGTCATGTGCATGGTCATGATGGAAGCAAGAGAAAATAAACAAGAAATTAAACATGTAAATAAACTTTTTTAAGTGATTCTTGGATGCTCAATAATACCAAACTTAGGTGTAATACAACATTTTCTTTTAATTGTATCGTTCTATTAATTGTATTATCTTATTGTATAATTGTTGTCCTTAAATAAAATAGCACGTAACTACTCCAGTTAATCAAATATTTTGATTACTATTTTATGTGTTTCACCCCTTAGTTTGTACAATTGAAACTATTGTAACAAAATATAATTTAGACTTTTTTTTAATAATATGGCAATATAATTCCATTTATTGCGAAAAAAACAAGGGTACTTACTTACTTCTGCATATTCAAACTGATTTATTACTTAACGTCGTTTATTTCTATGATAATTTCAATAGTAAATTACCTATATAATAAGGATTATACAATTTAATTTGCTTTTAGATAAAGGTAAGGAACCTGAAAAATTATGGGAGCAACAACGGAATTTGAGAAGTGCGTGTACGCTACATGAGGAAGGGAAGGATTCTTAGATCCGTGTATGAGATACAAACGTATAAGCATCACCATCATCATTACCATAAAAGCCAGGGATGTACTACGTGCATGGAATTTACAAATTCAATTAAAAATGAAATGTTTCCCGCTTAGACGAGCGCTAAATATCGCAGTACATTGATGCGGTACTGATATAAATATTCATGATAGAGACGAGAATACGCGCCGTGGCGGCATGTTAACGTGACGGCTTAAACGCTTAAGTTGTGACCTGTGTTTTGAGCGATAAGCGGGGATTGGCAAAAGCGTGACTGGCTAAAATAGTTACAGAAGCTATAGAGAGTGATGGTGACTTTTTCCAGCTGAATTTATTCTTGAAATCATCTATTTTCATGTGGGTTCTCCAGTTACTTGCTTGAAGCTTGCAGTAAGATATCCTATCTACAGTGCTTATACGGGGTGCATACGATAATAAACGAAATCACGTACTCATGCTTTACGTCGTTCCATTTATTGTCGCATTATCGTATTCTGCCTGTATAAGATGCCCGAATTGATAACCCATATTCGAATCAAAATGAGAGAGACTTTAAGGTGTTAAAGTGGAAATTGAGCCAGATGTATTTACTTGTTTCCTTAAAGGAACTAACGAACTTTCATGCTCTCTAAGTGCTGGTCTAATATCACGACACTCAGCTATTAATGACATTATCCGCAGGGCTCTTGTTGTCGCTAACGTGCCTTCCGTACTGGAAGCAGTAGGTATTGCGCGGGGCGATGGCAAGAGACCGGATGGTATGTCTTTGATCCCTTGGAGTGTCGGCAAGTCGCTGGTGTGGGATGCCACATGTGTCGATACACTCGCGCCATCTCACTTACCGGCGACTTGTAAAGCTGCAGGGGCAGCTGCGGCCAGTGCGGAAAACTCAAAATTCAAAAAATACGCATCGATTGGACCCAATTATATTTTTGTGCCTTTTGCGGTCGAGACCATGGGACCGTGGGGGTCCGAAGCTCGCCGTTTTGCTCGCACCTTGTCATTAAAATTGATCGAGACCTCCGGAGACCAGCGGGCGGGGAGCTTTTCCGCCAACGCGTCAGCTTGGCTATCCAAAGAGGAAAAGTTGCCAGCTTTCTGGGAACCCTGCCGTTAATCGGAAGCAGTGGCAGGCTTGAGGAAATTTTCTATATATAGATTGTATTTTGTACATATTTGTTGTAAATAAAGATATATTCTCAAGGAACTAAAAATATCAATAAATTATTTAAAATCTAATAATTCTAAGATCTATATCTCAAAAAAGATAACGCGTAAAATAAATAACTTATATTTTTCGCTTTATCTTTCATCTTGTACCGCGCTATAATAAGGTTGGAGTAATACTCCGTGTATACTACTCCTAGTGTACCGGCTGTTTGCTACTTAGTAGATATAGCTTATATTTATATAATAGACCTAATAACTAATTGCTTAGAAACACTATCGCCGCGTCAGAATTTTGCAAGGATAACGTGTATTTTAGTAACTGAGCCAGCAACATACATTCTTTATGATGCCTGAGGGAAATTTGTAGCGTATATCGTGTTAAAAATCATATCCTACTAGGCGCTGCTTTTAGTATACTAAGTTTTCTTCAACATTTACTAAGTGATATTTTAGCAAGCATATGCGAAATGCGAATATGCGAAGTTATTTTTAAAGGTGTTGAATCTACTAACTAATAATGTAAATGCGGAAGTGAGTTTATTTGTTTGTTGTTTGTTACGCCTTCACGCCTCAACTACTCAACGGATCATCATGAAATTGGGCATGCAGATAGCCTATGGTATAGAGAAGAATATAATATTTACTTTTATCCCGAGAACGCAAGTGAAACCGCGGGGGACAGCTAGTATGTAAAATGTTCGATTACTTTTATTTACAATTGAAACTAGCTATACGCCAAATCTTCGTAATATAACTCCCCAATCCAGACAATGAATTGACATTTCTCGCAGCACAAAAAAGCTTAGGTACGGCTTAACTTCCACCGATCTCCCATTCCGTATCCACTTTTTTTAATGCCCGTTTGTAGGTCAGGCCAGCTGGCAGGAGAGGCCCATGTCCTATTTCAGTGCACGGATTTAATTTGAAAACTCTACTTCAACAATCGTTGACTATAGGACACATACGGTTCGCTCATTGCCACTTCAGCACTTTTGATTATATATATTTCTAATCTGATTTAGTCTCGCATCAGTGTAACATGATGTTTTTTTTTCTATGAAACCTATGAACGAATTATAACCAAATGATGAGTTTTGTTTTTTTTTTATACAACGAATTCGGTAAACATGCGTACGGCCCACCTGATGGTAAGCGGTTACCGTAGCCCTATGAAACACATTGGGCATCACTCACGCATTACCGACCCTTATCCCTCCTTAATAAGCTCTGGCTACCTTACTCACGCGCAGGAACACAACATAAAGTTATTTGGCTGCGGTATTCTGTAAGGTGGAGGTACTACCCCAGTCGAGCTGCTCTTTGAGCGAATAAACGATACGCTCTACCTCTCTTGTCACCTTTATTCTAGATATTTCATCATTGTCTATAAAATCTAGAGTATAGACCTAAGGTAGGTTTAAACTCTATACAAAACTATAAGAAAATATTTCTAAAGAATGCAAAAAACTACTCCCTTGTTCAGCAGTTGTAACGACCACCTAAATAAACTAAAAACATAATTGAATTAAATATAAAAAATACACAGAAAATAACGCGCGCAATTTTTCCGTGACAATGCACAGTGCTCATAGCTCGCGTGACTCACGTACAAAAGGATAAGCGTGATGATTCGCTTATTTCACTGGCAATTTGTTGTGTTTTATCCTTCGCACCGACACAACACTGTACCACTGTGCACGTAACACATAAATGGGAGGTTAGAAATGAGGTCTCTATTCAGTAAGGAGCGCGGTGTTTCTTAACAAAGCGCCCTGTAATTATGTTTCGGTATACCTATTAGTTTGATGGCTCGCTTTGATGATGTTATGTTATTGAGTACTTGTGTAGAAATTATGTTATGTTTACAGAAAAATAATCTTCTGCGGAAAGGACGATGTATTTAATGAAAAAGGTTTCTTAGCTACAGAAAATAAATAAGTTAATGATATGTTAAATTGTACTGACATAAACAAGGGGCAAACTTTGTGACGTAAAGAAAAAAAAATGTGTTTTTGTAGTGTGTATAGGCCTGTTGTAGCTGTTGCTGTAGACCTCTGGGGAAGAAAGATTCTCGAGTGGCGACCACGTACTGGTGCGCGCCGAACGGGACGCCCTCCCACCAGGTGGACCGACGACCTGGTCAGAGTCGCTGGGCACCGCTGGATGCAAGCGGCCCAAAACCGTTCGAAGTGGAAGTCAATGGGGGAGGCCTATGTTCAGCAGTGGACATCCATGGTTCTCAAGGGCAGCTGTCGCAACACACCGATAGGTAAGCACCTATCGGTGTGTTCCGACAGTGAAGGTGAAGTCTGAAGAACTTAGTAGTAACCACCTGGCTGCTGCTTAGCAGCACCGAAAGCCCAAGCTCATTGTAGGATTCGAACCCGGGATTTTCGTCTCGGTATCCGGCGTCACTGAGCTATCATCGCCTTAAATATTATTATTATTATACCTACAATGAAGCATTCAGGCTGAAAGTAAGCAGATTTGATCGAATAGAGCAGATTTACCGTTAGTCCTAACGCGAGGCTACATACAGCGCAGCGTGTGCGGTCCGAACCAACGAGCAAATAGGACAACCCGCTTTACCACAATGTTCTTTATGAATAACGCTCTGGGCATCGTTTTTAATAAAACTCTTTGCTATTTTATAACCAAAAGTTTGAACAAACTGAAACTTACTTGTTACTATCAAATTAACCAACATCTACACGTAAGGTACGCCTTACTTTTCATCGGTTAACTTAAAAGAGATAGGCGCATTATCCGATAATTCTAAGTATTTAAAACGTATGATAAACCTATTGTGTTAATCTAGACTTTTAATGTAAACACATGTTTCGAATGATTTTAGCTATAGGTACCACACCAGTGTATGAAGGTGTAGAAATTTAAATTGGTTGTACAATATAATTGCAACGTATTTCCCTAGAAACGAGAGTTCGGACCTGGCGTTCGTTATTTATTTCCAAGTATGTTGCAAACTTTTTAACTAGTTCACTTTTTCACGAGTAACCGTAGCTCCAATTTTGTTAGCAATTTAATAAGCTCTCGATAATCTTTCGGAAGGCGTCTTGAAAATTTAAATGAACTGTAAACTTGTTTATTTTGCTAAAGTTTCGGATACTTTATTATCTTTGAGTTGTAGTTTGTTGAACCTATTGTAGATAAATTAGTTTGACTGTCGATGAATAATAATCATTGTATATTGACATTGGCAACAAATACGACGGTGGGGAAATTGAACAGTAAAACGCTTTTAGCTCTTACTAGAAGCTGATGAGCTATTCAAATATTTATTGATAAAATTTATATATAGTTCCCCTCGAAATATAGTTCTACCTAAAATTCCTACTAAAATGTAGAGTAATTCATACTTCGATATAAGATGTTATGGAGCCAAAGTCCAACTTTTGATAAAGATCAAGTTCTGACTTTTCAATTTTAATTTGTCATTTCTAGTGACTTAATGAGAACTGAATAATTGGTAGGAATTGGTATTATTTACTAGTTTACTTAATTTTACACTGTATATAAATATAAAAATAGTACCAAACTACTAAAATTCAAAATATTGCCTGAAATCACTACCCAGCGGAAGCGTTCCAAGAATGGCAGCATTGCCTCGTCTAATGGCAATGCCAATTCTATGGCCAAAGTACATGCCAGGTAAGAAACCTCTTTGAAGAAACGTCGAGCCTCCGTTTCGCAAGGCTATTCTCGAACTGACTTTAAACATCTCGATGTCGTATAAATATTTGAAAGTATCTTTAGATACTCTACAAAATACTAAATTAAATGTATTTTAGTGCTTCAAAGGTTCCATATACTTAAAGATGTTTCTATTTTAGGTATAGACGAAACCAACAAGTTATTAATTACTAAACTTAAACCTAATACCTTAAAGAGCTTTATCGTCAGGGTACATACAAACGAAGATATTTGTTTAAGATTTCGTACATCTGAATGAAAAAACGGAACCGTTATAGGATCAATCGTGTGTCTGTCTCTCTATCTGTCCATCTGTCACAGTCAATTTGCTCATAAAAAATGGGTTCAAACTAATTGAAAAAGACTGAGACCCTGATCATAAAATGTTTCTATATAGACAACAGGATGACATCTTACATTAATAAAATACATCGATGCTACTTTTAGCTCAAACCGATTGTCATATTGTTCAATATATTCAAAGGACGATAAAATTAGCATGAGAAACGATTGGGCCATCTTTATAATTGGAACTGGTGTTTATTCGACAGAATTCTCTTAGCATTAGTCGAATATTGCTTTTGAATAATGGAATTGAAGCTTGGCGTCGGTAAACAGTTGTCTGCCTCGATGATTGACGGATGGGGTTACGGGGTTGGCTGAAAACATGAGCGAGTAGCGTTTATTACAAAAAATGTTGCTTCGCCGTTTTTTATGCTTCTCAAAAAATGGTTGATAGAAATAATCTTAATCATTAACACGTCTAAAAAGTTATACTATAACAACTTAAAGAACACTATTTCGAAATATTTCAATCAAATGTTTTGAAAAAATCATAGCAAATTATATTTTTTTAAATCAAGTTAACATAGTCTTAATTCAATACAATTATATGTTTAAACCATACCAGCTAGCTGATTGCTAAGCCCGTAAATAGTTTAAAATATCATGATAAAGAAAACAATTTTATTGCAAAAGTATTGCGCTGTGTTAATTGCTCTTAGACGGAGTTTATCGATCAGCTGTTAGCATTAATTACAGATAGCGCTATTTGCTTTATATTCTCATTTTAATTACGAACACTTCAGTAGCTTTGATTTATTCAATGTAGTCGTAGTCCCTAAGAAAAGCCTAAGTTTAGTACATGAATTTGTGCCCGAATATGATGTATATTTGTAGTTAAAATCAACTCTCTGCTGGACGACGCACCTCACTGTGACTTGTTTGCGACAGGGATCGGATGGTACGATTGATGACTAAATGGAAAAGAATGTTAGAACGATGGATGTAATGTTTTGTGGCGTTATGGCTTTTATGTTTAGTAATGCTGCAAAGCTTCAATAAATAAAATTAATCAAATAATAAAACACACCCTCTTTCATTATACCTTAACTACGAATACCTTTTGATGCCTTTTGTATTATTATTATGTCTTATAATGAGAAAATTGTTCCGTAAAAAAGACTTAAAAAAAATTAAGCATTTTTTTATATTAAAATAAAAACTAAAAAAAAATCATTTTTTTGCAGAATAGTCATAATTTTATAACATACATCAAGAATAATTACTTCGTAACTACCTTGCAAATAGATGAAACAAATTTTCGACAAAATGTTCACCATATAAATTTTAATTCCATCTCTGAAGCGATATTCCATAATCAAAACACCATGAATACACAGAACAAAGTTCAATGTAAATCTTACAATGTGACCTTCTGAGAGAGCCCTCAGCATCTGTGGCCTCAGGTGAGAGGGACTTAAAAGGGCTTATAGGAACCCCGCAACGGGAATCACAAACATGAGTCAATCAACAAATGTAAATGAGGATCTGATACTTCGATTCTATTTGGAAAGGGAATTGTGACATATAAAACCGTGGCTTAGGTTTGAGTATTGCTTTGAAACACGAAAAAGACGTTTTGCGATCATAATTTTATGAGTTGAAATTTAATACTACCTAAAAAAACTGTCCGTGAATTTCTGAAGAATATGTCCGCTGATATCTAATTTGAAATTACAGGCTGAATTTATAATCGACGAAATGTTACACTTTGTATTTGAAGAAAAATATCAAGTATCATAATAGACCAAAAATAATCTAAGTATAATTTTAAAATTGAGACTGGCGTTATATTATCAAAATAATTGGACTTTAGTTGTATTGGTGAAATATAACATTCTAGCCGTAACACATACAATTTATTTACCTTATATAACAGAAGAAACATGGCCATAAAGATCCGTACACGCGTGTGGATTTTCAAGCAAAGACTATTGTATTACCAACATAACAAAAGTCATAAACCATATTGTACCTATATAGAGCAATAAGTACCACCTCAACAAAATGTTGCGACACATAAGCCGCGGTCTCGCACGACGATAAATTAAAGTCGTGGCTTCCTCAGATATATCGGGATTAGCGGCGTGATATCAGCTAACCAGCTTTTATACTATTTGGGACAGCTAACGTAGGAGTTCAAACTTTATTTCTATGAACATAAAGTTTAATTTGTTTTAAAGTGAAATGTTGGCAAAGATTTTATTTGTGGTAGATGTAGTTTGATTTAATGAATTAATATAATATAGATCTGTTATTTACTAGATATACCTAAGTAGAAGAATTAAAGAATAATTTGTATGTTGATTAAATTTTTTATTAAATATTTTCAACGGCCATCAATTTGGAGTTAATAAATACACTTCTTTAGACGTCAATTAGATTACTCTCTATATTACTAACTAGCTGTTCCGCGCGGTTTCACTTGCGCTCTCGGGACATAAGCATATAATACTCGGGGATAATGTAGCTTCCTATTAGTGAAAGAATTTTTCGAATCCGACTGGTAGTTCCAGAGATTAGCCCGTTTAAACAAACAAACAAACAAAAAACTGTTCCGCTTTATTATAGTATAGATAGATAGATAGATAGATAATACGTTAAAACATATTATTACGTATAGCTATTAGCTGTATAGATACTACAAGTAACGTCTTCTTTGTCATCAATATATTAATATTACATAAAGCAATTAATAAATGACATTATGAATATGACTCGTATCTGAAATACGAATTCAATACGAGATCCGTAGACCATGGAACATAGAAATACAGTTCGTAGCAGCTTCGTAGCTATATTTGCTACGAACTTATTCGTAGTCATTTCATTACACAGCCACGTCAATATTTTTCCTACCAAGTAAGTTAAGACACATTAAAGTATAAAGAAGTCACAAAAACTTAAATAGACGATGCCTGAACTACCACCCGATATCCGATGCACCTCAAAGAACAGGCCAAGAGTACGCGAACTTAGAATTCAATGCAATTATTCATAGGTATTCATAGCGTGTTGGAAACTTGGCCAAGTTTGATCGTGTTTGACGTCGAAGCCAAGTTGCACGGGAATCTTGCCTGAACATGCTTTCAACTTGGGATTGAGCAAATTGAATGTTTCGCCTTAACTAAACGTATGGAAGATCTCCAGTCTTTGTCACGTAGGTATCATCTGATGTAATCAACAACCGTAGTAATTTTTTAATTTATACGACGAGGTCTGTAAACAGCGTACGGCCCGCCTGATGGTAAGTGGTTACCGCTGTCATATGGACGCTTGTAATACACGGGGTTACCTTTCCCCCCTCCCCAATTAGCACTGGCGACCTTACTCATGCACAGGAACAGAACAGAAAGCTATTTTGGTTTTTGCTATCTCACTATCTCATAAAATAACTAATCTCACTAATATTATAAATGCGAAAGTTGGATGTTTGTGAGTTTGTGTGTTTGTGAGTTTGGATGTTTGTACCACAATGACGCTTCAATCACTCTACGGATTTTCTACGGATTTGGTACACAGGTAGAATATGTTCTGGATTAACATAGGATACTTTTTATCCCGGGAAATCAATATATCCCTCGGGAACGTGAGGTAAACTGCGGGGCGCAACTAGTTTATTAAGAGCATTGAAAATATTTTTATTTATCCATTATTACATTGTGTTAATTTTAATTACAAAGTCTAAAAACATTTTAACTTAATTCAACTAAAAAGAGACGTAAATGTGGGGAGAATTTTAGATAAAATTACCATATTTATTATAAGAAAAAGTTTACTAATCTCCAACTACTTTAGTTCTATAATATGTATACAAACCTTATTAGTTCATGATTTTATAAGAAATAAAAAAGAAATACGGGGTCAGCAGCTAAAGGTGTCTAGAGGTGTGCACCGGTTTCGCAGATTGAACAGTTACACACTTTCCAACATACAGCTCTCGCGCTCCACTCAGGCAAGCCAGAAACCGGGGCACAGTGTGCCGCCCCCGAGTCCATTGTGTCGCTACACACCAACAACTCGCCACAAGCTGCGGCTTATTATTATTATTATAGTATAATAATGTGATTTCAATACCCTATTGGCTAAGGAGTTAAAAAATGGGACGGATACAGTGGCCACAACAACAGGGTTCCGATCGAACCCTCTGCTATGGAACCCTAAAATCAACACAAAACAATAAATTACCCGCGGTGACCTTGCTAGAATCTCATAGCTCACGCAATAGTATTGGAGGTCGCGTTTCCACGTCACCTACTTTTTATTGTTTCGCATTGTTCCTTTTGGAAATAAATCGGAGCTTGTGCGGGGGTTGCGTGCTCTATACACATATATGTATTTTGCATGTGAAAGCGCTACCTCGCTCACGGCAAGCAAAAAGGTGCGTGACTTTTGTTAGATATAAAAGTGTGTTATAGTTTATTAGATAACTGACGCTTACGTAGTTATAGGTAATATGTGCTGACGCTTTCAGGTATAATTTTGGCTGTCCTTGACATAAATTTTATTGATCACTAGTTAATGCCTGGCGTTCTTTGCAATATATTATTTTGTGGCGTTTTAATTACTTGTAATCTTGATATACAGGACAATTTTAATCAACATTTATAGGTTTTTTTTACTGTTTATAGGCCTGTGGTTCTCACCATGGTAAGTGATGGTGTGGGGGATGGTGGTAAGCACACAAAGCCTTGAAGAAACTGGCTCTCAAGTGCAGCTATCAGAACACACCGATGCGAGGTGCTTGGCGACAGATTTTCAACTTGAGGGTGGTAGCCAGCCAGATGCGTACTACAAAGTACCCTACCACCGTGCTATGGTTTCCTCACAATGTTTTCCTGCACCGAAAGCTCAAGCTCATTGTAGGATTCGAACCCGGGACCTTCGTCTCGGTATCCGACATCACTACCACTGAGCTATCACCGCCTTGAAAGAGCTTTTTGTATCTAGCTTATTTAATTGGATAAGGATTAATACCACGTCTCTCAACTTTACTTAACAAGGAACTCATTGCAGAGCTTTATGTAGAAATATTTAAGAGCAACAATGGCCCTGATTCTGTTGTTCACAACTAAACTAATTTTAATCTCACTATGTCTCTTTCTAACAAAGAACATAAGAAAAGGATGTAAGAAATGTAGTCCTGTCAAATTAGTCCAATGCTTGCTTTCAATATAAATTTAGTCGCCATCTATCGCGGTTACGCCTAAATACACGCAAAATAAGACGGCAAAGATTAATTTGACAACTTAAAATATCTTCTATCCTTTTTCAATAATGTTCGTGAGAAAGAGATGAGATGTGACTAAAATTAGTTTAGTGCGATTTACAACAGAATCGGCACCATTGTATTGTTAATTTTTTTTAACTTATCGCTATTTTCGCATCGTGAAATATTTACGTATTTTTTTCAATCGGATGTAATCAAAATAAAAACTTTTTCTAGGTCTTTATCAACATGCCTTACACAAAAAAGTCCAATAGATATATTACAGCAATACCATGAAATGAATAATCGACAAAACCACTAACCCATAACTCAGTGGAAAGTAAAATGGGCAAATACATCACAAAAGTCAATTACAACGTTCAATAGTCTCAAATCTAAAATCATTGCGGGCAAACGGTTTCGAATTGCTTTGTTCTATTAAAACGTTCAGATTGTGTCCAATATACCAAAATACGTAATAACACAGGTCGAGTAAACTTTGTCACTCTTCCACTTGGTGATGCGTAGGCTTTTGGCACAAAATTGCGGTGTCAAATTCAGGTTTCAATGTTTATTACGTTGATAGAACCTGTAGATAGGTTATAAATTGGATAAAGCTTTTTCTTTTCAGCTCGGGCACTATCTACACATTGTGTGCCTAGTTTTTGTCAGAGACAGCCTTATTTAGTTTATTGGAAATAAAATATATCACGTCCTTTTCCATACCATTCTTCTGTGCCAAATTTTATGACGATTTATGTACGTACGTTTAACAAGTGTACTACACGTAAAAAGCCACTACGATAATGAAATATTTCCGAAACCACGCAAGATAGCTGCTTGAATTGATAATCAACATTCATAACGCCTTAAAAAACACCAAATTAGTATATTATGCAATTAGTGAATAAAGGACGGATTTAAAGCGAGAGCCAAAGATTCGTTCAGAAAGATTTCAGTCATTTTTAATAGGTTTAATAGGTAGCTTTTTTGGTGACTGTATTTTTTGTTGAATGTACTCGCATTAATTGTCTTCCAATATAAATAATGTATACCAAATATCAAGTCAATCCGACCACTGGAAGTGGGTGAAATTGGACATGCAAGATTCCGCCCGAACAAACATAGTTACATACACATTGCAAGTTAAATAAAAGCTTCTAAAAATGCCCTGTGATATTTATTATTCACAGTAAAGTCAATTTCTGACTCATTTAATCAATTATCTACGGGTTTAAATTTCAATATTTGTATATTTTTTGACTTAGCCACCAAGTCATAATGCAAACAAACTCAAAGTTAACTACTAATAACAAAGACAATAACTTTTTATTACCAACCCGAGATTCCTTTAAATGAATAGGCTGCCCCTTTTCACCCACTGTGTTCATCCGTTTGAGGAAGCTGTACTATTTACACTGTAATAATATCTCTGTCGAAAATCCTGGAAATTGCTTTCGAGGATTGGGACGTTTACATGGAAATTTTGAAAGTGATTTAGGACCGCACTCGTGTGAAATTAACGCAACCAAGTCGTTACGTTTACTTATTTTCTAAACAAGAAAATTCACACTTTAAGTCATCGATAATTTGTTCCTGGTACAGTCAGTAAAATAAACATATCAAGATATGCCAGGGTAATTAGAAAGAAAGATGGTAACACAACGTGGTGGGTTTTTGCGTTAAAATATCAATATGGAAAACGAGGAGCCTCCCAGGATAAAGGTAAGGACTTACCAGGAACTCCTATGGCAATCCAATGATTATGCGCACTATCACAAATCACAAATTTCACATGCGTTTCTATCTGTAGTGTATTTCGTACTGAATGTTGCGGGATTGCGAGACGCGCGCGTTACGTTTACTCACACACACGCGTTCAGCGACGCGTCACCGAAGTATATAGAAGATTCCCGAAGTTCTTTTCTCGCTCACACATATGATGTGGGAAAAGGAGAGGAATCGGGAAGCAGAGGCTCGTCATTGATACTCAATATGAGTAGGTTTCTACTATAAATATTATTATAGGTATTTTGGCCTAAACACAACGCATTAAACTTCGCAAAAAAAAATTTTTTCCATATCACGCGACCTTTTATCATTTAGCCAAAAAATATTTTTTTTCCCTCAAACACATGGAGAACTTATTAAATACGAACTATTACCTATCACAAAACGGTATTTTTGGTCGCGCCATTCAAGCAGTTTTTAATAGATAGCGCTGGCTGTTTAATTTTATTTTTAATTGGAACGAATTTATAATTCAAGCTTTTCATTATGATGATTTTCTTTTGTTTTTTTTCTCTCTTTCGCTTCGTTCTTGAGCCGCTATAAAATTATACCGCGCCTTTTAATATATTTTTTTTAATTCATTACAAATATATCGCCAAACACGAACTACACACACATAAACATACAGTAACACAATTTCATCATTACACTACATAACAACGGTGTAAGTGCAGTGCAATCGTCTCCGCATCGTGGGTAAGTAGTAGAGCTATAAATCCATTTTTCCATCAATTCCCGCGAGATTGATGGAAACACAGGCACAGGTGAATCCTGTGCCCGGCTTGATTATCGTCCATAAAGTGCAACAACTACCGAATACTTTTTAATTTATCTATTTACCTTTACAATACAGAATTATATTAAAAATAACAGAGAATGGTGCTGATTCTATTGTTTACAACATAACTAAACCAATTTAGTCTCAATATGTCTCTTTCTAACAAAAAACCTTAGAAAATATATATGTCTAGAAAGAGTATCCCCATACTACATGACTTTTAAAAAGTGGCCAACTTTGCTACATCTTATCCTCGCGTTACGTCATTCTGCTTGTCATAGTGACGTTTATACCAGTTACCAGTTCTTGAAAAAAATCCAAGAAAATGGGGAAAAATATATTACGGTGTCGATATCTTTTTAAACTCCGAAAATAAAAGTGGAATCGGGATAATACATGATAATAAGAATAAGATTAATGGCGCCGATATAAATTAATACTTATTATTTTTACTTTGCTGTCAACGAACAGTAATTATTTGCGTTGACGTTTCAAATCAAGTCAAATCAAGCAAATCAAGTCAATTTTTTTTTTTTTTTTTTACTGTTTATAGGCCTGTGTTTGACTGCAATCTCACCATGGTAAGTGATGATGCGGCCGAAGGTGGTAAGCACACAAAGCCTAGAAGGAACTGGCTCTCAAGTGCAGCTATCGGAACACACCGAAAGGTGCTTGGCGACAGATTTTCAACTTGAGGGTGGTAGCCAGCCAGGCGGGTACTACAAAGTACCCTACCACCGTGCTATAGTTTCCTCACGATGTTTTCCTTCATCGAAAGCTCAAGCTCATTGTAGGATTCGAACCCGGGACCTTCAGCTCGGTATCCGACGTCACTACCACTGAGCTATCATCGCCATTAAGTCAAATCAAGTCACATCGAGTCAAATCGAGTCAAATCAAGTCAAATCGAGTCAAACCGAGTCCAATCGAGTCAAACAGGGTCAAACCGAGTCAAATCGAGTCAAACCAAGTCAAATCAAGCAAATCTAGTCAAATCCAGTCAAATCGAGTCAAATCGAGTCAAACCGAGTGAAATCGAGTCAAATCGAGTCAAATCCAGTCAAATTGAGTCAACCCGAGTCAAATCGAGTTAATCCGAGTCAAACCAAGTCAAATCAAGCAAATCCAGTCAAACCGAGTGAAATCAAGTGAAATTGAGTCAAAACAAGCAAATCGAGTTAAATCAAGTCAAACATTTTTTTGGCTAGGTCCAGAGATCTTCACTACGGCTTCTCCGAATGATATCTATCCATTGGCTTCTTAAAATTGGATCAATTGGTATTCTGTAAAAAAAGTCTTATTATTTAAGTCAGTTATTACAAAATTAAAAAAAGGTTATTCGACACGCGTGTATGTAATATTATTGGAATTGCAACATATTCACAATTTAAAATAGTATCCGCCATATTGAACTATTTAGTTATTGGTCCGATTGCTCTCAAAATTGATATTTGAGAGGCCCTTGGACCATATAACATAAATTTTTACTCAAAATTGAAAAAAAATTGCCGCCATATTGAACTATTTAGTTACTGGTCCGATTGCTCTCAAAATTTATATTTATGAGACCCTTGGACCATTTAACGTGAATCCATGCTAAAAATTAAAAAAGTGTCCGCCATATTGAACTATTTACTTACTGGTCCGATTGCTCTCAAAATTGATATTTGGGAGACTCTTGCACCATATAATATAAATCTTTGCTCAAAATTGAAAAAAAGTGTCCGCCATATTGAACTATTTAGTTACTGGTCCGATTGCTCTCAAAATTGA
Organism: Polyploca ridens; assembly: GCA_951394255.1. Classification (NCBI taxonomy): domain Eukaryota; kingdom Metazoa; phylum Arthropoda; class Insecta; order Lepidoptera; family Drepanidae; genus Polyploca; species Polyploca ridens. The sequence goes on along the minus strand of OX596249.1, from coordinate 15,260,396 downwards.
TATTTGAGAGAACCTTGGACCATATAACATACATTTTTACTCAAAATTGAAAAAAGTGGCCGACGTATTGAACTATTTAGTTACTGGTCCGATTGCTCTCAAAATTGATATTTGAGAGACCCTTGGACCATGTAACATAATTTTTTGCTCAAAATTGAAAAAAGCGGCCGCCCTACTGAACTATTTCATTACTGGTCTGATTGCTCTCTCAAATATGAATTTTGAAAGCAATCGGACCAATAACTAAATAGTTCAAAATGGCGGACACTTTTTCAATTTTGAGCAAAGATTTATGTTATATGGTCCAAAACTGTCCCAAATATCAATTTTGAGAGCAATCGGACCAATAAATAATTTTTTTAATTTTTAGCATAGGTTCTCGTTATATGGTCCAAGGGTCTCTCAAATATCAATTTTGAGAGCAATCGGATCAGTAACTAAATAGTTCAATATGGCGACCATTTTTTTCAATTTTGAGTAAAAATTTATGTTATATGGTCCAAGGGTCTCTCAAATCTCAATTTTGAGAGCAATCGGACCAATAACAAAATAGTTCAATATGGCGGCCACTTTTTTGAATTTTGAGCAAAGATTCATGTTATTTGGTAAAAGAGTCTCCCAAATATCAATTTTGAGAGCAATCGGACCAATAACTAAATAGTTCAACATGGCGGCCACTTTTTTGAATTTCGAGATAAGATTCATGGTTTATGTTCCAAAGGCCTCTCAAATATCAATTTTGAGAGCAATCGGACCAATAACTAAATAGTTCAAAATGGCGGCCACTTTTTTTCAATTTTGAGCAAAGATTCATGTTATATGGTCCAAGAGTCTCCCAAATATCAATTTTGAGAGCAATCGGACCAATAACTAAATAGTTCAATATGGCGGACACTATTTTAAATTGTGAATATTTTGCAATTCCAATAATATTACATACACGCGTGTCGAATAACCTTATTTTTTTAATTTAGTAATATCCGACTTAAATAAAAATGTAATAAACAAAATGTGCGTGGTACGCACATATACAAGTTTACATCGTACGCCTATGCAACGCGGCACTACGTAGTTCAAATGATTTTAAACAGATGGCTGTACAGTTTACTTGTATGAAGAAGTATTTTACAAAATGTTCCGGTGACCGCATCCATGGTTATATACATCACTGACTATGATGGAAAAACCGAAAACGACAAACACGTCAACTTAAAAAAAATAGGTCCGCCATCTTGAAATTCAAAATGATATTCGTAATTAGCTCGAGGAAAATCTTAAATTAATACCCATTTTGATTTTTTCATTACTGAAGCGACTACTTATCTTACATGACATAATCGTCATTAGTATTAAAAAAAACATTCGACTTTCCTCCACTCAAAAATTCGACTTGTCCACCGTCGCTTTTGATTTATATCAGTATCTACATACTCGTATTTAACTATTGACTGATATTACCATGGGAGTTTTGAGTTCATAAACTGGCAGCACAGGCAACACATAAAAAATGGCGCTTACTCAAAATATTTATTTTCGAAACATTTCAATGGCTTATATTGCAGAAACTAATAGGAAATATTGTTACTTACCGATGATAGGTGAGTTTTTTCGTTGGTCTAGATCGACCCATGTAGTTTTTATACACTTTTATCACACAAAACGACATTTTGAAACAATACAATTTTGGTGAATTTGGTTGTGTCCCAGTGACGTCTCGACTGACACTGAAGACGGGAAAATGATTAAGCCCCTAACAGTTAGGGGCTTATTTTATCGACGCGTAAACAGCTTCGTAGCTCCGTCTGGATATATCATTAGTCAAAGCAAAAAACATATAATGTAAGAAATTTTGTCCTGTCAATTTACGGCCTTACTTATAAACGCTATTTAACTAAATCTACTGAATAAATGGTCAAATAAATAACGTCACCTTGCTGTCATTGTCAAACAATTTGACGTTATTTAGGTGACCACTTAATCAGCTTATTAGTTAAATAACGTTTTATGAGTAAGGGGGTGTGTCTAATGCTTGTTTTCAATACAAATTGTGTCGCCATCTATCGCGGTTACGTCTAAATACCGACAAATTAAGACGGCAAAGACTAATTTGACAGCTTTAAATATGTTCTATCCTTTTTCAATAATTTTTGTAAGAAAGAGATGTGATGTGACTAAAATTAGTTTAGTGCGATTTACAACAGAATCGGCACTAATATAAAGATATTGAATTAAAAAAATGAGCATTTACATTATCTAATGAAAAAGTAAATATCATTTGTCTTCACGCTTTCATGAGAAGGTATTAAATAATAAATGTCACAAAAGTTTATTATGGAAATGGTTCTTCAATTTCTCATTTTAATTTAGCCAACTAATGCATTCATAATGTGCCACTAGGAAAATATTTAAATTTTATGATAATAAGCAATAAGTTCCATCTCAATCTATTCTGTAGGTACTATAAGTTCTAAAGTGTTTTAAGAAAACACTGAATTATTTACGAGGCAGGTATGTTAGATAAAATACAGGCAAATTAATTAAAGTACTAAATAATGTTTTTTTTTTGTGTCCCCTTGACTTTAAATCACTTCTGAATAAAACATTCTGTGTTTTTTTTAAACCAACCCGAGGTAGTACGTAGATTGCTATACTTGTGTTGAATAAATGAGAATTTGAAAAAAAAAATACAAATATTATAAAAGTGACTCACATGATTAGTCGGACTTTAAAACCGGTTCGAAATGTTGCTTTTGCTGAGAAGAAGTGGCGAAAAACTCAGCTAAGACTCTAAGATATTACTTTTTCATTCGTGTCTCACTGACAAATATAGCGTGCTCCAGCGTTAAAATTACTAGAAATAATCTATGAATATTAAATAAGAACATGGCAGACTCAAACAGACGAGCCACCACAAGCAGCACTTGTTCACAAGTATGACGCGTGTGGCAGCCATCGCCCTCTTATCCACATTGGAGGGAAGTAGCTATGACTTACGCCATAAATAAAAACCAAAAGAGATACCAATACAAATACACAAGTTGTTTACAGATTCAAACAAATGTTATGTATAATAAATGCGAATTAGAGTCTGTTTGGTTGTTAACTTTCGTCTCTTTACGCCTCAACGAAACAACACATCGAGATGAAATTTGGTACGCAGGTAAATTCGACGAAGTCGGTAAACAAGCGTAGGTGCGGCCTGCCTGATGGTAAGCGGTTACCATAGCTTGCAACACACGGGGCATCATTCATGCGTTACCGAGCTTTCCCCCTCCCCATTGAACTCTGGTGACCACTCACGCGCAAGAGCGCAAGAGCAAGAGCGTTCTTACATAACATAAAATTATTTTAATGCGGTATTCTGTAAGGTGGAGGTACTTCCCAAGTCGAGCTGCTCCAGGAGCGAAATAACGCTATGCTCTTGGTCTATTTAATAAGGAATAACATAATTGAACTGTTTTACAAAATAATTGAACTGTTTTACAAAAAACTTAATCCGACTTCAAAGTACACTAAGAAGTAATCAAATCCTGATCTGACGACAATGGGACCAAACGAGAAGTACCCTTTCAAATAAAAAAAGAATTTTCCAAATCGGTCAATAAATGACGCAGTTATGAGGTAACAAACATAAAAAACAATAAAAAAATACAACCAAATTGAGAACCCCCTTCTTTTTTTAAGTCGGTTAAAAAAGGAAACTTTTATCCCGGCAAAACACTTTATTCCTCGGGAGTACGGATGAAACAGCAGAGCGAAAGCGAGTAGGAGATAATAATAATGTAAAAAACATACACTTATTACTCGGTTCCAATTTCAAAACTCATTAACGATAACGAATATCAGAACTCTATTTTATAGAAATCAAGTTTAAGCATCCAGCTTGGCTATTTTATAATGCTTACGGTACCCACAATAACCACAACGCCTAATGTTGCGATTAAGTTTTATGCGCGAACAAAATTATTTCGAGGCAACGTTACATTTTAAATAAACACATTTACGTTTATCGTACAACTTGAATTCTCTTTATCGACATGACGGGGCAAGAATACTAATCTGTACTCCTCCCTAGGGAAACATCGTAAAAGACAAACCACGGCAGGTCGATAACGCTTTGAGACACTTGACTCCTTGTTTGACAAATATGGGATGATATTGGTATAAGTATTTCAAATAAGGTTGTACATTTTAATATACGTTCATAAAATACAAAATTTAAGCTGATCATGATTGTAAGACTCAAGTTTTAATATGATAAGGATAGAATCTCTCGAACAAAAATTGTAGTTTCTATAAAAACCATGAAATACTTAACCATAAACGAAACTTTAACGTCTAACGGCCTTACTCATAAACGCTATTTAAAGTTAAGTCATACTTAAAACAGTTATTTAAAAAAATCTTCACTCATAAACGGTATTTATCCCTATTCACTGCTTAAAAACGTTATTTAAAGAGCTGTCAAATTAAACAACCTACGACCCTTGTTTAATGGGCTAAATAGCAAAATGGCCGCCATATAAACAGCTGTTGCTTGATTGCTGTAAAATATTTTTCATTGATTTCCGAAAATAAGCTGGATATATGATGTTAGATTATATAGAAACACCATAAATTACTTAAACTTGTACCTCGATGACCGCTTTGCTTGTTTTTATTTTGGTAAATCATATTAGTTTTTCTCACAAAAGAACTCAAAAGCAAAAAAAAATATCATCTGGACTCGAACAAGGGTCTTCTGGTTTCGGGACTGCCCGATTTGGCTATGATAACCTTGTAAATGGTGGCAAAATTTACATTCGTATTCTAATGATATTGTTCAACCTTATTCCACCATCCCCATTTTTACACCGAACCACAAGACGCCGGGAAAATTTTCACCCGTACGTTGTTGACATACCGAATATACGGACACAGCGTTTTGCATCCTCATTTATAATGCGGACAGCAAGGGAGTGGAACTTGCTTCCGGCGTCTGTGTTTCCTGACGCTTACAATCTAGGTACTTTCAAGGCCAGAGTGAATAGGTTTCTTCTGGGTAAGCGTGTTTCATCTTAGGCTTCGTCATCGCCCCTTATGGGCGGGACAGTGGCCAAACGCAAGCCCATTTAATAAAAAAAAAGCAGTTTTTCATTGCCTAAAAACACAGATAAAACGACGTTTTCTAAAAATGAAACCTAGATAGATTGATTTATCGCCCCCCGAAACCCATTGGAGCTGTTTCCGAGATTCAGATCATATACAATATAATATTATCATAAAACACATAATAAAACTTTTCAAATTGTTGTTTTTTCTTTTTTTTAAAACCTCCATAACTGTCAAATTTATGGTCTTGACGTTGGTGTCGCCATATATAATATTATTTTTGCTCTTTAAATCCTTGAATAACTAAATCATGATTAAAATGCGTTTATGAGTAAAGAAAAGTTAAACACTGAATAACATTTTAAATAGTATTTAGCTATACACTATTTAATCCGTTATTTAAGAGATTTTTATGAGTAAGACCGTTAATGTAGATGTAAGTACCTACATCTACATAAAGACTGTTCATTTTTGAAAGTAAAATGTCGAAAAACCTGTTATCGCTTTCTTAAAAGTTCTAGACACGATTGTGTACTTAAACAAAATAAAAAATATTTTATGAAGTTCTTATGTATATAATATTAAATACTAGATTACAAATATTTACTCTCTGTATTCTCATTTCTTTAATTTGTAAGGCGCCGATCCCACTGAGAGAGTTTTAGAGTTCTACGTTCAGAGTTCTGCATTCCGCGTTCCCTGTATGCGGCGCCTTGAAAGTAAAAAAGTGTATGATTTGTGATTGGTAGCGAATATTACAGAAGTAGACTGCTTGCTGTTGTGCACAATAGTGAACGCGGAACGCAGAAATCTGAACGCAGAACTCGAAAACTCTCTCTGCGGGATGGGCGTCTTACTGTTTGTATTTCCGCAGTTTCATAATATACTTTCGTATGGCTTATCAAGAACAACTTGAGTCATTAGAAACTTACTTTTTAAACCACAAAAGGCCCACAATAACTCTATCGTGGTATGGAGAGAGGTAATCTGATAGACAAAATTTCATCTATAAAATTATTGTTATGTATTTTGTATATTATTAAGTTGGATGTTACGGAAAGAACATGTAGAGTGTAGGATCGATTTAAGAATGAGTATCTTTTTTATACATTGTCGGCTTATGATAGATTACAATCCCACCATGTCTAGTGAAGCGTGGCTGAAGAGAGTGCGCAAACCGAGTGGATAAACCTGGTGGAGATTGGGAACGGTGAAAATATAAAAGACCATCATTTTTAAGGCGATGATAGCTCAGTGGTAGTGACGTCGGATACCGAGACGAAGGTTCCGGGTTCGAATCCTATAATGAGCTTGAGCTTTCGGTGAAGGAAAACATCGTGAGGAAACCATAGCACGGTGGTAGGGTACTTTGTAGTACTCATCTGGCTGGCTTCCACTCTCATTTTGAAAATCTATCACCAGCACCTCTCGGTGTGTTCCGACTGCTGCAGTTGAGAGCCAGTTCCTTTTAGGCTTTACTTTTAGTGCTTACCGCCTTTGGCCATATCATAATTTATTATTGTGAGATTGTGGTTAAACTCAGGCCTATACAAAGTACAAAAAAATGGTACTTTATTAAAATATCACAATATTATTCCAAAATAAATAAAACTCGACCATTCAAATAAAAAATACAAAAATATTCTCGGATGCTTGTGTTATTCCCACTCGAACATCGCACATCGTTTGAATGGTGTATACCATCCATTGATGATACGAGTTCCAATTTACGATTTCTTTCGAGACTCTAGAAAATTGTACGTATTTTATATTTGTAATAGAAATATTCATGAATTGTTAAACAGTTTTAATTGAACTGTGTCAAAGTGATTTAAAATTTCCAGTTATAAAACTGTTTCTCAAATTTCGTTCAAATTCGTTCAGCCGTTAAATTTATTTGATTCACGGATATCTTAACAACCTATACATATGTAAGATTTTATGAAAATTAAAGAGATCAAAATGATTTCATTTCATATTTAAATATTTCAAAATCTTAAAAATGGAACAAATTAAAATGGAAAAAAATTACAAATCGCAAGCCTCTAGAAAACATAATTAATTAAAAAGAAAACAATTAGGTACAGGAAGTTATAAAAGTGAGTTCCAAGTAGTTCCAATTGCATTTTAATTTATTGGCCATGACGTGGGCTTTATTGCATTTTGTTATGAACCCTATCTAGATGAGCTAGTTTCTTATAAATGCACTTTATTGGTCATTATACTTCGATGTTACATCCTCGAGATTTAATTATACCATGTAGTCCGTCTCTCAATATACTGCATCGTCACACTGTTTATAGTCTTATTTTTTAAATAAGAAAAATAAAATTGTAGGTAGGTACTTGCGATTCACTAGTTTGTTCACCAACTGTCATGTTTCATTCGTTTTTCGTGTGCCGCATCGTTAACATCTATTTTGCAGTGTTCGTTCTTAGTACTATTAATTGTGAACATTGAAGTTATTATCAGCTATGGGTAAAAGAAAGCACAAAGATGACAATGCTGATACTATTTATCGAAAAATACGTCGTTTGAAAAGAAAATTACGCCGTCGTTCCGTGCATTCCGAAGGTTAGTATCAATCTACCCTAAATGTTTAAGAACATTAATTGTTTACATTGTGCTACATAACGATCAATCCTACCGTCTTAATGTGGTAATACCAGATATTACCCTGATGGTGTAACAAAGTCATATTCCCTAATGTGGTGATACGAGATATCATCCAGGAATAAATAAATTAATTTACTTTCTTAATGTGTTGTTACCCGATACCAACCGGAAAGTAATAATAATAATAAAATAAAAATAAATTTTCTTCAGATCGCGGTGGATCTGTAACTCCATCTTCGTACACGATGTTTAATCGACAAGTTAGCGAAGAGAGAAGTATTCATGACATGGAAAGTGTTTACCTGGAAGAGGACTACCCAGAACCAAATTTACCATCGGTTGTGAGAGTGGTCACATCACAGCTACCGACAGTTGCTATGGTGACTTCATTGCCGAGTGCATCTACGTCCTCGGCTCCTGTACCGGTCTCGTTTCCGGCTCAGGTTCCGGTTCTGGCTCAGACACAGGTTACGGTTTCTGATCAGGTTTCAACTCCGGCTCAGCCGGTTCTAGTTCCAACCATGACTACATCATTATCTGAACCTAACCAGCCCTCTTCTTTGGTTGTGCCAGATGAGATTTTGGAAGTATTAGGTGAAGCCAAAACAATTGAAGAAACTTTAGGTGAACCAATACCAAAGGAGATCTCCGAACGATGGGGGAAGATACTGCTGGACGGCCTTGCCAAAGAACAAAAGGAGTCCCTTATTGAAAAGATGCCTATCCCAGAAAACTTTCTACTGGCCCGGGCTCCTAAATTAAACCCGGAAGTGAACGCAGTATTGTCTGATTCTTCCAAAAATCGTGACAAAAGGTTGGAGAAAGCGCAAAATCAATTGGGATCTGGAATTGCTGGTTTAGTTAACCTTACAAAAGACTTAATAAAATCAGACATAGACAAGCTAGTCGGAGATAAGTCAAATTTTACTTGACCTGCACTGCGAAGAAACTGTCAATAGACGTAAACTTGTAATCCCGTTGCTAGATAAAAGCTTTTGGAGCACGATACAAGGTGTTAAAAGGGAAACCTTCCTGTTTGGTGACAAATTGGGAGAAAATATAAAAAATTCAAAAGATATCGAGAAAACTGGTCACCAAATCAAAAAACTGGCAACTACCCGCTCAAATTTTCAACGAAAAACCCCCATGTCGGGAAACGCGCGATTCCCTCCTCGTCAACAGAACAACCCAAGGCCAGCGACAGCAGCTCCGAGGCAGTACTACGAGCCGCAGCCATCGACGTCAACGAGGAGGAACATGAGCACGTCGCAACCGCCGCGCACCAACAAGCCTCCTGCGAACAAGTCGCGCGACCGCCGTCGCCGATAGAGGTACCTCATTCTGGACGAATACAGTATTTCCTTAATAATTGGTTAACAATTACAGACGACCCAGTAATATTATCTTATGTCCAGGGATATAAAATCCCTTTAACTAATTTCATCCCACAAGTCACTGAACCTAGTAATCCGCCATTTTCTCAAGATGAAATGGATCTTGCTATATCTAAGCTAATTAATCTTGGTGCAATATCATCTTGCCCTGAACAGATAGGTCAATACATCTCCCCCGTGTTCCTAACACCTAAAAGTAATGGCGGATTTAGATTTATATTAAATTTAAAGAGATTAAACAAATTTATCGTTACGCATCACTTCAAAATGGAAGATATCCGTACCGCTTCAAAATTAGTGTCTAACGGCGATTTCATGGCGACAATTGACCTCAAAGAGGCATATTTTTTAGTACCTATCAATCAATCAGATAAGAAATATTTAAGGTTCCGATTTGGTCAGTTATATGAATTTAATTGTTTACCTTACGGCCTTAGTTTAGCCCCATATGTGTTTACTAAATTGCTCAAACCTCTTTTATCTCTACTTCGGGACCAAGGCCACACAATCGTTGCATACCTTGACGATATATTGTGTATTGGATCAGATTTAAGGAGTTGCCAAAACACAGTTAGCGCCGTAGTTACAAGTTTAGAAAATCTAGGATTTGTAATCAACTATGACAAAAGTAACATGTATCCAAGACAACTATGTCAGTTCCTAGGTCTTCTAATTAATACAAAAAATATGTCACTAGAATTGCCCACTGAAAAAATTCATAAAATTTCTATCTTAGTTAAAACTATACAAAATAAAAAATACATTACCATCCGTGAATTTGCTAGATTTATAGGTACTCTGACTGCTTCCTGTCCAGCTGTAAGCTACGGTTGGTTATACACCAAAAACTTTGAACGCGAAAAGTATTTGGCGCTTCAACAATCTAGCGATGATTATGATTCTCGAATGAGCCTTAAAAAATACTTACAAAAAGATTTGTTTTGGTGGGCGAATATTTCTGACAAAGCTAAAAATAAATTACATAAAAATAACTACAAAATGGAAATATTTACAGACTCATCGCTGACGGGCTGGGGGGCCGCCTGCGATGGTGATGTGACCAGAGGTCACTGGTCTGCACGTGAAATGACACATCATATTAATTATCTTGAACTTCTTGCCGCTTTCTTAGGACTAAAATCATTTTGTGATGATTGTTGTAACACTAATGTGTTACTCAGAATTGACAACACCACTGCTATCTCTTATATAAATAGAATGGGGGGCATACAATTCCCCCATCTCAATCAAATTACTAGAGATATTTGGCAGTGGTGTGAGGCGAGAAATATTTTCATATTTGCTTCCTACATCAGATCTCGCGACAACACAGACGCAGACCGGGCCTCTAGACACACCAACATCGATACAGAATGGATTTAAACGCAAATAGTTTTCAAAATATTATTAAAAAGTTCGGTAAACCAAATATCGACTTATTCGCATCTCGGCTTAATAATAAGTGTGATCGGTATATTTCATGGAAACGAGATCCAGGTGCTCATGAAATTGACGCGTTCACGATCAATTGGAATGATTATTATTTTTACGCCTTTCCCCCATTCGCTCTTGTCTTAAAATGCCTTCGAAAAATTATTGAAGAAGAAGCCTGTGGAATTTTTGTCATCCCATACTGGCCCAGCCAACCTTGGTTCCCATTATTTAAATCTCTGGTAAGCTCAGAAATGCTATATTTAAGGCCTAGCAAAAATCTTTTATTATCTCCTTCCAGGGAACATCATCCATTATGGCGCAAGCTTACCCTGGTGTGCGCCATATTATCCGGCAAGCATATCTAAGACAAGATCTTCTCGATGATTCTATAGACATTATTTTAAATTCATTATCAAATAATACTTTAAGCCAGTACAACGTAGCGTTGAAACAATGGTTTCTTTTTTGCCAAATAAATAATAAAGATTGTTACAATACATCTAATAAAGAAATACTAAGATTCCTTACCGAACAGTTTCAAAAAGGAGCCAGTTATGGCACTTTAAACTCTTTTCGCAGTGCTTTATCGTTGATTATAGGCAAAGATTGTTGTAATAGTGATTGTATAAGACGATTTTTTAAAGGTGTTTTTAAAATAAAACCCAATTTTCCAAAATATCATTCGACTTGGGACCCAAACATTGTTTTGGAATCTTTATCAAATCTTTTCCCAAATGATTCTATATCAATTGATTTGTTAACAAAGAAATTGGTGACTCTTCTCGCGTTATCAACAGGACAACGTGTGCAGACGTTATCTGTGATTGAACTTAGTTGTATATTTGTACAAAGTTCTCAAATTGTTATAACAATTAATGACATTATAAAAACATCTATGCCTAATCGTCGCAACCCAAGACTAGTTATTCCTTTTTTTGTGAAAAATTATTCTATATGTCCAGCAAAGGCTCTGACTTCGTATATAGAAAGAACTAAACAATTTAGAAATCTTCAAAATACAAACAAACTAATTCTTACCATTAAAAAACCTGTTCACAATGCTAGCTCTCAAACTATAAGTCGATGGATAAAACAATCGTTGTGTGAGAGTGGCGTGGACGTGACTATGTTCACAGCACATAGCACGCGCCACGCCTCGACATCTGCAGCAAGCAGAGCTGGAATTTCCATCGACTTGATTAAGAGAGCAGCAGGATGGACAGGCAATTCTCTTTGTTTCGCAAAGTTTTATAATCAACCCTTACCTGATTCAGAAGACACAACCTTTGCTGAAGCAATACTATCACCTGAATGATATACTTACTTCTTTATTAATTGCTTTCTGTTAATTTAGTAAAATCATTTACAAAGTTACTTTCACATTACAGTATTTGGTAATTATTGGAGTGTTTTTCATTCTGCAACAAACATCTACATGGTATAATTAAATCTCGAGGATGTAACATCGAAGTATAATTTATGGTTAAAAGAACTTACCTTAAGTGAATTTCTACCAAAATTATACGAGATGTTACATCCGAAGAGATTTAAACTCCCCCCCACCCTTTTAATCATTGAAAATTACAATGTTAAACCCAAGAGTTGCAGAATACCAGACAAACGGCCAGCTCTAAAACTAATGAAACATGACAGTTGGTGAACAAACTAGTGAATCGCAAGTACCTACCTACAATTTTATTTTTCTTATTTAAAAAATAAGACTATAAACAGTGTGACGATGCAGTATATTGAGAGACGGACTACATGGTATAATTAAATCTCTTCGGATGTAACATCTCGTATAATTTTGGTAGAAATTCACTTAAGGTAAGTTCTTTTAACCATAAATTGTTAATTTGTTATTTATTCACTACTGGTAAAATAATAACATATAATTTAGAATATATATAGAAAATAAAGCGAGTGCTTAGAATACCCGCTTAGTTGGTTATCGCCCTCATGTTGAAAATCTATCGCCAAGTTCCCTGCACTTAAGAGCCAGTTTACTTATAAATCCTACGCACATATTTAGTGTTGCGGCCGTATATACGGATGGCCATCTGCTACCGGTCATTATATGTAATAGCAACTGGCACTATTTAAGGCGATGATAGTGACGTCGGATGCCGAGACGAATGTCCCGGGTTCGAAACCCACACTGAGCTTGATCTTTCTATGATGGAAAACATCGCGAGGAAATCATAGCACGGCGGTAGGTCAAGTTGAAAATCTGTCGCCAAGCACTTATCGGTGTGTTCCGATGGCTGCACTTGAGACCCAGTTCCTTCAAGGCTTTGAGTAAGTATCAACTTCGGCCATATAATCACTTACCACGGTAAGTTGGGGTCAAACACAGGCCTATACCTACATACACGGCAAAAAAACAGCTAAATCAATGGTCCTTCGAGCCAGATCATTAATTTAGCTGCTGCTAACTGCTGAAGAATGTATGAATATGTTCATTCATAACGATAATTTAACCTTCAAAGTCAAAGTATATATATAAATTGCAAATGACACGTAATGAGACCGGTGGGTGCGATGTGGCATACACCTATGGCCCAACATAAGAACTTATTAGATCAGACCGATGCTGATAAACAACTTATTATTGTTTATCAGCATCGGTCTTATCGTCACTAGCTGTACTGTGATTCATCATCATCATCATCAGCCTATAATGTCCCACTGCTGAGCACAGGCCTCTTTTCACAAATCAGGGTGAAAGGGAATGGGCAATACTCCACCACGCGTGCCCACTTCGGATCGGTGGAGGTAGGCTAGTGGTCAACCTACTGTTGGAATTTTTCAAGCCGCCTAGGAGGCATCCGTCTAGCTTAACGACTATCACAATTATGTGATAACCTGGACCAACGGCTTTACGTGCCTTCCGAAGCACGGAAACGCTCGATTTGAAATACCACTAGGCGGTCACCCATCCAGGTACCGACCACGACGGTGGTAGCTTAACTTCCGTCGATCGATTAAGAACGGCTAATCATGCTACACCACGAGCGCTTCTGTACTGTGATTAAACACAAATAAAATCTAACTGCTTTCACTTAAACGTCGTAACTAACTATGAACTGGAATACCTTCATCGTAAATAGAGCAACCTAGCTTAACATACTTTGTACAGTACGATCAAAATTACATATGCAAAAACCATAATCTAGCTACCACCACCACAGAGCTATTTAACATTTTTACGGTATAATGAGTTCCGTATGATTTCTGAACGTAGGCACTAGAGTGAGCGAAATAATGAAACATCGTGGTCCGACATAAAGTAAGTGGCAATTAAGCGAACTGGGGTTTTAAATGTTGATTGCGTGCGATTCATGTGTTATGTAACGGAGGGTGGCGCCCTCTCGAGGCCGTGCCGTGACATAGTAAGCCCTACCGCAGGCAATAAGGGCTTTTGAATATTTGCGACTTGATAGGCGATGCGTTGGAGATATAAGATAAACGCAAAAATAAAGTGGTTTAATATTGTTCTAAATAAACCTATAGCTAAGGATCTTTCAACTCTCTATAAGAGATCATTGTTATAGTTTTGGAATTTGCAGATTGATTAATAGGTATGTACCTATGTATGTACCGGTCAGCACTTAGACATTTTTGTTTCTTTTTTGTATTGTTAACTAATGCAGCTTCTGACATTCTGAGGTAACTTACATAATAATATTTAAAAATAAAAATTATCCCCCAAAGTACTTTACATGATTAGTAAATTTAAAAACATGTATAAAAAAAATTGGCACGCAACACTAAAAAGACAGCAAAGTTTTATTGTAAGCGTGCAAAAAGCTTAATATATTCACATGGCACGACGTCGATTCGTGAGTTAAATTCAAGTGTGTATTGCGTGTGAATAATAACGTTGTTACTGGAAATAGGCTTAGTTTCTGAAAGGGTCTTCACGGCCTAATTGATGCTAACTACCTTACAAAACTACCGGTGTATTTGAATTACTTGCCTTTGAATCGGTTTGATGTGTGGTGCTTACGGATGCTTTTGTATGACTGATTGGTTCTATTAGAGTGACAATAGAAAATGATGTTTTTGAATTATTATTTTATTGTACTTATACCACAGATTACTAAATAGTTACTACGTAACTTATACGTAGTACTTTATCTTTATGCTGTACCCGATTTATTTTATTTTTTACTTCAAAACAGTACCTTATTAGTACAGAGTTAATTTAACATTATTATATGCTTTTTAGTGCAAACCTATTTTGGTGTTTTATATTTTGTTAAATGTTAATAATATTTCACAATGTAAATGTAATATGTCTAAATAAAGTTTCCACATTATATAGACACAAATTCACGCATGCACTGCTTATCAAATAGCTTACGACACATTTGCAGCTTCATATTAGCTTTAAGATCTGAATTGAATAAAAAAATGGTAAAACTGCTATAAAACGGTGGTATTAACATTAAAAAGTCAATTCATAGCACAAAAAATGACCCATTCAATTCTGATCTGATACATATTTGAGGCCGGAAATGTGACGAAATTAGCCCCTTCTATTTTTCGCATTCAAAATTTTAGTAGGCACATTCTTAGTTATGGATGCTTTATTTAGAGGAGAGATGCTTCTAGCTTGACTTTGACTGACACCGATGACTGTAGTTTAAAATATTCGGAGATTCGTAATCTTCTAGATAACTGCAGTGGGTTAGGATAATTGAAATCCGCGCGACCCCTGTTTAAATACACCGCTACTCGATGATATATTCCCGATTGTAACTTGAAATTCATGGTAAAAATATTGATTACCATAATTATTATGCATTTTCACTATTGTTTTCCAGTGCTCGTTACGCTTAATGGTTATTCCATTATAGAATTAAACTAGCTACGACATTGTATTCATATATTTTCATAACGTATACTTATATGATTCATAATTCATTTTGGTCGCGTGTTTACTTTTGACATGTAACCTGTATAAACATGAAAGTGATAAATTTTGTTATAAATTTCACCTTACGTCCTACTTAAAAAGTTACCTCTTTATTTTGATGATAAATCTGATGCCCAAGTAAGACACTTGATTATATAATGCATAATGTTTGTCTAAAAACACAGAATATGGAGATTGATAGAAAAGAGTAATATTCCACTTTATTTTACTAGTAGTGAAGCAGTTTTTACTCTGTATAAAATAATATGGTCATATAAAGCTTTTACGTGCAATAGTGGTTGAAAATTTGAATAAGCTGACTTCGATGATTTGTAGAATTGGTGTTCTAGAGTAGTTTTTGTAAAACCAAAAATTGAAATATTGAAAGAAACCCTCAAAACTCACTTCTTTGACGGTCAATACTACAATCAAATACTCATTGTTTTAGACATAACATCAAACTATCGACATCGCAATCAGCTCGCGTTCCTTGACGGATACATAGCGAACAAAATCAAATAAAAAAACTCATATTATATGCATATTTTCTTTCAAACTACACAAATGCAGCAACAGTATTAATCAAAACCCAATTTCAGCGGTCAGTGACTGCAAAATAATGATTTCCAGTATTACCCAGGAAAACAAGCGCTCAGTGGGAAGGAGGTGTAGAAAGAACAATATAATAATATGGTAGATATATAATGCTAGTGACTTGTAGAATAATTTTTTATAATGTTTAAATCTTTCCTTATTAATATTATTATTATGTCGAACTGTCGTCGTCATCTATTGCATTATAGCTATGAAAATATTTGTTCACCATAGCAAAGTGTAACTAGAGACAAGAGCTCTTCACCCTACAGCGTCGGCTAAATATGCAAGCCCTGTAATTTAGTTGTGTATGTTACAGATGTATTTATGAAGCTTAATTTTAAATTATTCAAAGCACTTTGTGTTACGTTTCAGAAATTAAATTTACACCAACGTTGATTTTGTTAATAAAAACAAAATTGATAAAAATAGATGCATTCATAAATTTATTCAAATATATGTGTAAATTTTTCAATGGCCAAAACATCATCCAAACAAACTTTATGAAAACCAGAACATTGAAAAGTAGACATTATAGCCACAGATTTCTTTTTCATAAACACAATAAAATATTTACTAGTCGATAACGAAGACAATGGACACGGTTATCTTTACTGAAAGTCCCCTTTGACAATTGAGGATTTCCAATAGAAAAAAACTACAACACTACAACATCAGAATACTCAATGAAGGGAAATAATCAAAAGAAACCTTTTGGGGTGAATTGAAAAACCGAGAGAAGTTTACGAATAAATAAAATACAGAAAGCACCTGCTAAAACCGTTAGCTGGTTTTGGGCAATCTGGGAAATATTTGAACGGTCGGTACGTGATATGAATGTATCATATTTACTCGAACATGAATTTATCATACTAACCGAGTGGGATATCAGACTGTTTAGCTTTTTCACGATCTCAATTATTTTCTATTAAAATGGAACATGGTCTTAAAAAAATACAATATTTTTCTCTTTAACAATATTTAGCATCAATGGGTAACGATAAAAATACAGGAAAATCAGAAAAAAAAATGATAAAATAAACTGTCGCAGTAAACGATAAAGCGATGAAATTTCGACTGACATTTTATTCAAGACTTCATTATTCCTAACAAGCAACCTACAAGACAAGGATTTCCAAAAGATTATGCTACTTTCCTTTTTCAAAGACTATGTACGACTGTATCATCCGGAAAACTCGTAAACCGAATCATGGGAATTCAGAAAAGAGTTAGAATCAAATAAACTTATAGCGATATTTTACCGGTTCTAGATTTGTAAATTAAAATCTATGCCAAGGTTTGCGAATCTGATAATATTCTTAGGATTACTCTTTGTAACTCTTATACTTGAAATATACAGATACGACCACAGACTGACTTAGAGAAATTAAGCCAGGAACGTCTTTATGAAACGCACATTGTCTTTGCCACTGTAAATCTAATTACAAACGGTGTATATTTGCTCTGACTGAGGTGTATGTTAGGGTCTTGGAGGAGTTAATTAGATCGTATACGGAGCAATTATTCAAAGAGTTATACGTTTTTGTACATAATATAACAGTGCGGAAAAATCTCTTATCATGATATTTTTTTTTAAACTCCAATTACAATAAAAACTGACGAATGTATGGCAAAGGTCCCTTCTTTGTATTTCAGACAATCTGACGAGTCAAGTGCTCTTTAATATTATATCATTGAGTCAAGTACCCTTTGGATAGGGTTGAGTTTGAGAGGAAGGTTTGGATGCGCTATGATATGTATTTTTACTTTCACCTTTAAACAATGACACGTCTTTTATACTCTATTTCACATAGGATGAGTCGTCAAGGTTTTTTACTAATATCTAGTGAAATTCCATTTGATTACTCTGAAATAATATTCACAATATTTCGTGAAACCTAGCTCTATCATAGTATTCCTTTATTATATCGAAATGAACATTAACCATTGAGAAATTTAATAAAATACCATGTGTCACCGAACTCATGTTATTTGAAATAGACTATAACTGCAAATAATTGATGTAAACTAAAATAACATAGTTTTATCAAATTTGAGAATATTCACTCCTTGCGATTCTCTGTCTATCTCGAAGATTATATTTATGCATAAGACAGTAGATACAGAACGTGTGAAAAGTTTTCTGTACAATAATTTTAGCACGGGGTGTCTGCGTCAAAGTTTTCGTAACAAGATAACGGGAACTTCCAACGCGTTGGTATGATATTTGAATTAATTTATGCATCCCCAATTTATTGGTATTATATGTTTTGTTCACAGGTGCTTAGAAATGTCGATATTGTTACTTAATAATGTCATTGAGCGATGATAGTTACTTGGTAGTGACGTCAAATTCTGTGACGAAACTCGTGCTTTTGGTGATGGAAAATATCTCGAGGAAACTATGGAACAGTGGTAGGGTAGATTGTAGTAACCCGCCTACTTAGCTATACCTACCTCATAATGACAATATAAATATTATATATCTGTAATTTATACAAAGCACTTGTGACTTTTATAGTGTCAAGTCTACTTATGATAACTCAAAAACTTTCCTGCCTTTTGGGTTAAATTGAGGCTTGAACAAGGCCTTTTTCTAAGTCTATCCCTTCGTGGTTATGATATGATATAATGACCTTAATGCTTGTTGTTATTTTACTTGAATATTTTATAAGTCTACCTGCTAGTTTCTATATAGAAACTAGCAGGTAGACTTATAAAATATTATCTATCTTTGATTTTGCGATCGGGGATTGATATTTGTCATTATATTTCTCATAAATCGAAAAGAAAGAAAATCAAATTTGACTATAGTAGAAATAGCTACTGTCAGTTTGATCATATTTTTAATTCAAATTTTTTACAACAAATTAATCGAAAACATACTAATAATAATAAACACTACTCAAAACTATACCTAATCTCTAAAAATAAAACTATTCTAAATCCGTGCTAGTGGGTAACGTTCCAATTCATTTGTGGAATATTTTTATATGGATCATCGTCAATCATGCATGACATTACAAATATGGAATTTTATTCGGGTCAAAAGTATTGAAAGCTTTACCCAGACTCTAAACTTTTGTGTCTTGTTCGTCATCTGTTTTTACCTTCAAGGGTTTTCTACTGAGTAACTCGGAAGATGCCGTCAGCAGTACAAAGTTTGTGATTGAACTGTCAATTAAGCGCGCCCAAAAACCGCAATGAGTTTAAAATCTTACCAACATTAAACATTAACGAAGCCTGAAGATTTACCAACGAAGGTTTATTGCATTTAAATATGGAATTAAAACAATAGGATTGGTGAAACACATATTTCCTGTGGTGATTTATTTCCACTTTTATTTAACTGAAAATACAGTGAAAATCCACGTGTCCGACGAACATTGGCGTTTTCAATGTTGAATTTATCCACAAGCTTAAGATTTTCCATTCAAGTTATGTAAAAATGAACTCCCATTCATTTGAAATGCTATTTATATCAAACCAACATATTATTATTATTATTATTATTCCTACTTATAATTTATTTGAAATATTTAAACTCAGTAAAGATTTAAATTCCAATTGTATACCAAACCTTTATTTATCTTCCTCTTATAGATGTTATCTAAAAAAAATAACACGCGGCGTAGTTTTAACGCTTCAACTATTTAATTTTATGTTTGAACTACGTTAGTTCAACTCTTTTAGGAAATACCTCGTGCATATAATTTTACTAAAGTAGAAAAGCGCATCAGATAGTTTAATTTTTATGGGAAATCTTATGATGTTGTTTTATGCAACGGAAATTGAAGACATCTTCAGCTTCATAACATCCCTGCATGAAGCACCCGTAACTATAACCGAAACTATCGGATATTTGTAATAAAAATATATCCGAATCCGATATAAAAGTTACAAATATTTTTGGATAGGGGTGGACTCTAACTGAGACACATTACGACAAGTTTTTCCCAGTTGAGCCGCGCGAATGCAAAAAAGTAGGTGACCACTAAATAGCCTACATCCACAGATACGCAGTGGGCATTCCGCATTCCTGATAGAGTATTTGCCCATTTCCTTTCAGCCTCATTTGCGAGAAGAGGCCTCTGCTCATCAGTGGGACATAAGGGGCCGCTTTACTAGACACAATGGAAATTAGTAAAAGTGATTGTTTGCATTTAATTTTTATTTATCTATGTGCCAGTGACATAATTATACTTGTCCACGCAAAACTTTTGTTCTTACGTATTAAAACTATCACCATTATAAGAAGATGCCGACGAACGACTTTAGTTTGTATCCATTACAAAAAAAAAAACAGAAAGTAAGTACGTTCTTATTTTCAACAATGGTTTTGAGCAATCACACTAATGAAAATAAGCCCAGCTTTGAGTTCGTCATAAGGCTTCATTAGCTATTTTCAATGCCATTGTATCTTTGTATTTTTGTATAACGCTATTTATTACACATACGCTCGCTAACAAATGGCGTTTAACTCTCACATTATATATTTTTTCCAATTACAATCTGCAATACATATCATGCATTGAATTAAATTTTAAAAGTAATATATCGATAAAAATATTGACTACACATCAAAATTCGTCACTCAATAAAAATATTTTTGAGATATCCATATTTTCAAACGTACTAAACGTAAAATCGGACATGTATACCCCATAGTTTTCCTTCAATATGCTCTTTGTAAATACCGAATTCAAAACCATTGGGTTCACAGATTAGGTAATTATGCTTTAGATAGAGTAAAGATAAATAATTATGAAATCGTAATTAGTCATAAAATCTACACATTGTTTAATATTAGGAAAGTCAACTTATATTACTCTAAAATGTTATTATAAGCTTTTAAAAGCTCGAATATGTTAATTTTATAATGTCCACTTTCAAAGGAAAGTTTCATGTGAAAACCTCCTAGTAATTAGTCTCAACTCCCGATGTTACTCGAAGTTAGCTGAGTGTAAGTTTTTAACTATCCTCACCATACTCTTGCTTACATGTTTGTGAGGAATTAACTTCCCAATTAAGTTCCTTCGCTCATGCTTAGAAAACTAGTCTACAGCTAAATAGACAAACTATGATACGGTTTTAGCATTGAGTATTTACTATACTTTTCATTTTTGTTTATACGACTAACCGCCAGTTTCCGAAAGCCAAATCAAAGTTAATCTCTTGTTGAAAGTATACCTGTCACTGTCAATGTCGTCTGAAATGACAAAGACGGCAACAGTTTTGATTATAGATTAACTTTGATTTGGCTTTCAGAAACTGGCAGTAAGTCGTTACAAAAGCATACGGCCCGCCTAATGGTAAGCACTTACCGTAGCTATATGAACGCTTGCAACGCACGAAGCATCGCTCCGCGTTACCGACCATTCCCCCCTCCCCTATGAGCTTATAAGTAAGCTTATTCCTATAATTATACAACGTGTAATAGATTTACATGCTAAACCGTTAAACGGTTTGTTCAGAATCGTTTTCTGAATCGCTTTATGTAACTTTTGATATAGATATTCAAAGTTACATAAATCGATTCAGTAGGCGACTCTGAACAAACCGTTCAACGATTTAGCATCCAATCGTTTTCTGTATCGCTTTATGTAACTTTTGATATAGATATTTAAAGTTACATAAATCGATTCAGTAAGCGATTCTGAACAAACCGTTTAACGATTTAGGATCCAAATCGTTTACACGTTGTATACAGGGTTATTGGTAAGACAAAGTTGTTAACTTTGCAAGATTGTAATTATTACTAACATCATAAACAACAACTTTTGTTCTATGACTTTTACAAAACTTAATACATTTACCAGAAACAAACTTTCAAGATTTTGTTGTTCTATCTAACACATTTCAAAGCTGTGTTTTGTTGTATCTGCGCCTCCCGTGCACTGTCACTCAGTGTTTTGCGACGCGTAGAGTTCGTAACATTTAGAACGTTGAATTTAAATATTTTAATTTTTGTTTGAAAGTCTGATGACTTATTAAAAGTCAGTAATAATTATAGCCCTGAGAGGTTGTTAATTAATTTATTTTTTAATTTAATTTAATAATAAAAAAACAAAAAAATCGTGGACGTAGAAAAAGCAATTAAAGAACCTGCTTATCAAACTTTTGAAATAAAACAAATATAATTATTAAAAAGGTTGTCGACTTTTCTCCAAGGTAAGTGGTACACAAACCGTCTATAAGCATTTGCAATACCAAGAATTGCCATTGAATTGTGTAACCAATCTTGTGTTTGAATGTGGAACAATTTCGTGCACAAGCTTTAACTGGGTGGTTTCATCCGCGTTCCAAAGGAGAGTTTCCGTTTCTAAACTAATGTAGTGTTTCCCAGGGTAAAATGTTGACAGTATCTCTTTCTATATCTACCATACGTTCTGAACATTGTTACCTATTTGGTTTACGATTCCAGATAGTTGGTCCCATAGAAGTTGTTTATTTCAATAATTGTATGTTTTTAATATACCTTTTTGAACATAAATTAACTTGAATAAGTTTTATAGAGTTAGAGCGTAGCGTTTATTCGCTCAAGGAGCAGCTCGACTGGGGAAGTACCTCCACCTTACAGGATACCGCAAATAACTTTATGTTGTGTAAAATAGGCTACTTTCCTGAAAAAAACTAATTAGTCTGTCATGTACATTATCAAAAAATATTAGACACGTATTTTTTTTTGTCAATTATACAAAGAATTACGAAGAAATCGTGTGTTGAAGTTCCGCGTGACGTCACGGTGTGGTACACTTTTTAGGTACAACTGACGTCACGAGCCCCCACTCCCGAACTTAGTCGCGCTTTATCTTCGTCAATTGTTAATGATTTGGTAAAGCAAAAAATACGTGTCCAATATTTTTTGATAATCTAACTGACGGACTAATTAGAATTATTATATTTTTACCCAGGCAACATTCCTATTGTGTTACTGTGCGTGAGTAAGGTCGCCAGAGATCATAGGGGAGGGGTGAAAGGTCGGTAACGCGTGAGCGATGCTTCGTGTGTTGCAAACGTCCATATAGCTACGGTAAGTGCTTACCATCAGGCGGGCCATATGCTTGTGTACCGACTTAGTCATAAAAAAAAAACTACTACTCACTCTCTTAATATATTGGAGTTTAATTTTTATAATAGCTCATAAAATTTTTTTTTTTTTTTTTTTTTTTTTATACCACTAAGGTGGCAAACAAGCATACGGCCCGCCTGATGGTAAGCAGTTACCGTAGCCTATGGACGCTTGCAACACCAGGGGCATCACTTGCGCGTTGCCGACCCTGAAGAAATCTCTTCACGCCCTTTTTGAAGAACCCCATGCTGTACTCCATTGGGAAAACCACGGCGGGGAGCTCATTCCACAATCTGACCGTCCGCGGAAGAAAGCTCCTTTGAGCCCGCACAGTTCGAAACAATTCTGGTTTCAATATGTGAGGATGGACTCCCCGTCGATGGCGAGAGTTGCGATGGTAGAAGGTAGCAGTGGGCAACAAGTCGAATAATTCTTTAGAACACTCTCCGTTGTACAAGCGGTAGAACACACATAAGGAGGCAAAGTCTCTCCTCAGACTAAGGGGCTCTAAACCGCTTGTGAGCTCGGGATCGTCAACAATTCTGATGGCACGTCGCTGAACCGAGTCTAAAGGCCCAAGCTGGTATCCAGGTGCTCCCGCCCATAGGTGACAGCAGTACTCCATATGAGGCCGGACTTGTGACTTATAAAGTTGTAGCCTTTGCCCCGATGTGAAGTACTGCCTCGCTCTGTTGAGCACTCCGAGCTTTTTGGATGCCAGCTTAACCTTGTCTTCCAAGTGACTTCGGAACAAAACGTCACTAGAAATGTCGACGCCAAGGATCCCGATGCTTTGACTGATGTTCAAGGAGGTGTTCTGGAATTGTGGAGCCACAGACCATGGGGTTTTCTTAGCGGTGAACGCGCAGGCTTGAGTCTTGGTGGGGTTGAAATGGACTAGGTTTAGTCGACCCCAATCGGAGACACTAGTTAATGTACTCTCGATTTCAGACATCAGCCGTTCGCGGCTTTCCTCCACCTCGGAACGAGGGATATTTGCACGGCCCGTGTAATAAGCGTCCCCTGTGCTGTCGTCCGCATAGCAATGAATGCCGTCAATAGACAGCATATCATTGATATGGAGTAGGAACAGTGTTGGGGACAACACAGAGCCTTGCGGGACGCCAGCATTTATGTCCATGCTATCGGAGCAGCTACCATCGACGACGGCTCTTATGCATCTGCTGGACAGAAAGCTGGCGATCCACTTGCATAATCCCTCGGGAAGCCCATATGCTGGTAACTTCGTGAGAAGACCCCTGTGCCAGACCCGATCGAACGCCTTCGCCACATCTAGGCTCACTGCCAAAGCCTCACCTTGGCTCTCGATGGCGAGTGACCAACGGTGCGTGAGATACACAAGGAGGTCACCAGCTGAGCGACTGTGGCGGAAGCCATATTGTCGGTCGCTCAACAACTCGTGATCCTCCAGGTATCTCAGAAGCTGCGTGTTGATCACACGCTCCATGACTTTTGAGAGAAGGGAGGTGATGGCGATAGGCCTGTAATTCGTCGGGTCTGATCTGTCGCCCTTTTTGGGCACTGGGTGCACGTGGGCAGTCTTCCACGAAGACGGGACTTCTTTTTTGGTGTAGGAAAGTGCGAAAAGACGCGTCAATACTGGACACAATTCAGGAGCACACCGCTTCAGAACCACTGCCGGTATGCCGTCTGGCCCACTCGACTTATGGATGTCCAGAGAAAGCAGTTCCCGCCGGACCTCCCGTTGGGTAATGCTTATCTCCGGCATGGAGCTAGCACACTGCGCGATGGTAGGCGGTGTGGCGCCCCCGTCATCCAAAGTCGAGTTCGAGGCAAAGAGAGAGCCCAAAAGGTCAGCTTTCTCCTTTGCACTATGGGCCAAGTTTCCGTCCGGCTTACGGAGTGGTGGCAAGGACGACTGGCAAAAGTTTCCTTCAGCAGCTTTGGCAAGAGACCAGAAAGCGCGACTTCCAGATGGAAGGCTAGTCAGCCTCTCACCAAACCTACCGACGAAATCAAACTTAGCCCTAGCAGTCATTCGCTTACTGAACCTCGAGGCAGCGTTAAATTTGCGTTTCGCATCAGAGATGTTGGGGTCCTGATTTGTTCGGGCCGTGGTCCAAGCCTCATACAAAGTCTGCTTATTTTGTCTAGCATCTTTGCAGGGCCGGTTAAACCACGGTCGTTTCTTCACCCCTGCAGCCACTAGCGGGTTTGGGATATAACATTCCATTCCCGCCAGTATCGTCTCAGCGACGGCAGCTGCACAGGTGTCAGGATCATCTGATGCGAAGCAAAGCTGCCTCCACGGGTACGTTGCGTAGAATTCACGCAATCCATCCCAGTCTGCTGACTTATAGTGCCACACGCGACGACGCCCGGGTGACCGGAGCGAAACGGGCCGCGCACAAGGCACCTGCGTCCGGATGAGACAGTGGTCCGATGAGCCAAGTGGCGCATCCACTGTCACTGCATAGTTTTCCGGTCGCGTAGTCAGCAGAAGGTCCAGTAAGGAACTTGTATGGCTCTCAATATCTGGGATTCTCGTAGGAGAAAGAACCAGTTGTGAGAAGCCATAGGCCAGGGCAAAGTCGTGAGCAGTCCTCCCCGCAAAGTCAGTGGACCGAGAACTAAGCCACTCAACGTGGTGAGCGTTGAAGTCTCCTAATAACACTAACTCCGCGGAGGGGTACTGCTCCAGTACTTTGTCAGTCGTCGATTGCAGGTGCTCAAATAACCGGATTGTGTCCGCGTCACCGCTGTGGGACCTGTAAAGGCACGCGTAAACTTTGGTGTGGCTACCGTGATCTACGCGCGCCCACAAAATCGACAGGTCCCGGTCTTCTAGGCCATGGAGACGGCGACAGCAAATATCCTCCCTGACGTACATACATACCCCGGCACGGCGCACAAAATTGTGCTCCAACTTGTACCCGGGGTAGTGTAAATACGATGTATCATCAGGGCAGGATATTTGTGTCTCCGTTAGAAATAGCAGGGTCGGCTGTGCAGTCTCGAGATGTTGGTGGACTGCATTGATATTAGCGTGAAGTCCCCTGATGTTGCAAAAATCCATCGAAAGTGTGGACGGGGAGGCCGCTGAGGAACTATTTCTTTTTTTCTTTTTCCTTGCCATTAAAAAGGGATCGATAAGAGATTAAGAGGAATCGCTGTGCCAGCAGCGAAAGGGACAAAGTGCTATGTTATTCACCGACCGAGTGCTGGACAGGTGATGCGGTTTGTTGGTGCGGCAGCCGGAAGGGCCCCCGGTCCCCCCATGATACAGTTGGCCGGGTCCACCCCGGTCTCCTCCTCCGGCACGACCAACTATACCATGGATTATGCGCGAGGCGGCGGGTCAGCCTCCCAGGGCGGAGATTAAGTGATCCCTGGGCTCGGGACCCCTACAACCTGCGGGCAGCCAGCGGGCAGCTGTTTCACCGGGTCTCCCTGACCGCCGCAACAACACGCTGCGCCTGCACAACACAACGGTGGTACGACACCGCTGGTCCCCAAACACTGCCAGCACAGCGCTTCCTCATGGAGCTCTGGCGACCTTACTCACCGCAGGAACACAACACCACATTAAGCAGCGTTATTTGGCTGCGATCTTCTGTAAGGTGGAGGTACTTCCCCAGTCGGGCTACTCCAAATTTCGAACGGGACAACCCGTTATGCCCTTCCTCTCTCGTTATTATCAATTCTCGTTATTATAAAATTATCTTAAATTGGCCCTGGATAAGACTGCTTAGTAAAACTGACTATGTATTCATTAAATACCTACTTTTGTGCTTCATTCGCACGCTATGGCACTCTTTGTAGTCATGATTTATTAGTTCTGATACTATTTAAAATTCGATAATATTTAAATAAGGCTTCATTTATTCCCACTCCAGTTTTTCCCTTCTATATCTTCATTATTGAATTAAGTTTTTAATTAGCTGACTTTTGGTCATTACGAGCAGAAAGATAACTATTGACAACATAAAAGCCTGGTGAAGGAATCCAAAAGTAAAGTCTTTCATATATAAACTATGTTTTCTGATAAAATAGCCCCACGGTGTCACGTGCGATTTCTATTTTACCCCTTTATCTGAAATGGTGAATTCAAAAAAATATTCTTTAGGTGTCCAGGGCTATTGCGTATCTTTTGATTTTGAATGATGCGGTATGACGATGACCATTCGTAGGCTCTGATTTGATGATATTAATTAATGGTGTTCGTTACGATTACCACCAAAGATACGCGATAGAGCCCCTGTTTACCATCATCGTATGACATGCACATACTCTAACCGCATCTTGTGATTTCTCCCTCTGTCTTCTTAACTGTATGTCCCCCATGAGAGAAGAGTTATGATTATTGAACGGTCTATGTAATTTAATTCTGACTACAAAACTGAAATACACCTACCTACCATAGGTACCAAACTCAAAGTTGCCGGTTCCATTTTGACAAGGTTCTCTCAAACAAGGGGTTTCATTTGTAAATCACGAATGATTACGAATTACCCAGTAGGATTCTGAGTACCACATGATGCTGTTAAATCACCCTTGTCATCATCATATGCCTGCCTTGTTCCGAATAAATCACCCTTGTATCAAGTAATAATAAATTAGAGGATAGGAGTTTTCGATTCAGTTCAACAAGTGTCCTACCGAATTGTTTAATATTTTTTGAATGAAAAACTCAATAATAGAGGAAGGTCTCAGACTATGTGAAGACATCGCACAACACCTTCAGGAGCAGCAGAATGATACAGCCGACGCAATGTGGAGAGATTTTCAATTATACTGCAACGAAAAAGCAAAACAATATTTAGGAGTATCTAAAGGTGCCATCAATAATAACAAGGATACTAGCTGGTGGAAGGAAGAAGTGAGAGGAAAATTGGAAACTAAGAAAACTCTTTTCAAACTATGGCAACAAAAGGCTACTTGAAATAACTAGCGTCACTGAAAACCAATGCGGATTCGTTGCCGGTAGATCCACAACTGACGCCATACATTCGGTCAGAATACTGATGGAGAAGTACAGAGACAACAAAACAGACTTGCACATGATATTCATCGACCTAGAAAAAGCTTTCGACCGGGTACCGAGAGAATTAATTTGGCACGCTCTAAGGGTCCAGGGTGTCCCTGAGCATTACATAATAACTGTCAAAGATATGTACCACCAAGTAACAACCAAAGTGCGAAGTCCGGCCGGAACAGGCGATGAATTTAATGTGAAGGTTGGTGTGCACCAAGGTTCCGCACTCAGTCCTCTGCTATTCAATATTGTAATGAACCATCTCACCTCAAATCTGCAACGAGCGCCGCCATGGGACATCCTATATGCGGACGATGTCGTCATCATCAGTGAAGATGTGAACAACCTACAGCAGATTTTAGAAAAGTGGAGAGAATCTCTGGAAACATCAGGTCTGCGAATAAGCAGAGAAAAGACCGAGTACATGCACTGCAACTTTAGTGGCGTTAAGAGCAAACACACCATCTGTCTGCAGAACACCCAGCTAAAAGAAGTGGACCATTTCAAGTACCTAGGGTCAGTCATAAGTAAAGATGGGTCAATAGACACTGATGTCACCCATCGCATAAATACCGGGTGGATGAAATGGAGAGAACTATCCGGTGTGCTATGCGACAGCCGAATGCCCGTGCGCATAAAGGGACGAGTATACAGAGCAGCCGTCCGACCGGCCATGACATACGGATCCGAATGCTGGCCACTCAAAAAGCAGCACGAGAATCAATTACACTGTGCAGAGATGAAGATGCTTAGGTGGGCAGGTGGTGTAACTAGGCTGGATCGTGTCAGAAACACTCACATAAGAGGCACCTTCAAAGTGAGACCTATCCCAGATAAATTACAGGAGAGCCGTCTGAGGTGGTACGGACACGTTATGAGGCGACCATCCGACCACATGACCAGTAAAGTGCTAGATATAGAAACTAAACCCCGAGGACGAGGAAGACCCCGAATCACATGGATGTCCGTAGTAGATAAGAACCTCAAAGAAGCCCAAGTCACCAAAGAGACGACCCAGGACCGAGCTGCCTGCTACGAGAGACGCATGATACGGAGGGCCGACCCCAAATAAAATGGGAAAGGGCCAGGCAAAGAAGAAGAAAAACTCACTAATATATAAACTTTATACCTAAATAATGATAACATAAATAATAAAGACATTACAAGTAATGCATAAGTACATATGTGTAAATACGATTATTATATTTGTCGGAGAGTTAGATCTTTGGTCGGACTCAGTTGGATCATGATATTATCGTGGTACAAGAGTTGTGTAAAATAGTAGTAACAGTAACACTGATTTGACTATAACGTAAATAACAGAGTTAATGAGGGTATGCGTAATAGTAAGAACACTTTTTTGACTTTAACGTGAATAACGAGAGTTAATGAGGGTACGCGTATTGCTTCTGGGACAGTTAGTTTATCACAAGCGCTCGAGCTGTACACATCTCAGTGCAATCATTGTTAAACCCGGTTCTGAAGCCTATAATTATTTAAGACTTGTGTGAAGTGAAGTGATTATTTAATTATAATATTACGACAATAAAGCTATTGGGCCCATGAGGAGTTTGTTGCGTCGCTTCTTCTCCTCATACGGGACTTTTACGAAGAGATGCTGTAACGTTGTTTTATTGGCTGCACTTCGCCCACCGAATCCCGATACCACTGAACTGTCGCTGCATTAATTGTTCCATGTGTCGCTGACTCTGAAATATTAATAATAAAATAATCAACTAAATGTCACTCATTTAATTGGTTATTTTTGATGGGACATATTATTATTGCAATGTTTTTAATATAGTTAAAATAATTCTATGGATTTGAATGTTATTTGTAGTTATTATTTAAAACATGCTGAAATTATAGCAGAATATGCCGAGCTATCTAATTTTAAGATCCATTTGTATATACCATATTCAAGGAAATACCTACATTTCATTTCATAATTTCCCAGGATATTTATTCTCGACCGACGGAAACTAAAAAGGAGGTTCTCAATTTATATGTTTATATAATATTACTTTTTTATGACATACTCAACTACGGTAATAAGAAGCATTTATGTTATTCTTTAATTTTCCCTACATTATTCATAAATTTTGTTATGATGGGAGAATGAACTTTGAAATATGACGGATTTTTTCAATTTAAGACCATGAATAGCGGGATTGAAATATATTTATTGAATGTCGTCAACGATTAATAATATGGATATACTTGATAGTGATAAATCTTGAGAAGTTCAAAATACACAATAAACTAAAATTAAAAAATAAGAACAATAACAAGTTCTTCACAATTCTGATAAGTATCACTAATAAATAAATTACATGGTACTTAAACAAAAAAATACTAATGAACTTATTTGAAATGAAATGAAATAATTTATTCATTCAAATAGGCCTTCACAGGCACTTATGAATAGTCATATAATAATTTTGCCAACAATACACTTATTAAATCTAATCATGACTATAATCAGCTAAATGAAGATTGAAATGCATTGTGCTTTTATTGTGCTACCAACAATTTTTTAATGGAACCAACTGACCGTAATGTAACCTTCTCCCTTCTGTAGATACCCGGACAGATGGGGCTCGCAGCTGGAATTACGAGTCCAGCTGTTTGGCCTAGGATATCACGGGAGTCGAGCAGCCTGCTACCTTTTTGGTAATACTCGACCATTGAGCTAGTTCATGGTGGCTATTTGTGTTTTGTTAGTTGTAGGGCAGCGGCATGTTGTCTAGGCAATGAGTGTCTGAAGGTACCGGCCTAAGGTAAAGGGCTGCCTGGTGGTCAGACGCCGGGACAATACGGGTAAATAACCCTAAAGTAGTGAGTAAAATCTTTGCATCTCAGGATTTCTCTTTACTTTCCTGGATAGAAAGGAGGGGACTACCCCGCTAGATTAGCTTTCCGGCAACCCATATGTAGGGATTGGGTAGATGTGTGGGTGCACATTGGGAGGTGAGCGCGCATTCCAGTTCAGGTACCATTCTGAAATGGGAGTTGGCTTCTCGAACGTCCCCAGTGGGGATTATTGAATCCAATAGCACCAAAAAGGTGCGGTTGCGTATCTGCTTGCGCATGCGGGTGGGCATTAGGGTGCGCTTGGTGAGCGATTTTAACAGCTTCGGTAACATTCTGAACAAATGGTAGTGAGTGATCACGGTGCAAGTGGTGCAACTCTTACATGAGTACCAGGGTGGATGCTCAGGTGGCAAGTCTTACCGCAGGCAGATGGTCCCTGATGCTTCTTAAGGGGTTGCCAGGAGTACTGTGCTTCCTTTTATGCCTCAGGATGGGTAAGCTAGTAGGGTAGCTACTACTATAGAAAATCTCAGTAGTTTTAGGGGGCTAACCGTATACTTTTAACTCTAAGTGTTATGGTTCAAATTTCCACCCCGGTACTAATAATACCTATTCAATTCAGTTCTCATATCTTTTATCATCATAGATCAGATCATAGGATCTTATTCTGCATATTATAACTATTCACAAAATAGATCAATACTTCGTATGAACTCAAACGTGTGATGTTAAGCCAAGTATTTCGATAAGTTTCTATGTTTGATGGGTAATTCTGTTCTTATCGATAAAAAACTTTTAACCATACATTTAAAGCTTAAAGTGTATAATTGCATAGACGTTGTCTATGAGAAGAGTCAATGGATAGCTTTCTTAACTCGTTTGATATTCACATGTTCCATAAATATTAGACCAGTTTAATGAAGTTCATTAAGATTGACTTACGTGAAAGCCCAGCAGTGTCGATATATAACGCTATAGCATTGAATCTGGCTTAATTAATAATCTGTCTAATGTATATTTCATGTTCCTACGTAGATCGTAGGTATCATTACCGACCATTATTTGTGGTATTACATAAATACGTTTACTAAAGTGTTCTTCGCTGATCCAAAACTGTCATATATCTATTTTTATGTTTTTATGCTTGGGTATTTTACTTCTTAATACATTTTGAACAAAATACCAATATAGTCGAAGTGACCAAAAAAATTTTTTAAAAACCTAGCCTTTCTGAATTTCTTGTCTGATTCGTCTCAGTTGAAGGCCGACTTCCGAACTGGTGGTAACTTCAGTAGCTTTGACCTTCATCAGTGTCCTAATAGGGCCTAAATTGAATAAATAGCTTTGACTTGGATCTAAAAGCGAAATGCGACTCGCTCACTTATCACAAAATCTCAGTAACTATAAAAACTAAAATTTGAAGCAGGTAGGTATACAGGTTAATATTTATCTGCCCTGTTCCCAATTAATAGAGGCCGGCGCATTATGTACCCGCGCTTATTCCATTCAATCTTTCCATCTGGCATCAGCATTCACTCCTTCCTTACTTATATCATCTTTCACACAATCCACCCAACTAGTGGTACTACTATGGTAGTGAGTGATCACGGTGCGACTCACATTTTCTCTTGAGTACCAGGGGCGAGTACTCTGGCGGCGTGACCTAACGCAGATGGTCCCAGACGCCTCGTAAGGGGTTGCCTGGTATAGTGTGCCGTCTTTTATGACCGAGAGGTTGGTGAAGGTGGCCACTATAGAAAATCTCAGTAGAAAAGAGGGGGTAATCCACCCAACTAACTATCCATATATTTTAAGAGAGGTAGAGCGAAGCGTTTATTCACCACCTTACAGAATACCTAGAATATGTATCATAACTAAATAACTCTCTGTTCCTGCGCGTGAGTAAGGTTGCCAGTGCTCATTGGGGAGGGGGACAAGTATGGTAACGCGTAAGTGCGCGGTAACCGCTTACCATCAGGCAGGCCGTGCGTTAAATTACCGACTTCGTCATATACAAAAAAATGTCTACAGAAAGATAGACGGACTAATAAATGTAATAATAATAAATGTTTTTATTGCTCAATCAAATTACATAATAATCATAATGCAGCCCTGTCTTCTAAACTACTAACTAACTTACCTTAAGGTGGCCCTCTGTGGCCGGCGCAACTTCAACGCAAGCATAGTCTAAAAGCTTGTTGTTTCATGCAACGTAATGTTTGACTGCGAAAAAAGAGAGACAGCATCAGGGCCGTCGGTTATCAGTCGGTAAATTCCGCTGATCACTCGCGGCCGCTTCGCTAGGTCGTCATTCATGATTTCGCATTCATAAAACTTGTTCCAGGAGTATACTTCTTGTGAAAAAATCTTACAAGTTTGTGAAAAAAAAGTTAGTTATTTAGAATCTCCAATACATTTGCAAGCCTGGTATCTAAATGTTTTCTTTACTTTTTTTTTATATATAGCCAAAGTTCAGGTAAAAACGCTGTTTTTCGGAGGCTTTGACTGAATTTGTTTCACACTTTTTTTTAAATTACGCCTAGTTACACGGCTAGATATAGCGCACTAGATACTAATTTGTTCAAAACATCTAACGAAAAATTTTTAACAACGCCATAATAAGTACAGAGGTTTTGTATGAAAAGTATGACGAATTGAGTCCTCTTAACTTAAGGATTACTTGTATCAAATCAAATCCTCATTTTATTCAGTCTTACTACGGAATCCTAAAAAGTATATCACTGTTAAAATCCAAGCAGCTGAAATGAACAAAACCTTATAATTATTTAATGATTATTTATTCATGAAAAAAATATTATTTCACTAATCATTATACATACCTGCCCACAGAATAAAACAGAATTATAAATTGCTTAATTGCAAGATTAACCCTGGCATTTTGAGTTCCAGACATGAGACTGAATAAATAATGGGTATTAATTGTACAAGATGAACAACTTGACCCCTCGGTACAGCCGACCTCACATTAGGTACTAAACACATTCTAAAGCTGAGGTTACAACCCCGAGTTTCAGGCTTTATTAACATCAGTTCTAAGTTATTATAATGGAATGCTTGATGCCATAAATTCTCCTGTTGAAGGCCGGACTTTATGTAATAACATTTAGCTACGCTGAAATATTATGATTATGTCAGCGGCATATTTTTTAGCTTATGTCTAGACTACGCCTTACACAAAATGTTTTTAATATTTTTTTTTCATATAATTTGTAAAATTACTCTATTCACAGTATTGGGGTTAATTACATCCAATCCAACCAAAGTCACCCTGTATAAGTGTAATACTTTCACCAGTGATATGTTACCTAGAAATATATAAGTCAATGACTTTAACGTACAGAAAATCAAAGTCTAATGAAAAAATAATGGAATTTGATCATAAAATTAATATCATCATTTTTATTCAACAATAAAAATAAAAAAGGATTAATATAATCCATAAACATGCTTAATACAATATTGTGTCAAGAATTCATAATTCTTGACACAAACCTTCATGTTAAAACGAAATATAAACAAATACTTTATTAACTATTTTTATAAAAAAAAACATGTTAGTTTTGACTAATGTCAAAAAAGCATGGGGAGTTTCGGTGCACGGTCCAAACCATAAGTTTAGAATGTTCTACTACCGTACAGTTCAAACAGAGAGTGCGTCCGTAACGTCTACAGACCCAGTTTGATAAAGTAAATAATTAAAATTAATTTTACTCTGAAAAAAGTTAGGACCCTTCACGGTTTTAATGGAACTTTTGCAGACAGGTCTTATATTTATTTTGAAAATTGTTATTTTATTTTGCATCTCGTATTAAAATCATAACAGTTACGACTATGGACTTATATTCATCGTCACTGTCATTACAATTTATTTTCGCTACTAACATTAACTACCAACCTCGTCCTCTACTTGGATTAACTGCAAAACAATTTTAAATATGCGCTGCATAAACATTAAATCTGAAAATATTACACAAATTTATCAGAATTTAAAACCTTATTCAAAATATTATTTATAATTTAATATAGTGTTGGTATTACCTGCAATATCGAAGCAGCCGAGCAGCAGCGTCCACAGGGACAGGACGCGAGTCGGGCTGGCGCGAAGAGACCACTCCATTTTACATTTTCCTACGAACCGGCTACAAAATATATTTCGAACACTTCACAAAATCTTTACAATTACATTTCCACTGATATTGTTGTTTATCCCGGCCCGGTTTCCCCGTCGGGCTGAAACAAAAGAAAGTTCAATTGGAGATTTTTGTTATTCTTCTTTTAATTACTTATATACTTTAAGGATCTGTATTTCTGAGTTTTCTTTATTTATCGTTAACAAGCTTGTTATGGACGGCGAGGTTGAATGAATTGAGTCAGTTAATAGATGAATGAGGAAAACGGTTGATTTTACGTTATTAAGGCTTTCTCCGCAAAAAGGCAGTCGATTTTAATGTACAAAATTAATAACGAAATTATAGCTTTTAGTCAAGGAATTGTAAATTACTAGAAGATATCAAGCAATTAACAATTTCCCCGTTGAAACATTGCCAATAAAATTAAGGTTTTTTTCGTTAATTTGATTTCGGTAAACTTTGACGTTCTGAAGCTACTCACTTATTAGTTAAATTATAAATGCATGCTTATAAAGAAATTGAAATCGAAATAATATACTCTAAGCCTTGGCTTCAATGAATTTCAAGAGAACCTGTTTATTTTCCAGGTTGATAATAAAGTCAAACTGAAAGGCATTTATTCAATTTAGGTACATTAAATTAGTCAAAGCTTTTAAAAATACCACCGTTTCGTAAACATTTGCTTATTGGTACGTGAATCCATTTTGAAGATGTCAGAAAAATAACATTCATCATTAAATTACTTTTTGAAAGTAAAAAACGGGCGTTCGTATTTCCTTTCAGAGAATTGTTTTTCTTTACCGTATTTTCTTTGTTTGGCTCTCATTAATGGTGCTTACAAACAGATATTTAGAATTAATTGTCACTTGATCTTTTTTTTATTGTATTCTTTAATAAAAATCGTTTTTTTATTTGATTGTTTCAACGGGCTAATCTCTGGAACTACGATCCTCCTAGGCTACATTATTCACGAGTATTATAAGCTACTTTTTACCCGGGAACGCAGGTAAACAAACCACGGGGACAGCTAGTATCATCTTTATATTAATATAATATTATAATAAAGCGGAAGAGTTTTTTGTTTTTGTTTGTTTAATTAAACGATCTAATCTCAGGAACTACCTATTCTTTCATTAATAGCTACATTCTCCCAGAGTATTATAGGCTACGTTTTATCCCAGAATCCGGGGGGACAGTTAGTTAATAATTATACTCATCGAATAATGATGACATACAAATTAAAATCATCCTCAATTTCTAGGTAAAAAAAAAATTGATACGCGTAGTGATGAAATATACACCTCGTGTAAAAATAACCAGCTAATATGTCCAACATTTTCATTAGACAGTTTTATTAGCACAGCATCATGTCTGACCGGGTCAATAGATAAAGCTTGCAAGCCATCAATCTTCATATTTCCTGAAGAACGCTTGACAACTACCATTCGTCTTGCTAAATTACCGTCTGTACACCGATTTCTAAGAAACTCCGACGCCTCGGATAGACGATTAGTTAGTAAATATCCGTAAATCGTGGATGTATCTATGTTTATGTTATGTTATGTGCCTTTTATAGGATCGTAACGTGAACTAATTGGGAAAGGCGTGAATTTACTACGTGTAATACTTGTCTTATAATATTACCGTATTGTTTGTATTAAGACAACTTGCACATCTTTTACTAAGATAGTATTACATATGACAAAAAAGAAACTATTTAGTTCATATTACATTATCGAATTATTAAACGAAACAAAAAACCCGACTGCGTAAAACATAAATTAACTGAAAAGAGAAAAACAAGCTCTTAAATCTATAGAATTTTGAATATAACTTGAATTTTATAAGGTATTGCAATCGGTTATTTTTTTACCTACGAATTACCCCTACTAGTCATGAGTACTTAAAACTATTGCAAATACAAAGATACTCAATTCAAAGTCCTTGTTTTCAATCGGAAGCAGCGGCAGACTTGAGAACTTTTTCTATAGATTGTAATTTGTACATATTTGTTGTAAATAAAATGTATTTTATTCAAAAACGTCTTTAACACATAACTGGACTGATTGAACTTAAGCTGTAACTCTTACATTAAATAAATTTTAAAAAGTCTTATCATTCTCTGAGACTCTACATAGGCTGGAGAGAGGCTGTCGCTCTTGTATTTCTTGATCGCTAAAATTCAGCAAAGAATTGACCCCGAAATAAAACCCAAGTTAGTAAGTGTGTGGTAAAATATGCCGTTCTAACTATATTGAACTCGTAACAAGCTATGCTACAGAATAAAATATGTCATACTTAACTTTAAAAGTCCATTTACACCCAAGAAATCATAACACACCGCCAACCGCTCCTATTATCTTACTTACAAAGTACATCTTCACATTATGTATCTACAGTACCGAGTATGAGGTGGTTTAAGTTACTAGATGAAGGGTTTTCAAAGGTTTGATTCGGCTTCGAGGATACCTATGTGGTTCTTTAAGCTTGAAATTACTACGTATTTGAGGTCATTCAAGGTCATTAACCTGTAATATGAAATCCTGTATATCCCTTCGTTTAGCTAGCTTTACCATTTGAAATTAGGTACTGGAGTCTTTTGTTATAAGTTTTAAAAAAAATTAGGGGCATGTAAAATTAAATTGACAAAATATGCTACATGTTAACATTCGATTGGTTTGTGTATAGCATAAAATAAGAATGAAAAATAAAAAGAATAAACTAAACAATATATACATTGTTTTCTACAAAACGATATTACCTATGTATAATCAAAACTTTTTTTAAATAAACGAAGTTTTCCTTCCCGCAACCTGAGAACTGATTATCATAATATCTACATCGCTCAAGACTTACGCCGAAACATTAAGGCGATGTTAAAAATTCAAGAAAAAGCGACGTTCCCAACTGCGGCCCTCCAGGGTACACTTAACGGGCCTCGGCGAAGTGGTGTGATGAAAATACTTAATGAACTAAAGGAAACAACAGCCAATGACGTTTGAGAGATCGGCCCTCGTTATATGCTTGTGAGGTTCTTTCATGATTAAGATCTGCTTTTTAGGTGCTATCTGCTTTGTTTGATAAGCAATGTTCTTTGCTACAGGTCGGTTACCGAAAGCTGGCCTTCCAGTACACACTTAATGCAATTTCACGTTACAGTACGTCTTATTACATTATTGCTTCTAATCAGTCAGTCAGTTCTAATGGACGAATGCAAAAAAAGACCACTCTATATTTATGAGCTGTAAGCAAAAGCAAAACACTAACTGTCTCTTTTATACTCATAAGCTTGACGGCGCTCGAAAGAGACGGACAGACTTTTCATGATGCACATGCAGTGTGACGTCACGCCGCGCTCTTATTCACAGACACTATACAAGCGCAACGTGTAAATGTTTTGAACGTGTTAAGGCGATGATAGCTCAGTGGTAGTGACGTCGGATACCGAGACGAAGGTCCCGGGTTCGAATCCTACAATGAGCTTGAGCTTTCGGTGACGGAAAACATCGTGAGGAAACCATAGCACGGTGGTAGGGTACCCGCCTGGCTGGCTACCACCCTCAAGTTGAAAATCTGTCGCCAAGCACCTTTCCGTGTGTTCCGACAGCTGCACTTGAGAGCCAGTTCCTTCTAGGCTTAGTGTGCTTAACACCTTCGGTCGCATCATCACTTACCATGGTGAGATTGCGATCAAACACAGGCCTATAAAAAGTAAAAAAAAAAAAACGTGCCAGTTTACATGAGAAGGTTAATCGACAATTGAAATAGAACAATATCGCTCTTTAGTGAAAATAACACCAATAAGTTTTATTCTTGTTATTTTATGTAAAAAAAATATTTGGTATAGATTCAAATTCTTTATTCAAATTATTGTTCAAAGTTATTAACACTTCTTATGTGTGAATCTATAATAATAAGTCATGACGATTATGAAAAACAGAAAAGTATGATATTTTTGTTGTATATATTTTGGAATGCAATAATTATATTACACTTATATCAATAAGGAAATTATTTATCTTGTCCATAGACAGTTATTTCCTCTACGCTAAGACTTTGTCAGTGTTATAATATAAAGATAACTTCTAATGTTATTTCTATTTTGAAAGGTAACAATTATAATATAAGGTACATACCTTTTTTTTTTTTTTTTTTTACTGTTTATAGGCCTGTGTTTGACCGCAATCTCACCATGGTAAGTGATGATGCGGCCGAAGGTGGTAAGCACACAAAGCCTAGAAGGAGCTGGCTCTCAAGTGCAGCTGTCGAAACACACCGAAAGGTGCTTGGCGACAGATTTTCAACTTGAGGGTGGTAGCCAGCCAGACGGGTACTACAAAGTACCCTACCACCGTGCTATGGTTTCCTCACGATGTTTTCCTTCACCGAAAGCTCAAGCTCATTGTAGGATTCGAACCCGGGACCT
The DNA here is from genome assembly GCA_951394255.1 of Polyploca ridens. Taxonomy (NCBI): domain Eukaryota; kingdom Metazoa; phylum Arthropoda; class Insecta; order Lepidoptera; family Drepanidae; genus Polyploca; species Polyploca ridens. Next base: position 15,220,866 of record OX596249.1, on the reverse strand, counting down.
TCGTCTCGGTATCCGACGTCACTACCACTGAGCTATCATCGCCTTAAAACCTTTTAAAAGGAACGTAAGGTTTTATGTCTGAAACATAGGTGAAGCTACCGGAACAATAGGTTCTTTTGGTGCTTATACTGTCTAACACGCGCATTACAACAGCAGAAAAAAACAGGAAATAAATATGCTCTTTCTACTTGTAATAGAGGTCTAATACCACCTCTATAAGGTTTAATAACTAAACTTTTAAAATGTAATAACTTCATCATCAACTTTTAAGGATCCACTGGATAAAAGCTCAAAGTTTATTACTTGTAGAGACAACAAAACTTGCCATGTAATTTCACACATTCACCACTGCCTCAAATTCATTTAAATTTTCGCTGACTCAACACGTATTACCCCGTCCATATACACATAGTGAAACTGAAAACACAGTTGGCCTTCGAATATTATTTAGCAACACGAAACTGCAATATAACTAAAGTGGTGCCGTGTAATCCGAAGCTATTTGGGTAAGCGAGAAGCGAGCGAGACGTACGGAACCACGTACAACTTTGCGGTTTCTGCCTACCTGTCCCTCTGGTACTACAGACTGTTTATTTATGTATTATATGACAAGTTACGTGAAGCGTATTCGGGAATGCTGCGACCACATTTCATGTTATGGGTTGTATTGAGAACAATGTTCAAGCCGGCTTTAGTTTTGGTATCGCTGTCTGGAATATTAATTGTCCTTTGATTATTTGGTAATGTTCTTTTAGAGCAAGAATGTTATGGATATGATATTTCGGATCTCAATATGGATACGGATATATGAATAATATTATACACGGTTATGGAAATGAAATTATTTCGGATATCCGATAGTTTTGAATAGTTTCAGTTACGGATACATAATTAGTTTATAGGAATGTGCGCGGCTAGTGTGTTGGCTCGGCCGAGTAAAAAATTTTCATAACGTGTCTCAGTTAGACCCGCCCCTATCCGAAATTATTCGAAACTTTTCATCGAAGAAACTTTTATATCAGATTCGATTACGGTTTCGGATAAATAGTTTCGATTACGGTTACGGAGCTCGATAACATCACTGTTTTATAGTAAAATTTAATCATTGTATTTTGTTCATGTTACAGGTTGATTTAAATTTCTTTCCCAGCTCTATAAAATTGTCTACCAATTTAGTGTTATGGTATAACTAGTATGACGAATGAAACTTCAAAATCGAAAATTCATTTCAAATTTTAAAGTAATAATTTTACTATCTCAGCTTTATTGAATCGCGAATTCTGAAGAGCATGGCAAGTTCTGTGCAGCAAACTGCATTTCAAAGACAAATAATTGCGTTGCAATTCCAAGAGGGAATACGAAATTTAATGCGCACGCTGCAAAAATATCGAAGGCGGTGAATTTACTAACAATGGAAATTTTCAAAATAAAATGTCTTGAATTGGAACAAGTAACTACTTAAAGTAAACCATTCTCTTCAGAAATTCTGTCGTACATTAGTTACTTTTTTTAAATGTATTTTCGCTTTTAGATGCAAAGGTATCTTTGATTACTACTGTGCAATTTATGTTTTACTTACGAAGGAAAATTGTACAGTTTATCATATAAAGCTTGTTTTATTTGTGTATACTGTCTATACTCATATTTTCATACTAGATTTAAGTGTATGGTATGAGGTTGTTGTCATGTCGCTAGTAGTCACTTCAGTGCACCGGGTGAGACCATGTTGTATTTCTTCTTATCCCACTCGGATCGCAGAGTATCGACCTTTGAACTATATGCTATATATGCTAATATTATCAGCTGTTTAATTTGTTTTAATAAGTTTTTAAACCGTATTATTATATTATATATCACGCTCATATAATTTAGCGGTATTTAACAACACTTCATTTGTATCACCGTATTAAAATATCTTCAACGAAATAATCCAAAAAGGTCTCTCAGAAACTGTTACTAAGATTTCTTATTGTATTCTCTTTTTTCGTTAAACACAATTTAGATAGAGGCCGATCGTTAAGCCGACACAAAAGAAATTTCATCAAACCAGTAAAAATCTTAATAGGTACCTGCATAAATATACATTGCGAGCCAAAACCTTTTTTCAGATAGCAAACAGTGAGTGCTCGCCGTTCTTTCTCTCAACATTATCAACGAGTAGAATCTCTTTATGGGTGACGGCTATCTATGAGTTTAATCCACTTTCTCTTTTTATCTTAAGACAAGGGAAACGGGCAAAAAGGTTCGCGTCCTTTGTCCACGACCGTTGATAACAGGGTGACCTTTTCGTCTTGGGTTTATTAAACAAAAATACACCTGTGCATTCAGACATGATTGCGGAGATTTCATTAAATTCAATGGGGGGTCGCGTAATTGGAACTTTGTGAAGTGCTTCTTTCTCGTCATATTGTTTTTCTTCATCTAAAGTTACCAACGCAAGTATCAATTATATAGGTATATATAGTAGCTGTGTGAAAAATAATTTGCTAAAGCTTTTGCGAATCAGAATGTAACGTGTACCTTATAACAAAGTTACTTAATGAACTTGGCGAAAATATTTAAACAGGCTAGCTTCTGTCGAGAATTAATTTTCGCACACATTTCATACGAGTGTTGGAAACGTCTGTATACCGCGTTTTGTGAAATAAACGCAACAATTACTATTCGATGTAATTAAATAAAACGTTCTTGGTAATTAATTACCATTGTGCAAACATTGAGTCAGCCAACAGCGTTACGCCATAGCGCGGAGACGTTGTCAATTAAGTTAAGACATTAGGACTTGACTACATTAGGGCTTTTACCAAATACAGTAAAAGGTACACATTAATGAAATAAATATTAAACTTACGAACGAAAATATGAACTGTGCGTGCTATTAAAAAAAATTATGTATGTATAATGTTTTTGGAAAAAATAGCCAATATAGTCAGATAGTCCAAAAAATATTTTTTAAGTGTAACCTCCTGAGTTTCTTGCCTTCTTCTCAGTTGAAGGCCGACTTACGAACTGGTGGTAACTGCAGTAGCTTTGACCTTCATAAGTGCCCTACTAGGGCCTCAATTGAATAAATAGCTTTGACTTTGACTTGGTCACAAAAAATATATTTATATTATAAAAAATACAAGATTTAACGCAATTTGAATCTTGGATTTTTTTTATACTATCTTTGGTTTTTCAGACCTTTCTCCGCTCTTTTTGCTAAATGGTTTCGGTCCACTTTCAAATCTATTTCTGTGTTTTCTAGAAAATATCCATCACTTATTGGGTGATCGGATGAAAGAAAAAAACTCTTCTCAGAAATCCTAATCAAGATCTCAATGTCTGATTTAAACAGAAGGGCACAATAAATCAAAGAACAACGTAGACAGTACTGTAATCGGTTTCGGCTTTAAAAACAATTTCATTGCAGAAATTAAAATTCTTACTCAAATAAAAGTCTGTTAATGTGATAAATGTATTTTGAATAAATTCATCTTGTATTTAAGTTGTTGATTTATTCACGGTTGCTTCTCACTTCGTTAAGGGTTTTCGTAATTGTTTTAGCTCTTTAATGATAATATTATTAAAATAATTCGAGGTCTGAGTTTAATTTCACTTATATTCCTTTTTTTACTATTTATAGGCCTGTGTTTGACCGTAATCTCACCATGGTAAGTCATGATGCTGCCGAAGGTAACACACAAAGCTTAGAAAGGAACTGCAGCTATCGGAACACACCGGAAGGTGCTTGGCGACAGATTTTCAAAAATGTAATCCTAAAAAGTAGTGTAGTATGACTAGAATAGCCTATAATTGACTAAATATGCAGACAAAATTATAGCCATTGCAGTTTAAAAATAAATAATTAAATTGCTTTAGGTGTACAATTACAGATAAAATAAATAAGAAAATAATGGTTTATCGTCCGATTAATAATTACATAACAAGAAACACTCGTAAACGTTTCGAATTTTGAATTGATGAAAAAGTAATCTCATTTAAATAGCGATTCTGGGTGTGATTATATTTCCGTCGTTAAGGAAAAATTTTATTGTCCGCCTAGCAACCGTGAAAAATCATCTTACAATTTATTTTTAAGGAAACTCTTAATCCGTATTTGTTTCTATGTAATCGGATCAAAAACATTTATCTGTAAATTTGGTTTGTATTCACTTGTATCATTCACAAATTCAAAAGAAATCAAGGCATTCCCATTGGCAGAAATATGTTTTTTTGCAAATAAACACAGGTTTTGGCTGATCGGTAAGTCGGATATAAAATAATCTTCTGTTGTCCGCTAGCTGTAGGCTGTTAATAACTAGGATTATGTGAAAATAAAACATCAACTAGATTCTAATTGTTGTTATGGGGTCAGTAGGTAACTGGATCTGTAAAAACCAGGCATTATGTTGACATAGTTTTTATTTTACCATTTTATTTTACCCAACCAAGTATAACCCAACCTTTACATATTTACTCTAAAATTCGTTATGTGCGTCGCAAGACGTGCGGTATGCGGCGCCGCAGCGTAGACGCACCTGCGGTTGACAGACTCATTTGTTTGTTCGCGCGGTGAAAGCTTGAGCTCCATATCTCTCGTAGTTAGCAACGTGTGTTGATTATTTTATTTGTCAGTTTTTTGGATGAAAACAGCGCAGGTGTGAAAATAAGGTTCGTTTTTCATACCCGCCCTCTACGCCTAGTCTAAGCTTTGGCTGGGCTTATATGTATTTCAATCGTTAAAATTATTGACCTTTCAAGCTGATACGTTCAAAACACGATATGGCTCGACTTGGCAATTGTTTCCAAGCCAATTTAAGTGCTAATGTTAACCATAACGTTTGTAAAGCCCTTGACGCAACCTCCCGAACCGGTATTAGAGTCAGACTTTTCATAAGTACTTGCGAAGGTCTATTTGAAATAAATGTTTTCATTTGATTTTGACGCTTTGAATAGGTTCAACATAAGCCTAATGTGAATTTTTGGATAATTCCGGTTACAAAATACAGCCGTCTTCAAAATTTTTATTCAATAAGAAAACGGTTTTACTTAAAATAATTAGATCAAAAAATTTCCTGCAGTTATTTGGCGGATAAGTAAATATATAAATAATTTCGCGAATGGATACTCAAGTCATGGGGTAAACATAATATTCGTGACGCACACTCGCGAGGCGACGACAGAATATCAACGATGAGGTACCCCACCTCAACATTAGGCTGAGTCGGCCGCCTTTTTCTTCAGACACGCACAGATAGGATATTTATTTATACAGGGTGTTGTTTTGGTCGGCGACAAGCGACCCAGGAGCGGTAGTACAAAATATATATTCCCCAAAAATTTACATAATTCCATTAAATACTGTAAATATGTTGAGAAATACCTTATTCAATTTCAAATAAAATTACCGCAAAGTATGGTTACTAGGCACGTGCACAGACTAGAGCTAGGCGCAAGCCGCCATCGCCCCACCCCTTTACTCCTTCGTACTCTCGTTGAGTATTATGTCTACACTTTAGCTTATTACATGATTTTCAAAATTTTTATTTGTTTATTTTTATTATTAAAAAAAAAAGTATTTTTTTATATTTTTTTAGCACCAGTATCATTTTTATTATCGACCCTGAGTCGCTCGTCGCTGACCAAAACAACGACCTGTATTTTAATTTTGCTGTTCTGTTATTTTTGTTGTTATTTGTGTGTTTCTGGGAAATAAATTCATTTTCTTCTTCTTCTTTCTAAACAAAACCCAGGATAAGGCAAATATAGGTTATGACGAATATTCCTTACCTTCATGTTTCAGTTCACTGAAAATCAATAACATCCGTACTAATGTATATTATTATATGGATTTCTCGTGGTTTTCGAAAACAAATCAAATTATTTATTCATCAGAAGAGTTTACTACATTTGTTGTGCATTATTTATGAAGGTACCCGCCAGAATTAAATTAAATAAAATATGGTATGGAAAAACAGTACAACTCAACCACAATCAAATAATAAACTATATGTTCACATTAAAACTGTAATAATTTGAAAGTCAAATATGAGTAGGACCTCGCTATATTAGGTTTCCGTACATAAACTACATTACCTCCGGAGACCAGCGGGCGGGGAGCTTTTTCCGCCAACGCGTCAGCTTGGCTATCCAAAGAGGAAACGCTGCCAGCCTTCTGGGAACCCTGCCGTTAATCGGAAGCAGCGGCAGGCTTGAGGAAATTTTCTATATATAGATTGTATTTTGTACATATTTGTTGTAAATAAAGCATGTCCTTATAGTTGAACTACATTATAAATTGAAGTTTACAGTACCTACATAATATATAGAAATTCCAAATTCCTAACCACTAGTGTTTGAGATACAAAAAATTCGACAGCACCCATTCCTTTTATTTTGAAACACAGGCCTATACATAGTAAAAGAAAGTTGGCTCTCACTTTATGGATTTTCTCAATGAATCTATACGGAGCACCGACGAACAAAGAGTTTTACAATTTGAGTAAGTATTATTCAAATTCAAATTCAAAAAGTATTTATTCAATTTAGGCCCTGATAAGACACTTAAACGACTCTACACCGGTTCCAAATACAACTTGAACTGAGAAGACTCCGGCAAGAAACTCAGCAAGTTTAAATGCGTACTTAGAAGTATTACAATTACAATATATATATAACAATAGCCTGCGAAGCGAACAATTCATTCAAATGCATTCTTGTCAGCTACAAAATCAGAAACTTTCTTTTCCCTTTCTTGCATAATTTCTGTTTTACTATCTTTTTAAATTTATGTATTGGTAGCTCTTGGATTTCTTTGAGTACTTTATTATAGAAACGTATACATTGCCCCTTGAAAGAGTTTAGAACTTTGCTGAGCCGAGTTAAAGGTACAGCAAGTTTGTGCTTATTTCTAGTAATTAAATCGATAAGTAAATTTTGAATACACGGAGCTTGATCCTCGGCCTTGCGATAACACTTTTCCGATTGAGTCAAACCTATACATAAGCATATTTAAATTAAAAAAAATATCTTCCACAAAACTAGTCCATAAATCATATAAACAAAATATGCCCAAGCACTGAAACCCCATAGCGCTCTTGTGGAGCCGAGGATATATTAGCTTCAACACTTCTGGCGTGATTCCCATGTAGTTACGCGCTCGCTTAGCCGCGCTCACTGGCTCGGCAAATAGTAAACAGGTAAATGTAGATATACTCGTAAAATACAGGCGATGAAGTGCGAGTCGGGTTTTAAGAAAATGGCTCTCTTTCACAAAACTTATAGCTCATGCTACCAGTGACAAGAAGATGGATAGCTAAACAGAACTGACTTTCTACGGAAATATACTATTGGGACATTGGCTCATGTTAATCCATGTAGTGTCACTTATCAACTAGAAATGGAATCTTTGATATGTTATAAATTTCAAAGTATGTTTGTGAACTCATTTGCATTTGCTGTATTTTTATGGGTTATAGGTAAAACTGGAACAAAGGAATTGGCTTTCCAATATTAAATCGATAAAATAGGAATAATGAACATAATTTCGAATATGGTTCGTTAGTTACAATTCAATAATACGACATTTCTCGTCCTTATTTAAAATCCAATAAAATGATATCAGAACATGGTGATTTTTTTGGGTATTAACAAGGTATCAATATCTAAATATATGGTATAAATGGGTAAAATATGTTACTACTGATTACAGTTTGTTCAGATACTTTCTGTAATTAGATATATACAAATAAATATAATATAAATATAATATAATAATTGTATTATTAGTAAGTACTATCTGAACAAATTGAGACCAATCGAATCGATAACCTTATCCAACCATTAGGAATTGAAAATGAAAAAGGGCAACGTTGACTTAAAGTTTAAAGTTAAGAATTTCTCTCAAGATAGATGATAGCTTAAAATCTTATCGAGGTTGGTGATGATATAGCCAAAGCTTAACAAGAAAAGGCCGGAATGAATCTGGTTGCAATTGACCAAAACATTACTATATCAATTTGTGTCGTAGTCAGTACTACAAACAGCCTACCACCGCGTCAGTCTCTCTTGTAAATAATATTTCTTTATTTCTTATATGTAATCAATCCAATGCAGTTGCTCTAATTTTTTTATGCATCACATTTGATACCTTTAATATACCTACGATGCAATACGGTTTTTGTATTTACTCTTATGGAACCCTAAAAACTCGACGCACGACGTAGCACGCGTGCGTGTGACGAGCAATTTGTTTAACTTATCCATCACGGAGCAAACTGAACGTTCGACATAATTGAGTGTTTTCCACGGAGAGCCAAGTTGCCAAGAATAAGGAGCATTGGATATACAAAGTTTTACGGTGTACCTACCCCTTGTGTTGTATGGTGTTTGGTAAGATTATAGCTAAATAACAAGGGCTTCATTAAACAGCAACGTAGCTACGGTGAAGTAAAGCGAAACAAAGCAAATGTTGAAGATTTTCTTCTAAACTTTGTTCTTACACAACATAATGATAAAATCATCGATATGACTCGTTCTATGTTGTTTTTCAAGCTAACTACGAGGCTTTCAACTAGATTAACGACTATCACAATTAAGTGATAACTGGTAAATGGCTTTACATGCCTTTTGAAGAAAACGTTCAAGTTAATATACCACTTTGTCTACCGATTACGAATAGCTAATCAAATTACACCAAGAGTGCTAAACCATATTTAAACAATAAAATTCTCATGGCATTTTTTTATTATAATAATAAATGTAAATATTCTCTATCCATCTACAATATAGCGAATATTTAGACTTGTGATTAGGGTTGTGAAAGGCTGTCTTTTCATACATACACCTAATGTCACCTTGGGAGATAAATTGGTGTCTGTTGTCACTTAGACACGGTAAAAATATTACCTGTGTTACTAGAAATATTTTTTCTATTTAATGTAGATATCGGGTGGCTATTATTTTATTCTAACTTTAAAACATTTATCTTTCTTAATAATTTATATGTTGCAAAGACGTGTTTTAGTTCTGCTTCTATGCGATAATCCAATTCCTTCGGCTGGTTTACGTGTAAAAGCCTCGTGCAAATTCGATTCCTGATCCACGACATAAAATGGGTTACGCATTCACAAAAAAAATTACATAGGAAATTTTACGTACGTAAAATGGTACCATGTAGTATTACTACAAGATCCCAAGGCCCCCAGACCTTACATATTTTCTGATGGGTAAAATGTGTAGAATTGAATAGTATTAGTAGGTACTTCAAACGTAGGTATACTGCCAGCTTGACCCGACAGCCAATTTACAGCCACCAGATATGAAAGGTATTACCAAAATATGAAACAAAAAAAGAAAAAAAATATCAACAACATTGTTTACAACTAATTTATTTTAAAAAGTTGACAGCAATTATATGTAGCAGTGAATATGATAATCATTGCGAAATTTTTATTGTGTTTAGGGGATGTTTGGCTCCTACAATTGGTCTGGCTACTTGCAAAAGTATTGAAATAGTTCTCTGAGTATCATAAATAAAAATCTGCACTCAGAATTTAAGTAAATTCCGTAATGTATGTATGTTTTACATACCTTATTTTTTGTACACCGAGGAAAGCTCGGTCAACCGGGGGCTCCACCGCGTATATTTAGTGGTAATCGTAACGTGGTGTTCGTTATGATGAATTTCATCCAATCAAGGCCCACCAATGGTCTTCGTCGTACCGCGTCATTGGATGAAACCATTAATAGTGTTCGTTACAATTACCCACCAAAAATACGCGATAGCCCGACAGGTACTAACTATTTTACGAAGAAAGTTTTGATTGACTAAAAAACTTCGCTGGTATTTATTCATATTACTTTCGTAAAGAATTCATTATGATAATCTATTTTGATTGCGCCAAAGTGACCAGCTTTCATTTCATGACTCATGTGTGAGTGTAAGTACCAATGTAAGTACAGTCTACTTTTTTGTAATCTGTGGATAGCGTAGTTGGTTTGACTTAAAATAATATTTTTTTATAACAAAGTTTCAAGAATCCAAATTTTGCTACAGAAGCACGTCTAGACGGTAGAAGTAGAAACTTGAAAAAATATTCCGACAAGAGCCAACTGTTTTCACGTTGCATCTATACATAACGTTAAGTTAAAACAGCGTTATCCCATCTCGGTGCTTTCTCATTTGGTACAATAGCTTCGAACGTTTGGTTGCTCAGTCTCGAGACAAATGGGGATGTCAGCCACAGCGTACCCGGTTGACGAGCGAAAATTGCTTTGATTTTCTAACAAATCCTTACCAAGAAACTGTTGCCACGTTTTATATTTTATATTGGCGAGATTGACCGAGTCTAGTTTTGGTGGTGCATAAATTGTGGGGCTGTTTTATTATTCAGTGCTGCCGTTGTAGTAGCTAGTAGCTACTGAGTCTCGAGCAAAACGTAGAAAACCTCGACAACATCCAATTATCCGTTGTGTTTGTTTTTCGTCGGGTGAAAATAAACTGACATTAAGTATTAGCATGGAAAGGTAAAAGTTTTTCGTATTACGCTCCATTACCTTTATAAAGAAAAATATTTTGAAGCCACTCTGAAAGGAAATACTTTGGAGGTCAAAAACCCTAAAGTAATCTTATTAGCGGGTTCTTGGAGTACTTTTAATGTATAAAGTATGTCAGATTTAAAGTTAAAAAATAAGAATAATTTTGTAGTCTAGTGTAGCCTTCATACATATTCAAACAACAGGCACCTACTGAACGTGAGGCGTAATCTGCTCTTTGAGCCCTGAAGTAAGTCATTAAAGACGATATACCTACTACAAGACGGTTGGACCCTGCTAGGTGTCTAAGCAATTTCTGCCATCAGCTTCACATTCAAAGTAAAAAAAATGGTCTTTATAAAATTTGGCCTATCGCGTTCTCAGGACTTAAATGTTAATTTTAATTAGCCTATGTCCTTCTCCATACCATAGGCTATCTGCATGCCAAATTTTATCGGGATCGGTTGAGTAGTTAAGGCGTGAAAACGTAACAAAAAAACAAACAGAGTTACATTCGCATAATATTATAGTATGGATTGAGTATGAAGCAGTTACCTATAACATAAAATACCATTACATAACATAATATCAAAATTAATTTTGCTTGACAAAAAATCTTCTTGATTTAATTTTGATATATCATTAGCGTACTAACTTATCCAACCAATTAATATTATGTAAACGCTTTGTGTACCATTCAAAAGGGAAGTCAAGTGAAAGTAAATGAGAATTAGGTAACAATAATGTTCTTTAGCAGATGGTAGGCTGGTTTCTCACAATTTGACGTTTAACCAAGACAAGACAATGCTACCACGTAGCTCTTTAGGCCGATAAATTTAGACTTACAATAGGAGTTCATCAAGCAAATTGTGATTTCCATCAATTGTAATGTAATTTGTTAAAGTCTGCCTCTTGGCTGGTCGTAAACTGTATCTTAAATATTGCTTAATGTATTTCTCTGTTGTTTTATTACATGTATTTTTATTATGAAAATCGGGTCATTAGGTCTTTCGGTCCACTCTTTGTTCGGTTCGCGTACTGAAAAACCTAAAATATACACCGTGACTTTTTATTCTTTTGAGAAACGCAGGCCACATAATGTAGCCAATGAATAGGTATAAAAACAATTTTTTTTTTTTTTTTTAACATTTGTATAATTAAAAAAATCTAATATTTATTCATTATGACGCATAGCGTAAGTAGTTTTAAATACCCTGTTACGAACGCAGTCTACTCGACTCGTGCTCTGGGTTGGTATTTCCTACCATTTTATATGTAAACTTTAATTTATTAACTCTGTTTGTCATAATTCAAATAATTTAATAAAAAAAAAATATATACAAATGAACAAAAATTTTTTTTATAAATGTTTAGTACCTATTCATTGGGTACATCATGTGGGCTGTATTTCTATATGAGATGTCTTAATTTGAAGGGGAAGATTCGGTCCGTAAGAAACAAATACTCTAAACGACATTCAAACACAAAAGTTTTGAAGTTTTACCCGACTGCGGTAGTACTAAAAGAGGTACAATCCATTTTAGATTGAAGGTAACCTTTCTTGCAAACTTTATAAACTACTAGTTTTCGCTCCGGATTCACTCGTTCCCGAGGGATCAAAATTTTTTCCGGGATAAAAAAATATTTTATTTTATTCCAAGTATCTGCTTATCAAGTTTCATCACGACTAGTTGTGCTATTGAGGCGTTAAGACCTAACAAACATACTAATTTATTATACATATTGAAGGATTAATAATGTTGCTTGCAATATTAATTATGATTAAAATCACGAATGAGTGGTTTCAAGAATCTAGCAACATGCACGTAGCTTAATGGATAGCGAAACCTTTATAAAATCGTTTAGCTGAATGATTTATCAAGCCACAGAATAAATAAGTTTTATGAATAAGCTATAAAGCTTACCAGTACGTAGTTGCGTAATGAAAACGTAGCGTTGCGTAGTTGGTTTGAAAACTGAAATATTCCCATTTGCGCACCGATTTTTTGAGCACCGATTCTATTCCCTTTTCAGCACCGATTCATATTTTGGATCGGTGCTCAAATGGGAACAAAAGTTTAATACGAAATCATTCCCTTTTGAGCACCGACGGTTTTGTAGCTTCTAGTGTTGTGGTGTTTAATAAAACGTATCGATAAAAATTTACGGTTTTATTATAAAAAGTAAAAAGTATTATCGTTAGAGAACCCATTTTTAGAGCATCAAAACTATTCCGCTTTGAGTACTGATCAATATGTTAGGTTGGTTGTCAATTGCTGAACAAAATATACTTACTGTTGTTGATATTACCTAGTAAAACTAATAAATTTACTTCTAAATAAATAATCTTAATTTATATACTTTTGGAATCTCCTTTTAAGCAAAGACTACCTTGTGTTAGAAAACCTATGTAATGACTAATTATGGAAACATAATGTACTCTCCATTTTACTTATTAAATCTCTCTATTAATACCTCAAAAAATGTATACATATGAAAAAATTGTACCAGGATAGCATAAGCTCGAAGGAGATATCTCCAAAAAAAATTTAAAAACAAAACCTGGTACCATTTTTTCATAAGTATATATTTTGTGGAAAGAATATATAATATATGTTGTTTTGTAACTAGGGAGAGCTCCTTCAAGCTTCTGTTGTACTGGTACTATTGTGTATAAAACTGTGGTGTTTAAATAAAATATATCGATAAAAAAATAGTTTTATTTTACAGAATAATTTAATTAATAAGATAACCGTGCGGCGGGCAACACTGTAGTGAACTTGTCAAAAGTTTGTCTCCTGTATATTAATTAATTTATAATTCTAATTCTAGTAAAATACATTATATTTCATTGTAATTAAATAGTATTTATGATTAATGTTCCTGGAAAATAAAAACATAAAGTGTTTTTACGAAAAATAACGAAAATCAGCTGTGATATTCACCGGCGAAGTGACAGCCAACGGAAGGAATTTGAAAACCAACAATAAACCTGGGGAGTATTGTGATAATAAGTCTTATTTTATACTTATAATATCAATAGTAGCAAAATCTTTTGAACCGGAATCATATCTTTATGATTCCTTGTCAATTTGAGTTACATATATCATACAGATGCAAATGCACCAGCAGGGATTTTCACAACTTATTTTGTCTGCCAAATTGTGTTAAGAGTTAAAAACTTAACATACTGAACACTGCAGTAACCTTGATGATATATAAACTCAATATTTTGGCAATCCCCTCACTTTCAACTTTGCATTTTAATGTTTAACACTTTATGGCATTCCATTAGACACCCAATCCCAAGTAGTACTTATTACAGTAATCTTGTAAGAGAAACACTAAATTAAACATTATAATTTATTATATAGATATACCAAGTTCACAAAAACATAAGTAATACTAATAATTAAATATTTACACAATCCTTAGTAGTACCTCATCTTGTATTATTTGTGAATAATTCTCTTAATTACAACTCAGTTTACTGTATAGGCTGTGGTGTAGGTTCTTAAATATTAATCCTTATCTTCCCACTTGCTTAAACCGTCCTGTGTGTATTCCAGGTCTACTTCAATTAAAATGACGACTCGCAGAGCTACCGCTCGTGACATGGAGGAAAAACTTAAGAAGACCTTGCAAGAACTCAAGGTCTCCCAGGATGACTGCACTAAGTTGCTGCAGGAGCGAGAGGAAAGTGAGGAGGAAATTAAGAAAATCATAGACAAAAATAGTCAGTTGAAAAGTGAAATGGCTGAACTTCACCAACATTATACGGAGGCTAATGATCGCCAAAACAAATTGCAGGAGCTATTGTTACAGTTCCAAGAGTGTAGTGACAATCATGAAATGGCCTTGTCACAAACAATACAAGTCACCATACGTTTTTTATTATTATGAAGAGCTTAGGTAAAATGATCTGTGATGATTTTAGAGCATCAGCTAATATTTTAAATTGTATCAGTATAAGTTTGAAGGAGCTCTCTCTAGTAAAAAAAACAACATATATATTCTTTTAACTTATGAAAAAGGAGAGAGCTCTTTCGAGCTTATGTTATACTGGTACAATTTAAAATATTAGCTGATGCTCTAGAATCGGTGCTCTAATGAGAATATTCAATAAAATAACGTAAGTACTAAGTCTTGGTACCATTTTTTCTTTAATTACCAAGTATAATTTTTTGGAGGTATTATTTAGAGAGAGATCAAAACACCACAACACTAGAAGCTACAAATCCGTCGGTGCTCAAAAGGGAATGATTTCGAATTAAATTTTTGTTCCCATTTGAGCACCGATCCAAAATATGAATCGGTGCTGAAAAGGGAATAGGATCGGTGCTCAAAAAATCGGTGCGCAAATGGGAATACTTCTGAAAACTTTGTGACGGATTCATTGACAAGCTGAACAGTAGCAACCTAAAACTATTGAAGTAAATAATATATACTTACCGGCTGATATTGACATATTTAGCATAAGATCAAAAATCAAAAATGTTTAATTTGAATTTACCACCGATTGGGAATACACTTAAACTGAGAATACTCCGGCAAGATAGAAGAATTTAAGAACTTTCAGGGTATGATTTGGTACCTCCCTTACCATTAGGCGGACCGTATACTGGCTACCTTAGTATCAATAAGTGGAAAGAGGTATAATTCAATCCTGGGTGAGGGCATAGATATACGAGTAGTGAATAAATGGCATTCTTCTTTTTCTTGGCAAAATATTGATTCTTAAAAACATAAATATGATACAACACAAACCCCCTTATTCATAATAAAGTTATCAAACGTTGATTAGCTAAAATTCTGAAGTCTTTATCTGACACTTGACATTTGGTGGTCGAAAGAGTGAGACGGGGCACACTATTATACTGATTTAGTTAAAAAAGCGATTATGAATAAGGGGGATAGTCTTCTGTGACTTAGAATTATATTTTTTATTCAAATAATGGATATTATATTGAAAATACATATCTGCATAAACGTTATATTTGTCAAAGACCTTATAATAAAAACAATTTATGATTTTTGAAATATTGTTAAACTTAATAAATAAATAAACTGTATACAAATTATAGTATATCAAACATTGAGGCTTCTGTCGTGAGTCGTAGCGAAAATTCAATACGTGCCTTTGACATTTTCAAATGAAAGTAAATGCGGAATCGGGTCATGAGAAATCGATGGTGATTTTAAACTTTTATGCTTCGCGTACATATCCGTTAATAGCTACATCAGGAAATAAGGGTTTTTTACCCAATATGATAGTTTAATTAACAACTAAAGCTTTGCAAATGTTTATTTGAGCCACAACATTGCAGTTTTCAATAATTGTATGTTTAAAACATTATCATATTCATTAATTACTAATATTTAATTATTATAAAGTATTTTTATTGCTGATACGATAGGCCTCGTAACTAATGGCCGATTGATAGACCTATTCATGTCGGAATTTGATCTTACGGATCAAGATTTCCTTACGATGCATCATTGCCGAAAATCCGCTGGTGAATCCGTCCATACAGAAGATTCTCAATCCAAAACCCCATCAACTTGTAGGATGTATTTTATGCATGAATGCTGGCAGCTCAAACCCTCGTATTAGCAACCCAAGTTTCAAGATAAGTCCGTCACTTTCTAGCATTATATAATAAAAAGAGTCGGGACTATCAAACCTAGATAGAGCTAAAACCAATTCAGCCATTGTATGAATATTTTTTTTACTTAATTTTTATGTTTGTGAATCAATCACGCATAAAAACGTGAACGGATTTGAATAATATAGAAATGCTTTAGATTAATACATAAAATATGCCCAAGAAAACGTTAGATTCTAGAGATAGAATATTAATAGAGCGACTGTACTAGAGTACGTGCCGTGAGAACGGGTTATTTTTTTAATTAAATGGGCTTGTGTCAAATAAGGGACGAAGCCTAAGATGGAACACGCTTACCCAGAAGGACCTATTCACTCTGGCCTTGAAAGTCCTTAGATTGTATAAATCAGGAAACAGACGCCGAAAGCAAGTTCCACTATGAACTCCCTTACTGTCCGCATTATAAATGAGGATACAAAACGCTGTGTCCTTTCGGTATATCAACAACGTACGGTTGAAACTTTTCCCGGCGTCTTGTGGTTTGGTGTAAGAATGGAGATGGTGAAATAAGGGTATGTGCAACGCTCCCTTGAAACGATATTGCGTGTTCATAGTTTGAACGACTAAATACATTAATAAATGCTAATTTCTCGTTTTCTATCGATACTTTTACCGAGAACAAATGACAAGAAACTCATATCGTATTTTTTTCTGATAGCATATCAACTAGTGTACGATATGCACCTATATGCAAACCGCTCAAACTTCGCAAAAGGTATGTTGCTCTATGAGTATTCTTACTCTATGATTAGACCCCTCGGGAAAGCTTAAATCATAAAATATTGCTTATTAAGAGACAAAAAACCCATACATAATATAAGATATAATTCATCCCACCGAGAGAGTTCTAGAGTTCCGAGTTTCGAGTTCTGCACAGCAAGCAGTCTAGAGTTCTAGAGTTCTGCAATATTCGCTACTGATCGCACATCATACACTTTTTTTACTTTCAAAGGCCCCACATAGCTTACAGTCAACGCGGAACTCGGAACTCGGAACGCGGAACTCTAGAACTCTTTTCTGTGGGATCGGGGCGCCTTAAAATATAATAAAGAAAGTATGCCAGATTTTCTGACGATGCGTTAAGTAAGACCTTTGTACCAACTTCATTATATAACGGTAACCGAGATAATATTATATTTTGAAGGCAACATTTTTATATCTTTTGCTACGTTTAATACCGTTACAAGCTCGGTAATTTCCACCACCTTGGCAGTGGATAAATTCAGTGTTTATTTGAAAAATGTACGAAATATCCGAGCTGTGGTAACAGTTCTGTGTATTATGTTTTATTTAGTGTTCGTGCTACAATCGTCAATGAAATAGCTGAGAATACAGCACGTAGCATTTTAAGATGTAAGGTATGAAAGGCATACACAATTTTATTAAAAGACTAGTTTTCCGCCTCTCGGTGTCACTCGTGATCCCCATTTTTATCCCTTAGGGGTTGAATTTTGAAAAACCCTATACTTTATTCAAGAACATGCGTATAAAATTTCAAGTTCAAGTCCTGAACTCTGTATATGCCAAAATATATAGCAACAAATTGAACCTTTGGAATTTCTCAGCTATTGCAGCGCAGTTCTGGTACTCAGCAAATTTTAGGATAGGAATCACGTGATTGTGATTTTGATACCCATGTGTGTTTTTAGCTTACGTACGGACGAACTATTTGGCTCGGATTCAAAGCGAAACAGTCATTGAGACTACTGCTCGTTCCCTCTGCAGCCTTTTAATATGTACAATCCAGTACAGTACAGTACAGTACAGTAAATCCATATGTCAACTTTTCGAAAACTATGTTGGGTTCTTTAAATTTTATCATTTCTATTCTCTTTTCGTCATATCAAAGTTCAGTATGACAAATTCAAAATAGTTTGAATAGAAACTGTAACTGTCCTCGAATGATTTGAATATCACGACTTCATAACAGTGTTCTACCTAATCAAGGATTTTTTTATTAAAAATTTCATTTCAAATTAATCTATTGGAAATTTTCACCGCGAATTGTGAATAAATTTAAATCTAGATCGTTCCCATCGGTGCACGATAGATGGCGGTACGGGTCGTCGGTAAATTACGCGGCGCCACGGTTGGTCACGTGAAAATCCATACTAGAGGAAAACTTGATTTATGAGAAATTAGTTTTAGTCAGTGAATGTTACAGCGAAATCTGTTTTCGACAAATGAAGTTTCCGTTTCATGTTTTTGGTCATTATTATAATTTATTTATCCTGCTATTGGTTACACACAATATTAAAGCAAAGCAGAATCAGGATTCATTTTTTTATTAACATAGTTAAACCTGTAGTTTTTAAACATAAAGCGTATAATTATAATTTATCATAAATATTAACTTGAGGTGGAAATTTTGTAATATCGCTCGCCTAGCCTGTAATTAAAACAAACACGACGTATTTTTATAACCATTTAGTACTGACCTAAAAATTTAATAGAACTAGTAGAATAACTCTTCAAAGTTGCAGTACCATGTGACCTTCAGTCGCACTGGCGCCCTCTAGCTCCAATGAAACATTACCGTTCGTTCATGACGAACGAACCACTTATACCTGTTTTTGTGCTAGTACAACCTATAAATTACGGAGGCTTATCACGCGAGCGAAAAAATTACACGCTTGATTATAATGTTTTAGGTGAAGGTTTTGTTTTTCAGTTCCTTCAATTTCATCACTACGTTTATGTTGGTGAGTTATTGAAAATAAAAAGGATGATGGGCCTTAATAAAGTTTAGACTTCACGGAGATCACTTTTTTCGGGCAAAAATTTTTAACTGATATTTTGTAGTTTATATAAATGACCCATTGTTAATTATTTGTAACATTCTCGTAAGAAGTTAAAAAAAAACTCCAACTACGCATTCGGTACACTCGCAGACTAGACGTGGTACAGTGTAAAACCTAATATTCATAATAAAGTTATCAAACGTTGATTAGCTGAAATTCCGAAGTCTTTATCTGACACGTGACATTTGGTGATCGAAAGAGTGAGACGAACTATTACACTGATTTAGTTAAAAAGCGATTATGAATAAGGAGGTTTGACTCCATAAAGACACTTGATTAGTAATTTACTTCAATCTTATACGCGTCACTTTCAGGTAGAATAGTCGGAATAAGTTGAGTGGCTCGCCCAACGTGGTTCTACTCGGGTGTTCACTTCGCGACCGCGGACCGCGAACTCGCGGCACGGGCGGCGGGCGCGGCGAACCCAAAGCGAACGCTTTTGGAAATCGCTTTATACAATTAACTAGCTTTCTGGCCTACGGTTCCCCTACTTTAGAAATTCAATATTAGTAAAACCATTCATAATTCACTCTTATTATGTAATAAGAAGAAGTCCCAATCCTTACAAATAAAATAAAACAAAGTACTATTATAAACACATGTAGATTTAAACAATTACAGAAATGACTGATTTAAAGCTTGATAATTCATAAAGGAATCTTAATTTAAAAAAAAAACTTTAATACAACATTTAGAAGACCTTTTTAAACATACCCTACTGGATATCGCGACACCAAAACAAAATTGACCACCTCGTTATTACACGTAGTTAGATTGTTGGGAGCCATTGTATAAATGACTGTTTGTTGTGGAAATCTAAAAACAAGGTATTTTCAGCAGTGGAAAATATTGAACTGAATATGTGATAATGTCAATGATATTTTACTGACAATACACGCATAGTTTATTCGTTGACAAATAGGATGTCTTAAAGCTGCTGGATCAATTCTAGTGAAACAGATTTTCAATGAAAAATCGATGCATATTATTGAGCACCGTACCAACAGGTCCGACAGGTGATTAAAAGGAACCCCTAAAGTTCCCAAGGCCGTTTGTAAGTCTTAATATTATCATAAAATATGCTAAATCCATTTAAGCACAGTTTTTCTTTCCAGCTTACTGGCCTGAAAATATTGTTATGGGCCGACGGTCGGCTATGGGAATTTTAATAATGGTTCAGTACTTTTGCATAACATTGCTCCGTTTTATACCTAATAAACTTTTGACGTGCCCCGCCGCTTTTTTGAACGATGTTTTAAGAAAACGGCCCGGATTTATAGTGACATATTCTACACGCGTAACCGAGGGATAAATTGCATATTGTATTATAATAATATGTTTTTTCTATAAAAAGTATAATCCAAAAACAATTATCCACACAATATCTTTTTAGTATGGCTGTGGGTTTGAAACCCAATAGTATACATTCATTTGAACACTTGATGCGTATCTATTAACGCTTGTGACCACGAATATGAATCTTATAATATTTTTTGGATATAAAGAAATGTAAATATATACCTATATTTTATATTTATATTCTTACCATACAAATATTTAATAAAAACTACCAACCCAGAACTGTCCGCTCACAAAGAGAAATAAAACCAAAATATTTTTGGTAAGGATTCATTGATCGATAAAAAGTACGCAAACAACTCTTTTAGTAATCCGTAATTATTTATCCATAGTATTTGTAATGTAACTTTTACTTTTTTGGTACAGCCTTTGGGTAAAAATAATTAATTTTTAAAGATTTATTGAAATATATTTTAAATTATAATTTAATTACCCTTAAAGATCTAATACCTGATTCACTAAAATTATATTTCGGAGTATAATTGGATGATCAAATTGCCCTTTTAGAATTCGCCTTTATTCCAGACGGTCATTTAATTAGAAAGGGCCTACACAGTCTTAAAGTCGAACGAGAAACCCCTACTAAATTATATACATTATATAAAGCTAAAAATCTTGTAAACAACCTCTTATGTTATTAGTCTATTTGCACCGACTCAGCTTTTTACTTCAAAATTCGGAAATTCGCCTGTAATATTAGGTGCCGAAGTTTAGCACCAAGGCGCCAAGCTTGCCTCATCAATTTCTCTTACTTTTTTATTATACCCGCGTCGACTGGCGAATGTTTGAAGGCATTTCTGTGCCTACAGTAACTTATTCTTTTATTAATAAAAGTTTATGCGGCCCCGATTATGGTTGGTGAAATCTCCCCTCGTACAGCTTTGGCCCTTTAGGCGCCTGTGAATTTTATGAAAAATATTACTCCTGTTTACAAATTAACTCGTATATATAGGGTGACTGGTAAATAGTAAACGACACTTAGACACATGATTGGACTCATAGATAACAAACGACTTTACCAAAAAAAAAAATTTTTTCTTAGCACTACGGGGACGGGAACGTGGTCAAGCGACTGAGCTTATAGCGCGCGCGTGATCCGTACATGATTGGATTAATGCTATAGTTTTTATTGTAAATAGGGATAAGTAACTGAATTTAATACAAGCTGGATGGTGTATTCTTAATCTTGTTAGTTACTAAATATTATGGGGTCAAGTGCTAAGAAAATTAAAAAAAAAATTTTTTTTTGGAAAATTGTTTGTTATCGTGAGTACAATTATGTGTCTAAGTGTCGTTTACTAATTATCAGTCACCTATATATTATTTCTAATATATATATAATAGTCGAATAGTTACATATACATTCTGAATAGTGACATCCAGTTACAAAATGGATGTAAACTAATAATTTACATTCCGTTTGCTATACAGGTCGTTGTTTTGGTCAGCGACGAGCGACTCAGAGTCGATAATACAAATGAGACTGGTGCTAAAAAAAATATTAAAAAAATAATTTATTTTTTTTAATAATAAAAATTAAAAAAAAAAAATGAAAATCATTAAATAAGCTAAAGTGTAGACATAATACTCAACGGGAGTACGAGGGAGTAAAGGGGTGGGGCGATGGCGGCTTGTGCCTAGCTCTAGTCTGTGCACGTGCCTAGTAACCATACTTTGCGGTAATTTTATTTCAAATTGAATAAGGTATTTCTCAACATATTTACAGTATTTAATGGAATTAAGTCCATTTTTGGGGAATATATATTTTATACTACCGCTCCTGGGTCGCTTGTCGCCGACCAAAACAACACCCTGTATATTTCATATCAAATTAATTCTGTTAGTAAAATTATTTCTATAGTGCAAAATACTATTAGTTTTAGCATTGAGATATTATTGCTACGTATAGAGAAGACGCCACATTCACAACTATGTTCCGTTCAAGTGAGGCCATCCGGCTACACTTGTTGTTGTAGAACGATGAACGAAACGCGTAAGCACCGTGAAAATCAATCGTGTTTCTACTGTCTGCTTAGACGACTAATTATTGTTTCAGCGCTAAAGATAACTTTAGTTGACTCTAAAAAAATGGGACATAACCTTTGCTTATTATAGCTTCTCTATACGTAGTAATAATAGCTGAATAGGTTTTAGCTATTTCTATACATAGTTTTTCATACTAAATATACGTCTGTAGCATTCAATGGATTTTTAAATTAATTATACATAATTACCCTAGTGAGCTACAGTGTGAGAATAGCCACATGCTACGCAAGCATGTTCTAGGCCACCGCCTGACTGGTGACTACATACTTAGCACCATATAAATATGGTATATTGTAGTTTACAAAGCACAAACCCGACTTCTATTAGGTATAAATGCGAAAGATATAGTATTGTATGGATATTTGTCGTGCAATCATATTAAAATAGCTGTATTGAATAAAGAACTTTAATTTGATGGAATCTAATCTTGAATTAAAACTAAGATAACTGCTTATCCCGGAATAGCATAACTTTAAAAAACACGTGTAAGAATCGCGAATTCCCTGGAGTGGAAGCTTACTTTTTTACTATTGATAAAAATGGATAGTGGCTTTTTTCGTCTCCATCTATCCATTTGTTGTGTTACTTATCTACTTCCGCAGAATACCGTAGAAGGAACCGTGGATCATAACTAATAAGATCTATTATTCCTAGTTCTGATCCTTGGTTTGTTTTACCACTATCATGTGTTATTTTGACACGTTTATTTTGAGAGAGGTAGAGCATAGCGTTTATTCGCTCAAAGAGCAGCTCGACTGGGGAAGTACCTCCACCTTACAGAATACCGCAGCCAAATAACTTTATGTTGTGTAAAGTTGTGTTCCTGCGCGTGAGTAGGGTCGCCAGAACTCATAGGGGAGGGAGGAAAGGTCGGTAACGCGTGAGCGATGCTTCTTGTGTTGCAAGCGTCCATATGGCTACTGTAACCGCTTACCATCAGGCGGGCCGTATGCTTGATTACCGATTAAGTTGTACAAAAAAAAAACTGATCTTCTGTCCTTGTGCGGTATAAAACGTTGCGCAAACTAACAGTTTTCTGTATCCGTCTGCGTGTGGTTTTGAACCTTATATATTCATAATTAAGAGTTCACTGGTTGATTGTTCCAACCGATAAAAGTACGATATCTAGACACGCAAAAATACAAATATCTTGCACGAACTTCCTACATCCCGTGTTGTGTGAAAAATTACTGTGCGTGTTTAATTATGGTATAGTCGTTCAATGTAATAAAAAGCTTAGCTAAAAGATAAATAATATGGCGGAATAAAACTAAAGATAAATACTATCAGTCAATAAAATTATAGATAAATACTATTCAGTCATGTGGACTACAAAGGTACATTTAAATCTAACACCTCATAAAATTGTCTTATTGATTTATTAATACAGGATGTAGACTTATTTCTTTATTATTTTTACTTTTTAATAAGTGGAAAAACTAGGCGTGATTGTGTTCAACATTTTATAATACGTTATTTAACAATACGATCAATTTATTCTCAACATGTACACACAAACATAAGGAGGTATGTGTATTTGGTACCTACATATTTTTATGTCACAGCTACCAAGGGATTGATGTAAAATTATTCATTTATATACTAGCTTTATTCACATTCCCAACCTTACAATATTTTACGTTATAAATCCTTCTTTCTTATATTAAGAATGTTATTTTGCAAATTTTGTAAAGCACTCCAAAAAAACTGCGAAGAATAACACTGAAAAGGGAGCTACCGTCGTTTACGGCATTATTTTTATTTTATCCGCTTCCGCTGTACGCTAATAAACAATTTTTTCAACGTCCAACAGTATGAGGTTTTATAGAGCTATCTCTCGACAAAAAAATATATTATTTCATTTCGAATTTTGTATCCTCTTTTTTCTGAGAGATTCCATCTCAAGCTTCCCTGTCGAGCTTTAATTACTTACTAATTAATATTAACGAATGATAATGGTTGCAAAAGAAAGAAATTTTATTAAATAAATTTTAATGGCATTTTTATTTTTTCAAAATTCAAAACATAGTTATTTTCAGCGTTTTTCTCTGTTCAGAACGTGGCCTTAATGGCTAGAAAAAGAACATCCTGTATACTAGCAAAAAATATGACTAGTCACTAAAACAAAGGTACAATATATTTAAAAAAAGGATTATTACTCGTAGATAGGTACCTAAATATAAAGTGTTACAATAGAAATATTTTATCCAATGACGACACGAGAATTACGTAGAATTAAAGCACAATTCAAGCGGATGAATTTCACGTACTACAGGTAGCCGAATTAGCATTTTGGGCGCCCATATTCCGTGTGGAGGGAAGTTATCCAAACTTAAGTTGGGGATCTTAGAATAGGTAATTGGCTTGAAACAAGTTGTTACAATGTTTTTGAGAAATGTAATTAGGGGCTTATACTCCAGTCACGTTCTTATCATGGTAAATGTCATGTTTTAGTTCTTATTTACAGTGAATCACCTTTAGAAATTTCACCTTTGGAAGCGCTCGTGGTGTAGCATGATTAGCCGTTCTTAATCGATCGGAAAAGTTACGCTACCACCGTCGTGGTCGGTACCTGGTTGACCGCCTAGTGGGATTTCAAATCAAGCGTTTCCGTGCTTTGGAAGGCCAGTAAAGCCTTTGCTCTCGGTTATCACTTATGTGTTATAGTCGTTAAGCTAGTTGGAGGCCTCATAGGTGGCTTGAAATCTCCAACAGCAGGTTGACCACCTCCATCAATCCGCAGTGGTCACGCGTGGTGGAGTATCTGCCCATTTTCTTTCACTCTAATTTGTGAAAGGAGGCCTGTGCTCAGCAGTGGGACAATATAGGCTGATGAGATGAGATGATGATCTTTAGAAAATCATTCAATATGAAATGTTTAGGGCTTAGTCTTCTTCTGCAAATGTACTCACTTAAACAGAAAACATAACATCAAAGCCTCTTAGTTACTCTTACCTCTTAGTTTCTTACGGTGCCTATACAGATAGTGTAGATTTTGGATAAAAATCATTTTTGCGAGTAGCTCAACAAGTTTGGTTCGGTCGGTGTTTAGGAATATAGCCTATGAAAAAATACAGGGAAAACTTTTAGCAAAAATATTTACTGCTCAAAATCACTAGCATAGGAGAAGTTTCACCCAGTTTCAGAGACTTTTATGTTATGTTAGAACGATGCTATTCATACAAAGAAACGGGAATTGAACAAGCTCAACAGAATATGGAATATATTTTCCAAAATATAACTTAAGGATCACTTAAGGATGTATGGAGGATTTTATCTGAAAAAGATGATACGTAAGAAAATTTCCCCGAAGTAGACCCTTAAAAAATACCACAGCTACTTTATTATGAATACATATTGAAAAAAAGCGCCATTGAAAAATTGTGAGATTACTGAACGACCTACATGCATGTGCATGAAAATATTTGACTTGTATTTTTTGCTTTGTACATTGATGGACCGCGTGTACCGGACTCTACAGATACAATACGCGCTGTAATAGCAAAAATATTTTATTTTTTCATGCCGAAAGAATATAAAAATACCGACAATAGGCGCAGACTTTTGTAATTATTATCTACAGTGCGACGAGTTTTTTATTTCAAATGATGTATTGCATGATCTATAAATGGTGGCGGGTTTAATAATTGTGCCTATAAAAAACACCTTTTTTCAAATAGCGTACGTATGATAATTTCAATAATTATCTCATATTCATCAGTCTATAGATACTTCATATTTTAGTTATCCGAATATCGTCATTACTGTCAATAATAATTGTGCCTAAATTAAATTTATTATCGCGTACTTCAATAATTAGCAACCAATTAAGCGGAATCATAGCATTCGCATGTTTATTATAAAGTGTATCTAATTTCAGTCATATATATCGATGCCATATTTAAATATCAAACAGAAATATTAATTAGCACATCGGCGCTCGACACGCTTCAACATTATAGCAAATTGTCGTTATATTTAACGATTACGGTGATACCGTGTTGATATTATTTGACTGTGGTGGAAATCTGGAGTGCCGTTAAGAAAATAGCCCCGTTGAATATTCAAAAGGCTAAATACAGGACTGGATTGCATGGCTTGTTTTCATTAGCATGATTGGACTAACCCCATTAAAATCCGTCCGTACACGGCCTCCATGTTGGGATATTAGAAATTCTAAATGAATAAAAAACACCGTTTTAAAGTAGCCGCTCGTTTTATTAATCATCGGAAACGATACGGTTTTTATATAAAATGCTGTTGCCGTACTTGTACAAACAGCGCTATAGGTATAATTTCTAAGGGTTCACTAGTGGCTAGCGTTGTACTAGAGTACCTATCTGAGAAATATTTTACAAGTGACTACAAAATTTTATTTAACAGTAACACAAAATTTTACGACCAGTAACATAAACAGAGTGAATTGCGAACTAAACTTACCAGTAACAAAATTAGTTTTGTTTCGTTACTAAATTATTTGATTAAATGTAACTAAAGTTAGTTTCCCGACAACAAAATTTCAACATACATAACTAGTTTTGTAGATAATTTTTTTCAGTGGTACCTATACCAAGAGGATTGCCAACGAGTTGCTGATCTTTACAAACCCACAAAGCAACTGGCTCTCAAGTGCAACAATTCCAGAACATACCGTTTGGTTTGTACTGTTTGATATTTAAATATGAATGATTAAGTAGTCACCTTACTGAATAACTGAGTTGCCGTTATTCAGTCAGGTGACTACTACAAAGCATCCTGCTATATCCTCACAATGTTTTCCGTCACCGAAAGTTCTAGCCCATTTCATCATTTTGAGAATTTGTTCACCATAGAATTTAACTTGGGCAGGGAAAACTACGCAATGGAGGGCGCGGCACAACACGTAATATTGGGCGCGCAAGGAGTGAGTGAGCGCGAGCGAGATACTCATCATTATTTTAGGTACCACATATTTTATTATTTCTCGTCGTTGTTAGTTCGTTTTCTCGTTTACTAGTTCAATTATTTATTAGTTATTTTAAATGTTGACTATATTACCGGTATTTGCAGTTGGAATAGTAGTAATTGGCATAAATTCGCTTGAAAGTATAACTTTAAATGCTCCTCGCTCTTTTCTGTCATAAAAATTTAAATGCTCCTCGCTCTAATTGTTTTCTAATTTAATTTTTCAACAGAATTTCATTTAAATCTATAATATAATATATAACAACGAGGAGCTTTGGATATTTGCGATACCTTGTTTGTGACCTTTAATATAACAAAGAAAGCTTATGCAAATAGTTGTTATATTTCCAATGGAGGTGTGATTTGAACCTTCTGAACAAAAACATGATTTTTTTGTTTTTATTTCCCGTTTTATATTATATGTCATGTAAATGTATTGTTTCACAAAATTTATTGTATTTTCTACACGTTTAAATTACGTCGTAATAAAACTCAACATCATCTGACATTTTTGAATCTGTGAATTTATGGTAACTCTTATCTATGTCATAAATAAAATAAACAGGTGAATCATATTGCTAAATATTAGAATCTGCCATAGTCTCACAAGTTTATCAATATAGCAGTTTACATTCACGTTTTTAGTAAAAAAAAACAGAGAAAAGGTCGGTATACTAATTTTTTATGCATAACTAAAGCACCGTACGATTCGCAATCATCTACAAAAATAAAATATGAACAATTCAGCTTTGTTGGTAGCCCTTTCGCAATATCGACAAAGATTATTGTATTATAATAATACAAAGAAACGGAGACATATAGATAATACGTTATTATTCCGCCCTCTCAGAAACATTAGTTGATTTATTGTGTGATTGATATAGTTGTTTCATGAAAAATGTAGTCTTAGTCAAACGGCAGATTTGTAATCCGTACCTACTTATGATTTTCGAAATAAATTTTCGATAAATACTTTACGGTCAGATTATTACCCGACTGACCCGGAAGGAGGGTATACTTAACTATTTAATTCCAAGATCGATATCGTAACTCAAATTGAATTTCTCCGAGATACGACATAGTTGGAAGTCAAAACGACGTGGAAAGTCAAGAGGCACCCAAGTAGCTCTCGAACGGTTCTCAGCGTAAGTGCTTGACGCGAAATGTCATTACTACATGTCACATACACCATGTCTGACCGGGTTTCAGTTGGATGTCTTAATACTTTATCAACGTGAGTGTATTAGCTGACTTTAGATTGTCTTTGACGATATTTGTTCCTGTGTTTTTTATGGGGTATCTATACCCCGCGGTTTCACCCGGTATAAAAAGTATTTGTCCTTCTCCATATAGGCTATCTGCGTGCCAAATTTCATCGCAATCGCCTGAGTGGTTTAGGCGTGAAAGGGTAACAGACAGATAGTCAGAGTTACTTCCGCATTCATAATATTAGTATGGACGCTTCGTCACTACTATTCTGGGAGTGAAAAGGTTCATTTATGAAATCAACTTCCAAATCGCGAGTAAAACCACAGGGCGGAAAACAAGACCATACAAAGTGGCAAGCAACTGTCATCAGTTTGATCATTTCATGCTTGATTTGCTATTATTACATTACATTGTTTTTTACAATAGGACAGGCACTGGTTTTAAGAGAGGTAGAGCATAGCGTTATTTCGCTCAAAGACCTGTTCTACTGGGCCTCCTCCTTACAGACTACCGCAGCCAAATAACTTTCTGTTGTGTTCCTGCGCGTGAGTAAGGTTGCCAGAGCTCATGGGGAGGGGGAAGGGTCGGTAACGCGTGAGACTTCGAGTGTTGTAAACGTCTATACGGCTACGGTAACCGCTTACCACCAGGTGGGCCGTAAGCTTGGTTGCCGACTAAGTTGAGTAAAAAAACTCGCAAAAATATATATCAAGCTCAATCATTCAAACGTTCAGTAAAAGCGTCCCTTTAATGCCAATGCACAAAAATTGCACTATTATAGTGTAATAATTCATGTGTTTTAGATGTGACCAACTAGTAAAGGCAGGACACACATGAAAGATCAACGCAGTGTGAGTTATCAACACGTTTTTGAATTCATGGACATTCAAAGGAAATAAACTAGATGAAAAAACGTTCCAGAATGCTGTCGGCTTTGCCATGTAGGATGGATATGCAGATTCTCTGACGTATATGCCAGAATTCTGGTCACGAGATCCTTATAAAAAATATTTCAATATTCAGGCATATTTCTTATTCAGCCTTATACCATCATTTGGAAACGAAATTTTCAGCCGTTAGATGTTATTTCTTGTATAGGTACATATGTTTTTCTTGCACACACATGGATTTATTAAAAATCATTGTAAATATGCTTTTATTTAACCGACAACCTAATACGTACAAAAAATAAGCGGTAATTTTCTGCCTTACTCGATAAACCTGCCCGTGCCGCCACTTCATTCGCCACCTTCCCACCATTTCCTGATTTTTATAGAATTTGCGACCGACCGACCTGTGGCCCAATTCTTCGGCCGTCCCGCCCTTAGTGCGTGACCTTTAGGTTTAATGGGCAGTCTCGACGGTTTTCTTATTCAACAATGCCGTATTTTCTCCCCATGGCCTTAGTTAAGTTTCCAGCAACATGTGGCATTGTGGGAACTAAACTTTTATGCGGCTATGAAAAATGAATTCATGTATTTTGATAGAGTCAATGGTTTTAAGGAACAGCTTCAGTATACCTAAGATTTCTTATTTCTATTTGGTTCATCATGTCCAGACCAAATTATGCTATAATAATATTTTAATTTATATTGTTTCTAATTTGAATTATAAATAATAGGAGTTTATCAAATGAAACTCTTTGTCCCTTCTTTTTGCAGGGTCTGCCACGCGCGGCGCCCTTGATATTGCAAGCTACAGCTCGTACAAAAAGAACCTATATTATAATCTCAATCGATTTTATGGATGATGCCGAGGTGAAATTGACGACATAATTAATAAATATCTCATTTAAAAATGACCAAAGTTGAAAGCAAGTAGAAACTATGAGAATTAACTTAGACAAACTTAAGTTCAAGCCAGTACGTAAATACTATTTCACTAAGTACAACCGAGTTATTTATTCTTTGGCCCTTTAACTTTCCTGGAATACGTTAAGCACGAAACAAAGTTGGTCCTACGTTGAATTTGCAGAATATTTATTTAGATACACGACGCTTACAACAAAAAACTACGATTCATGGGAGGGAAAAATAATTTATGTAAAAGTTTCTGCAAATCGGGGCTTTTGGTGCTCTCGAAAAAAGTGCTCCAGAAAAGGTTTCAACAAACTATCATTCGTTCCGCGGTGCCAATTTTGGAGATATATTTTCACTGAATTCTAGTTGGGTTTAGTCTTTTTCTAACTCAGGTAGCATTAAATATGGCCCGCTGATGATAAGCGGTTTCCACAGTCTATAGACGCTTGTATATTGTACTTTTTTTTACAAAATACTTAAACATGCCTGTCATGTATATAATGTAAAACTCGAAGTTATTTTAAGGATGACACTTATAAAGTTTGAAGATACTGAAGTTAATCTAAGCTTGAAGAAAAACCGCCAACAAAGTCAGTCCCCTTATTACGAAACATCAGGTTTTAAAATAACCTCGTCTCTTTTTGTTATATGTCGTTAGTAAGTGACCGAGTGATTGATTTTACTCTAAATTTTTTCAACCAGATGGCGAACCACAAGCTCTTAAAACAAGGTTAAAATAACCTTATTTGATTTTTGTCTTTCTTTGACATCCGACGTCAAAACGGCACAAAAGACAAATAAAGTTATTTTAACCTTGTTTTAAGACCTTGTGGTAGGCCCCCTGACAACTTTTATCTAATTCCGCATATGTGTAACTAGAAATTCAATATATTATTAAAAACAAGAAAATTACCATCACATTTATCTTTAGGTATAATTATCTTTAATAGTTGATTTATATTAAATTCAAATTCAAATTCAAAATCATTTATTCAAATAGACCTTCGCAGGCACTTATGAAAAGTCTGACTCTAATACTCTAATACCGGTTCGGAAGGTTGCATTTGCTGAGAAGAGCCGGCAATAAACTCAGCAATTACTCTTTTCAAAACAAGCTTAGATTCATTACATAATATTTACATTCTAATCGCACTGACAACAATTGCGTGGCCCGGCGAGGCGGCAAAACTACAAAGTAGTCTGAATCTATATTTAATAAGTAAATAAATAAATAAATGGCAAACTTAAGCAGACCAGCCCCCACAAGCAGCACCTGTTCATTAAGCTTTTTCATTGAAAACTTTCTTTACCTTTGTAAGATCTAAGAAGTCAGTTATCTATGTTAAAGTTACGCAATGTCTAAGAAATTACGTGTTTACTTTAACAAGTCTGCAATGGATCAAACATGGAAAAACTTGAACAACATGTTGGTAAATATTGTTGTTGTTGAACCGTGTCGGGCCTTATACTAATAAAAAACCTGTAATAAACGAAGAAAATAACCGAATAAAAGCTTCACCATATCTGTTCTACCCACATTATTATTATAGCATTGTTATTACTCATGCCAGCTACAGTATATTTTTAATTTAGCATTTTTGGGGCTGAGCCTTATATCAGGATTTCATGAGCACGCCAACGCCCAAACGTAACAAGTATGAGATACAAGATTAGTAGAAATAAAACCTACAACATTTCAGGGGCCCTAAGTAAGTGCACCCCTGATTTTAACACTGTTTTTTAGTATAAGGGGATTATAATTTTACGATTGGTACTTGGTACCATCTTCCTGGCCTAAAATAGAAACTTCGTCGTCAAGCGCAACGGAGTGTTTCAACTGCTGCACTTGAGAGCTAGTTCTATCCAAAGTTTTGGCTGCTTACTACCTGCACACACATTATCCTTACCACCCTTACCAGTGAGATTGTGGCAAGCATAAGTCAAAGCCTAGTAAAATTTAATTCTTAATGCTATTTTAATTCCTAGAAAAAGAAAATAGAAATTAACTGGTAAGAGACTTCAACCAAAAATTAAGAAATATCACTTTATATTTAGGAGCTTCTTAAATACTTGACAAACGCTTGTCCCATACAATCGAACTGTCAAATGAGTAGATACTTAAGATTTTCAGTATTTATCTAATGTAGAGTCAAGTATTATTATATTTTCTATTTAGTACTGAATCAAACACCTATGTTTAAAAGTTTATCAAGACCATGTAAAATTATACTGTAATTTAAGGTACTTTCAAAGGCATTTGATCCCAAACCGTGGAGTGTGTGTTAAGAATCTTGAGATGTTATTACACTTGATGTCAGACGCATGTAAGCTATGATGTAGGTTTTAAACGAGTCAACCCGACGCGACGTGTCGCTTAGAAAGGATTTGAATATATGCTAAATTTATTTAGTTAGAATTAATATTTTAGAACTATTAATATTAAAATATTAATAATGTAGTGGATGTATTAATACGTGTGATTCAGTAATAAACGAACTGTCTCTAGAAATGGACGTTTGAATTATCTCCCACATTACATGGCGACCCTGCCATACGCGAATCGCGCCGCGCCGGCCGGCCGCGCTAAAGTTACCGGTCAGCAGTTTGCGCCCGAGCATGACGCAATCGCAGATAGACAGTGCCACAGCGAACATTACATTACATTAGTGAAGTTATAAGTTAACAATAAAAACAATGGGCAAGGAGTGTTCAAAGTGCCTGTGCGAAAACACAGAAACCATAATATCACAACACGGTGGTAGCAATGACGCGCACGCTGAAACAAACAACATTTTATTTTCTACAATATTAGCAGTGTGCGGTGCAATAATATTGGCATTGGCGTATGTACAGTATAAAAAGTGCCATAAGAATTGGGTGAACGAAGAGGTTCGAGGAGATTTTTTAAGAAGAATGCAGGAGCGGCTATCAGGACGACGAGGCAGAGCTCGAGATCCTGACACCGTTTGAGGGTACCTCGCTGTCCACGCCCGTCGAAAATAAGGGGACAGTGCCAGTGTTTTTTTTTAGTGAGTGAAAAAAAAAAAAAAAGGTAAAAATATAAAAAAAAAAAAATGTATATCTTATAAGTTAAAGTTTAATTAAGGTATAACAATTTCCTTAAATTTAAAATGAAAATTATGTTACATAATTATATAGTAAGTTTTACTTAAATATTAATATTACATAAAATTAGAGTATGTTATTTCTATACATAAAATATATTCATGATTAATAATATATGGAAGGTTGTTTACAGTCTATTTTTGATAAATTGGATAATATAAAATTAAATTTAAGGAAATTAGGTCCACAGAGACGTCAATTATATACTAGTAATGTAAGAGAAAAAATTGTTGAAGCAGAAGTTTTATATACGAAATATCGTAATCTTATTGATGAAGGTAATTATGTGCGTCTAGCAAATACTCGTACAGAGGTTCTTTGTGAACAAATTGAAGAGGCTTATGAAAGAATATTGAGCTATAACTGTAATATGACTACCATGGACAAGTTCGAAATAAAAACGGCAACATCCTTAATTCCTATTATGGATGGGAAAGAAGAGACGGTAGAAAGGATTATTGATGGAATAGAAATGTACGCTAGTTGTTTGGGTGATGAGAACAGTAGAAAGTTACTAATATCTTTTGTTCTAAAAACGCGTTTTAATAAATTGGCAAAATTGAAACTTAAACAGAAATACGAAAACATTGAGCAATTAATTATTGACATTAAACGATTTTTACTTACCAAAAAATCGTCTAACTCTCTACTATCTCAATTGAATAATATTGCACAGAAGGACATGTCTATTCCAGAGTTTGGAAATAAAATTGAGGAATTATTTGCCGACCTTACAATCTCACAAGCAGATTCTAATGAAAAGGCTTTTGAGGTTTTAAGGCCCATTAATGAAACGCTTGCTATTAAGAAATTTGCAGATGGTTTACGCAATCGACGCCTTAGTACAATAATATCTGCACGTAATTATACCAACTTGAAGGATGCAGTACGAGCAGCTGAGGATGAAGAGTTGGAGCAGCCTTCACGCGATGTCGTTCTGAACATGAGAGGTAGGTCAAATAGAGGCTCGCGAGGATTCCAAGGAACCAGAGGCAACAATTTTCAACGGAATTATAGAGGTAATAGATATTTTTCTAATAGTAACCGTGGTAATAACATGAATTACAATAGTAATAGAACTAATCAAAATTTTCCACGCAGACAGTTTTATCAGACATCAGAAAGAGGTACTCGTTATTATAGAGGCAATCGTGGGAATCGTAGGAATTATGGTAATGTGTATTCTACTCAACCTACACATACAGTAGAATCAGAGCCAGTTTGTCCAACAACTTCTTGTGAAAAAAGCGAAAACATGCAGTTTTTTCGTTCCTAAAGTATTAACTTATAATCATGGATTTACTTTCATTAACTTGTATTTAAATAACCAAAGACTTTCATTTTTAGTCGACACCGGAGCTAGCTTATCTATTATTCAAAGTAACGCGATACCTAGTAACATAACATTACACAAAGACTGCACAGTAATCAAAGGTATAGGAGGACAAGTACATACGAACAGTTATGCTTACTTGAATTTACTATCTGAGAATTATGATATTAAGTTTCATCATAAGTTCTACGTATTTGATACCTTACCGTGTGAAGCTAATGGTATTATCGGACTAGATTTCTTACAAACTTATTCAGCAAATATAAACTTACAATGTAATACTTTAACACTGAACAATGATAGTAATGAGTATATGGTTCCACTCCATAAGCGGAGCGATTTTGAACAATATTTTTATATTCCATCAAGAAGTGAATCTATTCACTATTTACAACTAAATTCAAACTTAGACGGAGATTTGGTCATTTGTTCAAAACAAATTTCAGATGATTTATTTTTAGCTGGAGGAATTGTTAAACCTATAAATGGGAAAATTCCTATTCAAATTTTAAACACAAGTGAAAAGTTAATTAAATTACCAATTTTTGAACCAGAAATTTATTCATTACAAGATTATGACATGTGTAATTTTAATCAAACAACGAACAATGTTGAACGCGTTAAAGAATTGTTACCATTACTAAGATTGAATCATTTAAATTTAGATGAGCGGAAATCTATTGAAATTATTTGTGCGAAATACGCTGATGTTTTTCATTTACAAAATGATAAACTATCTACAACTAATATTATGGAGCAAGATATTACATTAATACCAAATTCTACTCCTGTTTACACTAAGCCCTATCGTTTACCTGTAACTATGAAGTCAGAAATTAAAAAACAAATTGATAAATTGATTGATGATGACATAATAGAAAAAACTAATTCTGATTGGTCAAGTCCAATTCTTTTAGTTCCAAAAAAAGTTGACGCTAGTGGAAAAAAGAAGTGGCGTTTAGTGATAGATTTTCGTAAAGTTAACGAAAAAATTCAAAATGATAAATTTCCTTTACCTAACATAACGGAAATTTTAGACTCTCTTTCGAACTCAATTTACTTTACTCATCTCGATTTAAATCAGGGATTTTACCAAGTGACCTTGAAACCCGACAGTCGTAAGGTTACAGCATTCACTACTGATACGGGGCAATACCAGTTGAAACGTTTGCCCATGGGATTAAAAATTAGCCCGAATGCATTTTCAAGAATTATGTCAGTAGCGCTTTCTGGTCTCACTTTTGATAAATGTTTTGTATACTGTGATGACGTAATTGTTTTTGGGAGAAATTTGGAAACGCGTAATAAAAATTTAATTGATGTTTTACAACGATTTCGTGTTGTTAATTTGAAATTAAATCCTGCCAAATGTGAATTTCTAAAGAAAGAGATCTTGTATTTAGGACATTTAGTAACATCTGAAGGAGTTTTACCAGATCCGGAAAAAACTCAAATTTTACGTAATTATCCTGTCCCACAAAATGCTGATGAAGTAAGACGTTTCGTAGCATTTTGTAACTACTATAGAAAATTTATACCTCACTTCGGTGAAATAACTATACCATTAAATAAATTAGGAAGAAAGAATGAACAATTTTTATGGACAGAACAATGCGAAGCATCATTTCAGTTTTTGAAAAATTCCCTATCTACCCCACCTATTTTACAATATCCAGATTTTTCAGAGAATAAAAAATTTGTATTACAAACAGACGCTTCCGGGAAAGCACTAGGAGCAGTACTATGTAATCAAGATTTGAGACCAATAGCTTATACTAGTCGACCGTTAAATAAAGCTGAATTAAATTATCCTACTATTGAAAAAGAATTATTAGCGATTGTCTGGAGTGTAAAGTACTATAGACCTTATCTTTATGGTAAAAAATTCTCTAGAAATGGACGTTTGAATTATCTCCCACATTACAATAACGTCTATTAAAATTCTTTGATTTTTAATAGACAATGGTGCCGATTCTGTTGTAAATCGCACTAAACTAATTTTAACCACATCTCACCTCTTTCTTACGAACATGATTGAAAAAGGATAGAACATATTTTAAGTTGTCAAATTGCCGTCTTATTTCGCGTGTATTTAGGCGTAACCGCGATAGATGGCGACTAAATTTATATTGAAAACAAGCATTGAACTAATTTGACAGGACTAAATTTCTTACATCCTTTTCTTATGTTCTTTGTTAGAAAGAGACATAGTGACATTAAAATTAGTTTAGTTGTGAACAACAGAATCAGGGCCATTGTAAACGGTTTTCACATAGGAGGTTTATTTGAAATCTGTGGTGGATGGTCAGTAGGTAGGTATATACATAGAGCACGAAATCAAATAGAAATCGCGCGCGAAGGTAACATTAGAATCAATTTTCAAGAAAAAATAAGTAAAAACTTTAGGAGTTAACCACAACACGGATAGTCTATCGGCGCCATTTGCAATTTGTTTATTTATATTTTGAGTTGCGATGTAATGGAGTAATGGAGCATTTTAAGGCGATGATAGCTCAGTGATAGTGACGTCAGATACCGAGATGAAGGTCCCTGGTTCGAAGCCTACAGTGATCTTGAGCTTTCGGTGAAGGAAAACATCGTAAGGAAACCATAGCACGGTGGTAGGGCACTTTGCAATAAAATCTGTCGCCAAGCACCTTTCGGTTCCTTCTAGGCTTTGTTTGCTTACCACCTTCGGGAGCATCATCACTTACCATGGTTAGAATGCGGTCAAACACAGGCCTATAAACCGTAAAATAAAATTGGCACAGACTAGCTGAAAAGACGAATTAAGATATAGGTAAGACGCACTCACGAGACGTAAATTATAATGATTTATCATTTCTAGACTTGTCCCTTTCCATAGCTATTCAATAAACACAGATGTATCTCTATCTTATACATCTGTCATTAAATTGTAATTGACGTGTCTGAGTACGGCAATTAGTCTACTTTTCAAGATTACCATACTAATTATGGGGCGAATGTAAGTAGTTTGATAATTGCCGATAAAGCAAGAATACGAAATAAGTACTGACAATTACCAAAAGTCTACACAATAATCCTACAAACTATATTAAAAGCAGAAATGTAGTAGTATTTTATACTATAATCAAATATTGATATTGATTTTCCTAAGTGTCGCACATAATTCCGCGCACGAACTTGTCAAACTTTCGCGGCAAATTAATGAAGCTATTAGATATAATTTTGGCCTCCGATATGAGGCAAGTTTAGTTAGCAAGTGACGTGACGAACTC
The DNA here is from genome assembly GCA_951394255.1 of Polyploca ridens. Lineage (NCBI taxonomy): Eukaryota > Metazoa > Arthropoda > Insecta > Lepidoptera > Drepanidae > Polyploca > Polyploca ridens. Next base: position 15,182,805 of record OX596249.1, on the reverse strand, counting down.
AAGAGCGTGTGCCCGTGACAAACAACTTCACCCCTAATTTCCTGTTTCAGCCGCTTGTGGTTACAAAATTTTGATAGTTTAACTTCCTAGTGTTGAAATGAAAACATGTATATATTTTTTTTAGCTTTTAATGTGTGGCAATAAATAATTAATAATTATTATTATGTCATTTATTTATTTTACTACTCATATTAAATACATTTTTAAATATTTTTATAAAAATCATTAAAAAAAACATTTAAAAATATAAAAAATAGTTGTCCACCGATGTCGGGAGCAGGGTCCAAGCTACCGGTGGTTAGGGCTGCAGAGACAGGAACCTCCTCACAATGCGAGCCGTATCGAGGAGTACTGCCTTCTGAATCAGGTTCTTGATCCAACCGCCTAACGTGAGCCTCGAGAGATGTTGGTCGAGGCTCTGGGCCATCAGGCCATTGGCCGTTACGACAATCGGCACAATGATAGCCGAGCTCACATTCCACATGTCGACAACCTCGTGTGCTAAGTCGAGATACTTTATTTGTTTCTCTTTCTCAGCTTTCACGAGGTTCTCGTCATGTGGAATGGTAACATCTACTATCATTGCGCGGCGCGCTAATCGGTCTATCACCACTATGTCAGGCTTCGCTAATCGGTCTATCACCACTATGTCAGGCTTTAATAATAATAATAATAATAATAATTATTATTATTATTATTTCTACAGAAATAAGTATTTCAAAAAATAATAATGATAAAAACATCTAACATAATTACAAGATTGTATGTATCGTAGTATGACCTATCTTCCTGCCAATTTAAGATTTAGATAAATTGATTCATCTATAAAATGATTATTGAGTGAACATAATGTTATATTCGTATTTATAATACATACTTATAAGTGTTAAAGGATTCCCGAAAATAGACTTCTTACCGTCTTATTAATAAATAAGGTGTAAGTCAAGTATAGTTAAACCTAGGATTAAAATATATCCATCACTTTCTAATATCATATAAACAAAAAGGGATGAGGCTATCTTAATACCTGGTTATTACAAGACTGACCTACACCTTATCTATATATATAAAATTCAAAGTCCTGATTGACTGACTGACTGATTGACAGATATATCAACGCACAGCCTAAACCACAGGAGATCTAACTCTGTTTCTCCGAAACGAAAATTCGCACACGAACGAAATTTTAACGAAAATTCGCAAACGACCCTACTCTATTTCATTTTATATTAATTTATATCAATTGCAATTGAGTCTCCACTCCACAAGTTTATTGTTTTGGATTTACATAAAAAATGTATGTAATTTATACAAAAAATATCGCCTCCACATATAATATTATAATGGCTCCACATACTATCCTACAAACTCTAAGTTGAGAATTTGATCTATATTTAGTTGATTGCGCAGTCGCCGCCGGTGCCTTCTACGCTCTAAACGTTCTTAACGCAAAGCAACATCGATTAAAAGCATTCTTGCATCCATTTTCATAAAAAAAGTAACAAAATCCACACAAACGAAAATTAAAAGGTAAAACTTATGGTTTCGTCAATTTGAGGTTAAAATTCCGAACAAACAGCTGTCAAATATGAATTTTCGTTCGGAACATTCATGCATTAGAGTAGGATTAGAAGAATCTAAACGTCAAAAAAATTTCGTTCGATCGAATATTCGGAACGAATAAAATTTGTGGTAGGAAACTTGCGAATTTTTTGACGAAACTTCGTTATTCGTTGAATAAGAGTAGACCTCCTGGTCCTAGAGACATTAAATTTAGAGGGTATATTCGTTGTGAAGTGTAGGTATCCACTAAGAAAGCGTTTTTTGAAATTCCACCCCTAAGGGGGTAAAAAAGGGGATGAAAGTTTGTATGAAAGTCCGTCACTTTCGAAGTGAGGATCTTAAAATTTTGTGTTTAGGCTGAAGATTAAAAATTAATGTATACGTGTCTCAGCGTTTTTAATAATTCCACCCTCGAAGCGGGATGAAGTTGTTTTGTTTTATTTTTGTAGAAATTTTTTTTGTAAGCCACGCGGGCGAAGCCGCGAGCAGATGCTAGTTTATTAATAAGGGGGTCAGAGTTTACGTTGCAACCATTGACTTATATATTACTGGATACATATATATATTAATATTTTCCATGAAGTCTGCCAACCTCTGCTGTAAATATTTCCCTTTTGTTAGTAATACTGTATACAAAAGAAAAAAATATACATATTTTATAACCGTAATTTCCTTTTTGCAGAGTTTAAATCGTTACCTATTTAATTAAAAAAAAAACAGTATGGCTTAACAACAAAGCGATCTCGGAACTGACAGTTTGTTTGCCTCGTCGCCGTCGTTACCAAAAATAAGAAAATTAAATACCTGCGTTTATTAGTCCACAAGCAAATTACAAATTACGGTATGTAATAGAAAGGCGCGACAGAGTAGTTTAAATGCCAGAAGGGGCAGTCAACAAAAAACATCACGTTCACCTTTTGTACCTACTTATCAATAAGTTCCGTATTGTTTGATATTGTATTGAGAAGGAGATTTTATACTTTTATGCGCCATAACCGTTGAATATTGTAGATTACTTAAGATAAAATTTGGCACAAATAAAGAATGTCCTGAAATATTGTTTAACCCGGGAAAACATCAACATAATTAAATTGGCAGACACTAGTTATGTTATGGTCAAAAATGTATGGTATTGAGCCGCATAAAAAGAAATGCATAACCATAGATCGTTTCACAAGGCAGGTAACACGAATAATATTTAGGTGCACGAGCGAAGCTCCTTATAGTTCGAGGGTGTAATTTTATTGATCACCCGAGTTTAACACTCTATTTTTAACCGACTTAAAAAAAGGAGGAGGTTCTCAGTTCGATTGTGTTTTTTTTTTATGTTTGTTACCTCATAACTCCCTCATTTATTAACCGATTTGGAAAATTCTTTTTTTATTTGAAAGGGTACACTTCTCGTTTGGTCCCATTGTCATCAGATCAGGATTTGATTACTTCTTAGTGTACTTTGAAGTCGGTTTAAGGTTTTTGTAAAACAGTCCAATTATTCAGCACTAATTCAAGGAGATAAAATTATTATAAAAGATCCATTTATCCAAAAAAGGTATATGTACCTATTATTTAATGAAAATAAAAAGAAGACAATAGAAAAGTAGGAACAATTGAACGCTTTCAAATTGTTCGTTCTTTTTTATTTCTTGAAAGCTAATTACAATTAATACATAAAACGTTACATTTACTATAATTCTTTCATCATATTGGTGTTAGTCTCTATTTTTTTTTTAATTCAAATAACATACAGAATAAAAAGAGAGAAATTGAATGGAGCATCGACTGATTATCAAATTTACTTACATACGAGTATATAATGGCTATAAATCGGATTTACATCCCGCATTTCGAATTAATTACGATGAAAATGTTGTTAAGCATTATTTTGTGCAGATTCAAAATAAAGTCACAAAATACAAATATCATATCATTGACTTTTTCGAGTTCGAACCATACAATTTACTGTATTATTAAGACCGTACTCCACTTAACGTCATTATTACCAAACAAAGGAGCTTTATGAAAACCCTATCTGTATTCATAATGAGCGATTTAAAACAAAACTGTATCAGTCGTTAACAAAATGTACTAATCTGCTGGTTCATCCAAAAAAATATTTTACTCTCAAAATCATAGAGCTCAAAATTCAATCGACCCCCATCGCATTTTTCTTATCAAATTAATAACGAGAAATAATAGGGCCTTTCTGTGTTACCGTTTAGTTACAGAAAATAGAATTTTACTTGGTCGAGATAAGACTTATTTTTGGTTGTAGATTTAATATGAGTATATCATTTTCAGTAGAGGCTATAGTTTCGAGTACGAGGTAGTTAAGATTGTGCGATAACGGTTTTAATATGAGCCGGAAGTACCGGCACCCAGCCCCCAATAGCCCACTAAAGTATATAGTGCAATTTGTTTTTGATTTTCCGGGTAAAAACTGCCGTATACGTTTAGAACATAGGTCTATAGCTACGTTATTTTCTGCGGGAAACGTAAGGTAAGTTGAGCATATTTATTTACATGGAAACAAAGACATTTTGCCAAAGTGGCTTTTTACGGGTCGTATATGTTACGGCTAAAAGCCGAAGTGGGGCTACACCTAGGTTTAGCCGACTAGACCTAGGTTCAGTTTTGTCCGTGAAGAAATAGGATACACATAAGTTTAGGCAACTACAATCGCTTTCACCTAGTTCTAGACGGCTAAACCTAGGTGTAGCCCCACTTCGGCTTTTAGCCGTAAAATATATATTCTTCAAAAATAAATACGTATTTGGTAGGTAATTATAGTTTCACGGGATGTTTTTTTAATTAATGTTATTAAATATAGTATGTAATTATTACATTGACGTTTCTTGATTGTTGAATAACGTTATTTCCTTATAACTAAAAGAAATAGTTATTTCCTGGTATTATTATTAGCAAGGAGGAAAACATTATAATTTCTCTACTATTATAGTTTTGGGGTTCTGCTTTCAAGGACACCATTTTCTATGAAATGTGTGCGCTAACAAATACGAATGTCGTGATATTTAATAATACTATATCTAAGTTATTGAAACAATCTCCTATGCCAATAATACATTTAAAATATTCCATGGTCCAAGAGAACGTCTTTTCTTTTTCTGATTTCAAAGCAATTCTTTATTTTCAGATTACGGCATCGAGGAAAATTCCCCGAAGCCCATCACAGACGTAACTATAATTATGAATCATAGCAAGGCATTTTACGATATATGTTCAATACTAATCTTTGAGTGACCGCACACGCAGCTATAATATACAGGGTGTTGTTTTGGTCGGCGACAAGCGACCCAGGAGCGGTAGTACAAAATATATATTCCCCAAAAATGGACTTAATTCCATTAAATACTTTAAATATGTTGAGGAATACCTTATTCAATTTGAAATAAAATTACTGCAAAGTATGGTTACTAGGCACGTGCACAGCCTAGAGCTAGGCGCAAGCTGCCATCGCCCCCCCCCTAATCCCTCGAACTCCCGTTGAGTATTATGTCTACACTTTAGCTTATTACATGATTTTCAAAATTTTAATTTTTTTATTTTTATTATTAAAAAAAATAAAGTATTTTTTTTATATTTTTTTTAGCACCAGTATCATTTGTATTATCGACCCTGAGTCGCTCGTCGCTGACCAAAACAACGACCTGTATATTTCTGTTACTTCGCCAACCTGCACTGTAGTTTATATTATAGCTACGTCTGTGATGGGCTTTAAGATTAGTAATACCAAGCAATCCAATTCCGCAACTGCATCTATCACTGCATTTAAATGTTTAGTGTGTTCTTGACTTAGCCAATCAGAGTGCATGTATCAGAGTGCATTAGCGGTGGTCGCAATTGGCGGAATAGATTTCAAACAGATTGTCCAAAAAATATTTAAAAGTGTAACCCATGACTTTCTTGCCTATTCTTGTCAGTGGTGGTAGCTTCAGTAGCTTTGACCTTCATAAGTGCCCTACTAGGGCCTTAATTGAATAAATGGCTTTAACTTTGACAAATAATTAACGTCATGACGCTTCTTTAGGTACATTTCTACAAAACTATATTACACTTTTTAGTAAAAGTATTTTTTTTTATATTAGAAGACTGTCTTACTACGATTAGAGTGCAGTAAGTGGCCTTTATAAGGCTTAGAAGATAATTGGCTCTCAATTGCAAATGAAACACGTTGTCAGGCACTTGTTGACAGAAATTCAACTTGACAGCCAGCCAAAATAACGTTTTTAAAGTCAACCATGCAGGATAGGGTTTTTGTATATTAGGTACTAAGGTAGCAAACAAGCATACAGCTCGGCTGATGGTAAGCGGTTACCGTAGCCTAGAGAATTGCGCGTTGCTGCCCTGCAAAAATCTGTTCACATCACACCTCTTTTGAAGGGTGAAGTGAGGTAATTAATAAGATAACTCGAGAAGATAAAAAAATATGATTATTTTTTTTAGGTATGATAAGATATTGCGCAATTAACCGCAAAAAATTGTACCACCGTTGTTACTGAAATATTGTTCTTTGAAAATAAAACCTTATACTTTATGTTAGACGAAACTCTTCGAACTATGTACCTACATCTTTGATCCGCATGAAGCGAGCTCATCAACTTACAAAAACACATCACGAATAAAAACACAAGAATAAATTGTAGTTCCAACAAAAAAATAAGGTGAGTTCCTTTCACCTCTTTATTAGAACAAAATAGGTTTTTTCGCGCTACATAAATAACACATTATCCTCTAAGCCACCGTGTTGAGTGTACGAATGTAATTTGTGAATGAAAAATTACATTTTGCGAACATTCATGTGATATATCGCGGGGTATTTTGCATCGTTATTATTGTGAACCGAGTTCTATTTCGCAAATTCAAGCTACTTTACAGCTTGAAAGCTTTTGGATAGTAAACGAGAACTTATTGTCGCTTATTCATGCAATAATCAACCATCAGTTATCTGGTTTCTATAATACAAGCTCTGGATCCGATGGATCTGGAGTGATTTCACTATCATTGTACCTAACTCTTCGTACCAAATAATAAATCCTAACTCTTCCTACGTGTTTAAGGTGTAGTATGCACTGATGACCATGTCATAGTATGAAAGTTTAGTCGTCAAAGTTACATCATAGTTACGTCAAAGTAGTTGGAGTCTTCTCAGTTTAAGTGTATTCCGAACCGGTGGTAAATTCAACTGTATGTACCAACTTAACGTTAATGTGCCTTACCAGGGCTTAAACTGAGTAAATGCCTTTTTAATTTTGACATAGGTACCGTACCATAGGTATAATACTAAAACTATATACTTTGTTCTATATATACTTCAAAAAGGGTGTGAAGCGATTTCTGCAGGGTGGGCAACGCGCGAGTAACAGCCCTGGTGATGCAAGCGTCCATAGGCTGCGGTAACCGCTTACCATCAGGCGGACCGTATACTTGTTTGCTACCTAAGTAGTATAAAAAAAAAGTATTTTAAGTTGGTTTACTTGCTCTACCAATACCGTGGATTCACCAGCGCGTCTCAGAGGACTAATTTATCTGTCTGCAAAAACCTTTTTTAATCGACTTAAAAAAAAAGGAGATTATTTTTACTTTCATTTAATTACAATTTTAAGCAACAGACACGGGAAAGTGTCTGTTTATTGCTTATATATTTGGCTACAATTGTCGTAATCAACAGTTAAAATTTGGCATTTCAGCCAAATGAATCTCTAAAACATAATAGCGTTAAAGTTTGCTTGTACATTAATTATCCCGACTCAAAGGAAACTACTACATCAATCCATCCAAAAGCCTATTACTACGAGACTATTACATTATACGCGCTATGTAAAGCTAAGTTTACATTTGGCTCAACGGTATGAACCATCCGAAGTGAAGGTATGATTTAATAACACAACTCAGAGCATGTAGGCTTGTAAGCCGTTGTGTAGGGTCGCAAAAAATTGGGTTGGTTTTAGGATTGGCTTTATTCTTGTGGAGATATTCTTGTCCTGATATTTATTCATCATCATCATCATAAAGATATCAACTGCTGAACATAGGCCTCCCCCATTGATTTCCACGTTGAACGGTTTTGGGCCGCTTGCAGCAGTTTTACAGTGGCGCCCATGTGACTCTGACCATGTCGTCGGTCTACCTTGTCCCTCACGACGCTTTCCAGTACGTGGTCGCCACTCGAGAACCTTTCTTCCCCATCGATTATCGGCTCTTCAAGTGATGTGGCCTGCCCATTGCCACTTCACCTTACTAGCTCTACGAGCTATGTCCGTCCTTTTCGTTCTCTTAGGTACACAAACATTTTTTTTCAAGTTTGTGACAGACAAGTTCTAATACATTTACCAAATTCGATATCCTGAAATTCATGCGAAATATATGGACATCCTATTTCTGCGTACATCTGGCAACCTTACGTGTAAGTTTCCTTAGTCGGGTTCCTCCCAAGCACGTAATAAATACAAATCAAATCGATTCACTCATAAATGTTGTTTATATAACCAAATTTTCGAGCATCGATATAATAAATAAGTAATGGCAAGACAGGTAGGTATATCGATTTGGAGCTAAAAAATTTAACACAAGGCCAGCAGGCTCAATGTATGCTTTGATGTTATGTTTTAATAATGACTTACATTTTTACTAATTAAATTAGGTGTGTATTTAATGCCTTAACTATTAATTCTCTCTATTCCAACACAACAAATGAAAACTAGAATCAAAAATACAAAATTGCAAACTAAATACGCACACTAAATAAATCAAACTGATTTTATATTTTCAACAATAGTAATACCATATGAAATTGGTATTGTAATGAATAGACAAATCTTAAGTTAATTGCGGACTAATACAACGATAGACAAACTCATAATCAAATACCACATCGCAAGTAATAGTACTGTGCAAATACTCGGTTACACCGAACAATTACATAACACAGCAAGCAGGTCGTCTTTGTCGGATTAAATTAAGTCCGTATTTCCTTAAAGACTTTGGTGACAATGAAATTCTACTCATTTGCATGAGTATCTCCAGCATAATCCAAAACTTGAAACTTTAATCGAATGACAAAGTTAAGCTACCACCGGTGTGGGCCGGTGCCTGGATGACCACCTAGTGGTATTTCTAATCGAGCGATTCCGTGCTTCAGAAGGCATGTAAAGCCGTTGGTCCTGGTTATCACTTAATTGTGATAGTCGTTAAGGTATTTAGATGGATGCCTCTTAGGCGGTTTGAAAATATTTCAACAGGTTTCCACTTGTCTACCTCCACCAATCCGCAGTGGGCATTCCTGGTGGAGTATTGCCCATCCCATTTCATCCTCATTTGTGGTAAGGCCTGTGCTCAGTAGTGGGAAATTATAGGCTGATGATGATGATGAATCCGAAACTTTAAGTGCCAAGTATTTATTTTGGAGATCGATAGCTGATTGTCCAGAATCAAGCATAGATCGAATATTAATTACGAGCGTTTAGTGCGCATTTGCGTTCTCTATGATAAAGTAAACCTACTTGATGATTACTATTCAAATTGAATAGATATCGATTCAGAATCCATTCAAGAATTCTACATAATTATTTGCATTACATACCTACTACAAGATTTTACTTTATTAAGGAACAAAGCCAAGAAGGCCAACTGATTTTAATATTTTCGTAATTACATAAAATCAAGGCAACGATAAAAAAATACATCCATCTCGCTCTTACAAAATATACCACCACCGTAAACCGAGATTATATAAACAGCGATTCGTCACGTTCAGGTTGTATTTTTTTAATGGCGAAGGACGCTTTCCGTTTTCCGCCCCTGAAATGGAAACTACCCTGCTTAGAGTGCGGCCTTAGTGGGATAGCGTTTCAACGAGCGTGTTGAGTGCACGAACTGTCATGAACTCATGATTTAACATCGGTCAAGTAAGACTCTTTATGTGTGTGTAATACACGGCACTGCAAAACACATTCCATTATGCTCAAAGTGTAAAGTCAGACAAGGTTTACAGTGAGGTAAAAATATAGCAATCAAAACGACTTAACGTATTAAAGTTAATTATAAACGACTTAGTTAAATGGTGTCAATTTGAATAATGAAGTGTAAAAAATATACGACGAATCCTAACTAATATTATAAATGTGAAAGTGAGTTTGTTTGTTACGCCTTCAAGCCTCAACTACTGAACGGATCATCATGAAATTTGGCATGCGTTTTTATACCGGGAACGCGGGTGAAACCGCGGGGAACAGCTAGTAAATGTATAATAAAAGAGAGATTAGAGTTAGTAGAACAGTTTGCAAACCTTCGTAGGTAAATGTAAAGTTTTGTTAGCAGCCATAAATATCCGGGAACATTTTTCACACTCGGCCATCTGATCCCAATTATGCAGAGTTTATGCTATGGAAACAAGACATCTGATACTTGTTAAAAATATACACACAGTCTCAGAAAAAAAGATAAATCTATGAAAGAAATCTCGAATCGAAATTCGAAAATCAAACTATACAATCAAATGTTAAGATAATCGAAACAAAATCTAACGAAAGTAAATAAAGAATTCAGAAACGACAAAAGACTAACCAATAAAAATGGCCCATTAAAAGATAATTTATCTCCGTAAATAGGATACGATGATCATGTTTACCTGCCGACCAAACAAAGCTCCGGAAAATCCCTTCAGCCGAATCTCAAACACTGGCCAAAAACAAGTGGAGATTGAATGGTGGGGTAAGGTAGGTACGTGATTGATTTTTCCGAAACAATAATAATGTGTCTTGATGAAACTAATAATTCTGAAAATTGTATATTCTGTTACTCTAGTAAAAAACTTTAATAAATATCCTGGGACATTCCTTACACACGGTTATCTGATCCCAAACTAAGCAGAGCTTGTACTATGGAAACCAGATAACTGATATAATACATATACTACTTTTTGTTTAATAAATACTTAATATACATAATTACACCTAGACTCAGGACATACAGACATGTTCATGCACACAAATGCATATCCTGTGTGGGAATCGAACCCACGACCTGCGGCGCGTAAGGTGAACCTTAACCAACTGCGCCTACAGGCCCGTCAAAAATAATGAATGGGAATTCTCAACAGATAATCAACTATTTAAAACAGTGGGATTCTGTACTCTGACCCTAGCGCTCCCATGGTACGTGTAACAGAAATCGACTTTCTCTTCTATTGGATATCAGCTAGCAAAATTATTGATAGTTCGTACTTACTTAATTTGGGCAATACTGATATTCCTCAAATTAGAATACTTAAGTACTTGTGTTATTATTACCCCCTGTATTTCTATGTTGCCGAATAGTAGAATTAATACTCTTGGTATATGATAGTCTTTAATTACGATAATTATGAATAGATATTTTAATAGACACCAATGAAATTATACATAGCTACCTACTTTAATGATCCTAATAATAATTAATTCACAATGTTTGTGTCTACTCTATACATATTGTATGATAATTATTGTAGATGTATTGAAAAAAACAGCTTGCTCTATAGTTGTTACATAAAAAATAAAAAACTAAAGCGACTATATTTTATTTGAATAATTTTTTTTTTCACTACTGTATTGTAAATGCAAGTTTTAATTTATACGAAATTTCTATCAAAATTTTAAATAAAACTGTTTCCATAGCCAAACAATACCCTAGATAAAGCAGTGACATCAAAATAAGAGCAAAAATACCCCCATCGGCAAAGCTTTTGACAATCCATGGTATGATTGCTCAACATCAAAGAATTTGGAAAAACAATTGCTTCCGGGTAGGTTTCTCATCTGAGCAAAGTATTACTACGTTTTGTATATATAACTTTCTTTTCATAGCTATATCTGGACTTCCTCAATTTTCCGTTGCTAACGTACTTTTGATACCATATTTTTGGAGTGAGATTGCTTTCCAGATCACTTGATTATCTGTTTATGAAGAGATACCTGATCTGATACGGTTGAGATTTTTTGAGTATGTGATATTTGTGATCATTGGCTCTCACTATAATTGTGATTATTCTTCTTATAATTTTTCTAGGTAACTTGTAGACACGTGATAAAATAATTGTTAAAGATTTTTTTTTAATGTTTATTCAACCCATTTTACTTAGCAATAGATAACATCTTAATCAACTTTATTTTGCAAATTAAACACCTTTAAAAAATAGTGATTATGGTAAAAATCTAAATACAGAATAAAAATAAACCCGCAAATCGTTCAATTGTCAACGCAAAAAGGAACAATGTAAGTAGGTAAATCATTAACGTTGCCAATGTTAAATGAGAGAGTAGCAGGATCATTTTATTTTCAACTTTAATAAACAGCATGAAGGTATTATAACGAATGACGCAAAACATAGTGAGCACAATGGATAAATAAAAAAAAAACACGAAACGTTCTATTGTACAAATGGAACTAATAAGGTAGAAATCCTGTGTATGATTCATTTTTTTCTCATGAATGGCTCATTCTGGCTTTACCTTTTTTGTATCTAAGTCTGTACATAGAACCTCTCGATGAATAGGTATAAAATTATTATCTTGAAAGCCTTCTCAGCTAGCCTTTGTCCGCGACTCCACCCATTTTATGACTAAAACGATTATTGCTTAGCCTTTTACAAATTTTTGTTACTTATTTCCATTACTGCGTAAAATCCTTCCTCAAAAAATCCCTTAGGTGATAACATCGACCAATTTACCCAAAAAAGCGCAAAGTTGTACATTTTGTGTGAAATCTATTCCACCAATTTTCATGTCAAAAATCAGTGCAAAAGCACTGACTAGTTACGGAGTTAGATTGCTCGGGATTAGATTTTTAATGGGTGATAATTATGTTAAAAAAGTAATGGTTTTCGTGTAATAAGCTAAGTAATAGCCAGGCAGATAAATATACTATATGATGATCTATTATATAAACTATATAATAGATCTTACTGGCTCATTCAATTCATTTCAGTCAGTAATTGAATTCGCTCGCATCTCGAATAAATTTTATGAAACGTTGCTTATTGTAACTAACAAAGGAAAGAATTGTACACTTGTAGTAGCCCAGCGCTAAAGTGCTACTTAATCTTTGACAAAGCTTCTGTTAGCGGTCAGTTTGCGTGTCGCTAGTTCACGACTTGTATTTTGTATGGACACGCACATGGGGAAACAAAATGTAGGGCGGGGCCCCGACAGTTGGTTTCAAGGCCACTCGGGAAATAATAATATATTGTTTATGGAAGCACCGGAAAGTGGCAAATCAATCGGTTATTCGGGCGCTAAATGCGTTTGTGAATTATTTTATGGGCTATCTAGTTACCGTAATGATGATATTAGTATTTGGCATGTATTGCAGGATGAGTAAAGTTCGAGTTAAGAGTTTGTGGACGCATATAATGTCCAAGCAGTCAGCATAGTTAGCACAGATATCGATATATTTAGATAACGCAAGAGCACCTACTTCGCATCGCGCCCACATTGCATCGGTGTACTTGAATTGCTTTGATTTTTTCGCCACTAAATAGTGCTTGTGACGAAATAGTAGGTATTCAAAAAATGGCATGGTTTGAATACAGATCATGATACTTGCGTTATCTAACTATATCTATATCTGTGATAGTTTGCAAAACAACATCTGTTTTATTTCATCTGTTAGAATATATACCATTTCTTGATAACTAGATTAGCCGCAATCAAAAGTATTCATCATGAATAGTCTTCCAAAAGATTGCGTCATCTTATGAAGTGTAATTTTTGGAGTTAAGTGCTTGTTAGTGTATGTGAAGAAATGTATTTGGATTTCACGTTAGAATACATAAATATAAATTATATAAACCGCGAAGCGGAAAACTAGTGTTTGATAAACTAATAACATTTTCAATACGAGAAACATTAGAAATGCCTGTTAATATTATCCCAGAAGCGTGGTTCAACAGAACTGTTCGTGTAGAAAACTTTTATTTATCCGAAGTATGAATGTTGGAGAAACCTGTACGGCTGTGTTTCACAAAGTTGTAGGATGTAGGAAACAATAAGATTACGCAAGTGATTTTATAAGAAAAAGATAATAAACTTTATGATATTAGCCGTAATATTAACTTTAGATCCGCTAAAAGTTCAAGATAGAATGCAAAACCATTTTGCTAGTTTTGGGGCTGAAGAAATACGGAATGAAACCACATTATAAAAAGATACAGGCTCCGCTTTTCCTGGCCACCAACACTCAAAGACAGAAGATTGAATGCCACATTCTACATGATATCTTATTAACAACAGAAGATATATAAAGGGGCAAGTTATTGCAACCACAAAGGAAAACGCTCGAGAGCATCTGACGGAGTATTACAAAAAATAGTGAAAGGAATTCCAAGTTAAAAAATTCTAGATAACAAGATTTATAGAGTGATATTCTAACCATAGCATGAATACATTGTCCAACTTAGTGAGCCAACGGGAACCAAAATACTTATTTGGTCCACGCCAACGTGCCACGTGAATCTTTGTGTTTATTGATAATGATATAGATAAATATGTTTTGAGACAACAAACTATGATGATTGCTGGCCTATGTGTGCTGTTTACTGAAATAAAATATTACTTCATTAAGGTATGTGCGAGTAGCATGATGGTGAATAAATATTGCTAAGTATATTTGGTACCAATTGTTCTCGTCCATCCAATACGTTAATATTCATAGAAGCCTCGACCATCGAAGAAAGGGTGCTTGCTTATCGGTTTTCTACAGGATATATTTTGGAGAGTGTGCACAGGAATTGTTCAACCTTATTTCCCCATCCCCATTTTTACACCGAACCACAAGACGCCGGGAAAATTTTCAACCGTACGTTGTTGACATACCGAAAATACGGACCCAGCGTTTTGCATCCTCATTTATAATGCGGACAGCAAGGGCGTGGGACATGCTTCCGGCGTCTGTGTTTCCTGACTCATATAACCTTGGGACTTTTAAGGCCAGGGTAAATAGGTTCCTTCTGGGTAAGCGTGTTCCATCTTAGGCTACGTCTTCGTCCCTTATGGGCGGGTCAGTGGCCAACGCAAGCCCATTTAAATAAAAAAAAAAAAAAATATTACCGAAATCCAAAGGATTAATTATTATAATATTTTTTTAACCTAAATCCCTTAATTTGCTTTCTCAGATATTGATATTTATACTAATTTTAACTCACATGTGACGTTACATGTCAACGAAAAAAATAATACGGAGCGCGTTATCATAACAATGAATGTAACCATGAACAACATGACACCACAAAAACCTACATTTCACTTTCGATGCTCTCTCTGCACTTTGAATATATACGAGTTCTCGATAAGAAACGTGAACTGCTATGCAGTCCCCGGGCATTGACACCTAGCCCGGTATAATATCATTATTTTGCTGCGACAATGGTGCCGATTCTGTTGTAAATCTCACTAAACTAATTTTAGTTACATTTCATCTCTTTCTTACGAACATTATTGAAAAAGGATAGAACATATTTTAAGTTGTCAAATTAATCTTTGCCGTCTTATTTTGCGTGTATTTAGGCGTAACCGCGATAGATGGCGACTAAATTTATATTGAAAACAAGCATTGGACTAATTTGACAGGACTAAATTTCTTACGTCCTTTTCTTATGTTCTTTGTTAGAAAGAGAGATAGTGAGATTAAAATTAGTTTAGTTGTGAACAACAGAATCAGGGCCATTGACATACTTAACAAGTTAATAGATATTCAAATCATACTTTTTACCCGACTGACCCGGAAGGAGGGTTATGTTTTTCGAGTGTATGTATGTATGTATGTATGTCTATTTCTTTGTGCCGCTCTGCAGCCTAAACGGCTAGATGGATTTACGCATATGAGGTGTCGTTAGATTCGTCTTGACTGGGGGAGTGTCATAGGGTATATTATTTTTATATGACGCCTAGGAATAAAAAAATAGGGGGGGTATTAAAAATAAAAGTTTCGTTATTATAACAATATGGGTATCAAATGAAAGCTTGTAAATAGACCATTCCATATATGTATATATTGTAATACTTTTATGCTACCATTTCGACGTAAACTGCAAAAAACCACGTTTAATGCAAGGACAGTAGGTACTGAGCCGTTACCATACGTAAATCACAGATTTGCGATGGTTGTTAGCGTTCCTTTACCGTACCGCTCATTCACTTACTAATACATGCAACTCTTTCTGTATAAAACTAAAGAGTCTGAAATAAATTAAATTATTAAAAGAAATAAAAAACCAGACTGCGTAAAATATAAATTAACTGAAAAGAGAAAAACAAGCTCTTAAATCTATAGAATTTTGAATATAACTTGAATTTTATAAGGTATTGTAGTCGGGGATAAACAAATATTACAAAAAAATACATACTTAGGTTATTGGTTGTCCCCGATTGCAATGCGTTATAAAATTCAAGTTATATTCAAAATTCTATAGATTTAAGAGCTTGTTTTTCTCTTTTCAGTTAATTTATATTTTACGCAGTCGGGTTTTTTGTTTCTTTTAATAATTTAATTTATTTTATTGATGAACTTAATCAATCATTCTGGCTAATCAATATTATAATCTAACTCATATTCTTAACCTGATATGTATTTAGTTACTTGGAGGTATATAATTATATCAGATCCCGGAGAATTATTGGCAGTACACTCGAACGTGGACGTGTGGAGACTGTGTCATGAAGATTCCGATATTGCAAATGGGACTGAATTGGCCATACTCTACGTCGACATCTAAATCACATACTCCGCTTGATTGGAACCCACAGAGGAATAGCAAGCGTTCCAATTAAACCTGGCGAATGCATGGTCCTATCTGAAATGCAGAAGAAAGACACCGACAAAGATGACATGAAGCGAAGTCAAACGCGCAGCCTCCAATAGATTGGGATAGAAAAAGATTATAACTTGAAAGCAAACTAAATAAAGAGAATATACCTTCCTAATTATTGTTATCGATGAACTCCTAGTCCTTTTTTTGCTAATATATTGTTCAGGCACTACTTTATTATATCTAGCTTATATTTTAGTGCTATATATTTTGTTCCATTGATTGTATCACCCAGGTACTGCTCAGAAGCAATGGAATAGAAAGCCTTTTTCTTAGTTACTCATTTCATCATCACAAGTTGTGTAAAGAAGTTAAAAAATACTACCTACTACTTTCTTACGAGGCTGATACTTTATAAAACATTGATTGAGTAGAAATGTTGCGAAGGCGTAAAGGAAATATTTGCGTTGTCATCAAAATGGGCTGGGCTCACACTTACGTGGGCTTTGATTAATTTGTACAAAGTAGCCGTGAAAAGCTTTAAATAGCCGCATCGGATTGTATTTCTGTGTTTTTGCTTTATTGAGTTAATTATTAAAGTTTTGTTTGACAAATTGTGTTTCGGATAACGTTGAATTTGTAACATTAATCAACATGATAAATGCGAGTGCTTTTTGTATCACAGTTTAAATTCAGAGGTTTATTTATAAAAGTACACACATTATTTTTTTGATTTGGTAAAAAATATTATAAATTGAAGCACCTAGCAAATTCATGCCTTAACACCTGCAGTTAATTGTGAGTATTTTTAGATTTTGTATGACATATAGTGGTAACAAGCAGTTGCCTCAACTCTTTTATGTTTATTTAGATAGAAGACAATGTGAGGTTATAAGTTGTGAAAAAATATTATTTTTAGCACTCAAACCAATTTGCTTAAATACTGACTTCAAAACCGATTTATCAACATACTGAATATGAAATGAAATGAAAAATTAATTTATTTCCACCAGAACGCACAGAATAATAATAGATAGGTACACACAAAATAATAACAATAATAAAGAAAAATAAAACAGTAGCAACAATAATAATAATAGAAATCTGTGCGTCGCGGTGTAAAAAAGGCCCCGACTCAGTATAAAGTTGTGGGAGCTACCCACAACACTGGTATTCTGTCGGCACCTTGTTATGCGTAAGTCACGAACATCGGCGAGTAGGTACAAGAAATATAAAAAGCAAAAATCAAAGCAAGAAACCAGAATATAAAAAGAAGGTAAAAATAGCGAATATAATTGGAACAAATAATTAAAATGACATGCAGTGAAAGATTTAAGTGCTGTTAAAATATCACAAATGTTATTAGAAAGGTAGGTATTCAGACATGTACTGTGAACTTTATGTGCATCGCATAGTAAGACCGCATGTGTGTTTCGGAGCGGAATGCACGCGCTACACTGGAAAGCTTAACTTACGTGAGTGAAATTCAGAAGCGTAATCCAGGTTTTAAACAAAGTTGGCCACTTTTTGCTGTAACAACACGTACAAAATACCAAAATTGCTCACGTTCTAAAATTTTACAGCAATTGTTGTAAATAAAGCTAAAATATACACTTTTCAACACCTCTCTATTCGTGCACTAAAATAAAAATCTTTTACACATTTTTAACCACACTACCTGTAGATGAACCATCAATCATGTGGTTGCAGGATAGATTGAAGTCGTATTATTTTATATTCTTTTCAAAAGTTAAACCTTCCTTCTCCTTTAATATCCATTTCACTGAATATGTCTACAATTGACCAAACATATCCAATTAAACCAACAGCTTTAAACCAAACTAATCGAAAATCAAATTAGGTTTGTAGAAATTCACCACAAGTAAGCTAACTGTCACTTCGCAAGTTCAAAAGCCGATATGATTCTGTCGCTTAGATAGGTACCCATCAAATGTTTTGAGAACTTAAGGAAATTGGAATTTCGGGTGAACTTTAATTGACCTAGCAACGATGGATATTAGACATTAGAAATCGAAGACTGTTTGATGAATTCGTGTATTTGAATGGAAAATTATATTAACCCTAGATGCTATATTAAAAATGGTATTTTTTTTGGCGGATGTACATTTCTGACACCTGTTAATATTGGGCTATTCTCGGAAACGGCTTACTCTATTGCGATGGGGCTTTCACATGAATGTTCAGTATTTTCTTAGGCATAGCTTAGTGAAAAACCCATCATAATCTGATTACGTTTCCGTGATATGGCCAATATTAACAGGTGTCATGAACGCATTTTATCGGCGGGCGCACTGCAGTGACGAAAGATGCGGAGTTTTGAATTTTGAATCTTACTGTGAGATTGAGCGTTATTGAGCTTCGTGGTTGGGTACTTTGTAGTACCCATCTGACTGGCTATGTTGAAAATTTCCGTAGGAGCTATTTAAAAGCCAGTTCTCTTTTAGTCTTTGTATGCTTACTAAATCATTGTAAAACACCATGGCGAGATTGTGGTCAAATACAATATCCAAAATAAATAAAGATAATGTATTATTTCTTTAAAATATACAAACAGTCTTAATCCAGTATAACTTACGTATACAGTAAGCAGAATTTACATAAATAACCCATTTCCCAAAAAACATGGTCAAAAGTAGTTGTTATCTAAAGTAGATCTGCAACAAAATCGATTACTTAAAAAACTGAAAAAAGAAAAAAGATAGCAAATGTATTTGTTGACCCACGACACATGGATATTAACTACGCAAAATATATTATTTACTCTGTGATAAAACAGAATAATTGTAACTAATGACTATCAATAAATACATGCATCTAATTAATTAATGTATTGCGCTGAGTCAAAAGGAAACCTTCCTTTCAAATTACCAACCCAGCATATCCTGAAAACGTGGCTTCTTTAGAGTATGAGCGATTTTCATAGAATTTCATTCCATAGGCAACTTTATATACAATTTTCATTAAGAAATTGATTTAAAAAAGTTTCATTAGAATTTCATGTCGTTACCTATTCCAGCACATATTGTACTGAATTTATGTAAAGGAGAAACATTACTAGTATCAAAACGTATAAATTTTCCTGGAAATAAATGTGACTGTCATCTACTTGAAGCACATCTGCCCATTTCAGAATTAAATTAATGAAATAACTCCAGCTCTTTTAAATTACTTGCATGATAAGAAGCTTATATATTTTATATAATACTCTATATATTTTTTGTTTTTCTTTTTGGTTTTCATTTTGTAATATGTCACTTTGTATTTTCATAATAAGTCCTAAAATGTATAAAATAATAACCCATTGATACAGGTTATCCATAAATATTCAAGAGACGTATCGTCATTTATTGAATCTGTGTAAATGAGTAATTTATATCGCGACAATGATAATTATTTCACACTTAAATACCCTCTAGATAATTGGTACTGAAATAAAATTATTTCAGCTATCATGTGACGTGAATAATTATTTCCTTTAATTACACATATAAATAAAATAATACAAAACTACAAAAACCATTTCAAGGATGAAACATTTTTTTATTTGAAAAAATATAAAAAATATTTTAATGACAATAATTTATTCCAAAACTTTCGGTTCGCCCTATAAAGTTAACGAAACTCTTATAAACTCAAAAGATTAAAATAGGTATGTACTCACCAATAAATATGAAATCCACACATAAATACATTCACATAAAACACAAATTATTTACGAAGTTTTCTTAGACAACTATCTATTAACGTTTACTTAACAAACTACCGAACGAACTTTTTAAAATTAGACTAATAACTATACACTCACAAATTATCAAAGTTTTCAATTACTCCCCAAGTTATATACAGGATGTTCCAATCACCATTATCGTTATCGATGACAGGTGCCAAACGCGCGCGAATGGCCCGAGCGAGAAAACGGTAAAAAACCGGCGGAAACCGGTTCACACTGGTCGGCGTACGGCCAATTACTGAAGACCGCACGCAAGCTAGCGCTGAAGGCGCCACTGCGCATGCTCCAATACGATTGACACTCGGCAAGAATATGTACTAATACAGGAGCAGAACACTCATAAGTTAGTTTTTAGTTTTGTTTTGACGAATGTTCCTCATGGGTCCTGCCCCGTCCGTCGAGTTTGCGAAATCAAAACAAACGGGGAATGTGAAGTGTATAAATCTGTTGGTATTATTTTTATTCCGCTTATTTAATATTGCATTTGCATGTTCTTTTTCTTTTTCAGAAATGTGTTCTCTTTCGTCGGAAATTGGACTGTTTTTCATCATTTTTATAGAGCTGTTATACTGGATACTAGAGTATCAGTGTTTTAAAAGAAAATGGGGTTCTTCAAAAACACGCGCGCGTGATACCCCTGGTGTCGCCATAGCCAGTTTATATTTTAAAAGAGGATACTTAAATATTTTGAGAAAGTATCCATTTAAAGAAAAGTAGAGCATAGTCTTTATTCGCTCAAAGAGAAAATCGACTGAGGAAGTACCTACACCTTACAGAACACCGCAGCCAAATAACTTTATTGTGTTTCTGCGCTAGCAACTAGAGCTTATTGGGGAGGGAAGTTAGTAACGTGTGAGTTATTCTTTGTGTGTTGCAAGCGTCCACATGGCTACTGTAACCGCTTACCATCAGGCAGCCCGCATGGTTGTATACCAAATTCGAGGTATAAAAATGTGATATTTCCATGTTCCAAGTCCCCGTCACATTTTAACTTGTAAAAAAATCGTGACTTCAACTATTTTTGCACAATTAGAAAATGATCAGTAATCGAAACGGTTAAATAATAAAAAATAAATGTGTTTTAAGTAATACAATAAAAGATTACTAAACTAAAAGAACTGAACCGCTTTGAAGTAAATTAACTTTCAAGAGCTTCATATCTTAGAACATGGTTATTCAAAATAGCTTATACAAAATAACACAATTTAGTTGGGAAGTATTCTTAGAATTTTTCAGGCACTAAACACTGTATATAATTATAAAGGAACATAGCATTAACAGCCATACTTCAGGTGACAATTAAAAACCGATACCCCACCTAAGGAGCACTTAAAGCCTCCACAAATCACGACCGAAAACAATACCGTCAAGATCTAGTTAATTCATTGACGTTAAAATTAATCCCCGACGGGACATCTTTTAAATCGCTAAAAGCTTTAACATCCATCCCCTTTTATCAGAACGATTGTACAAAACCACTCAACCCTTTTAAACCCCAATCCGAAGTGCGTCCGGTCGTTAGCAGACATTAATGGAATCCACCCGGTTAGTCTCCCGTGAAAATAACAAGGAGCAAGGATTTCGGGGACTCAATCTGTTGTTTTCGCAACAAAAACATTATCGACGACATGCAAATTATACTAAGACTCCCTCCGTTCTGACACTGCTGCTCTTTTATCTACCGCTTAGAGAGTGTACAGTGAAGAAGTAACGTGAGGTTGTACCAATACGTTAAGGCAGTACGTTAGCGTCATGTGACGGGTCGCTTACTTCTCTCCAATATGGCGAGGAGGGCGATGGCTGCCATACGCGTCATACTTATGAACAAGCGCTGCTTGTGGGGGCTGGTCTGCTTAAGTTTGTTATTTACTTAGTATAGATTCAGTCTATTTTGTAGTTTTGCCGCCGCGCCGGGGCACGCAATTGTTGTCAGTGCGATTAGAATGTAAATAACTATTATGTAATTAATCTAAGCTTGTTTTGAAAAGAGTAATTGCCGAGTTTATTGCCGGCTCTTCTCAGCAAACGCAACCTTCTGAACCGGTATTAGAGTCAGACTTTTCATAAGTGCCTGCGAAGGTCTATTTGAATTAAATTTGAATAAATGATTTAGAAATTTGTTGTTTTTTTTTCTGAATTTTGAGTATTGAAATAAGTTTTAGTTGCAAAGTACTGCTTAGGTTTGAGAAGTAACGATAAAAGAGAACCTACTTTTTTAACGAAATAAAATATAATTATCTTTACTAACGAAATAATAAAAACACAATACCATGTAGTTATATCATTGAATTTAGCTCTCGACTATAAGCATTAAACATAAACATAAAAAACATCACCCTATACATCTATCTACATTCGAACAATAATCTCGGAGCAACCTTGTTGTTCGTAAAGTGCGTAGATAAAAGCAAGGTCAATGAACAATTTCGCCGATCGGAAAAATGTTTGAACCCCAAAAAGGATTGAGCTACCTCATTGAGATTGTACTCGACTAAAGTGAAAGACCAATATATTGTGTACGAGTCGGTATCGTAATATTATCTGAATTGGAATATATTGGTTTTATAGATTTATTATATAAATCATATCATTTGATTTGGGTTTGGGATGTCAAGTCATAAGGTAGCCAATAATATTATTATATGTATATATAGAAGGAATTTTATTAATACCATGTGTTAAGAAATTGTAGGCATTTAGAGAGCCATTAGGTTCTCTCCCTTTCTGTACTTTGTTCTGTTATTATACTAATGAAGGGTTAAAAATCTTTCGGGCACATTCCAAAATTAATTTCTAAAGAAAAACGTAAGTGCACCTTTCCTGACCAGAAATACCAAACATAAAAATTTTAATACTTGTAAAATACGGCAGTCAATTCATTTATAATCATTAATACATTTGTTTATAAGTATATACTATAAAAAAGTGATTTAAATGCCTACTATCCAATAATTAAGGCGGCCCTCTGTGGCCGGCGCAACTACAACGCGAGCATAGTCTAAAAGCTTGTTGTTTCATCCAACGTAATGTTTGACTGCGAAAAAAGAAAGATAGCATCAGAGCCGTCGGTTATCAGTCGGTAAATTCCGCTGATCACTCGCGGCCGCTTCGCTAGGTCGTCATTCATGATTTCGCATTCATAAAACTTGTTCCAGGAGTATACTTCTTGTGAAAAAATCTTACAAGTTTGTGAAAAAAATGTTAGTTATTTAGAATCTCCAATACATTTGCAAGCCTGGTATCTAAATGTTTTCTAAACTTTTACAATTTATAGGTACATTAGCTATGGCCAAAGTTCAGGCAAAAACGCTGTTTTTCGGAGGCTTTGACTGAATTTGTTTCACACTTTTTTAAAATTACGCCGAGATACAAGGCTAGATATAGTGCACAAGATACTAATTTGTTCAAAACATCTAACGAAAAATGTTTAACAACGCCATAATAAGTACAGAGGTTTGGTATGAAAAGTATGACGAATTGAGTCCTCTTAAAAGTCAAAAATACACAATTAGGTTGGTACCTAAAAGGTACCAAATCCATTGCATCCATTTATAAAACTGTCCTAAAGTCGTATGTATCCATCCTACGTCTTCAGAGTCAGTGTCAGGCATCAGAGAAAGCTTTGTTGCGCTTCCAAAAGACCTACTTTTAAAAGAGATGTCGTTGACTGCAATATCAAAGCTTTGTAGAACTTTCTGACACTTCCGTTTGTAATTTTTAAGCTATGTTTACGATACGGCAGTGCTACGAGCATGTGCTACGGCGTAGCATATTTGTAGCGGGTCGTAGCGCTACATTATTCTGCAATTTTAGTTCTCTTTCAACTTTTATGTATGCTGTGGTGCTTGCTTTTATGTATGAATTCATTTATATTGCATTATAATATGTGCGGAAAATAGAAACAGGGACACTGTAAAATAATCAAATTAATTATTTTTATGAATATTAATTAAGATATTTCATTTACTTTGCAGCACAAATGAATTTCAATATACAGGTCGTTGTTTTGGTCAGCGACGAGCGACTTAGGGTCGATAATACAAATGATACTGGTGCTAAAAAAAATATAAAAAAAATACTTTATTTTTTTTAATAAAAAAAAATTGAAAATCATGTAATAAGCTAAAGTGTAGATATAATACTCAACGGGAGTACGAGGGAGTAAAGGGGTGGGGCGATGGCGGCTTGCGCCTAGCTCTAGTCTGTGCACGTGCCTAGTAACCATACTTTGCGGTAATTTTATTTCAAATTGAATAAGGTATTTCTCAACATATTTACAGTATTTAATAGAATTAAGGCCATTTTTGGGGAATATATATTATGTACTACCGCTCCTGGGTCGCTTGTCGCTGACCAAAACAACTGTATAAAAATAATATAGAATAGTATTACACGCCTTTAATAATTGAGTTAATATTTTAGACAGTAACAGCATATTCTTTTTCAATATTTTGACTCATACAACCAGCATTTGAATAAAAAGCCAAGAAAACAGAGGAGTAGAACCAGCAGCAGTGAATAAAAATAAAAATACGAAATTTCAGCAGGCTACGAGTGTTGATATTACAAAAATGATACTCGCTGAAAAGTGCCTTTGCCGTATATGAGCAAAAACATCATTCAAATTTTATTCAAGCAGCCAACTTATCTCTACGTCCGTTTAACCAAGTGGCATACGGCACAGCCATGCGATATGTTATTTTAGGCGGGCTTGTACCCGCAACCAAACAATTATTATGTGCAGATAGATCACACTGTACAACGTGCGGTATTATACATATTTATCATGAGTCACATTTATCAATTTTAACATGAGACTAAATAAAAAATACATTTTAATTTTATACCTAATTCAATCTTTTTTTTAAATAAAGTCTTTATTTACAACAGAATATGTATAAATTACAATCTATATATAGAAAATTTCCTCAAGTCTGCCGCTGTTTCCGATTAACGGCAAGGTTCCCAGAAGGCTGGCAGCGTTTCCTCTTTGGATGACCAAGCTGATGCGTTGGCGGAAAAAACTCCCCGCCCGTTCATCTCCGGAGGCCTCGATCAATTTTGGTGACAAACAATTCAATCTTTTAAATATCAGCGATAATTATACATCGTGGCTAACATAATATAAATATAGCTAAAACAACTTTGTGTTTTAGCGATATATTATGTATTATAGCGAATATGATTTATCCAAAATTGAGGTTCTTAGTATATCAGGCGGCGCGGGCAGACAGTAGGCAGGCACCTAATGGGAAGTCACCTATGACTAATAGCGATACCAGATTGCCAGAAAATTGCCATTACTGATTGTGTTGCCAATCTTTACAAAGTCTGGAAAGCAACAGACTCTTAGAAGCGGAAAGCTAGTCTCAATATACATAGCTCGTCGCTGACCAAAACAACGACCTGTATAAAAATGAATCCCTATTTCCCTTGGTCATGCCATAACTTGAGAACGACTTTACCGATTTCATCCATCTTTTTTTAAAGTTTTACCCTGGACAAGGTTACGGAAAAAAATAAGAAAGATGCGGAGAAAGTTAAAAAAATTAAGAAAACTTAACGGGTAGAATATCCCTTGGGTACACGGGTAAAAGCGCGGGGCGCAACTAGTTATATTATAAATTTGAAGGTTTTTCTGTATTTTTTATTTGATATTTGTTAATTGTGCCAAAATTAGCCTTTAGAAATAAAGACGAAGGATGGAAGCTAGTTTATAAAGAAACACGATCTATGCCTCTACGGTAACTATTCTTTGACGCGCCCGTTGGAGGTGCGATACGGAAAATTGAATTTAGGGACCCTCTGTGATGTGCAATTGAATTACCCACCGTGCTATGACGCGCCCGCGCGACGCGACGCCACACAAAGTTAATACAAAAATAATAGATACACATGAACCATTTAAAATGTCATAATAAAATCCTTTGCCGTAAGGGTTCGCTATATAAATTGTATTAAACGCTACCATCCAGCTATGAGTTGTAAAACAATATATTTTAGGAGGTATTACATATTCCTGGAATCCTGGTACATATGGAAAGAACATTTAAGTCGGTTGGTTCTTTTTAACTAAATAAATACAAAGAGAGATCAAAAAATTGCCGTATTTTTTTTGCGACTGTATTTATAATTATTAAATTACTAACAAGAACATACTTTAACATATAAAAAAATCCTACTAAATCCACTCAAACTAAAAGAAATTTAAACAAGTCATTTAATCTATGATTTTTACAAGTGCGCAAAGGCATAGCAAGCTTAGTTATTATAAACAACACTTTTTAGTTTTTTTTTTTTGCTGCGTCTCCAGAATAAAAAATTAGACTGTTTTTCTTCATACAAAAGGCTATCTGCATGCCAAATTACTTGATGATCGGTTGAGTAGTTAAGGCGTTGCCAGTACCTCGCCGTACGCGCGTGATGCATTCGCATGAGAGATTCGCGGCGAATTCGTCCTGTCTGGACAGGGCCTAAGTGAGCCTACTTTAGCGCTACTAATTTGGCCAAATAGTTTAAATTAGTCTGTTGTTCACTGCACCTGGATAATAGCTGCTTTTTGTTTGAGTATCTACCAACTTAGTAACCCAGTGAACAGTAAATGTACTTAGCCTAGTAATATGATACATTACATTGAATTAGCTCCATTTTTGTAAATGTTCAGGTATGATTAAATTATGAAGGATTTATGTGAATAAATTGTTAATATTAGAGCTTTTATTTCTCTTATTTTTAGGTATTTACAGTATTTCTTTTTTATACTATTTTGAATCCAAAAAGTATCGAATATTAGCTATAAGAAATACTGTTTTCACCAGATTGTTTAAAACTTTGAAAATCAAATAAAAAAAGTATCTGTATGTTTTCATTCATGTTTTATACGACTAAATTGGTAAACAAGCATACGGCCCGCCTGATGGTAAGCGGTTACAGTAGTCATATGGACGCTTGCAACACACGAAGCATCGCTCAAGCGTTACCGACCTTTGCCCCCTCTCCAATGAGCTCTGGCGACACAACACAACTTTTACTGTAACCAGGTATTTCAAGAGCTCAATCTTGGCTCATTAGTACTAAATTCTCTGTGCCAAAATGCACATATTGAGAATAACAACTCACAAAGTCGTTCGAAAATTCCAACATCCATATCTAGGTGGTACCATAGGATGTAACTTTACTCAAAGCGTGTCAGGAACACGCCGTCTTGCGTGTTATAGCACACGTTACATACACTGTGGCTGATACCTGCCTCCAATGAGAGCTACGATATTAATATTGCTAATCAAAAGTCAATCAATCAGAAATCCGTCGGTTTATGATGTTTCTGATTTAATAAAGTCTAAATGAGCACAACGTGGTGTATACATGGCAAAATTATATGTTGGTATTATAAACATATTTTAAGTACAAGTAACTTTATGACTAATGTTAGTATTTTTGTCAAGACTATAAGATGTAAGCCTCAGGTCACTTGTTCACCTTTAGGCGGATAAATTGGCAAGCTTCTAAAAATATTGCCTGTAGAGAGGGACTCTACTGGGTATTTTTTGTAATTGTTCAATTGTAATGGTAGCTCAATGAAAATACTATCTAACCTAGTCATCAATTACTGGAATTTAATCATTATAATTGTATTATATTGTAGGTATAGTAAAAACATATTTAAAATTCTAGTTGGGTATTGAAATAGTGATTAAACATAAGTTTATCCATTAATATTTATTGTGAGGCCAGATCCAATTATCTCAAATCGCTTAGCAAAATCATAGCTAACGTAGCTTGAATAGTATTCCGGTGGAATAATGCCTTTATAGAGGCTGTATCTTTACAATGTTGGCAACGCAGTGAAGTGCACGCGTTGTGTTGTACGCTATGAAGTATGAACTCGGGCTTGTTCAGGGAATTTATTGGCTTGGATGACCGTTTTACACCTTTTAGTAGCCAAAGCTGTTCAAGATTTTGGACCGGAGTGGAATACACGTAGCATTATAATACTATCGACTTGTTTTCTTCAATTACAGTGTTCTTGTATTTTCTTTTTATTTCTTAACAGTAAAATGAAAGATACAAAAAAATAAGGTAACAATTAACATGGAAAACTTTCGGCATTACGTATAAAACCTTTTTCAACTAAAACACTGTTTATGTTGTCACGGGTCAGTTGGCGCAGTTGGTAAAGATTCACCTTACGCGCCGCAGGTCGTGGGTTCAATTCCCACACAGGACATGCATTTATAATTATGTATATTAAGTATTTATTTACAATCATATCAGTTATCTGGTTTCCATAGTACAAGTTCTGCTTAGTTTGGGATCAGGTGACCGTGTGAGAGGAATGTCCCAGAATATTTATCTCTACCTTGGTACGGGTTGTTTAACTTCAATCGAATAAACGGTAAGTCCTAAAAGTTCTTTGTTAAAAAATCATTTTTAATACAAGCTTTTTTTGAGTGACCGTAATTTTTGTTGACTGTACTTGCATTGTCATCCAATACACTAATGTATACCAAATATCAAGTCAATCCGACCACTGGAAGTGGGTGAAATTCGAATTGCAAGATTCCATCCGAACAAACATACATACATACATACATTGCAAGTTAAATAAAAGCTTGTAATAGTTACATTGGTAAATATTTTACGGCGGGACCAATATGAACTAACTTACTTAATTAACCACAATTGAGTTATTTAACCACAGTTTAAACTATGACAATTCGTCAAACAGAGCTTATTTGTTATGTATTGATCATTTATATACTGGTGGTTCAGTGAATTTTGTAAGGTATATATTTTTACTATAAATAAATAAAAAAACTACAACTATGTGTGGCTAAAAATTAATAAATACAAATTATTTGGTCAGTTATTAAATAGAACTTTTAATATAGACCATATAATATTTCTGTGTCTAATAAGACTCTCAATTCAGTTATGAAAAAGTATTTAATATGAATTCCAAAGACCCGAAGCCTGTGACACCGTTTAATTACTTTTAAACACTTTATTTTCAGTAAATAAAATCTCTTTAGTCTTTGCAATCCAAGAACGTTTAAATAGAGAATAGGTACATTTAATTACACCTAGTTTTTTTAATTGACTTCGAAGAACATAGTTATAGTTTGTAGTTTTGCGGCCGCGCCGGGGCACGCAATTGTTGTCAGTGCGATTAGAATGTAAATATTATGTAATGAATCTAAGCTTGTTTTGAAAAGAGTAATTGCTGAGTTTATTGCCGGCTCTTCTCAGCAAATGCAACCTTCCGAACCGGTATTAGAGTCAGACTTTTCATAAGTGCCTGCGAAGGTCTATTTGAATAAATGATTTTGAATTTTGAATTTTGAATAGAATCTGTTTACTAAAATTAAATTATAAATATTTTGTCTCATGATAAATATGGTCTTGATGACGGATTCTCTTTAATATGTCTTTTGAATGCTTCATTGTAATAACAACGAATTTGAATAACAATAGATTATGTAATGTAAGACAAATGTTATTTCTTTGGAATGAAACAGAACACTTGATATTCTGTTTTTTTTGCCTACTTCTGTATCATTGTTTCAATGGTTTTGTTATTGCTTCCTCATTGAAGTTCCCTCATTTTACACAGTAGGAATAAAATTCAGTTACTCGAGTTTTTTATATTGTATATTATGTATACCTATGTAGATTATATTTTGTACCAATTTGTTGTAAATATATTCGTTACATTGCGCTGTAGTTTACAAAAACATATTTTTAAGTCAACCATGAAAAAAAAAAATACCGTAAACATACTCTTTTTAGACTATCATATACCTGAACAAAATTTTAACGCAATTAAGTGGTTGATTGTTTGTTTTTATTGCAAACAATTTAATTAAAAGCGGTTGTTCCTAAACTTCGCTCTTCAATTTAATCTTGTATTTTTGAGCTCCAATATTATCTTTTATTTACCTATATTCTACATAATTAGACATGAAAGCATTTACTTGATGAAAGAATATTGAACACCGCCTATGCCATTAGATAATTAATTACACCTATTTATTGCACGATGTTCGCGCCATATTTTATACCGAGAGTAATGAAGAATACAAAGTGTCTGTCCTGTCAAAGAATCTATTTGAAAATAGGGATTTCAGACCTAATTTTTTCTACTTACTTTATGTTTTATATGAAAATAATGATGACCCTTGGAAAGGCCTAAAATACTTAAATTGAGGCAAATATTGAATGGCGATGGTAATAATGAATGATTTTCATGAAAATAACTAACAAGATTAAATATTTATCCTTTGAAGTTAATCCGTCACAATAATTATCATACTATTCCATATATACGACACGGAGCGATAGGGGCTAGGATAGGGACCTTTGAATAATGAAGATAGAAAAATTTATTAAAAGAAGTCTGTTCAAAATGAGTAAAATTGTCTAATTTTTGAAAATTCACCTTTAATTGGAAATCAAATATACTGGTTAATAAACTAACCGAACGACGCGTGTTGGTTCCGCCTTATGAGCACTATAACTATACAGTTAAATAGAAAGTTACACTTGCCAAACTAATCATCCTTATGATTGGCACACTCCACTATCATGGAAAACGTCTGAAATAGCACTTTCACAAATAAGCGTGCACGCAATGCGAAAAGATTTGCCTCAGGCAAAATAGCTGAAATGCATCCAGGTTTTTTTTTTGCGGCCGGTGACCAATAGTCGCCGCAAACGTTGCCAGGGCGGAATTTTGCACATTTTAAAACATAATAACTAGATATCTAGGTACTGTGCTCCATCATCCACTTAATGTAAAAAAAGTCGGTTAAAAACATACTGTATGTTATTATGATAGCGATCGAAAGTATCCATAAAATTACTTCTAAAGTGAAATTATTCATCGCTTGAGGTTTTCAGTAAAGCTCACATAAACTACAATAAAATATAACAGACTTTTGAAATGTTATTTAATGGAATAATAACTGAAAATTTAATTGTTAAAAGATCTTACGTTACCCTATAAAATTGAGAAACTGAGCAGTTTTTGCGACATGGAAGCACAGAGGACGTTGCTTTTTTAGCTTTCCACGGGTCTGTTCACACTTTTCTGTTCCAAGCCTTACAGAGCTCAATAAGAAAGAACCTTTTGATACGTAAACTAAAATAAACTCTATATTTTATTCAAAAGAGTCCAATATTTAACGGACTGTTCCTTTTTTGATTCCGTACCTTTGTGAATTCGAAAATAGCAAGTCGCCGAGAAGTTAAAGTTACGAAGTTTATTCGACTTAGAAATTATCTATGTATTATGTTACTTGAAAGGCGAACTTTAACTTATTTTGTGTCAACCTTTAAGTAGGTATACTTAACTTTTGCTTGGATAAATTAAATAAATGTCACCGGCATAATACAATGTTTAAAGTTGACGTAATGGCGTGAAATGAGAATGCTGCTTTAAAGAAGGATCATATATTAAAATATATATATGTCGGAAGTG
The DNA here is from genome assembly GCA_951394255.1 of Polyploca ridens. Taxonomy (NCBI): domain Eukaryota; kingdom Metazoa; phylum Arthropoda; class Insecta; order Lepidoptera; family Drepanidae; genus Polyploca; species Polyploca ridens. Next base: position 15,151,218 of record OX596249.1, on the reverse strand, counting down.
CCATGACATCATCATATGGGTGCTACAAAACGCAGGTGACACGTAGAGCTAGCTTCGTGTCGCTTCGGCAGAGTCTCGGTGGAGCGATTGAGGGGAGCAGGATCATTCATGATCGATACTCGGGATAATAGTACGAGTGTGCGGTAGTCGCGTGCCGAGGAACTGTCTCACGTTTTGATAGTGTCCATATAGTTTAATATTGTATTCTGTATAAGCCCAGTGATTAATTGAAAGACATTTAATGTGACTATAGTGTAAAGACGTTTATAGTGTAAAGAAACTATTGTGAAAGACAATTAAAACTAAATTGTAACTGTAATTGTGTTATATCTTATTGGAATATCCCTTCATATCATCAAAGATGTCGGATACAGATCATTCTCGGCCTCCTGTACCGACATATATATTTTAAAATATCTTTCAATGCAGTAATTAAAATAAAAAAAGCATGTTTTGACCAACATCGATTAATAACATTTCAGTTATAGAAAAAAGCAATAAAAACTACTTGACGAAAAACAACTTTCAAATGAAGTTTAAAGACACAAACTTTGCACCAGAACGTAAACAAAATTTAAGCAATAAGGTTTAGAGCATTTATTTAGAAGTGTTTCAACAGCTGTTAATCACTTACTTGTAAACAGCTCGACGCTTGCTGTAAATGTAGCACCTGCTTATTATTTTCTGCATTTTAATGAAGCCACAAAAGGAATATTTAATAGTTTCACTTTAATTAAGGAACGACGCTGGTCGCTCGTCGGCTTAATCTTTTTTTCGTCCTGCTTTATTTATTAATTAAAGTAGCTCGCTGTTGGAGTAACGAATTAATGGATGAGTGACTTCCTCAAGTGGGTGGTCCACTTTACAACTTGTGGATAGTAAAATCGTAATGATACTCTGATTTCGGATGCTACATTCTTATTCTTACTATACCTTTCTAGTTAGATATATAAGCCTTAAAGTCTTCGCTCAGTATACCTAAAAGTACGGCTACGCCTCGGAAACTTTGCCATGCAAGTGAGGCTTTTAAATCGTACGTTAAAGTTTATTAACGACCTTTACTGTCATTGTCAAATAATGTGACCTTATTTGCTCCAATTTGACCATTTAATCAGTATATTAATTAAATAGCATTTAATGAGTAAGCAACTATGATTTAATGCGAATATAATGTAATACTAGCTGTCCCCCGCGGTTTCACCCGCGCTCCCGGGATGAAAAGTATTATATACCCTTCTCCATACCATAGGCTATCTGCATGCCAAATTTCATGATGATCCGTTGAGTAGCTGAGGCGCAAAGGCGTAATAAGCAAACAAACAAACAAACTTACTTTCGCATTTATAACATAGGATTCATGACTTTATTTTCCACTACATCTACAAATGAGGTTTTTTAAACTAGTCTAAATCGTTTTTTATAAACTAGTCTACTTACCTTCGGGGTTCATAATTAACGTAACTTCAAAACAGTTTGTAAATAATTAATGAAAATACCTTTTTGTTTGGAAAAATAATTAATGTGTTACTAAGTTGGTCTCCTGCTCAAAAATTACTTTAGATTCAACTGAACTATCTAGTTTGTACTAATATCTAATACGAGTTGTCTCTTGTGGTTTCACCGGCGTTCCCGGAATAAAAAGTCTATAATACCCAGGGATAATGTTTCTTATTATTGAAAGAATTTGTCGAATACGACAGCAGTTCCCAGGATTAGCACTTTTTTACGTCGTATAACCTACTGGGTGGAGATTTAGAGATGGCATATTTTCGAAACTTATGTTGAGTTAATCATGCTGAACAACTTTTACTACTTTTTTACTTTTCATACATTATGATCGAGCAAGGTTGTCATTTACTATTGAAAGTAAAAAAAAAATTGGGAGATCAGTGTTGGTCCCATAGTAAAATTTGTTCAGCATGACTAACCCAACATATGTTTCGAAAATATATTATGCCATCTCGGAAACTCCACCTGTTATAAAAAAAACAATCAATCAAAAAACTCTACCGATTTATTATATTAATACATACTATAGATTTTATTAATATAGATAAACTATGTACCACAAATCAGGATTTATCCAACTGTACTACGACTTCAACCACAAATTTAGCATCACGTTAAAAAACGTTCTAAAATGCCGTGATCGGTTACTATTTAGGCTAATATTCATCAACAGAATGCGGATGAAGCTTTGAGGCTTGTATTAATAAAAGCTATTTAGTTGTATCTCCAATAATAATTGATATAGAGTCGCTAATTACTGTTAACGGCAGTCTTAATATATTCATAAAATGTTAGATTAAAACGATAAAAATTTAATAATCTGTTTGACCTATTTATTTTAAGCATTTCCACGAACTGATACGTTGATGATTTTATTTATTATTGAAAAGGTACAGAATCACACGTAGGTGCATGAAAATTATTACCGGCAATTAATTTTGATTCTTGATCTGACCCAAAATGAAATATTTTTACATTGTCCCACGCCAATACACTATCTTTTACACAATAATTATATTTTGTGGAATCAAAGTTGTGAGTTTCTTTTTAATAATATGGCTACTAATCTAGCTATCATGTTGAAATATTAATTGTTTATTTAGACACCTTCGCAGGTACTTATGAATAGTCTGATAACTGACTCTAATACCGGTTCGGAAGGTTGCATTTGCTGAGAAGAGACGGCTATAAACTCGGCAATTACTCTTTTCAAAGCAAACTTGGATTCATTACATAATATTTTAGTCTCACTGACAACAATTGCGTGAATTATTAAACCAACACTATGGTATTACACATAATATGGTTCATCTACCGATCTTGTGTCAGCGCTTACATTGAGGTTTTTTGTATCTCTATCAGTTATTTCTTAATTTATTAAAACCAGACTTTATGAGGGCCAACAGTATTAATTGACATGTAAAATGAAGTTGTACTTAAACCGAACAGACTGCAAAACTGATTCTTCCAAGTCATAAACATGCCTTCTCCTATCCCACCCACATCCCTGTCAGCTACTTTATTGCATATAAGCCAACCCAACGCAGATGTCCCCTTGCTCTGTAATTGCCGCTGTCGCTGTCCGCACTCTCAGACGTGGCAGATGTTTACAAGTAGTCTTGTAAGACGTTTAGTGGTTTAGTGTTGTTTATTTTTTTCTTTTTTTTCTTGTTATTATAAAGGTTATTGTCAAGCAACAGGTTGTTCTGTGGTTTATGGGAAGCAGAGGATTTTACTTATAGCCTATATTAGCTAAAGCAGAGTCTGCTAACTCAAGCTTTACATTAGCCCCTTACATCAAGATACTGGGGTTGTAGAAGCAAACATATTTTTATCGATCTTTTACGATATAATTAATACTTTCATAAATCTAATTTTATAATCTGCTCAGACAAAATAAGATATGTTAAATTTTAAAAATATTTGAACAAGTAACGTCTGGATTTCCGAAACTGTCCCTAGAGACTATCGAATGTAAGACTGTCAATACTTTTCAATCTCATGACATTGATTTATAAAATAAGTTACTTACTTTGTTCCTCTTTTTCTGGCATTTAACATTTATATTCTCTTTTGCAACTAGCCTCCAAGTGAAATATTTAAATATGAATTGAAAATGTAGGTATATTTAAAGAACTAAAATATTCGTATTCAGTTACGGATGGGATTATCTCCCAAGCAACGCCGGATGCAGTTTCCGATATAGATCCGTACTACACTCACAACACGATACGTCCATAAAACTAGGAATATATAAATATTTTGCCAAATCGGTGAAGAAATATTATTTATTTAAAGAAAATCTGATGTTCTGTTTGTCAGTCAACTAAATTTATGTTACTTTCTAAACTAATGGAGCGAGGCACAGACTATAAGCCCATCGAACATACACATATACCTACCTTGCCCCATCGACCTATTAACATTCAATTCAAAATACAAACGTAGTTCAGAGTTCGGAGTTGTTCGAAAGCTTCCGACTGCGAGCCCAAAGCCAGTAAAGAAACAAAATAAAGAAAACGCGTAAGGTGCTTAAACGAGCAACCCATATAATTCCTTCCAATCGTCTTACAAAATAGGAGCATTGCTCCCTTTCCAATATACAGGATGCTATATAGCCTTATAGCAAACAATCATTAATTAGGTGCCACTGGTCTAGTCGTAAAAAGTACCTGAGGGGTGTGGTAGGCATTAATCACCCGATAGTGGGGCAACTCTTTGCGATCGTAAGAAGCTGTTTGATTGATGAAGAACACTAATATTCAATGTACATATCCATCTATCAAGTATTTAGCGACAGTTGCTTATATTGGCAGATCATCTTACTAATTTCCTGATATCTTTTTCGTACTACTATAAATGTGAATGTTTAGATATGATGTGAATGAAATTAATGAGTTTTGATTTGATTACTACGAGTACGAGTTTTATTTTTATATATTTTGACGTGAGGTCTACCTCACTAGTATTAAGTCGAGTTTGTCACTACACTAGCACGACTCTCGCATCAGCGAGTTTGACAGATCGAAACAAGATGGTTTCCCGCGTGTGTGGATAAGTTTTATTATGTGTCTATAATATTATTTTTAGGGCTTGTTTGATGTAAATAAACTCTAACACTAGCTAGTATAAACCAGTGACATAGATTTGATACACTTATAGCCCTGTCATTACATAATATTAAGTGGGGTAGTTCGGACATAGCCATCACAAAAATCATTTCGAATGTCTGGATTTTGAATCTTCAATTGAATCGTTCGAGTATGATAAATAAAAGAGGTCAAACAACATATATATTATGTTTTAACGCGTGCTTCCTCATACGGCGTACCTACTTAACACGATGATCGATCTGTCAGCACACCGCTTCATTCCACCAAAGAGACTGTAAATAACGACACAGGATTACCGTCCTCCCTTTTTATTAGCCGGGAGCAGATTAGGATTGCAAAAACGATATCGGAGTTGTTTTTGCACGGCAACAATGGTCCGAATCCCATTAACATTTTCCGTTGAGTGAGTCAAGGACACCCCTAGTCCCATTCTATCGTGACCCTCCGATTGGCAATATTGCTAACGTAAATTTTTTAAACGGGTTCGTTTCATTTACCCGGACCGATGAGTGGCCGACGAGTGGGTGGGAAGGGTATAAGTTTCTACATATATTTTGGTACATCCGTGAAAGTTTGATTAGTACTACGTATTATTATTGCGTAAAGCTTATGATGTTAGAAGATGAAACTTAATGTTAACTCAATCCTATATCCTTATATATCATTCTGCTTCTTATTCACATAATTTGTGATATATACTATTGCTATATGCACAAACACTACCCTTATCCTATAAAGAGAGTGTACACAGATACAGATGGGAGAACGAATGAACGGTTTCCTGAACACAGCATTTTACTAAATGGCATTTTTTTCATATTACACGATGCTACTCATTTTATTGTTTTTTTTTTATACCACTAAGTCGGTAAACAAGCATACAGCCCGCCTGATGGTAAGCGGTTACCGTAGCCATATGGACGCTTGCAACACACCAAGCATCGCCCACACGTTACCGACCTTACCCCCCTCCCCTATGAGCTCTGGCGACCTTACTCACGCACAGGAACACAACTTTACACAACATAAAGTTATTTGCCTTTGGTATTCTGTAAGGTGGAGGTACTTCCCCAGTCGAGCTGCTCTTTGAGCGAATAAACGCTACGCTCTACATCTCTTAAAATTAATAATAATTGATAATAATAATAATTGTGTTTATATATTTATAATTTCATAATATATTCTTTATTATTTAACAAGCGTGTTCAGCATTATGTTTCGTCATAGTTCTGTTTTGCTATTACTGTCATTGATTGGTCAAATTGTTTTGCAAATAAAAATTCATTGTCATAAAAAATACATTATATATTAATTTATTATTGTTATCCGAATTATCATAATAATATCTGTCTGCTTTATGCGCATAACATTTAACATGAAATTTGTTATCTTAGGGATAAAAAATGTGATGGTCAAAATAATGTACAGTGTTCCGATGGTCGTACCTATAATTACGTGAAGTACTCATACATATTATTCTGATTAAAATCGTTTTCACTCGCGTGTAACGCTATCGCCTTTTGTATCAAACTTCACAAAGGAGCTTGTACGCCCTTGACCGCCACCTCCCAATTGATTCATATAATAATATCCACAGAAACAGTCATTAATACATATTTTAACATACTCCATTAGAAAATAGGGTTGTCGAGTCAATGTTTGTGGATTATCCTCATTATTTAGAAATCGTATGGAAGCCCATAGAATCATTCACGAATAGAAGTGTGATTACGAAACTTGTTACTTGTTGTGGGCTCTTCTTTTCTGTAAGAAGGCCCTTTTTGCGTGAAGAAAACGCCGGCTACATCTCTAGCCAGCCTAGCTCCGCTCAGAAGCGCAGGATCTTCCTGGGCTGTCCACAGGCTTCGCGGAGCGACCTCACAGGTCCGAGGATTTGTGCCCGTTGCTCAGCCACTCCCTCGCATTCCAGGATTATGTGGGCGGCCGTTTCCTCTGTCCCAATGCAGTCCCTGCACAGAGGTCTATTGGTAACACCTATAAAAGATAGGTGTCGATGTAGCGGTAAATGTCCCGTTAGGGTTCCTACGATAGTGCGTAGGTCCGTACGGTTTAAGTGTAGCGTTATAAATGGAAACAGCCACATGAATTTGATAGAAACTAATTTCTAAAACACAGCTGACGCTAATTCAGGAGTGGCTATTTTGCTGTACGTTGTGATATTTCAATAAAATATAATTAATTTACATCTATTTGCCCTATTTATTTATCAACCGTTAATAAATCATTTATTAAAGAGATTATTCGGTACGTCACAAGAAAATACAATATACAGGAACACGGTATACACCATGACTTTTTATTCGTCTTAGAAACGCAGGCCACATAATGTACCCAATGAATAGGTAATAATAAATAAAAAAAAAATATGTAACATTTGTATATTTAAAAAAAGTCAAATATTATTCATTATGATGCATAACATAGTTTTAAACACCCTGTTACGAGCGCAGTATACTTGTGCTCTGTGACTCGTGCTCTGGGTTGGTATTCTCTACCATTTTATACGTAATCTTTAATTTATTAACTCGATTTGTCATAATTCTAATAAATTTAATAAAAACATATGACCAAAAAAATATTTTAGTAGTACCTATTCATTGGGTACATCATGTGAGCTGCGTTTCTAAGACGAATAAAAAGTCACGGTGTATAATATACCTACTTCCCACAATTTAGATTTATTATTTTCTTTTATAACAAATAATTGCGACTCCCAAACGAGCCAGTACGACTTTTATAAAAAAATGAAATAAATTATACAATATTGCATGTGTCGCCTCATCGCCTGTCGTGTACGCCCATCGAATTCTGATTCTACCGAACCTTAAACAAGCTTGGCTGTCGCTGGCCGCAAAATATTTTGCATATGTACAAACACTTATTATGGAATAAGCTACTGCTAAGCTAAGCTACTTTGAATTTATATTTGTATTTTTATACTACCTTACAATATACATAAAAAAATTGCTGATTTTGAATTTAAATTTATACTTTTATTACAATAACGTTAGCGACTTAGACCCTTCATTAAAATAATTCATTTCATTAGTCGGAGTTAGTCACGCAAGCTAGCTGTTAAAAATTTAATTACAGCCAGCGAAGTACACAGACGGCAGAACAAACACGGCAAAACAATTTGAATTACGTGGAAATTTTCATTGTAAATGGCCATATTTTTTTACGTAGGCCCATCTGAGATTATGCAAATCAGAGACAACAAACAATAGGTAGGCTGTACCATTAGAGTGAGGTTAAATCCTGGCCTAAAAGTTTAAACGAAATGAGTGGCTCTTTTTTTCCTGAAATTCACTTAAATACCTACGTCACTAAGCTGTCTGGTTATGTTGGTTATCGTACATAAGAAATAAATTTTGTTTTTTTTTAAAGACGTGGTAATATCTTCACTCAAATGGTTAGAATGGATAAAAACTATCACTGAAGCAATCTACTTGAAAGAGGCCAGACACATTTAAGAAAATATTTTTATTAGATACACAGTACTCTGACCGGTAATTTTCTACCGTCCTAAGAAAACAAGGAGAGAGCAGAGCCATCTACAGTTTTGTTTCTTTACTTATTATTCTTTAATAATGGAATGGCCGTATGTTTTAAGGCGATGATAGCTCAGTGGTAGTGACGTCGGATACCGAGACGAAGGTCCCGGGTTCGAATCCTACAATGAGCTTGAGCTTTCGGTGAAGGAAAACATCGTGAGGAAACCATAGCACGGTGGTAGGGTACTCTGTAGTACCCGCCTGGCTGGCTACCACCCTCAAGTTGAAAATCTGTCGCTAAGCACCTTTCGGTGTGTTCCGATAGCTTCACTTGAGAGCCAGTTCCTTCTAGGCTTTGTGTGCTTACCACCTTCGGCCGCATCATCACTTACCATGGTGAGATTGCGGTCAAACACAGGCCTATAAAGAGTAAAAAAAAAAAAAATGTTTTACTTTGACTATAGGTGGACATGGTAGCCCATGTAATGTGTTTATGTTCCTTTTAATATTTGCTGGAGCATCCTATGAAACGTGAGATGATATAACGGAAAACCTAAGCATAGATGACGGGATGAAGCAAATAACTTTGTGCTCTAAATCGAAGACTGGAAGGTTGAAGGCGATGTTTTTGTTCTGCAGTGGAACACTTTGGCATGATGATAATGCTTTTATTTTCCACGGTTTCACACGCACTCCTGAGATAGCCTCTTCTTATTCTTATTTCCTCGGATGAAAGTGTCACACAAATTTCTGAATTTATAATATCGTGTATTAGAAACTCAGTAGGATCATCTTTCATTTAGTGGAATAAATATCTTCAATTCATGGAATCCACAGCATCAAAACAGGTAGAGCATATTGACTTTTTGCTCAAAGAGCTTTTGCTTACTTTCATCCAATCTCATAGATTATATTATATTATTATGATCAGGTAGAAGCGCTCGTGATTAGCCGTTCTTAATCGATCGGCAAAGTTAAGCTACGCCTGTCGTGGTCGGTACCTGCATGGGTGATCGCCTAGTGGTATTTCAAATCGAGCGTTTTCGTGCTTCGGAAGGCACGTAAAAGCCGTGGGTCCCGGTTATCACTTAATTGTGCTAGTTGGATGCCTCCTAGGCGGCTTGAAAAATTCCAACAGTAGGTTAACCACTAGTCTACCTCCACCGATCCGCAGTGGGCACGCGTGGTGAAGTATTGCCCATTCCCTTTCACCTTCATTTGTGAAAGGAGGCCTGTGCTCAGCAGTGGGACATTATAGGCTGATGATGATAATGATGATGATCAGCCCCCCTAAAAAGGAAGCTAAAGCAATATTGCTAACGCAATTCATTTTTTCGAATTCTCGGCAGATCCTACGTATTTTCAATATTTTTTGGTATGGATTCGGAATTGATGAATTGCATAAGATCTGCCGTAAATTCGAAAAAATGAATTGCGTTAGCAATATTGCTTTAGCTTCCTTTTTAGGGGGGCAGGTACCTATAATTTTAGCAGAAAGTCTAGCTAAAGAAAGTATAGAAAACTTCTCATGTACTTCTGTACAAATTACCTTTAAAAATATTGTTTACTTGCCCTATATTATTTCAAGTATATATAAAACTAGCTTACAAGACATGTTAGAGTTATGTACGGATATGGATCAACAAATCCAATAATAGTGTTCCACTGTTTAGCTCCGCCGGGCTCCAGGGCGGATAATCACGGCAAATCTGGTGCGGAAGCCGTTAAGCTGGCTAGATGCGTTTTTGTAAGACTTCCCGGAATAGTGGAATGAACTCTGGGACCGTGAAAATAATCTTTCTGTTTTATTTTGGGATATTTACGCTTATATATGGAATGTTTTTTAATACGAGTACATTTTTGGTCTAATAAGGATTCGGTGTTGGCTTTTTGATTTACTTTTGTTTTCTTTGATTTTTCACACATTATTATTACATAAATTATATTATATATTAGCGACTGCTGAATCAAAAAAGACGTTGCATAGTAAATAATAAAAAACGTAATGATAAAACTAGATTTCCCTATAATTTTATCAGTGTAGTTATAAGATAGATTTCACAAATAACTATTTCATAATACATGTCTTTGAATTGTACGTTCAATTATATTTTAGTCGGGTACGCTACAACCTAGATACATATAGAATCGTTAGGTATAGAATATACTGGCATTTTTTTTTTTTTTTATGTCAATAGGTTGACAAACAGGCAGACGGGCCTCCTGATGGTAAGTGGTCACCGCCGCCTATGAACATTTGCAATACCAGGGGGATTGCCGATGTGTTGCCGACCTTGTAGAGTTCTATTTACGCCTTTTTTGAAGAACCCCGTATCGTAGTGCTGAGGGAAAACCGTAACGGGGAGTTCATTCCACATCCTAATGGTCCGCAGTAAGAACGTCCGACTAAAACGTTGTGTGGACGATCGAGGCGGCTCGAGGATGTGAGGATGAACTCCACATCGCCGGCGAGCAGTGCGATGGTAGAAAGGTGATGATGGCACCAGGTCAAAAAGTTCTTGCGAACACTCCCCATTATACATACGGTAGAACATACAGAGCGAGCCTATATCTCTCCGAAGGCTGAGAGGTTCTAAACCGTCAGTGAGTTTTGCAAATAGCAACATACCATAGACATTGCAACGTGGCTATTAGTCTATTTAGACTACTGCTATGCAGCCTTAACAGGACCAGGAGATCTAATGTTGTCTTATTTGATCAAGCAAGCATTGTTACTGGTTACTAATGATTTTTGTATGAGATGAGGGTTTACGTTTAATGAATATTATAACTAAAGCCATCAAAATAACTATACTACATTGACACAGAAATATAACTATATTTTATGGTTAAATGAGTTTGTTATCAATTACACCTTATGCAAAATACATCTAGGAATGAAATGAAATCTATTGAAAAATGACATAAATGTCACACAGGATACTTTTTATCCCGGGAAATAGCTAGTATGAGAATATTATGTGTTAGTCCAGAACATATTCTATATGTGTGCCAAATTTCATCCAAATCCGTTTTGTAGTTTATGCGTTAAAGAGTAATACAAACTTTTGCGACGATCTGTACCCCTAGACAAAGTACTTTTCGTTGCGTTTGCGCGATTAGAAATGCTACAATATGTATGAGACTGACATTTGTTTACGCTAGGATCTAGCGAATCCTAATGTCAATCTCATACATTTTGTAGCGTTTCTATTCGCGCAAACGCAACGAAAAGTACTTTGTCTAGGGGGGCTGTTGGGCGTAAGAACGGGTTAGAGTTCCACCAAAAAAAATATTCAGTTTCAGTCTAGAATCTGTAGCTCCATCCCATAAAATACAGTGGTTTCTCTAAAACAAAACAGACCAGTTTCGTCCGGTTTTTGTACGAAAAATAGCCGTGTTTGGTTACACATTGATTGATTAACCCACTGCCTCTTTTGCTCTTATTCGCTTTTATTCGTTCATCGTTTATGTACGTCCGCTATTCGGCTGAAAACACGACTAGGCATAGCGGAAAAGTGTATCTGAAAATGAATAAGGATTTATGACTGAGTTTGTTTAAGGCTACGTTTCCATCAGTTATAGTAATAAAAGTCTATGAAAAATGGCGGCTGAATTTGTAAAGATTTTTTTGGTTGGCTATAAAATGTTACTAGGTTACTACACTGGAGCCTGATTTAATATCATGCGGAGTACAGCAGAAAAATCGGATCTTGTGTCTCTGGAATTTCCATCTCCTTAACACAATAAGTAGAACTTAGTATTACCTTCATCATTATAATAATCATTATTAGACAACATTACATACACTCAATTAAATTGAAGTTTCTGACATTTAGGTAGGCAAAGCCTCTATACTAAGAGTCAGCTCCTTCCCTAGATATATACATACATACAACCTTATATCATCAAATTCCTGTGTCGGTATAAATAAAAAGTTAATAGTTTCATCTGCAGGAGCGTAATTGAAATCCAATAGAAAGTATTTCTATACATAATTCACATATACAGGTCGTTGTTTTGGTCAGCGACGAGCGACTCAGGTTCGATAATACAAATGATAGTGGTGCTAAAAAAAATATAAAAAAAATACTTTTTTTTTTTATAACAAAAATAAAAAAATATTTTTTTTGAAAATCATGTAATAAGCTAAAGTGTAGACATAATACTCAACGGGAGTACGAGGGAGTAAAGGGGTGGGGCGATGGCGGCTTGCGCCTAGCTCTAGTCTGTGCACGTGCCTAGTAACCATACTTTGCGGTAATTTTATTTCAAATTGAATAAGGTATTTCTCAACATATTTACAGTATTTAATGGAATTAAGTCCATTTTTGGGGAATATATATTTTGTACTACCGCTCCTGGGTCGCTTGTCGCCGACCAAAACAACATCCTGTATAAAAAATATAATTCCACAAACTATCAATTCTATTGTGGATAGCATCTGAAATACCATGTAATAATTTATGAAAATTAATAAACAAAACACCGTTGCATTATCATTCACGCCTACGGCTCACAAATAACGGAAACTTTAAATATTGCTTTACAACGAAAGGTTTTAAAATTGAGCTGTGAGCTTAGAGCGGGACGAGCGAGCGGGCTTAGCATGAAGACAAACGACTGAAAAACGAGCATACGGAATACGCAACGTTGCAAAACAGAGTTGACGCGCCCGCGAACTAAATTGTTACAAAGAAAAACTTTGCATGCACTGTGTGATGCTAAAATAAGTATTATTTACTCAAGGTTTGTAAACAGCTTGCTGTTACCTGGTTTTTTCTTTTTTTTAAGTACCCCTCAAATTAGGGGGATATTAATAGGTAGGTAATAGGATAAGAGGGTAAACGAATCAGTAGCACCCTTTACTAATGTGTTTTTTATCTTCCTTCTACCAATGTGTGGTAAGGATTTCTAGTTCTATTCTAATACTCCTTTGAACCATTTCCAATGATATTTTTAAATACTGAAATACCAATATCGCATTGTTAAATTACAATACTACGTCTTAGAACCAGATGGATATGGGTATGTTTGATAGTGATAATGGCCGCGTGTATAAAACAGAGGGAAAAACAGAACAGGCAGCATATAGTTTCACGTACGCTGTAATTTTAGAGCATTTACTGAACCCGACGGTCACGCTTATAGCACTTATTCAATTAATTGCATTAAGTTATTAACTTTAACGAAAGACACCTGCGCAAAGCAAATCATAATTTTAAAATAAAATATAAGTAGCTCTCCTTTTTAATTTAGTGTAAAGAAATATAATTTTATTATTGGTGCGCTCGTGGTGTAGCATGATTAGCCGTTCTTAATCGATCGGCAAAGTTAAGCTTCCACCGTCGTGGTCGGTACCTGCAGGGCTATTTTAAAACGTCGGATTCGATATCGGAAACGGATTCAAACATTTCAGAGGCGAAATTCAGCAATCGCTACTTTAATTTCCGAAAACATTTCGATGAATCGAATTGATATTTCCGTAAAGAAACAGCAAAAATAATCGAATTCGGAAATTAAAATAGCAATTGCGGAAATTCGCCTGCGTAGTTTTTGAATCCGTTTCCGATATCGAATCCGAGCGTTTTAAAATAGCCCTGCTGGATGGGTGACCGCCTAGTGGTATCTCAAATCAAGCGTTTCTGTGCCTCGAAAGGCACGTAAAGCCGTTGGTCCCGGTTATCACTTAATTGTGATAGTCGTTAAGCTAGTTAGATGCCTCCTAGGCGGCTTGAAAAATTCCAACAGTAGGTTTACCACTAGCCTACCTCCACCGATCCGCAGTGGGCATGCGTGGTGGAGTATTTCCCATTCCCTTTCACCCTCATTTGTGAAAGGAGGCCTGTGCTCAGCAGTGGGACATTATAGGCTGATGATGACGAACCTGTTGGTTCTCGCGAGTGACGCGCGTTTTGATTAATGAATTGATGTCATTGTTATTTTTTATACCGCGAGCCAAGTTATTAAAATTGTAAATTGTAATCCGTCAGCAGTTTATTTCAGTTTGAACGCGCGACCAGCTACTTTCAAACTTGTGGATGCAAGGCAAAATTCGTCAATTTACACACACTTGAAAAACATTAATTAATCACCTTTAACCCCTAAGCAAACTGAATAAAACTGCACGTATTCAAATAAGCGTAAAACGGATCGCACCTCTACATTAAAAACGTGAAATTTATTATGGAAACTAAATAAAAATACCAAACCGTTTCGTCGATTTGTTCCATTTAATATCGACAATAGAATCCTTTAGGGTGCAGCCATAGTGATATACGAGAGGGCTTACAAAATTTATGTGCGTTGAGCTACAACAAAAAAACTTTAACCCCGCTCGTTGAAAAGGTTCTCGATTAAGAGGTATTTCTCAGAGATCTAATTTAATACCAATAAATTCCACTTTCCTTGTAGTGTTTCAATGGGTTATAATATATTGTCGTTATAGTAATATCAATAGGATGTATATTTAAAACATGGAAAATACAATATTATCATCATATATTTGGTTTATTGGATTATGAGGGCAACATCTTCAAGTACATTCAAACAAGCATATTTTTTTCTAGAATACTCTAGAAGTGGAATTTAAAATATTTTCTTCCTCTAAACCACTATTCTATCTGTATATAACTTCGACCATTAGGTACTACTATGGTGTTACACCAAATGCCACTAAACTGTTCCAAATACCAAAGCCATCTGCTTATGGTCCCCATTGATTAACAGATAGCTAACAACCGTGTAATGGTGCTATAACCATTGGGATCTAATTCGATCAGCAACGTCAACTGAGTGATGCGATCGCATAACAGGGACGACTACAAAATTAACAATCGTAGGCATGTCTCAAGAATAGATTGTGTTAATTGAACATAAACCTTAGGTATTCCAGACTCAGTCTCCAAATATTGTTTTAAACTCAACTTAAAATCTAACGTAATTTTTGATTGATCGTTTAATTATAAACTGAAGAACTTTTAAGTATTTATAATGCGAAAGCTTTTGTAGAAAAAACTATAAAAAGTACCAAATTTTTTATCTGTCATCATCATCATCATCAACCTATACCGTCCCATTGCTGATCCCAGACCACCTAAGGGTGTGGGCAAATAATCTACGGTAATTTTTTAATGAAAATCTACAAAAACAGACTTGAGTTTAAGTAAACCTTACAAGTTTTTTTAACGTTGAGTTAAACTTGAGATCAGTCGTTACCAAATGATGCTAGAAATATAAACGCTCACCAAGTCTATAAATACTGTTCATTCCAGGTCCTCAGCACTCGCTCCCGCGCCCACTAAGTCACCCACTTTACACAAAGGGTTATAAATTGAGGCTTCGAAAGAACGTTTTTAAACGCAAAATAGGGGGGAATTTAAAAATGAAATGGGGCTCTTTAGGAATTGCTAATAGCAGTGAGTGTTGGGCGGACGCGTTAATCCGTGCGAAGCATTTTAAATTACTCAGACTATCAACGAATGCATTGATATAATCTATAGGCAGATACATCAGAATTAATATAGAAATAAATAGAATTGCAAGAGTAAAATTTTGGAAGAACCTAAAGAAATTAAATAAAGGTTCCGAAGTATGTGATAGTTTTCGACTTTAAAAGAGACTTCCAAATTATTAAAATCAACTCAAGTAGTAGTGCCCTTCCATTAATCAAATGAACGTTTATTTATTTTTAACCGACATAAAAAAGGAGTAGGTTCGCAATTCGGTGGCATGTTTTTTTTTATGTTACCTCATAACTCCGTCATTTACTTTTTTTGTTTGGAAGGGTGCTTCCCGTTTGGTCCCATTGTCATCAGTGTACTTTGAAGTCGGTTTAAGTTTTTTGTAAAACAGTTTTTACGGTACAATGGAGGTAAATCTGTACCGAAATAATATATGACCAAACAAGTAGGAAAGCAAACGTGATGGTGATATTGTTGTAATCACATTTCTATTATCATTTCACTCGAGCCATATAAATTATTCAAGCGGATTCTATTGTACAAATGATTAATCTACAGTATATAAATAAAGTAATACGTACAAAAATCTTTGTTCACAGACAATCGTATGAAGGACATTAATATAAAATTATTTTTCCATTTTCCAAACTAAGTTAGGCGACAGAGTAATGAACAAGTTTGCAATTATATATTTCAGCGTAACACCTGAGGCGGTTTTGTATCTCTCAACGTCCATTTATTACTTTAATTTTTTTAGAATTTTTGGCAAAAGCCTCGGGCTGTTTTTGTGTTTTAGTCATATTACTTACGTAATATCGGTTGATATACCTTTTACGGAGAGTTTTTCGTGATAAAGATTTAAATTGTCTAGTATATGATTCAATAAGAGTCACAATTAGGTTCAGATCTCTGATTATGTTCACGTATAAAGCTTTCATGATAAATCAAGTCTCATATTCATAAATTTTCCATTTTCGTTTATGAATCGTTTTCTTGTACAGTTTACGCATGCTTCGGTGATATTAACATCGTTGAATATATTTGTTATTTATCCGAAAATTTATATTTTCAGTGAAATAAAGTTAAATAACTTTAATAATAAATGAGCTTTCACAATCACGTACAACAAACGTAAAACAAAGTTGTAATACGGATATATTAAAACAACTATATTACTGATCGATCTGACGATCAAATATTTCGTGTAACGTGTAATGTTGCGTAACATTACTGCTAAATTTAGATTTTAATTTCCGAAAAACAGTAGAGATGCTTACTTATAAGCATTCGAAATCGAAGCACTTGCATCCATAATGCCACGATGATACATGACAAAGGTGGCTACATAAAAATATGGTAGAAATATACTCATTAAAATAAACTAAACATATTGGATACGCTCGATAATACTGTATACATAACTAAGACATACTCCGATCTGTGCGACGTCGAAGAAAAATCTCCTGTATGGTAATAGGTTGTCAGTGTTTCATGTCACACGCGTTTTCATACTAACTGTAATACTTACTTGCGTATGGTAAAACGCTTCTGCACATATTACTCCAGTATGTAAACCGCCTTATGCAATAAGGAACTATTCAAGCAAGAAACATCATAGTCTATTGGACCAAATTGGCTACCTGACACTTTTATTCAATTAAAGACAGTTAATATAATTAATCCAGCATACAATACCGTGGCACCTGCAATATTAACACCTAGTATAACACGTTTAACCCTTCCTAGCCGGCGGGGGTCGGGCGAGCCAAATTAGATTCGCTGAGTTATATACAACCTTATTGGCCCAGACTACCTCGGACCCGGTTGATTAATGCCCCCATAGTTTCCGTTACATCGTTATCTCTTACGTAGATATTGTGCTGTTTGATGTTCAAGTTTCATTATTAGCTGGTTCTATACCTAGTGAAGTGGAGGATATAGAGCCCTGAAAATGATGTCACTCAGCTGTCTGTCTGTCTGTCCATCCGTATGTCACTGGTTTCTGATTTTAATGAATTACAGACCTAAAATTTGATATAATGTGTTACTAAACAATTATTATGAAGGGGCGATCCAATACATGAAAAGTGAAAGTAAAATATATTTTTTTACAGATAAAGCATTTGGGTGGGCATCAAAGATGTCAATTTTAGACCATTATTGTTACGGGTTTATATACAAACTAAACTTGTTAGGAAATTGGAATATTATATACCATTAAACAATGAAAATGCCAATTCATAATATTATAGTTTGTAAGCTGTGAACAATACAAACAAATTAAACAAAAATCTAAGAAAAGGATAGTTGAAAAACGCTGTATAAAACAACTGTTGTTAGTAAAGGGGCTAATTAAGCTAGTAATAATTAAACAAAAACCCTGTTATTTTCTTCTTTACATTATTTACCGCAGTAAGTCAAGAAAATTTTGTTTATGAGTGTGGGCAGGGTTGGAAGTAAGTCTGACACACACAGGAACCAACTCCTTGAACTAATTAACTGGCATCAAAAGCCGTTTTAACCGTAATGTGGGCTTCCACTTAGCTATGCGTGAAGCGATCAAGAATCCCGCCCCCCAATTTTATCGTCATTCTTATTAGCACTTTGTATTAACACCATTAAAGTTTAAATTACATTAGATTTGTATTCCTTTCATTTTCACACTATGAAAAGCGGTAAAAAATTAATTGGTTGTAATGAGTTTGAGGGTTGACTATTTATTTCGAAGAAACACTCCGATATTTTGTTATAAATTGATTATTCGTAACTGTTTTATACAGCGTGTAACGGAAAGAGTATATCCATCTGAAAGGATTGAAGACCACATCAGGTCTACTCTACTGTACACTATAGGACTACTCTCTATAAAAAGTTTGATTGCTTCCAAGTTTATTGAATTAAAATCATAACCAACGTGTCAATGTCATTATATTTTCACATCACTTACAAATACGCCTAGTAACAAAGAAGTCTTTTACTTATACGGATATACCCAGTCTATTAAACCTTGTATACATAGGTTTATTTAACACAATAATTCCCAATATCTCTAAATCAGATATCATCTGCTTATGGCCTCACGATTCCAATTTTAATTTCGTAAAATTTCCGTATTCTCGTATTACTTAAACATGTCTATCCATTATATAGTAGCTTAACATTTACTCAAGTATAGTATGTTAATATATTACTCTTAGAATAATAATAGTTAGTCTTTTTTTTATTGTAAAATCATGTTCAATGTTTATCTGTTCGTATTTATTAATATTCCTGAGCGGTGGGCGCTTCTTCATTGTGGCGACACGACAACACACGACGCGGTAAAGTAACAATTACACCGTCCTATTTTTAGGATCCTAACTAGGATGGTTCTAACTAGGAAGCAGGAAGCTACTTATCCCTCCGCGCGCCTTATACAGACCGTTTGTATTTAAGGGGAACCGCGGCCATTGTGCGCGAAATGCCACTGTGACGTATAAGACACAAGGTTTAATATTAACTGTCATTTAGTTACTGTTCCATGTAAATTTTAACTCTAGCAGGTCTTTCTTGTCTGGTCCAGTTATTACGCGACCAGTTATTACACTACACTATCTTGCTTTCTAAATAGGACGCGGCAAAGAGTATAGCAACTATACTAAAGCGGGACGGACGACTCGTAGGGATGTAACAAATTTCGATTTAAAAAAAATATAACGATACTTACATCGATGATCTACCGATGTTTTAAGTTTTTTTATTCTCTCAAACCGATCACACAACTTAAAATTTTAATGAATACAAATTAGCTCCTTTATGTTAAAAATAAAAAACAAAATTGAACTTTATGTAAGTAAGTACCAAGTATTAATTTATAAATAATGTAGTATTTTCAATGTACAGATTATTTTTCTATTATTGTTTTTTGATTACTAATGACCTATACATTCATCACTCAAAATATACGCCAAGACTTTAGAAGGGCCTTAAATAATTATTTCAAAACATCGATGTTTTGAAGAACAATGCTACATCCCTAAATCGGAGCGACGCGATTACACTTTCCTGTTTAAGGAAGTAGAGCGGTTGGGACCTTCCTATCTCACTACTTAGGACACTAACCGTTCTTTCTGCGATTACACGTTCCTATTTCCTAGTTAGGATCCTAAAAATAGTTATTTGTGTAACTATTACACCTTCCTATTTTTAGGATCCTAACTAGGTACCTAACTAGGAAATAGGAAGGTGTAATCGCAGTTAGAACAGCTTCTGCTTCCTAGTCAGAGCGATCCCAGTTAGGATCCTAGTTAGGATCCTACTTAGGATCCTAGTTAGGATCCTAAAATAGGAAGGTGTAATAAGCACTTTAATAATGAGAGCCGCGGGGGCGCGAGCGGCGCGTCCACTCGCACGCCCACATGGAAGTTTGCGTGTGTACACAACACATGCATAAAGATGCCGCCACGACACCAGTGGGCGACTTGCTGCCGACGACATGTCGCCGCCGGCAATGACATGTCGTTGCCGTTACAATCTCATAGAATTATGCATCCACTGATGTCGTGGACGGCATGTGGCCGGTGCCGTGTCGTGTCATGTCGCCCCAATGAAGAAATGCTCATATAGTCAACTCACATAATGGTGTCAAAGTTAACCAATATAGATCACAGCGTTGCATCATACGTGATATAACTATAGCCCCGCTGATACCTAATAATGTTAATTAGAATGGTAACATTATTAAAGAAAAACATTTCTCATTATATGTTTGGCTTAATGGAACGTGAGTGAGCATGTTCGAAGCTATGCCGGTCACACACGGTCTGATATTAAATTGAAATTCTGAAATAAAAATATGATTCTATAATTTTAGCATACAACCGTTTTTGGCAGAGCCTTTAATAATAAATTAAACAGAGATGAATAATATCGATGAAGCCTATTTTTAGACGTGAAATTAAGTTTCGTTCTAGCTCTACAATGCATTATAATACCAATGTGGATACAAATGGAAAGGAAATGATTAATTTCGAAATTATTTCCATATCATCCAGTGAATTTAGTATGAAACATTCCTCGTAACTAGATTAGCTAGTACAGTTTGGGTTTTGTAACATATCGGACCGTGAATCTCGGGCATAACTTAATAACACAACTTCGACCGATTAATAACGTTCCCAAGAGACAGATGTCAACCTGTTAATCCTATAAGTTAATATGAACACGGCCTAATATATTGCAACATTATACAAGTTCTGGTAACTTTGTCCGAGTTTGCCAATATCAACAAAAATTATCGGTAACGTATATTGGATGGTAATACTTAAGGGGACATAATATATAGCCTGTATATGAAACTTTTTGGAGAAAACCAATCATTTCTTTATCTGTGAACCAATACAATAGATTTTCTGTTTTATTTTTTTCGTGGAAATTTTCTAGATAGAAGTTTGTATTTATAATATAATCCCGCAAAATCAAAAAAATATACTATACATGACCCTATAGGTACCTATTATTTTACAAAAATAAAATTGATTTGAAATAATTGTGCATCATGCAAAGAATTTAAAACGTCCAGAAGGATAGTCGCCTCTATGGGAACACGAAATAAACAAGCCATAATTGACAGTATTTAAAAGTAATAAGTTTAGGTAATTAAAAGTGACTAAATCGCAATACTTACACATGGAAGGTTTGTTTTTCCTTGGTATAAGTGTTGTGACAGTATTTCAATATGCTAGTTGGCATTTTTTATTTAATCAGTACAGCGAGTATGACGCGATGACAGCCGTGCGCAGTACGAACTGAGTGTGATTTGCTCAGGAGCCCCTCAAGCGGAGTGATATTAAATGTCATGCTTTAGTAAGGCTGACTATCCATCTGGGTAGAGGCACGATGCCCTATGAAAATCTTTGGCATAATGCCATCCTAAGCGAGTCGCTCGCTACCAAGTGCAAAAAAAACCGCCAGCAAACCATGGACAAAATTGCGATTTTGGAAAACTTAGTTTTTTGATCACTACATAAAATTATTGAAATTACGCCAGTGAAAATCAAAGAATTATTTGTTTTAAAGTAAAAAGAGAGTAGGTATGACGTGTGATCGGTAGTGAATATTGCAGAAATCTAGAACTCTAGACTGCTCGCTTTGTGCATAGTGACCGCGCAGTTCGCACAACTGTGAACGCAAAACTCAAGACCGAGAGGAAACAAAATCTTAAAACAGTACCTAACTCTGAAACAGGTAAAACAACAGCAAAAATTGGTTTCATACAAATCCTTCACTCTGTCTATGCCAATAATGCTAGCACTAATACTATAGTATGTAGTATCCAGGGGAATGTCATTAACACGAAGCGAGGTCTCTTTGATTAGACACGAGACGCACTTGGAGCAGTGACATGCTCTGACAAGCTTTGATGTGCAATAAGGGAGGTAACATACAGCTAAAACGTTAACCTAGTTTCGAATTTATAATGCAAGAACGTGCGTTCAATTTATTTTAAGTCCATCATCATAGCGCAGGCAATTGGTCTACTTGCGATCTATGGCAGATTAAAGGTGGATGCGGAACGAAGTGGCACAAGTTGTGAAGACATACGGCCCGCCTGATGGTAGGCGGTTACCATAGCATATGGAAGCTAACACACGAAGCATCGCTCACGCGTAACCGACCTTTTCCCCCTCCCCTATGAGCTCTGGCAACCTTACTCACGCGCAAGAACACAACTTTACACAACACAAAGTTATTTGGTAGCTGTAAGGTGGAGGTACTTCCCCAGTCGAGCTACTCTTTGAGCGAATAAACGCTATGTTCTACCTCTCTCTCTCGAAACTCTAAAGATCTCACATAAATATCTTAGAATATCTAACGACTATACTATACAGGCAGTTTACATAGAAGTCTTGAAGGCAAAACATTTAACTTTAGCCTAAATTTAATTAGCCTGCTGGGTTAATGCCTTGCACCACTCCATCTTAGTCGTGTGAAAATTGCATCCAGATCTATGCTTATATAAATCAACTCGCCTAGTTGAAGATACGCCTACCTATTATTGGCCACCACTCTGCTAGGACTCTACTCCTAATCTCATTTGTCATCCATTATCCGTTTTATTTTGGTATCGAAAATATTGTTGTTAATTGGCAAATTATGTTCTACAAAAAATACAAACAATAATAACACAAAAATATTAAATTTTACTTAACTTTAAACATGGACGTATAAATAAATCAGGACGGAGTGACGAAGTGAAGCACCCCAAGTAAGCCGTACCGTCTCGTAAATACAAGCCTCACAGTCATGTGAGCCATGTGTGTGTCATACTAAACCGATTGGTTGACATTTCGCATTGAGACGTCAACAGTGACAATAAGGCCCAGTATCACTTGTGCCTGCTTGGGACAGTACTGATTTTACTCCCGCTTACGTAGGAAATTGGGCTTCACTTTCTTATAACGTGACACTCCGTCCTGATTTCTTTATATGTCCATGACTTTAAATTTCTTTTTTGCATATTAAGAAACTTTGAAGACTTGGCTAGGACTTAAATATATTGTTTATTAATAATGTACTATCTCCTTTAATCCGGTTCGAGCTACAATGGACTACAGTCGAGATCTTAATACAATTAGAACACTGTTAGTGTCAATCATATAGAGCCCTCCATCGCAATTTAATTAATTTTGAATATTAAAGCCTGTATGGATAGTTAATCTAGCGTAAACTGGTAGCCAGTGGCGTAGGTAGGGGCGGGCGGGAGGTATAGTCAATTTCCAGGGGTAGTCAATGGAAAGTTTTCCTGTGACATAGCGAAAAATGCTATAATTTTATACTTCCACCACCGCTAACACTACAGAAGATCTTTTCTTTCATAGGTACTACTTAGGTAGCACACAAGTATACGGCCCGCCTGATGGTAAGCGGTTACCGTTGCCTATGGATGCTTGCAATACCAGGGGTATTACTTGCGCGTTTCTGACCCTGCAGATATCTCTTTACACCCTTTTTGAAGAACCCCATGCTGTACTCCATTGGGAAAACCACGGCAGGGAGCTCATTCCACAATCTGAGCGTCCGCGGAAGGAAGCTCCTTTGAGACCGCACCGTTCGAAACTATTCTGGTTCCAATGTGTGAGGATGGACTCCCCGGTGATAGCGAGAGTTGCGATAGTGAAAGGTAGCCGTGGCCATCATATTAAACAATTGTATGGAACACTGTCCGTTGTACTTGCGGTAGAGCACACATGTAGGCAAAGTCTCTCCTCAGACTGAGGGGCTCTAAACCGTTTGTGATTTCGGGATTTTCGACAACTCAAGCGGTACCTCGCTGAACCGAGTCTAAAGGCTCAAGCTGGTATCCAGGTGCCCCCGCCCACAGATGACAACATTACTCAATATGAGGCCGAACTTGCGACTTATAAAGTTGCAACTTTATTAGTCGCAAGTTCTTTGCCCCGATGTGAAGTACTGCTTCGCACTCTGAGCATTTTGGATGCCAGCGTGACTACGGAACAAAACGTCGCTAGAAATGTCGACGCCAAGGATCCTGATGCTTTTACTGATGTTCAGGGACGTGTTCTGGATTTGTTGAGCCACAGCTAATGGGATTTTCATAAATATTAACTAATTAACCGTTAATATATTAACTACTATTCATACTTCATGTATTATGTGTACCGAAATTTTATCACAACGAAAATCTTTGTGTACATTCAAAACGATGACTTATTAACTGAAATAAGTTAATCAAGTTAAATCGCGTTTTAAATCTAGGATCGAAATCCATTATCTCTCAACAAACGATATCTTATCACGTTTAGCTCAACGGGTCAGTCAGGGAGGACGCGAACAAACTGCAGGTACGCCTCCGATGTACTAAACATGTTCATTCCGATCGCCAGCACGTTCCCCTGACCAGTCTGATCACGTGCTACCTTGATACCGCTTAGCTTATACCCCGAGAATATTACCTGTCGAATAACAGACACCTCAATCTATTTTACTAAATTAGAATCAGTAGGTATACTACAATAGGTTGCCTGGTTTTTTTAACTGTCTGGTACAAAATATGTCACCTTGGGCACCACCATATTAGCACTGTGATATTAGACTCAAATAGGGTTGCCATCTGTAAAAACTGGCAACCAGGACAAGAAGCGTATAAAAGCCCCGGAGTTTGGAACTTGGAACCCGGACATGTTAAAGATGCTATTTTTTTTAATTACTCAGTAAAATAAAAAATAATGTAGATTGTTGTGACTTGATTTTTTTTAACCCGGACAAAAATGAAACCCCGCCCGGACGCTCTCCGGACGCCCTCTGAATTAGGACAAATCCGGGTAAACACGGACGGATGGCAACCCTAGGCTCAAAAAACTCGAGCGTACCAACTCCATGCACATATGGATTATGTTTGATGTTTATTTTTATACTTTTGATTCATAATTTTATGAAATGATTGTCAATGTTAATTTAAGGAAACTAATTGTTCAGATAACTTCTAGCAACTTCAATTGTATAGCCAGACAGTTCTGATACGTCACATATCACCCCCTCCCGCGCCGCTCTACTACTGCAGGAACCTAATTCAAATTCAAATTCATTTATTCATTAACAACTTACGTTATGTCTGAATGTTAATACAATATAAAAAAACAAGGAAAATTATAATAATTAAAAAAAACACAATTACACATTATTACATACTCAGTTATGCGCTTGTAGTATGAATAGTTTGGATGGATGTTCTGGATTGGCATATAATAATACCTACTTTAATCGTGGGAAAAACAATAGATTCTCGGGAACGCGGGGAAGAAACTAGTAATTTGTATTTCTGTAAACCTGTATTGTTCCCATATTATCAATTCCGTAAACATGTCGAGTTTTCTGCTCCTTTATTTCATTAATTAAAATCTATATTCTGCTACAAGAATATAAAGGAAACTCGAGCAATATTGCTAATGCAATTCATTTTTCCGTATTTACGGCAGATTTTACTTATGCAATTCCTATTCCAAAAATGTTCCATGCTGTTTAGCAGACATCAACTAGCACAATTTTATTGAAGTAATGCCTGAGCAAGAAAAGCCTGGATGTGCAAGACATGCTCACGACACCTAAGAGAGCTGAATGATATCCTAATCAAGCCAACAACGACATAGTGTAAATCGAACACAGAATACAAAACGGCAAAACTTCGTGTCGACTTAAACACGGCAAGGAAATGCAGATGCTCAAAACAATCAGCTGTAAGAACGTCAGACCGTTCATTCGTTCGTTCATTTAGTATTCAGATGGCTTAATTGCGATTCTGTCTTGCACTTGGTATGCAAGCAATGTCTCATTTCGTAAAACGCAAGCAGCTCTATCGGCGGAATGAGCTTTGATTATACGAAACAAGTTTTATCTGTAATTATTATTTATTTAAATGAAATCTTAGATGATTTCATGATGCCTCTTTATATTTGGAAATCCGTTTTTTTTAAACATGATTATTTATTGACGATGAAACAATTCGCGGATTTCCTTTTAGTTTTTTTTATTATCGATTTTGAAAGTGTGTTTAAAATCTAGCTCTGGTTTATTTAGATTTTAGAATAAAACGTTTATTTACCGATACGAATAATTATTGGAATACTGATACAATAAACTAAAATCAATTGCGCGAATACTGACCGTAAAATGAATTGTGTAATACTGCAAAATAATGTGAGTTTATTGATAACGTTTCATATATCATATGAAATGCCCATTTAATTAAAATAATATTATGATTATTTTTCTGACCTGAGCCAATAGACAAGATGGTTATCGACAATCGTCATCGACAATAAACGATCAACACTTGACATTTCAAATCGAAATATCACGTGATTTTTAACAATCTCTTATGTCAATCCCATACAAAGGTTGATCGTTTATTAACGATGACGATTGTGGACAACCATCTTGTCTAGGGGGGCTAAATAGCGTGTATAGTGAGAGCGGCGCGCGGCGGTGCGTTATGTCTAGTGTTGCCAGGTGTCCCGATTTGCGCGGGACGTCCCGATTTTCAGGGGTCTGGTGACACGTCCCGATTAACCCTTGATCGGGACGCCAAATGTCCCGATTTTTCACTAACCTCATGAGTCTTTACTATATTTGATAATTATGACAGGAAAAGTGAATATAACTAAGCTGCTACTACATAAAAATATTTTTGCTTTCATTTTTTCTCACCAAATTCAGACTTTCACTACTGTCCCGATTTGAAAAGCAAAATCCCGATTATTTTATCCTTACGTTCCGAAATTTGACACACGGGACCTGGCAACACTAGTTATGTCGTAGTTCGCAGGTCGCTATATCAGTGTCAGTGGCATCAAAATGGAAATACTTCCAAGTCGAAATATGAATCAACAAACTTATTTCGCATTAACAAATACCGTAACGCCTATTCATATCGACAACTTTCTCACCGTATCTTATAGGTAGAAGTAAAACTGTACTGTTCAAACCGCAAAGGGGAATGTCCAATTTAGGCCTTGGAGTGCCCAGCAGTTTCAATTAGATAAAAAAATATAACATATTCGTACTTAATTTTTCACATTATTGATTCATTACTAAAACTTGGGAATAGTTTTACACAAATAAAAATACGGTAACGATTATTATTATTTTAGTAACTTACTGACATGACATTGCAAGCTAGCTTGCCTGTATAAAAAATAATTAAAACATGAAATGGAATAATCATACGCGTCACGATTTTCCTTATCGTGGACATATATTTTGACATAAAATTACATATGACTATAATAATAATAGAATTCCTCTTTCTACCGACTCCCAGATAAGTTGGCACATAGGCATAATTATGCTTCTTTAATTTAAAACTGTGGAAAGTCTAAGGACAATAGTAAAGTACATTCAAATCGAAATCCAAATCGGATATCTTATAATCGATTAATTATTGATCTTTTGTCTTTTTGTTTACGAAATGGTAACATCGAAAGAATTTTAAGAGCCTGACAATCTAAGTCACACACCTACATACCACCATATAGATATACCTAGATAAAGCAAGTATCACGATTTGTATGAAAACCAAGCTTGCCTTTTTTCACAAGCACTATTTAGTGACGGAAAAACAACTCAACAAGCTATTTTTTGACTAGCTGCTATGACGTCACAAGCACTATTCAGTGACTGGAAAGAAAATATACTATACTAACTAGGGGAGCGAGGGGCTTGTTGTAACAGTTTTTGTGAAAAATAATATATCTTGAGATCCATTGCTTAAATTGCTACTAAATAAAGATGGATGGATGCTGTAACTCTTCCTCTACAAAATCATGTAAAAATAATACCATAACTATTGGTCATTATTTTACAATCAATTATTTTCTAGAAGAAGTGCGGTGTTACAACTTACCTCGTGCTTGGGGCAAGTAGTAACGACAAAAAAAAACAACAATAATAACTAATCATTTATTCTTTATTTATTTTTAACAACATTTACATCCTTCTAAAGTAGGTATTATGTAAGTCTTATCAAAAATCAACTTAAATACACTTCTTAAGTAATCAACACCTAAAAATTAAGTAATTAACAGTTTTATTTAGTTGAACACTACTTTTAATCATCATGGCACTTTTAAATCATAGTAAGTAATTTAATTATTTATATCTAAGGTATGCTTCGTAATTATCTCTTTTTAATCTCTATTAATAAAGTATTGCACTTATATAAAAATCAATATTTGGTGGGATTCATTATAATTAAATTCAGTCTTCATCTGAGCTACAATTAATACAAATAAAAGATATAGTGTCTTCTGTAACACATCCTACATGTGCCCACATCTTACAAATAATACACTCGACCCAATCTTCTTTATTTGAATCTATGTCATCACCACATACCAGACAATACAGATTCTGAATATGAACATAAAATCTCTTTTTTAGCTCTGTCCACTCCGGTTTTATTTTTTGTTGATTTACCTTTGCTTTTCCCCTTTCCTTTTCTTTGCCTTCCCCTTTAATTAAGAAAGAAAAAAAAATAAGTAGGTATCTACATCATAACTTGGGGCATGTTGTAGTAACACGTTACAACAAGCCCCGGGATTTTGTTACAACTAACCCCATGGTATGATTTTTTACATTTATCAAGATAACTATTTAAACAATTTAGCAATCTTAAAAAGTGTTCCACATTATCAGAGATAGATAAATTAGAATGTAAATAAGATAGAGAAAGTTTGAAATTAGTCGATAATAATAACGCAAACCAAAATTTTACAACAGTACAATTTTATATTACCTGGCAAAAATGAAGCGCGTGCACACTTCCGCTCACTGCGTCGGCCGGTGGGACACCGGCTATGGCAACATGATGCGGCGCGGTTTATAGGTCAAATCGAGTCAAAGAAATACGCTAATAAAGTTTAAGATCCTAGTGAAAAGAGCCTGTTACTACTTACCCCTGTTACAACAAGCCCCTCGCTCCCCTATATACAAACTCTTACTTCTAGCTGTACACACTATTATTTCCAAATAATATATGTGCATTTTGGGCCTAAATAACTATGGTCCCATGGCAATCCCCATTATCGTCCATTGTGTTGAGTTATAAATACTTTTAGAACAAATAAAAGGCTGTTCTAAAAAGTATTTATAACTCAAAATATCAACAATATTTATAAGTATTCAAAATGTTACGTTTAACACTACCGTTGCTTTTATTTGTTTGCCTCATTGTATTTTTATCATCAGAAGTACCCAGTTTTATCAAGTATTCAACCGATAAAACTATCAAGATTATCTGCTGCTGATTTCAAATTTATCGCCCATCGTCTCCTTTTATCTGTTCTAAAATGTATATATAACTCAAAATATCAACAATAATTATTTATTAGTATTCAAAATGTTACGTGTGACACTACCGTTGCTTTTATTTGTTTGCCTCAATGTATTTTTATCATCAGTAGTAAATTCTGCAAGAATTCTAGCAGTGTTCCCATCACCTTCGATAAGTAACCAGTTTGTGTTCAGAGCGTACTATCAAGAATTAGCGAAGAGAGGACATGAACTTGTCGTCATTACCCCGAATCCTGCTCTACCTAAGGACAGACCTTCAGACAATATCACTGAAATCAATGTTGGAATTACATATGCATTATTAAAAAACCTTACTGTTGCACATAAGAATAAAAAAAAACGAGGGGTTATTGCAGGTATAGATTTAATGAGCAGAACTGAGGGATTTGAAGAGTTCGTTAGAATTAATTCCAAGCAATTTGATGTACCTGAAGTAAAACAGTTGATTGAAGATACAACTCAACACTTTGATTTAATTGTTGCCGACGCATCATTCCACTTCCACTTGATTGTTGGTAAAATATTCAAGGCACCTGTGATTTTGTTCTCATCTTGGCATGGCATGATAGAATCTTACGAGGCAGTGGGTGCCGTTAGCCGACATCCTTTGTTTTATCCAAGTTTTTATAGAAATAAATTCAGAAACCTTTCCTTTTATGATAATATAAAAGAGATATACAATGAGTACAAATTATGGAATACGTTCAAAACTATTGAAGATATTGAAGAAAAATTACTAAAAGAACGGTTTGGACCAAACGCGCCAACTGTAAGGGAACTGAAAAGTAATGTCGACTTGTTATTTCTAAATTCACATCCAATATTTACTAAAAACCGTCCGGTGCCACCTAACGTTGTATACTTAGGAAAATTGCATATGCAACCTGTAAAGGATCTGCCACTGGTAAGGAAATACAAAATATTATTTTATATAAGGTATTCAGGTAGTGGTATTTCAACTCGTTGTCCATTCTTTGGAAGGCACATAAAGCCGTTGGTCCCGGTTAACAGTGATAGTCTTTAAGCTAGTTGAAGGCCTCCTAGGCGGCTTAAGCCCGGTTTTTATAATTTACGGACCGGTATCGGTTAAGATTTATTAAAATTAAGACTCTTATATCTTTACTAATAATGAAGCAAAGACCTCAAAGCTTTGCATAGCAGATCCTCCCATATGGAAGTAGCTATCACAGTTAAAATTAGCTTACGAAATGATCTATATGCCCAGTTTGGCTATAAAAAAACCTACCATTGGTAAGCAAAACGATTCGTTTTTGTTTATTGAAACCGGGCACTTACTTTAACTATACTTACACTAACTTTAACAGTAGGGTGGTTTTATACCTACACCGATCTACAGTGGGCATGCGTGGTGGAGTATTTGCCCATTCCCTTTCACCCTCATTTGTGAAAAGAAGCCTGTGCTCAGCAGTTGGACATTACAGGGTGATGTACTGAAGTATTTTATACTTTTATAAATATTTAATAGTATTCTCAAAGGTTTATTTCTCATTTATTCTAAGGCATTAAGACTTTTTATGTCATCTCCAGGATTTAAAATCATATTTAGACAACTCAAATCGAGGAGTGATTTATGTAAGCCTGGGCACGAACGTCCGTCCCTCAGAAATGGATAAAGATTTCCTGGATGCATTTATGGATGCATTCAAAGCTTTACCATATGATATTTTATGGAAATTTGATGGTGATAATTTAGATGAAGTTCCTAAAAATGTGAAAATTCAGAAATGGTTTCCACAAAGAGATTTATTGGGTAAGTCTTTGGTTTATAAATCCGAGGTATTTATTTTAATGTGACCTTAAATTAATCGTATGTTATTTATTTATTTTATAGTTCATCCAAACATCAAGGCATTTATAAGTCAAGGTGGTCTTCAGTCAACAGATGAAGCAATCGATGCAGGTGTGCCATTAGTGGGTATTCCATTCCTCGGAGACCAATGGTATAATGTAA
The DNA here is from genome assembly GCA_951394255.1 of Polyploca ridens. Classification (NCBI taxonomy): domain Eukaryota; kingdom Metazoa; phylum Arthropoda; class Insecta; order Lepidoptera; family Drepanidae; genus Polyploca; species Polyploca ridens. The sequence goes on along the minus strand of OX596249.1, from coordinate 15,119,798 downwards.
ATTTTTATGAAGAATTTGGAATTGGTGTTGCGATCAATGGTGAAACAATGGTTGCTAGTGATTTGATTGAAGCTGTTGAAATAGTCATATCAGATAAAAGGTAAGAACAACTTAAGGATTTACTGAGAATACAAGATAGGTATGCATGCTTTCTATTCGAGAATATGATAAATTAATACATACGTATTCATCTCATAATAATAGTCGTAATCATTAGATTAGTCAAAGGAAAAGTGCTGCAGGTAATCTAAAAAGGATGGTTGAACCTTATAGACCTAATATTTTCTCATTGAATATTCAAGTTTTCTCTTCGATTTTGAATTACAGTTACAGGGAGAACATCAAAAACCTCCGTTTGCTAATGAACGACCAGCCTCAAACGGCAATGGAACGCGCCATGTGGTGGACCGACCACGTGCTTCGACATGGTGGAGGCAAGCATCTTCGTGCGCCTACAGCAAACATCTCTTGGAGCGAATATCTCATGCTTGATGTTTTGGGACCTATTCTTTTAGCATTTCTAATACTCATGTCTGTTGGTTTGATTATAATTTATTATACTGTTAAGATAATTTTGAAATCGATTGGTTATAAGGCTAAAGTAAAACGAAGCTAGGCACCAAGTAGGTACCACCTATAATTGTGTATATAAATTGATAAATAATAATAATTTATTTCCAATAATATACATTGCTTCATCTTCATCAGCCTATTTCGTCACAAGCACTATTTAGTGATGGAAAAACAACTCAACAAGCTATTTTTTGAGGAGCTGCTATGACGTCACAAACATTATTTAGTGACTGGAAAATCATAAATTGAGTTTCGATTACAATGATATCTAGCTAATAGAGCGGGAGATACTAGCACTAATTACGTAATGACGAAAAGGATAATTATGGTCATAGCGCTGGTACCGGCGGCCCATCGCACCTTTGCAGTGGTATGGCGGCCATTTGGAATCGTCGGAAAACTATGGCATGGTGATTTTTATGAATGACTACTCGACGACGATTAGCTAGTTATGCAAAAATTAGCCTGGTACAAATAATATAATATCTAATAATAATACTTAAGTCTACAACATTTAATTTGTGCCAGTAATTGCCGGTCTATAAAGTGACAAGATTTAATTATAAAATGAAGAATCTTGCATAAAAAAATTGGAG